>CM073508.1:7717500-8967500 GCA_037074495.1 Acacia confusa | reverse complement strand
ATGTGCACCCATCATAATATGAGATGCAGGCCCAAATTTAACTGTATGATATAGATTCTTCAAAAAAAGAAAAGTCTAACTGTATGACCACTTCCCAACCCTGAACTAATACAGGATTAAACCAAACCAATTCTAAATTAATGATATTAGAAGTTTTTCATACTAGCTACAAAATTTACAGAGTCATGACAGAAAACTATTTTTAATCAAAGAAGCATACTTACACTGGATTTTTAATGATGGGCCACGGCAAGGAGTTCAGAATTTAACTGTTCATTGAGACATGATCAATTGGGTGTTTTTTAGTGACTTTCTACAATTCCAACTTCTTATACCATACTGTTGTGAAATTCCAACTGTTTTACTAGTTGTTCTTAAGTTGAACAATTTAAAATTTGACGTCCCTAAGCTACCTGCAATACAATTTCAAGAAACATAAATCTCCCAACATTGGCACGGTCAATACCTAAACATTAGCACAATAGAATAATTTTCAAAGGAAGCATAAGGAAAGAGTAGCTTTTGCCTGTTATCAAGTTTAACTAATACATAGAATTTAGAAGAAACTACCATCTACAGTATGCAAAGTAAGGAAAGAGATTGTTTTGTAATGTCAAACAAAAGAATGAAAGAAGAAAAGAAATAAACAAAGGACTGACTTCTTATATATACTTTTACTTCATTGTGGCATCCTTGTTACAGTTTACTAAAATGAACAAAGTGAGTGTAATAGAAATGATGGGGGCTGTAAAGTTTCATTTTCAGTTCTCATCGCAGTTTATCATAGTTAGCTTCAAAATATTGAAGGAGGACAGATTTTTTGCAGCCATTTAGCATAACCCAATTGCATGCTAGCTTCTCTTTCATAACAGCAACGCCATCTGCTGTTTGCTTTGACACTCCGTCAAGTGAAACACAATTTAAATCACAACAGTAATATTTACAACGCTTACTAAAAGGACAAACTATTCCATTGCGGCACCAGTAATGGATTTAATAGATTGAACATTGAAGGCAAAGGTCAAGTCAGTGATTTCTGCTAAGCAGCCTCACATATCAACAATAACAATTTCTTTGTTGATCCATGTTCATAAAAGATTCGACAGAGCTCTACATTGGCTGTAGAGGGCCTAACGCATATCATTGGAAAGGAAATTGTAGAAAACTTACACTATTCATTTAACCTGTAATGAAAATCATAAAAATACAACGTGCTTTCTCTTCTAAGGATGCTACATACTAACCAAATAACACTTTAGTGTCAATGCTAAGTTATCATGCAAGACATACAAATTAAGCTTGGATACCAGTACAATATCTAACCTACCATTTCTGATTACTCATTATGCAGTTAACAGTTCATTTAATTGATAAACATGATGGAAAAATATGCAAATTGACGGCTCTGATAATAATGGGTAATAATAGCATAACTGTGATTTGTATTGCCTGCTGTGTAACTTGACAACATTCTATTAATATAAAATCCGAACACAATATATCACCAACACTTATTTTTAGACTCCTTTGGTACCAAGTTTCAGATATCCCTATATTACAGTGCACGTTCTATCTTTATACTCAGACCGTAAAAAGCAACTATAGATGCTTTTTGGTAAAATAACTTAGGCTAACCAAATTCAGTCAGTGAGCACCTCTTCTATATAGAAATATAAATTTGACCACCCTTCATTATTGCTAAAGGCGCGTGCACCCTGACGAACTTCCCTACCTCTAAAAGAGGGGAACATCACCTCTGCTTCTAGTTGTTCAAGATATTAAAGCAGCAACACAAAGAAAGCATAAAGGTTGAGTTCAATAAAATCAGTAAAGAAAAGAATAGCAGATTAGCATAAAGATTAAGTTCCACATTGTCATAAAAATCAGGATGATATATCCCAGCCCCATTACTTACTGATATTGAGGGAAAAGCAAAGGAAGAACAAGAAGAAGGCATAAGAGATTAATTTCTGACCAGAATTAGTAATTGTAAATCTTTCATAGAAATAATGGAATCACCTTCGTCGTCACCAAAAAGAGAAGAAAGAAAGAAAGAAGTAAGTAATCACATGAAACCATTGGAATTCGACCTTCTGCAGAGTTGAGTCTTGAAATTTCGACTCCTCGCATCTTTCAGTACCTGTGCCCTCGAATTCGGGAGTGTCGAAGGATTTGCGCGATTCTTGAACGATGAGTATTCAAAGTCAAAGTCAAAGTCAAGTGAGGCAGGGGACTTCTCATCAACATCAAATTGAAACGCGGAAGAAGAGGCGTTACTCATAATTGTGAACTTTTTTTTTTTTTTTTACATACATAAAAGTTTTGGAAGGTTTCACACCAATTCCCTACTAAGGTCAGGGCACGACCCTAGGCTCTATGAGTACTTACTGGAGACTTACGAGATCACCTACCAAGGAGTTCTAACGACGGCAGAGGGGATCAAACCCACGACCCAAGGACTTAGTCCTGGATCCCTTACTATCTGTGCCAACTCTCATTGACAATAATTGTGAACTTCTTGTTGCTGTATTGGGGATTAATCCATTTGGGGGAGTAGAAATGTTGGAAGCTCATATCCGAAAAAAAACAAAAACAGTTGATGAGGATGATATACATTGATGGATCTTGGGAATGGAGAGCAACTGGATTTTTTTTTTGATATATAAAAAGTTTTGTAAGGGTTCGACACCAGTTCCCTACCAAGGCCAAGGTACGGCCCCGGGCTCTATGAGCACTTACTGGGGACTTACGAGATCGCCTACTAAAGGAGTCCCAGCGACAGCAGAGGGGATCGAACCCATGACCCAAGGGCCTAGTCCTGGATCCCTTACCATCTGTGCCAACTCTCATTGGCGAGCAACTGAAAATTTGATTTAACGGAAATGACGCGAAGAAGGGAAACAAGAACGTGCAGCGGTGTAGGTCAATCCCAGGCATGATCATGCCTGCTCCACTAATTCTCTTATAATCAAATTTTCAGATATGCCTTCTCCATTGATTCAACAGAAAGAAAGAAGTAAGTAATCACATGAAACCATTGGAATTCGACCTTCTGCAGAGTTGAGTCTTGAAATTTCGACTCCTCGCATCTTTCAGTACCTGTGCCCTCGAATTCGGGAGTGTCGAAGGATTTGCGCGATTCTTGAACGATGAGTATTCAAAGTCAAAGTCAAAGTCAAGTGAGGCAGGGGACTTCTCATCAACATCAAATTGAAACGCGGAAGAAGAGGCGTTACTCATAATTGTGAACTTTTTTTTTTTTTTTACATACATAAAAGTTTTGGAAGGTTTCACACCAATTCCCTACTAAGGTCAGGGCACGACCCTAGGCTCTATGAGTACTTACTGGAGACTTACGAGATCACCTACCAAAGGAGTTCTAACGACGGCAGAGGGGATCAAACCCACGACCCAAGGGCTTAGTCCTGGATCCCTTACTATCTGTGCCAACTCTCATTGGCAATAATTGTGAACTTCTTGTTGCTGTATTGGGGATTAATCCATTTGGGGGAGTAGAAATGTTGGAAGCTCATATCCGAAAAAAAACAAAAACAGTTGATGAGGATGATATACATTGATGGATCTTGGGAATGGAGAGCAACTGGATTTTTTTTTTGATATATAAAAAGTTTTGTAAGGGTTCGACACCAGTTCCCTACCAAGGCCAAGGTACGGCCCCGGGCTCTATGAGCACTTACTGGGGACTTACGAGATCGCCTACTAAAGGAGTCCCAGCGACGGCAGAGGGGATCGAACCCATGACCCAAGGGCCTAGTCCTGGATCCCTTACCATCTGTGCCAACTCTCATTGGCGAGCAACTGAAAATTTGATTTAACGGAAATGACGCGAAGAAGGGAAACAAGAACGTGCAGCGGTGTAGGTCAATCCCAGGCATGATCATGCCTGCTCCACTAATTCTCTTATAATCAAATTTTCAGATATGCCTTCTCCATTGATTCAACATAAACACTAATTCTCTTATAATCATGCATGATCATAACGTGTAGGCGCACTACTAACAAATACAACAGTGGGCTGAAACCCTAGGTAATCTCTATAAATAGAGATTGCCCACAAAGTACATAGGTTTTGATTCATCTGTCTCACTGCATACACACCTCATTCCTTTAGCTATTGTCATTCTTGTGTAGCATAGTGATCTCCAGACGCTCTATGATATTTATTTCATAGGTATCACTGAGTAATCTTTTTCTCCTTAGTGCTTAACCCTATATGCATTTTGGAGATTACACTTGATTTGACATAAACCAGTTACTATTCCTTTGAGGCTAGACATTTATGTTCTTATAATAGAATATTGGCGCCAACTGTAGCCCTTCAAAATAATTACTATTTTTATATTCCTCATGAATAAATTTTTATAATCCTTATGAATAAATTTCTATATTAGGTCCTTTATTATAATTTTTTTTTCAGAAATTAAGTTTTTTTTTTAAAAAAATGTACTTTGTAATAATTAAGTAGAGGCTTATAAATAGGAGCACATCTCAAAAATCTTATACATATAAATCAAACTTAACAAGAAATCCTAATTTTTCCTTCCTAAAATTTGCGCTTGCTTATATTAGGTTGTTTATATTTTTGTTATTCTTGTAATGACAAATTAGAATACTTTATAAAAAAAATTAGGATAGGTTAAACTTAAAGAGCGAAAACACTTAACTCTGTAAATTAAATAAGTCGAGTTTACCATAAATTTGGTTTGATAGTTTACAATGGTAGACTATTTGAAAATAAAAAATAATAATTTTATAAAATATTAAATATTAAATGTTTATTTTTTAAACTTAAAAATGAGATTTTGAGAAGATGAGAAAAAAATAATAATAATGAGAGAAAGAACTAGTTTTAGTACACATAGCAATAACGAAAGAATCCAAATCCTAACAACCAATTAAATTGATGATGTATTAAGGCTAGAAACATTATACAAGAACTAGGCATGTAAAATATTCATGTTAATTACAATAAATTCATACTCACCTGTGGTCCTTGATGTTAGTAACATTCTAAGAACTGTTTGGCTTTAGACATAAATCACTTTGAGAAATATATTTGGCATTCTTTTCACATTTATGCTTGTTACGGATATATTATAAATGGGCCCAGCCTAGTGACCGAAGAACCCAGTCAAATGGCTCCAGCCATAATCCTAACCACTCCCTTGAATTAAGGAGTAGTTATCAAGATAGTGGCAAATGATAACCGTCCACGTGATAAGGGGTTATTATCAGAAGGAATATCGAAATATCTTTTAAAGAATAAAGATAGCAAAGCCTATCAGAGTAGGGCCCTAAGTAAGTCTATAAATAGGGGATAAACCCTCACAAGGTACACACTTTCGAAACCCTAGCTCTTTAATTTACACAGAGCACACACCCTTACTCCCTCTGGCTGGCTGTCACTAGCCTATTGTCTTCATTCGAACTACGTGGACTTTGATCCACCCTGTGGTACGTAGGCCCCAAGGATCTCAACCCAGACCAAGTCCAAGTATTCTTGTGTTCTACACCAGAACATTGGCGCCGACTGTGGGGACTATAAAGTCCTATTCCCGTGACCAACGATGACTAACACTAGGAGCAAAAGTCATGAGCCTACATATGAGCAGAATCAAGAACGAGGTACTAACGAGAACTAGCAGCGGGAAAAGGTCCGAGGAGAAAATCAAGGACAAGTTGAGGAGCCACCGAATACAAATCCTTCGCCATCCTAGGATGGACGAGCAGGTCAAATGCCGGAAAATGCTAACCAGGCTAATTCCTTATCAAAATTCCAGATTGGCAACTCGGATATACAACTGCTACATAACATCGCTGGATCAATGCTCAAGCGAATTGAGAACGTGAAAGAATGCGACAATCTCCAAAATCAAAAGATTGATCACATGATCGAGGTAATGAACCAGATCCTCCAGCAACTGCAGGACCCTCTTCAAAGGGAACACCGGAATGATCAACAGAATGAGGACGAAGAAACCAATCAACAAATTGTTGATTCGTCGCAAGTCAACCAGCCCGAGCAAGGCCGAGTAGTATCAACAAAGAATTCTGAACAAAGTAATCACTGGGATATGAACCGGGAAGATCAAGCTCAGACAGTTCGGAAAACCAGCCATGCCTCGGATAACCAGGAAATTCGGCTAGAAGAGCTCGGAAAGCACAAGATGTGTTATGGGGACGGGGGACAGAATAACAACCTATTCTCAGATGAGATTACGGAAGCTGAGTATCCAAAGAAATTCAATACGTCCGACCTCCCTAGATATGACGGAAGTGAGGACCCCCAAACGCACTTGAATATCTTTGATACTGAAATGCTGGTTCGAGGATTCAAGGGACCGATCATATCCAGGCTGTTCACCTCAACACTGCGAGGGGCTGCACAAGTTTGGTTCCAGATTCTTCCTCCAAAATCCATTACTGACTTCAACGACCTGAGTGAGAAGTTCTTGCTGAATTTTGCAACAAGCAAAAAGCAGCCCAGGTCAGTCTACACGTTAGACAAAATCAAGCAACAACTCGGCGAAACTCTTCAGAAGTACTTGGATCGTTTCAAGGCAGCCGCCTTGCAAATCCAAGGATTAACGGAAAGCGTCCATGTGCACTTGCTCATCTCGGGTTTGGATAGCGAATCCAGAATAGGGAGGTCAGTCCTATCTGGCAAGATCAAAACTTTGGAGGAATTCCATCAACGAGCTAAGAAATATCTGGATATCGAGCAGATGCAGAGAGCCAACGTATCGGGAAAGGAAAGACAGAAAAGCCCACCTCTAAAAGCGAAGGACCAGGCATCGAGAGATCGATCTAGGAACTCAGACCAAAAAACACGAGGAGGAAGGCACGAGGGGAAATATGAAAAATATACTTATTTAAATGTCCCGCATTCTCAACTGTGGAGATAAGTGGCTCTGACCAAGATGAGAAAAGTGGAGCGACCACGACCACTGTATAATAGAGGCAAATTAGACCGATCTCAGTTTTGCGATTTCCACAATGGACCCGGGCACACAACAGATGAATGCTGGGATCTTAGAGATACGGTTGAGAAATTTGTTTGAGATGGAAAGTTGCGTTAATACGTTATCAAAACGCAAGGGCAAAAAGGCAAACACAAGCAGATGGATCAGAGTAAGAGCCCGGTCCTTCAAAAGAGAAAGCCGAATGAGGATCGGAGAAAGAATGACGAGGACGAGGAGTTCCCAAAAGCCGAATTTGATTGCAAGGTCATTAGTGGAGGTTACGGAGGAGGTGGCAACATAGCGAGTCAGCAGAAGAAATACCTCCGGGAAGTCCTGACCATCAGGGGATGACCCTCCTTCAAGCTGGAACCTCTGCTAGCAGAACCCCCGAAGTTATTCTTCACCCAGGAAGACTTAAGGGATGTGATCCCAGGTCATCAAGACGGGCTGGTTATAACCGGCCTCCTGGGCAAGTGCCGAGTAAAGAAGATATTTATTGACCTCGGCAGTGCGGTTGACATCATCCTGTGGGACGCCTTCAAGCAGATGGACCTCAATCCAGAAAATATAAAGCGGTGCAGAACAACCCTAATTGGGTTCAACGGAGAAGATACAAGCCCCAAAGGATGTATAGGGCTGAAAATGACGTTGGGATCTAAGGAAGCCTTCAAGACCGAACGGGTCAAATTCATTATTGCGGACTTCCCCTCGTCCTATAACATAATTTTAGGCAGACCAACTATTCATAGTTGGGACATGCTAATATCAACCAAGCATCAAAAGCTAAAAATGGTAAGTAGAAAGAATGAAGTCGTCACCATTAAAGGGGATCAGAAGGAGTCCTGGCAATGCTACTTTTCGACAGTAAAAAACAATGAACCCGGGACATCCTCCTCATGGCAGAAGAGAACTCAAACCTCGCTATCCACACCGAGTTCGGTGAACATCATGGAATTGGATGTAAGAGAGGAAGCGAAGCTGATGAAAACAGAGCCCGACGGAGAACTCATGAATTACCAGTTGGGTGATGAGCCAGGGAAAATAACTAAGATTGGCAGTATGCTCACCAAGCAAGAGAAAAATGAGCTCGAAAAAATGCTATTGGAGAATAAAGATGTGTTCGCCTGGAAGCCTGCCGAGCTACCGGGCGTCGACCCCACCTTCTGTTGCCACAAGCTGACGATCAACCCACATTGTATGCCGGTCGCCCAAAAGAAAAGGAAGATAGCTCCGGACAGGAAAATAGCCCTTGCCGAACATGTGAGGGAGCTGCTGGATGCTAGATTCATCAGGGAAATCTAGTACACTACTTGGCTATCAAATGTGGTAATGGTCAAAAAACCTAATGGCAAGTGGAGGGTCTGCACGGATTACACCGATCTCAACAAGGCGTGCCCCAAGGATGCTTATCCTATGCCAAACATAGACCAACTGGTGGATAACTCCTTCGGGTTCCAGCTGCTCTCGTTTATGGATGCTTATTCTGGTTACAACCAAATAGCTATGCATCCCGAGGATCAGGAAAAGACAACTTTTATCATAGATAAGGCCAACTATTGTTATAACGTCATGCCCTTCGGGCTAAAAAACGCCGAAGCCACATATCAAAGGATGATGAATCGAGTATTTGAAGCACAGCTCAGCAGAAACGTGGAAGTTTACATCGACGACATGATTGTGAAATTAATCAAGCGACCCGATCATATCCAAGATTTACAGGAAATGTTCAACAAACTCTGGGCTCACTGTATCCGACTCAACCCGGCAAAATGTGCATTCGGGGTACTCGTAGGTAAGTTTCTCGGATTCCTTTTGACTAACAGAGGAATTGAGGCCAACCCAGACAAATTCCAGGCCGTCCTCAATATGGCCGCCCCAAGAAACAAGAAAGAAGTATAACAAATGACGGGCAGACTGGCCGCTCTAACAAGATTTTTGCCGAAATCGGCAGAAAGCGCACTACCATTTTTTAAGTTATTGAAGAAGGAAGCACAACATGGAGAATGGAGCCCGGAATGTGAGGCTGCATTTGATAAAATCAAGAAGTGTCTATCATCACCCCCTGTGCTATCAAAACCTGAACCAGGAGAAGACCTAGTGTTGTACTTATCTATCGCTCCAGAAGCGGTAAGTGCCACACTGATAAGGGAAGAAGCTACAGAACAAAAGCCGGTCTATTTCACAAGCCGAGCTTTGCAAAGTTCAGAGCTGAGGTATCAAAGGTTGGAAAAGGTGGTATTCGCACTCCTGATTGTGGCACAAAGGCTACGCCCTTACTTCCAAAGACATCGAATAATTGTCCGAATAAGTCAGCTGATACGCCAGGTATTGCATAAGCCTGATTTGGCTGGGCAAATGATTAGTTGGGCCATCGAGCTGTCTGAGTTCGACATTGTCTATGAAGCTCGGCATACGATTAAATCTCAGGCCCTGATCGACTTCGTTGCGGAATTGACGCCGACCGGTGTAATTCCGGAAGCCAATCTTGATATTTGGAAGGTGTTCGTAGACGGATTGTTAAACGCCAAAGGAAGTGGAGCGGGGGTCATAATAGAAAGCCCAGAAGGAGTTTCTATGGAATACTCCCTACAACTACATTTCAAAACCTCCAATAACCAAGCCAAATACGAGGCGGTTTTGGTCGGGTTATCTCAGGCAAAAGATAATGGAGCCGGAGGATTCACTTGTCAACCGATTCTCAGTTGGTCGCAGCTCAAATCAACGGATCATACACGGCGAAGGGACCTTTGCTAATTAAATACCTCGGGAAAGTAAAGGAGGCTATGGTCGACTTTAACGAAGTTGTAGTCACCCACATCCCTAGGGGAGAAAATGCGAGTGTGGACATCCTATTGAAGCTAGCTAGTACCAAGAACCCGGGAAATCATCGAACAATAATACAACAAAGTTTGACCGAGCCCACTTGTATTATGGTCATCGCAGCAGCAGATGATTGACGGAAGCCTATCCTAAATTACCTGGAAAAGGGAATCATCCTGGAAGATATCATGGAGGCAAAGAAGATGGCGAGAACCGTGTCAATGTACACAGTGGTCGATGACCAGCTGTATTGAAAGGGCCTTCACTCTCCAATGATGAGGTGTTTGAACCCAGAAGAGGCCGAGTATGTGTTATCAGAGATACATGAAGGGATCAATGGGCAACATATGGGAGCTAAGGCGCTGGCCTGAAAAGCCCTTCAAGCTGGATATTATTGGCCGACAATGGTTGCCGACTCCAAAGAACACAATAGAAAGTGCAAAAATTGCCAAAAACACGCTCAGATAATCTAGCCACCTCCGGCCGAATTGAAATCCATCATCGCCCCATGGCCATTCTTCAAATAGGGCATAGACCTCTTAGGACCGTTCAAGCCAACTACTGGGCAAATGAAGTGGTTGGTCATAGTAGTGGACTACTTTACTAAGTGGATCGAGGCTGAACCCCTGACAACCATCTCGGCCACCCGAATACAAAATTTTTTTGAAAGAAACATCGTGGCAAGATTTGGGATTCCAGCCGAGATCGTCACTGACAACGGAACCCAGTTCATTGACCGAGGCTTCCAGAAGTTGATGTCCGAACTCAAAATCAAGCATCATTTCGCCTCGGTAGAGCACCCACAGTCCAATGGACAAGCCGAGGCAGCAAACAAAATCATTGTCGACGAGCTTAAAAAGCGCATGACAAACGCAGAAAATGACTGGGTCGAGCAACTGTATCCAGTACTCTGGGGATATCGGACTAGTGTCCAAACTTCGCCCCAAGAAACACCTTTCAGATTGACCTACGGTTGTGAGGCCATGATCCCGGTTGAAATTGGGCAAATGTCATGGAGAAAGGCGAAGGTCATGGAGGAAGGAGAGCTCAATAACAGGGAATGATTAGCTGTGGAATTAGACCTCGTTGATGAAATCAGAATCACGGCACACTGCCGAGATCTTGCAACAAAGCAGCTAGTTGCAGCTAAGTATAATCGCAAAGTTAGGCCACGAGTGTTTAGCAAGGGTGATCTGGTACTTCGCAGAGCGGAAACAAAAATGCTCGGGATGGAAAACTTGCAGCAAATTGGGAAGGTTCTTACCGCATTTCAGACAAGATGGGGCCCGGAACCTATGTCCTAGAGGCATTGGATGGCACAACCGTTAAGCGGACTTGGAATGCGGACAAATTAAGGATCTACTACAGTTAGAAACTGAGATCAACTTAGAACTCGGATGCAGCGGAGGTCAGCAGTGGCTGAGAATCGTTTTTCTTTTTAAGGATTATTTTGCTTTCGCGCATTATTTTCCATTTGTGTTATATTTCTTTGTAATTGCAACTATTTCAATCAATAAAGAAGGCAGCCTACTTTATAGGCTGACCAGATGACTGTTTATGAAGTTGAATACGGAATAGCTAAGTAAAGGTGACTTAATCAATGAAACCAGGGTTTCACGAGCCCGGTTATCATAGGGTTTGTTAACAAATCTTATGAATGTAACGATGCATCGGAACAAATATTCTGGTATGGTGTTGTCGTTATCATGCTGATCCTGATCAGGTCGAAATGTTTAGGCTCTTATGTTCAAATAACTAAGTCCCGAACATGTGATGGTTGGCTACCATCTCGGATTAGTGCTTTACACGCTAAAGTACTTATGTGATTATGTGAAATCATTTGTTTATTTAAAATGCCCGATTATTAATAAACAAGCCCGTTTATGAACGTTGGTAGAATATCTTGTAGACTCTGCGCAATATCTTGACTTTGGCTAAGTCTAATAAAAAGAACCGAGCTTCGTGCCTGGATTACGTTTCCCTTTACTCATTAACAATCGAATTAAACGCGAGTTTGGTTTAAAAGATGAAAATAAAAACTAACAAGTTGAACAAGACAAAAAATGCTAGAAATACCCGGAAAAACCGGGCTGAAGTTGTCATTGTATTAATTTTGGGGCCATAGGCCCGGATTACAAAAACAAAACAAAGCAAAATAAAACGAAGCCTAGGTGTTGTGATAAAGTTTCATGATTGGCCAATGGCGGGCTCAGTGGAATCTAGTCCTTAGGCTACTGGGGTCTCCTCTTCAGCCCCCTCATCTTCTTCAGCTCCAACAGGAGCCCCAAATTCCTCGGTTGGGGACAAGGGTGTGGGAACAAATTGACCATCCACCACCAAGGCCCTGAAGTCCACGGCATCCAGGTTCATGATAAGACCTGGATTCAGAGCCCGGACCTGGGCCAGGCAGTCCTTGAAAGCGTCTGCGGCCGTCTCCACCACTAAGACTTCCAATTTCTCCACCTCAGCGTTAGACGCCACAAGCTCAGCTTTAGATGTATCGAGGTCGGAGTAAGCACGGTTTAGGTCCAGCACAACACCAATATATTGGCTCTGCAGGGTGCTCAGAGACGCATTAAGCGAGCTCTCTCGGGCCTGACAAGAGGTTAGATTGGCTTGAACTTGAGCCAGCTCGGCAGAAGCTGAATTCTTATCAGCCAAGGCCTTGTGAAGGTCTTCCTCCGCCTTTGTCCGCGCCTTCTCGGCCTCCGCTTGCCAAACAATAGCATCTTTTTTCTCAGCCCGGGCCTTGGTAAGCTCGGTGATAGCTTTGGAGTATTTATGCTTGACGGCAGCATAAGCGTCCAGCACCCCGACCGTTTCCATCAGATGATCCTGCAGAGCTTGCAGGTGGTCGAGATTAGAGTCAGCAAACGTGTCAGCATTAAAATACTTGCTAGGGGGCTTCACAGCATGCTTAAGCTCGTCTGACACCTCGTCAGTCCACACTTCGCCCCACGTGTGAAGATGAGATGGACGTGGAGGTAGAGGAGGAGGAACGCCTATAAGAGTACCAACCCCAGAAGCAGGAGTCAATCTAGCTTCAGCAGCCGAAGTCGAGGGGGTGGCGGCCGATTGCGACTGCTTGCGCGGGGTAAGGTCGGTGGAGGCCGTTGGGGAAGCAGCCCTTTTCTCGGACCCAGCCGTCGTCCTCGGTGGAGGGGCAATTGTCACCTTTTTCTTTGAAGGAGATCCCCCCTTCTTCTTGGCCTTGGCACGGAGCTTGTCGACCAACTCCTGGTAGGAGTTTTCCCCATTTCAGGATCTACAGGAGAGAAAACAAACATCAGCGTCAGCGTAAGCAGTAATTACAACATAATAAAAGAAAAAGATGAATGTCAAGGTCCTACTCGGGGGATATAACTCCTCAACTGACTGTTGGATAAAAATCCTAACATCAATGATGTCCCTCTCGGCCACGTGGTCAACTAGGTTTGTTGCGGCCTCTATCTCGGCCGGGTCCAAATCCCCTTCAACTGGTTGAAAGTATTTGGGGTTATGCTCATAATGAGTCTTGGACCAAAATAAGGGGAAGGTCAATTCAACCGACTTAAAGTCGATGTCTTACAAAAACCACGATTTATGACCGGGCTCAGCTGTGACTTTAAAGAACAAAGACTTGAAGCCTTTCCACGTATCAGTGGCTACAAAGAAAAGTTTTCTTTCCTGCTTTCCACGAAAAGAAACCCATCCCTTTTTCTCGACAGACTCACCGGGTTGGCGAGCTCGTTGTATATTAAAAAAATAGAGAAAAACTCGGGTCGATGGGGTATGGTTTAAAAATTTGCATAATCGCTCGAAAACGATGATGAAACCTCAAGAGTTCGGGTGAAGCTGGGTGGGGGCTAAGTAAAGGATGTTTAGGAGTTTTATCTGGAACTCGGTGAATGGAAAGCGTAGGCCGAGTTTAGTAACAAAATCTTTGTAGAAGAAGAAAAACGAGCGCTCTTTCCCTTCTCGAGTAGAACACACCGGTTCATCAGGGGAAGGAGGGGCAATAGAACAATGATTCCGGTCCCTTAATGGGAGCTCGGCAATTTCATCCGGAGTTATAGAGGACCGCTGGGATAACATCGAACTCGCTAACCAGTCGTATTTTTCTACTAAGTGGCAATTTCATCTGGTGTTATAAAGGACCGCTGGGATAACATCGAACTCGCTACCCAGTCGTATTTTTCTACTAAGTAGTGAGGGGGACGCGTGGAGGCCGACTCCATAGATCCGGAATCCTCAACAAGCTCAGGTGAAACCAACATACTACCTAGAAAAAGAAAAGAAAAATAAATCACAAAGAAACAAGAATACCTGAAAGCAGTAAAGCAGGATGGACTGGCGTTACTGGGGCATCCCGAGGTGGAACATGCCGACATCGTAAAGCTATTTCATCAGCTTCCCATGTCTGGCCCACCATCATGGCCGTAGACACTTGCCAAGAGCACTCTTCACATGGACCGATAGGACGGGAAGAGGTCGTAAGGGGATCAATCCGCAAAGCCATGGAGGGGATAGACGTAGAAGAATCTCCCCTCCCATGGTCTCCGAAAGGCAATTCTAGAGAGGAAGCTCTACCCAGACCGGCCCCCCGGCCTCGAGACATGGGTTTTAATGATTGGGACCTACCCCGGCCGAGAGGCCCTCTAGAAGAAGGCCAATCTCTGACGTTACCACTAGGACGAGCAGGATGACTGGATTCCCCCCGGCCTACCCCACCATAACCACGGAGCATACTTTCCAATTTTTGCTCCTCGGTTAGGGGCTTCCCGTACAACCACCAAGCCATCCTTGGGGGCATACGGTGAAGGAGTTCCTCCTCCTCAGGAGAAAGGTTATTTGGTTTAGAACTAGACGAAAAGTCTTAGTGACTTATCTCAGCAAAGGGCAAAGAAAGAAGGGGTAAGGATTCCAGACAAGGAACCAAAACCTAAAGGCCAAGGGAAAGAATCAAAATGATCAGAACTCTAAAAAATGCAGGAACATTATGATCAGGTTATGCAAGAACGACGAACTCAAACCCAGAAAACGGAAGAAACTCAAGAAAGCAGGAACGACTTGAATTCGACCCTAAGAAACCAAGAAGAGGGAAAGGGATAAACAAATTACCAAGATTGCAGTAATGGAAATACCTGGTTTGAAATAAGTTACGGAGAGGGGAAACACACGAGCCACGAAGTTCAGAGGACTGGAATACAGAGGACGAAAGGCGGAAATTCTCTCGGATGATAACTTTGAACTCGCAAAAGTATGAGGAGAAGGGAGACAAGGAGTATATATAAGAGCCTAAGAGACGGTTACAATTCTGGGAGACCAAAACGGGTAAAAAGCCCAAAAGGCCTCACTAGGATTGCTAATGTCATCAAGAAAAGACATGCACATTAAATACAAGCATTTAATGTGCACAAGAAACAAGGATAGTGGAGTAGAAATACTTCGGCTGCCCTACTAGCTTGCGCACGCCAGTTGGCAATAGGCAA
Organism: Acacia confusa; assembly: GCA_037074495.1. Taxonomy (NCBI): domain Eukaryota; kingdom Viridiplantae; phylum Streptophyta; class Magnoliopsida; order Fabales; family Fabaceae; genus Acacia; species Acacia confusa. The sequence continues at coordinate 8,952,226 of CM073508.1, read as the reverse complement.
TGATGGCCTCCGTTGCCTTGGGAACTTGTAACCAGTCAAATCAACATTCAACTCAAACTCTTGCATAGGACTCACCTAAGTTGGACACCGGCTATAGGCATCAATGGCCGGGTTTCCTATACGATTTCAAATGACAGCGATAATCCCAGCACGGAGAAACCAGGATTAATATACAAAGCCGGAGTAAAAACCCAAAGGAAGGCCCAAGTTCGGGACAATCCGACTTCGAAAAAGGGACGAGATAGAAACAAATGCAGATAGGATGCGACCCAAGGTTAAGGATCCAGGGTAAAAACACCCCGGATCGATTCAAGACCTACAAATGCATCCCGGCAGCTCAGAGCCCTGAACTACCGGGCTGGGGGCAACTGTTACGGATATATTATAAACGGGCCCAGCCCAGTGACCGAAGAACCCAGTCAAATGGCTCCAGCCATAATCCTAACCACTCCCTTGAATTAAGGAGCAATTATCAAGATAGTGGCAAATGATAACCGCCCACGTGATAAGGGGTTATTATCAGAAGGAATATCGAAATATCTTTTAAAGAATAAAGATAGCAAAGCCCATCAGAGTAGGGCCCCAAGTAAGTCTATAAATAGGGGATAAACCCTCACAAGGTACACACTTTCGAAACCCTAGCTCTTCAATTCATATAGAGCACACACCCCCACTCCCTCTGGCTGTCACTAGCCTATTGTCTTCATTCGAATTACGTGGACTTTGATCCACCCTGTGGTACGTAGGCCCCTGGGATCTCAACCCAGGCCAAGTCCAAGCATTCTTGTGTTCTACACCAGAACAATGCCCTTGTTATGCAATTAAGGGGTGATGATTTGATGTTAAAATTTAATGTAATTAGTAAATAAGGACAATAGTGAAAACTAATTGAAATTTTTGACAGATAATGATATAACCAATTTTTAACTCTTTAAGTAAGATAATTAGAAGTGACCTGTATTAAAAACAGGAGTACAATATGTAACAAGATATCATCAATCCTTGTCATGACAGGTCCAAAAAAAAAAATAAAAAATCTGTCATTGACTCTCAGGAAATTAAAAAATTTGACAAATGAGTTGTAGATAAATTATTAACTCACACGGTTGACAGCCAAATGCAAATATTACTTGAAGAAATAATTTTTTTTTTTTTTTTTGCTGAAGAATATAATAAGAAGATTATTATTTCATCCTTTCTCAAAAAGGAACGTAATCTGCAATATTTTTTTTTAAAATAAAAGATCATTAGAACATTTATTTATATTTATTTAAAATTAAAACCCACTTTGTTAAAGACAAAAATACCTTTTTTGTAACCGTCAAATCCTAGATTTATTTGAGTTAAAACAAAAAATCCTAGATTTACTTGTTTTTTCTTTTAAAAAAAACAAGTAAATAAATATTGTAAATATTGATAAATTATTAACTCACACGGTTGACAGCCAAATGCAAATATTACTTGAAGAAATAATTTTTTTTTTTTTTTTTTTGCTGAAGAATATAATAAGAAGATTATTATTTCATCCTTTCTCAAAAAGGAACGCAATCTGCAATATTTTTTTTTTTTAAATAAAAGATCATTAGAACATTTATTTATATTTATTTAAAATTAAAACCCACTTTGTTAAAGACAAAAATACCTTTTTTGTAACCGTCAAATCCTAGATTTATTTGAGTTAAAACAAAAAATCCTAGATTTACTTGTTTTTTCTTTAAAAAAATAAAAAACAAAGCGTTTGGATTCACACTGAAGAGCCCAATGGGTACTTAGGGGCGACGTGTCAGCCCAATTAAGTTTGAACAAGGATCGAAGGTGATGTGGCATGTCAACGCGAGCACCGTTAGATGAGGCATGGAATCGAACGGTAGAGAAAAAAAGTCACACTATATCAGAGGCAAGTTTCGATCTTGCGACCTGTGGGTTATGGGCCCACCACGCTTCCGCTGCGCCACTCTGATTTTTTGAAAGATGTTTCGTATAAATTATATACATTCTAATATTTTTTTCTTGGAAAAATACCATCCGTTCACATTGTTGCCACTAATATCCCTCCTTCTAATCTCGAAGATAAATACCTCTAAGTTCTGAATAAATCCTTGTTGTTAGTTTATTTAATCTTGGGGAAAAGTTCATATAGATAGTATTTTAAATTATTTTTTTATGTGACGATCTTAACTTAACTTGTCATGGAAATAATTTTCTACAAAGTCAAATTGAATGCTGAACAACGAATACTTGTTTTTTTCCTAAAAAAATAATAATTCTCAAGCTATTATTTCCTTCCTTATTTTCATTTGATTTTTATCATTGTATTGGTACTTTTGGATCATAAATAATTTATTTCCTTTCATTATATTTAATTTCAAAAAATTATCCACTTTTTTCTTTCCTCTCCTTTTTCTCTCATTCATTCAAACAAGACGAGTAATATTATCGTCTCCAGACTTCCCTCCACTCCATTTTTCCTCCTTCCATTTTCTTTTCTCCAAACTTTTCTTCCCGCCTGAACGGAGCATAAATGATAACCTAACCAAGAACCTGAGCTTCAAAATCACCTATGGCGGATGTAAAAGAGAGTGGAGCAGATATAAAAGAGAGAAAGGAGAAAGGAGGAGGAAATAAAAGAGGGTGGAATTTGTCGTCTCCAAGAGGTGGGAGAATAAGAAAAACATATGGATTCAATAGCAACAAAAAACAACCAATCACTGTACGTGTTTCTCAGTTTCTTCTTGAAAAGACCATGGCCTATAGCCAAAGTAAAATGCAAAGAATTTGCTAACAGCTATATAGACAACAAAGGATGAAACAGCAAATTTGATCATCTTGTTCTGTACACACAAATCCCAGTTTGTTAAGTAATTCTAGTAGCATAAGAAAACAACCACTATAAATTATGTCTAATGAAGCTTTATTCCGGGAAATGAAGGCAAGACTGCTATTAGTGGATCACCATATCCAATAGGCTCTGTAAAAGGCAAAAACAAGACAAGCAAATTAAGGAAACAGAAATCAACACAAGACTAGCTTCATATATTCCAAGAAAAGTTTGAGTTGACCAACCTCCATCGTCTCTGAGAATCTTAACGATCTCCCCTGATACATCAGACTAGAAACAGATATATGAACAAATTATCAGACATTACAATGGTTATTATGATACTTTCCTTGATTATCACAAGGGTAACAAAACATTTCAAGTATGAGACACAAACCTTGACTGGCAGTTCACCACCAAGCTGTTCTACGTAACATATGGGTTGGCCCTCCTCAACTATTTGCTTCTGCAAATTCCCAGGTATGAATGTTGTCAATCATAATCTAGCATGTCAATCCTGTTAACTTCAATATGATATATGGGCGTGTGCGTGTGAAAAACTAAAAGCTGATAACCAGACTTTCTGCTATGGGTGGAAATTTCTGAAGATAGAAAACTTTAGCTGTAAAATTTGATTTCTGATTCAAATGAGAGGAAAATCAACTATCCTTATCTATATAACCTCCCAGCATGTAAATAAGTAACATTACCTTTGACAATCTGAAAAAACTAAAAGGGTGAAGAGAACAAGAAATGGACGATACTACCTCTTTACATGCAGGTGGAGCACGCTGTCCCTTTATGGTTCGAGATGTCCTAAAAGAACCAACCTGCTAAATGATTTACGAGTTTATGAATTTATGTTGTAACTTAAAAGGAATATATATATATATATATATATAAAAGGTGTGTTATTACCGCTGGGGAAGTAACTATGACCAAGCCTTCGTCTGCAGCTTTATCCAGAAATCGCTTACCCCCTGAAGGAGCTTCTGGTTTGTAGATGGCCAAAGATGATGTGGAATCTGATCCAATCGAATCAGGTGATTCTGTGACAGTGTTAGCACTAACAGAAGGGGATGTTGGAGGAGGCTCAATTCTACTTTGCTCAGCAAAATTCCGCACTACGTGCAGGTGGAATCCAGCAAGCTGATTGATAACATTAGGAATCATGCAGTTAGGGGAGAAGAAAGGAAAATTCAATAAGAACAAAGAGCTATAGAAAATAATATCCTAATTTCCGATTGACAGAGAAATGAATGACATTCCGCTTTTAAAGATATCAAAACTCAGTTCAATTTCATTTTGCTTACCTTCAAATCTAGTTCCTGAACTGATTTTGTGTCGCACACTTCGTTGAGCAGAAATTCTACCTGCCAAAATGTTGATGTAAAATATGTTTCAACATTTTAGAGCAAGAAAGTACGCAAGCATTGTATAAATTCACTTGTTGGACCAGAAGATCATGTACTAACCTCATTTAAATTAGGAATAAGTTCACTTGTTGGACCAGAAGACTTGACCTCTTCGGAGTCATCTTCTGAACTCGTAGTAGCTGTTAAATGATCAATAAAGGCTTGTGACAGAAGCTAGATTATTGTGTTATTCTAAAGTTAATGGACTTTAAAATATGCTATGCTTAAATTGCTTGATATGATTTGACTATTTTAATAGTTTCACTCTAAACATTCCAGTGAGACTCTGAATAAGATTGAATCATCCGCTAGAAAAATGAATCGTAAAATCATCCAACGTGGCAAAATGCAGGTTACAACACACACCATCTTTCAGTCAAACTGGGAGAAGAACTTGAGAATTTATGTTTCGAGGACTTGCTCTAAATGTAGTTTTTCCTGGAACTGCATGACAATAGGTCAATTTCCAATCGTACCATAAAATATTAAAATGAACTTCATAAATAGTGCATCTCACAGATAACACGCGTGCGCGTGCACACACACACACATTAAAGTTTTATCTCAAAATTTCAATCTTAAAGTCATCATTGAACTAAATTAATTCAAGTTTGAAGACATACTTTTTTTGCTCTAAAAAAATGTAATTTTTACATATGAACTAAGGTATCCAGCATTACCCATTTCCAGGCACAGGCACTGGCTAGTTTTTGTCTTCTCAGGTTATCCAAAAACAAAAAGGTTGTACTAAGGTATTTAACATTTGCCCAATGTTATAGTATGCAATATTCAGAGTAAAATATTTATATCCACATGGATGTGATTTATTATTATGCTTCCACATATATTATCTTTGAAACTTTTTAATGTTAGATGACTAACCTCAATTCAACATATACTTGAGGCATTTTTTATACCAAGCCAACAGATGTCACTAATTACTATAACTTATTTAAACTATCATGTGCACCAATCATAATATGAGATGCAGGCCTAAATTTAACTGTATGATGTAGATTCTTTGAAAAAAGACAAGTCTAACTGTATGACCACATCTCAACCCCGAACTGAAATAGGATTAAACCAAATTAACTCTAAATTAATGATGTTAGAAGTTTTTCATACTAGCTACAAAAATTTACAGTCATGACAGAAAACTATTTTTAATCAAAGAAGCATACTTACACTGGATTTTTAATGATGGGCCACTGCAAGCAGTTAAAAATCTAACTGGTCGTTGAGACATGATCAAATGGGTGTTTTGTAGTGACTTTCTACTGGTCCAACTTCTTATACCATACTGTTGTGAAATTCCAACTGTTTTACTAGTTGTGCGTAAGTTGAACAATTTAATATATGATGTCGCTAAGCTACCTGCAATACAATTTCAAGAAACATAAATCTCCCAATACTGGCATGGTCAAAACCTAAACATTAGCACAATAGAATAATTTTCAAAGGAAGCATAAGGAAAGAGTAGCTTTTGGCTGTTATCTAGTTTAACATATATATAGAATTTAGAGGAAACTACCATCTACAGTTTGCAAAGTAAGGAAAGAAATTGTTTTGTAATGTCGAAGAAAAGAAATAAACAAAAAACTGACTTCTTATATATACTTTTACTTCATTGTGGCATCCTTGTTACAGTTTACTAAAATGAACAAAGTGAGTGTAATAGAAATGATCATTGGGCTGTAAAGTTTCATTTTCAGTTCTCATCACATTTTATCATAGTTAGCTTCAAAATATTGAAGGTGGACAGATATTCTTTGCAGCCATTTATCATAACCCAATTGCAGCCATGCTAGCTTCTCTTTCCGCCTTTTGTCCATTTTTTTGGGTTCATAACAGCAAGGCCATATGCTGTTTGCTTTGACACTCCGTCAAGTACAACACAAATTAAATCACAACAGGAATATTTACAACACTTACTAAAAGGACAAACTATTCTAATGCGGCACCAATAATGGATTTAATAGATCGAAGGCAAAGGTCAAGTCAGTGAATTTCTGCTAAGCAGACTCACACATCAACAACAACAACAACAACAATTTTTTTATTGATACATGTTCATAGAAGATTCGACAGAGCTTTACGTTGGTTGTCGAGGGCCTAACACATATCATTGGAAAGAAAATTGTAGAAACCTTACATTGTTCATTTAACCTGTAATGAAAATAATACAATACAATGTGCTTTCCTCTTCTAAGGATGCTACATACTAACCAAAGAACACTTTAGTGTCAATGCTAAGTTATCATGCAAGACATACAAATTAAGCTTGGATACCAGTACAATATCTACCCTACCATTTCTGATTACTCATTATGCAGTTAACAGTTCATTTAATTGATAAACATGATGGAAATGTATGCAAATTGACGCCTCTGATAGTAATGGGTAATAATAGCATAACTGTGATTTGTATTGCCTGCTGTGTAACTTGACAACAGTCTGATTCTTTTATAATTAAAATTTATGTAGGGATGTACGTTAGACTTTCATATTAATATTTGATACTGAATTTAAAAAATTATTCTACAGTTGGAGCCTTGACATGAAAAGCAAGTTTCTTTCTACTCGAGCTTCGTTAACTGTGAGGTGGCTCTGCAGTTTTGCATCACATTTTCTTTGGTGGATGATGGAGTAAAGGCATGGAAACAAGAAATTTTTAAATTGACATTCTATTAATATAAAATCCGAACACAACATATCACCACACTTTTTCATAGACTCCTCTTTTGGTACTGAGTTTCAGACATCCCTATATTACATTGCACGTTCTATCTTTATACTCAGACCGTAAAAAGCAACTATAGACGCTTTTAGGTAAAAGACTTTAGGCTAACCAAATTCAGTAAGTGAGCACCTCTTCTATATAGAAATAGAAATAGAAATTTTCCCACCCTTCATTATTACTAAAGGCATGAGCTCCCTAACGAACTTCCCTACCTCTAAAAGAGGGCAACATCACCTTTGCTTCTAATTGTTCAAGATATTAAAGCAGCAACACAAAGAAAGCATAAAGGTTGAGTTCAATAAAATCAGGAAAGAAAAGAATAGCAGATTAGCATAAAGATTAAGTTACACATTCTCATAAAAATCAGGATGATATATCCTAGTCCCATTACTTACTAATATCGAGGGAAAAGTAAAGGAAGAACAAGAAGAAGGCATAAGAGATTAATTTCGAACCAGAATTAGCAATTGTAAATTTTTCATCGAAATAATGGAATAACTTTCGTCGTCACCAAGAAGAGAAGAAAGAAATACTCACATGAAACCATTGGAATTCGACCGGGAGAGCAAGGGAATAGAAATCGTGCAAAGGCTAAGCGATTGTGGAGTCAGAGAAGCAAGTAAAGAAGGTTCGAGAACAGAATTTGAAGACCCAAAAGTTCACGATAGCAACGGGGAAAGTGCCACCAATGCTGGTAGCTCAACAAAGAAAGAGAAGAAGAAGCAAGCACAACCGATAAACCCCAGAATTGCTCAACCAATATTGCTACCTGAAATCTTCCAAAAATTGAATTGAAGCTACACACTACACAGCGCCCACTTCACTTCACAGCCGGAATCGCTTTGGATTAGCTGGCACCATCGTGTCCAAAAATTTTGTTTTTCCTGAGGAGGAGTGTAATGCAGGGTCTTGTAGTTGGCAAAAGAAAAGAAATAAATGTTCTTATAATCCTTCACTAAAATTTGGCCAAAAAAATAATACTTCACTAAATTAATATGTTTAATTAAATAAATTAAAAAAAATAATAATTTAAAATTTTATTTGAACAATAATTTTAGTTAAAATGTTAATAAATATTTAAAATAAATAACTCAATAAACTATTATTATAATTCCTAAACTATAATTTAGTTGAAAGGATCAAATATTAAAATTTAAATTTAAAAATACTTATTTACTCCTAGTTAAACTTTATAAATTCTCTCTCACCCTTCGCTGGAATTTTCTCATCATCATTAAATAATCCAGATTTATCAAAAGTAATTTAAATTTTAAAGTTATAAACTAATTATAATCAATCAATTAAATTAAATTAACAACTAATACTAATTGTTTTATTTTTTATCAACGTTTTGAATAATAATGAAATAATGGGAAAATTATAGGATATGATGAGTGAAAATATAGGAAGTTTAGTTAATGGTAATTTAGTATTTTTCAATTTATATTTCAGTATTGATCCTTCTAATTAATTAACGTTTTTAAAGTCTTCTTCAATGAATATTGTTCTTACAAGGTTTTTCTCTCTATTTTTCCAAAAAAAAACTCCTTCACTTTTAAAATATACTCTTTCGTCCCTAATATAATATACATTTGGAGAGTTGATCTTGGTGATAAATATAAGACATTTTTTATATTTGTCAATCTTTTTCTAATTTACTCATACTCCCTCAATAATAATCAAATATGAGAGAAAATAAAAGAATTAAGGAAGATGATAAAGGTGTTTTAGAAAATACATGTTATATTAACTAACCCAACTAACTTCTTTAATATAATAAAATTAGGTAAATATTTCTTATATTAAGGCCTAGATAGAGTAATTTTGATGGCCTAAACACGCTAATTAGTAAGTAAAATAAATATGTTAAAATATTGAGAATATTATCAAATTTATATTTAATTTAGAGCATTAAATATCTACGTAATACTTATATAAACAATGCTGTAATAATAGGGATAATGTTAATGGTTATTATTCATAATTAAAGTTTAAGCATACAGTTATGATAAATGTTTCAGAGGGAGCCGCTTAGAACTCTTAAGCTTACTAAACCATTGGGTTAGCATAAATGAGATTTCATTTTTCACAAGTTTATATAACAATAGCAAGTGGTGCAAATCCGAAGAGATAATGTTTCTATCAGAGATGAGGACCCAATCTTTTATAAAGTTATTCACAGGAAAATGCCAACACCGTTTGGATTAAATGGTGTAGTTATACTGTTCAATACTTCTTTAGGGCTGCTAGTATAGGGGGCGGTTTGGTTCGTGAAAAATTGGGGAAGGAAATAAAAAATGGGCATTTTCTGTCGGGCACAATTGTTTGACGGGCTATTTTCCCTTAAACATGAGAAAATCGGTTTTTATATATTTTGGTGGGAACTCATTTTCCAACACATGAAGAAAATGGGAGAAGATCAACTTATTATTTTCAGCGTCGGGGGAGTGGAAGAGAGTGACATTGAAAAATATCATAAAAGGAGGAGGAGGAAGCCGTCAATGGTAGCCTCTTTTCCGCCAATAGTGCCAATAGTGCAGATTTGTAAGTGAGCATAGTGGAGGAGGAAGAAGCCGGTGATGATGGCCTCTTTGCCGCTGCTGTTGCAGATCCGTTAGTAACGGAGATGGAAGAGAGTCAATGACTTGTTGGAGGCAATGACGCTCTGGCAAAGGAGGAAGGACAAGCAATGCACATTTGTTTTGTGTAATTTAAAATGATATTTTATTCTTATGGACAAAATAGTATTTTGTCTAATTTTCCTACCTTATTTTCTTCCAATCAAACAAAAAATTTTCTATCAACCCATTTTCATTTTCTTTTCCAGTATGAACTAAACGCATCGAAGCAAAATATTTTCCATTCCATTCTTTTGATTTTCATCCATTTTCATTTCTACCTCTTCTTCAATCCAAACAAGACCCTAGGATAATATTTTACTAGTGTGGTATAATGTTCATTTAAAACAGGTAAAAAGCATACATATTAAATAAATATGACTAATACATTAAAAAATTAGTTACATTGCTAAACTCTCCCCTAATTAATATGTTAAACCAAATTTAACGTAATTTATCATTAATATGAAACATTTTCTAAATGGGCTAAATTATACTTTTTTTTTTTTTACCATATACTAAAATATGTGTTTGATTCTTTATATTTACATCAAATTTCATTTTAATTTCTTAAGTTTATTAAAACTTAGACATTATTTTTACATGGTTATCAAACTTAAACTAGAAACTAGCGAACCAGTAATAAAATTGATATAGGGTCTGCTATAGAAACCAAGGTCTTTTTTTTTTTATCCGTCAATTGAAGCTTCCCGGTTCAACAGCTCGAACATGGAAAGACAGAGGTGGAATGAGAGAGAGATGGACAGAGCCCAAGGTGTCCTTCAAAGCTGTTGGATCGATGGTAAGAAAAGAGTGCTTGTCGGCGATTATTGGTAAGAAAGATGGCGAGGGTGTGATAGTCATTGTTAGTGAATCATCTCCACCTTCTCCATTGTCTTTGAACTCCTCTCCTTCTTCTCCATTTGCTATCTATTTTCCAGATATGAACTTCATATATGGAAGGACGACTAAACATGATCACGAGATTTTGAATATATGAAGTACAACGGTAAGCTTCATAGGGTCTTGTCTCAAGATTTCAAATCTCAAAACTTTGATGAGTCATTTGTGGGTTTTACCTTTTATGCATGTCACATGCTTGCATTCATTTTATTTTTATTTTCAAACCTTCCAGGGAAAAGCCAAGGTTAAAGGATTTTTTTATTATTATAATTTTATATTAATAATCTGAAATCTTCATTCTTTTACTCCAATTTAACCTATTAACCTTGACTTAATGTCTCGATTGGTTCAATGACCAGTTTAATTTTAATAACATTGATTTCTACTACTATTCATAGTTTTTTGAATTACATAGTTTTTAATAACTCTTTTAGTATATAAAAATTTAGGTGAGATAGGTTTAAGACAGTTAAAGCCTCATAACTCAAAAAAATATTCATAAATTATGAGTATTCATTAGCAAAGTTCTTACATTAGTAGCAAAATCTCAACATATATCTTTTGATGCCAATTTGACCAATATAATATTTGTTTGCTTTGTATATAGATGTTATATATAACTATTATATTTTGATTATAATAACATGCTAAAATAAAATGATTATAAAAAATTCAAATAATAATAAAATAAAAATGTTATGTTTTATTTGCTCCACATCACTAAATGTTTGACACATGATCTCCTAGGTGTGCCATTTGCTCATAAGAAGGATTTAATCGATCTTTTTTGATTTTGTAATTTGCAGGACTAAACTTGATCTAAATTATAAGGACTAATTAATTTGTTTTCCTTGTTAAAATATGACTTCAGTATTCAACCAAAAATATTCCAAAACATACTTGCAAAAAAAGCCGAACTTTTTTTTTTTGTTACGAAAAACTGAACTTTTTTTTAAAAAAAGTTCAAAACTTTTATTTGGGCCCCAAAAAAGTAAAGTTAAAAAACAATTGAATTTTAACTGGGCTCTTTTGTATGTGAGGCCCAACAAATTCAATTCAACCATTATCATTGAAAAAAGGAAGAATTACAATCTGGTCCCAAGGACCAGAAATAATTACCAAAAGGTCCTGTGTCAAAATTCCATTACAAAAAAGTCCCTTGGGACTTTCTTGTAATTAAGTGAAAAATTCTCAATCGGTATTTACAATTGAAATTGCTATATTAACAATAAAAGTTCTCAATCCGCATTTACAACTGGAAATGTTATATTAACAACTGAAAATGTATTTTGAGTTGTTAATATAACAATTCCAGTTGTAAATGCGGATTGAGAACTTTTGTTGTTAATATAGCAATTTCAATTATAAATACGGATTCAATTAATTACAAAAAAGTCCCAAAGACTTTTTTGGGACTTTTTTGTAATGGAATTCTAATAGGGACTTTTTGGTAATCATTTATGGTCCTTGGGACCAAATTGTAATTCTCCCTTAAAAAAATAAGTTATACACACACACACAATATAGATTGAGTCTAACGATTGAGAATCCTTGAGATGTGCCTCAATTTAATTTAGTGCCCTACAGACGACAATAGGAGGATCCCTATATATATATAGACACACACACACACACTCTAACGAGTAAAAATTGGAAGAAATTGGGGAAAAATCCTCTATTGTAAATTTTATGGCTGATGAAGAGAACTTAAGCCAAGGAAACATTATTTTTTGTGTATAAAAAATTTCATGTCCTTCTCACCTATAAATTTTTCAATAGGGCATTTCCCCTATTTTTTCACTAAACATTAATCCTATTGAACAATTTTTTATCAAGACTAGTATTAAGTAGTTTAAATTGCAAAAGTTTAACTTTATTTCAGTAAAATATTATCTCATATTGATATTTAATTTTAACCTTATACGACATATTTTCTCATTCCATAAAATCAAGAGTTAATAAAACTATGGAATACAAATATTATAATATTAATTAAATGTATAGTGATAATTATTTAAAAATAAAATTAAAGTCTTGAAATATCAATTATATAAAAAAATAATTTTCTTAAAATTTAAATTACTATTTATGGCTAAGTAAATGAAAACATATACAGAAATACAAAATCAACATCGGTTGGCAAAAAAAAAAAAAAACCATAAATATTCTCTATCCCTTTCAGCAGTTATATAATATTTGATGATGACTTAATTGTATTCAACGAAACTATGATAAGATGATAACATCTAGGGAGTAGGTACCTATATAGCTGTTAGGTCATGCAACTTTGAACTCAGATAACTAAAACATGATTTTGTTCTGAAATCTATTTAACTTGAATAGGATAATAAAGCTTTCCTGCAGAAAGGAAGACCAAAAAAAGGGGAAAAAATCTGCATAAAAGAAGAGCTTATTATTTAATTAATATATAAGTTCTAAAGTCATCTTTTGAATCCACAATATGACCACTTTTTAAAGGCATATACTTTAAGTCAGTGAATGGAATCCAATACCAAAATCTGTCTTTCAAATATATATATATACACAAAGTTTTGATTAACTCAAGTGTTGAATTTTAATATATCTTGGATACATTAGCGTGTGTGTTAATATATATACAGTAAGAAAGAATCCGTTTTTTTTAAAATCATAATTCACACATTTATTATATCCCCTACAAAGCATTTGAACTTAAAATCTTACATTTAAAAAAGACTTGAGAGAGGTGCTTATAGTGTATAATGATATTTTAATGATGTTCCCTTTGTAATGTTATTCTATATATGAATATATATACTCCTTGTCCTCGGACCTAAATAGAGGACCCGATTTATAGCTAATACCGGAATTTTGTTTTCACAAAAACATACATGGGAAGCCATTCATTGGGAAGAAAGAAGAGAGAGGATAATTATCTTCATTGGGAAAAACCACGCCAACCATATATATATATATATATATAGTACGTAGGTAGCGGTAGGATTACAAAAGAAAAATTTAGTTTAATTAAAGCACCAAGATAACATTAATTGCCGTTGGTAATCTTAACAAGATCGAAGGTAGTGATGACAAGAGAGATCGATACGGTAGCTTCCATAATCTTCAACACCTACGTGGCCTCAAAACTATCCCAATATATTTTGCTTTTACAGTTTATCTTTTGATGAACAAATCAAGAATCAGACCACATCTCTCTCTCTCTTTCTCTCTCTCATGCCTATATCCATGAAATCCCTGCAAGTTGAATAAAAACCCATAAATATATATATAATATTCTCTCATGCATCAGAATTGATACTTAATTATATATGCAGAGTTTGAATGAAGGTGTGTAGGACATACCAAAATGTGGATATATGTAATCTCATTTTCTAGTACGTGTCCCTCGGGGCACTGCATTTAAAGCATTCCATTCTGCTAGCAAAGTTGTGCTCGTGGCACCCTGACCTGTGTTATTTATTCCCAACAAATAAATCAAAGCGCAAATATTTTTCACTATTACGACAATATGAAAGCACTCAAGTTTGTGTCAAAGCAGTCAAAAACCATATATTTCTGTCCAAAGACAGCATGACAGTGACATCATCAGATTCTGTCTTCTTGTCAGTGTAGCCTTCCAATGGGGGACTTGTTATAGGTAGTTTTAAAAATGAAACATTTTTTCAAATTTACCCTTAATCACAGAGAAACACTACATTATATCTAGGACACAGGAGGAGGAGTACAGATATGTGTGTGTGTGTGTGTGTGTGAGTGTAGGTATGCAGGGTAGTGTAGATAAAAAAAGAAAAGGACCTGTTGCAAATCCAGTCACCAGATTTCCAAGAAGGTCTAGAAGAGGCAGAAGAAGCAAAAGGTCGAGAGCAAGAGAAGGAAGAAGAAAAGTCATCTTTGAAAGCACCACACTTGAAGCAGCTTGATCTACTCGCGAAGTTATGTGCTCCACAGTTGGCAGCACTACAGTACCAGTCACCTGGACGAACATCAGAACCAGTGGTACCAATATTACCAGTACTGCTAAACCCAAATGCAGATCCCATCATCGCCATTCTTCCTCCTCCAAACCCTAAATCTCCATACTTTGACCCCCCACATCTCTGACATATGTCCCTTCTCTGAAAGTTCAGATGCTGGCATGACCTGCAAGTCCAATCTCCAGGCCTGCTCATATTGATCCTCACTTTAATTCCAATTGCCCTGCAAAAACCACTGTTCCATTACAACACACACGGACACACACACATATATGAGATTCATTTCATGTACATGTGCTAGTGAAGAGAATAAGAGTAGTGAGACAGACCTTGAGATGGTATGCTAGAGAGTGAACTAGGGATATGGCGGTGATGAGGGGGAAGGTTTATATTTATAGACGAGAGATCAGTGATATATATATATATATATATATATATGGGAAAGAGAATAAATAGAGGGTCGTGAAGTAATTGCCTTTTTTTTTTTTTTTTGAGTGTTCATGGAAGGGGCAACCTTGATAAATGGAATCGATGAATTCTAATAAACAAGAAAAAAGAGATAAAGGCACCAAATTATTCTTGGTGGCGAGCTGCACAATTCCAAACAGAAACTCAAATACTTTGAATTTTGAACAGATTTTACTTTAATTTGCCAGTAACTCTGTGGATGGGCTAGCTTCGAAACTACTTTCCCTAGGAAGCTCCTCCCATTTGGACCGTCCAAATGGGATCTGGACGGTCCAGATTTAATTTTTTTTAACTTTCTATTTTTTTTAAAAAATTATTTTAATAGGTAGATAATCTAAAATAAAGATAATCTCTCAACTAATATATTTTTAAAAAATAATTTTTTTATTTAAAAAATGACAGTTAAAAAAATTAAATCTACATGGTCCAGATAGGAGGAGCTTCCCCTACCCATCCAAAGGATAGGTAGGGAAAGTGGTTCTGGCTAGCTTCAACTTTGTAATTTGCTTAAGTTTTTTAACTGTACGGTTCTGGATGCTAAAGTTATTATAAGATAAGGATCGACATTATTTGTTCTTAATTCACTCTCATATCATGATGTGTAATGCTATATATATGATTGTGTTTCATTTATTTATATAACAAGATGTTTAATTAGAGAGAATGATACGGAACTAGTTCTAGTGCTCACCGCAATGATGAGCACAATAACTATTGTGGTGAGATTTGTACGTTACCAATAAAATTCTAGCGATCTAAATTTAAGATTTTCAACTAATGATATTTAAATAAAAAATCAATTTTTGACAAAATGACCGTTAAGAGATTATTTTTATTTTAGATTACTTACACATAAAATATTTTTTTTTGGGAAAAAAAGGTAAAAATTAAACAATTCAATCAAAACCATTCAAATTAGATATGAACGGTCTACAACAATGTATAGCTCTTGGTACCCATCATTACAATGAGCACTGAAATTGGTTCCGGATGACATCTATGAGCATAAATATTAACTCAATTTATGAAAAGAAAATTGAATGAAATAATGGTATGTGGCAAGCTAGACAAGTCAAGAACTACTTTTTTTTTTCTTTCGCCAGAAGACAAGTCAAGAACTCAGAAACAATAAGGAGAAGAGCTTGTCAGTGTAACCTAATGGCACAACAGAAATAGTCCCAAACATTTTATCAATATGAAATCCTCCATGAACCCTAGAAAGTCCCTTTGACCATAGCATTTGGTTCAATTCGAATTGCCGGAGCCCCACATACAGAATCTATCTATCTCAGATGATTAATAAAATTAATAATAATAAAGAATCAAAAGAAAAACCAAAAGCTAGAGGGAAAATAAAGGTGTCTGTTTGCTATTGGACAATGTGGAATCCTACTCAGCAATAATATTGCTGCCATCGATCTCTTGTAAATTGTTGAATATTTGTACCATTAAAACCATATATATTTACATATATAGGATTAGGCCCACAAGCTATATATATATATATATATATATATATATATATATATATATATTCCAAATAACAACAACAAAAGAGGGGATTCCATTCAAGTCTCTTTCAATTACTAGCTTGGAATCCACAGAGAGATTTGACAGTCAAAATCTTGTGAAAATAGTTGCTGCTTTCCATTTTGAATATTCTTTTATTCTCTATACTAAAGCTTTTTTAAAAGAAAGAGTCACACTATGAAAAGAACCAAGAGATTGAAGTCATCAATATATAACAAGTATAAGTTTTTAGGAGAACAAATGAACATTACTCCAAAAACTAACCATCAAAGTCAGAGAACCTTTAAGATTTGTCTTTACTTTAAGGAAACCTTCATGATCTGGGACTCATGATTCAGTGCTGAGGTTTGGTTTTAGAATGAGTCTCTTAAACATAATGCTAGAGTAGTAACATTAATTATTAGATGAATGCATGAGAATTGAAGAGAAGGAAAAGAGATATAGAAAATGGGAAAAGAGAAAAGAAAAGGGAAGGGAGGGAGTGGTGAGTTTCAATAAAGAGAAGAGAAGGAATAACAATTATATTGTTGGAAGTGTGATTTTGACCATCTTTTGTTGTGAATGTATGTGTTGTGTTTGTATGATATGTGTGTGTGTGTGGTGGCGTCCATTCTCTTGGGGAAGGGTAAAGAGAAGGAGACGCAAACTGTAAAGAAGAATAAAGGGAGATAATAATAAGGGAAATGAAGTGGCCTGATTCAATTCTCCTTGGGAATCCCTTCCATGCAACTCTCTCTCTCTCTCTCTCTCTCTCTGCGCCTACTTTTCACAAACATACGCACACACACTCCTTACTAGATATCCTTGCGTGCCTTGCTTTCCTTTCTTATTTACTACTATTTTGTAACCCTAGCATGCATTTCTTTTTATTTCTTTTCATTTATTGTGTTCACTGTATAAAGATCAAAGATACTCTCCCCCCCCCCCTCTCTCTCTCTCTAGTTTAAACATAACTTAGTGGGTAAGCATTGATGTTAATTGAAACATGTTTGATCACGTAATTGTGTTCTTAATTAATCATATCTTCTATATATCTTTGGTTTTTTAAAAGAAGAATAAAATTTTTTTATGTGAAATTGTTGGTCATTTGATTTCACTTATATTATTACAAATTGTTGGTCTTGTTTTTCTAGGAAGTAGGTCTCAGGTCTTAGGTATCACTGTCCTGGCTAGATATTTGGTTTGCATTTTTTTTCTCCTGGTTATCATCCCATTTGTTCTTTGTCTTCATACGTTATCCTAAATGATTGTAGTATATTAATAAAACTTATTAGAGGGATCTTTTTTAAGAAAATAAATGTTAGGCCTATGAGAGAGCTTGAATAAGCAGATTTGGAGAGACAACAACATCTTGCTCAAAACAATTAAGTCAAAGTCCAATCAAAGAGATCAAATTTTAATTAAAGGTTTATTGGATCTTGGACATTTGGAATTAATACGGATTTCATTGTGAAAGAGCAAGATGATGATCAGCTTGATGTCTCCAAAATTAAATCTATTTTCCCAAATGATTTCAAACGGTTTCATAATGTTTTGAATTAATGCTAAAAAATATATTTCCAGAGTGTTTAGATTATTGATCTCTGGTGCGGAACCAACTTATCAAGTGTGTGGGCCAAAAGTTTTGGGGAAAAATATAATTAATTTGACTTTTAATAGGAAAAAAGATAATAAAATACTACTTGAACTTTAAATTCCCAAGCCAGTTTGATTGTCTATCAGAGTATAGGTATTGATTATAAAAATATAAAAATTAACAACTCATTTTTATAGGAAATCACTGATTTGAGATTCTGAAATTCAAATGGTTTTTTTTTTTAAATAATCTTTTTCCCCTTTTAATATTTATCATAATTAATATTTTAATAGATCTTATATATTAAAGACATGAGCTAGTAATAAGAATATATAGGGGAGAATATTTAAAAACTGCTAATAGACTCTACTTAATAAATGTATGAACCACAAACTCTTCTTTCTCTTTTCATTCATCACATTGTGACTTGAGAGAATTCAAACCCTTTAAGTCGTAAGTAAATAAGTTCAATAAACCATAATATATATCCGCTCCTATAAGGATTGAATTAAAGAGTTCTATATCTATCTATAATTAATCTTCAAAATGTAAACAATGAATTATAAACGTAGTAATTAAGTTGATAAGAAACTAATGTGTACATATTAATGGGGTAACTTATAATAATGGTCAGCATCTTATAATCTTATTGTTTAGAAAAAATAATATTAAATAATAATAAAACTATATTGGTATTCTCAATGCATGTTTGAAAAGACATAAGTATTGCAACTTATTTAGGAGTAGCTCCATCGACCATAGTCCACTCAAGAGGACAGGACACAATCTAATTAAAAATGAAAACATCATCAATAAATAGGAGAGCTTTATAGTTTATTGGGCAGTCAGAGAGTGGGCTTGGGCTTGGGCTTAAAAGAGCAAGGCCTTGGATTAATGGCCTGTGGAGCTGAGATTTTCATATACATAGACGAGTTGACTAGGTTGCACTAAGTCAATCTCAAATCAAGTAGGTTGATCCTGAGCTAATTCATCCTCAACTTAGTTTAATTTGTTGAACAAACCAGTTAAATGATTGGTATGTCTAGTCACTAGTCTCATCTGAATTTCAATATTATAGTTTAGGCATGTCATATATTAATAGTTAAATATGTCAAGAGTTTTTTTCTCTCCTTTTTTTGAGGTGGAAACCAGAGGAACATAAGAGAAAGTTTCATGTATAATGAGGAAAAATATATAATGTCATGGAAGTTCATAGTGTGGTCAAGTTAATTAAATGATGAAGAATGGAAGAGAGATAAGAAAATAATATGGATATGGATGCCTAATTGAAAAAGTATGACAACAACTCAACATCAGTTTTACTGTAAAATTAGGGAGGGGCCATTTTTCATTTAATTACACACCTCAAATTTTCGACATAATTTAATAACAGGACAAGAAATATGTCTTCAACAATTCACGTTTGCCAATTAGACATCACTGCACAGTACACTTCCTAACTATATGCGTATATTTAAATTTATTTTTTTATTTATACTTTCAAAATTATAATATAACGTGTACTTTTTTCCCGAAATTAAACATTCATAAATCTATTAAGAATTGTAGAAAGTTATGGTAATTAAATTGAGTTCCAAGGGTTTATTTTTACTCTGCATGGCTATATATGTTACTTTAGTGTCATTGAGTTCCAAGTGTTTGTGTTTCTTTTACCACCATTGCCACTGGCTTGATTATATTTTGTCCTTTACAGTTATCTTTTAGCTCTTTTAGCAGTAAATTATAAACTTGAAAATTAGTTAATAAATGTGTATTTTTTGACAGTGACCTTAAAAATCGGTAAGCTTTCCATAAAATTTATAGAGCGGCCACAAAGCATGTTGTATATCTTTTGATGTACTTTGTTAAACAGCAACTACGGTAATTTATTTATTTATTTTTCCTGCTATGAATTTCATCACATCAAGATATAAATCGGATAAGAGATCAGAGATATATGAATGGTTGAATAATTTGATTGGTTTCTAATAATATATACAGACAGAACAATACTTGATAGTGCTGAAATTTTTTAAAACATTTAATTAATTCTTCTATAATATAAAAAGCCATGGAGAGAATTTATGAAGCATACTTTTCAATAGTGGTATATGCTATATTTTTTTAATGCTACATATATAGAGTCACATAAACAAAAAGAAAAAAAATATTATGGTTAATCAATCTCATTTTTTAAATTAAGTACGATGTATGACTCTGTATCTAGTTTATTTATAGAAACTATACATATAGACTACGCAGTATCTTATTTTTGAAAGTAATGTAATTGTGAAATTTAAATTTAAAAATACTATTATCATCATAAAAAAAACATTTCTATTAAGGACTTAATTTCCAAATGTCGCTATATCTGCCTTCGGGTTAAAAAAAACAAAAGAAGACAAATTGGCATGAGATCGATGCTCTTTTGTTTTCGAATCTCTTTATCTTTATCTTCATGGGCTTTTTTTTTTTTTTTTTTTTTACATACGTAGAAGTTTATATGAGTTGGGTACTTGACACTCATTAGGTTCAGAATTTGTAGTTCAAAGAGCGCTACTAAAAGTGTTTACAGATTGTTTATCAACAAATTTCTCACATCGATAATAAGATTTGATGTACTCACGACCTTGTGAGTAATGAATCAACTCTTTACTAACTAGACCAGACCAACTTTGATTGGCTCTTTATGTGTATATTGTTTGTATATAGACCTGCACAAAGCACTTGTTAATTAATTTATTATTGAAAGCATAGTACTACCACCTGCAGGATTTGTTTTTGTTAATTGAGATCTACGTTGTCCTAATCAAATATATATAATACAGTTTCAATGGTCGATAACTAAAATTGTCAAATGATAATTTTTTGTAAAAGACTAATAATTAAAAGATTACTGTATTTTAGGTTTTTAACAGATTAAAATATTTTCTTAAAAATATAAAGAAAATAATTCAATTTGGATTAATTATTCACGTTAAATTTAATAAACCGTTTAGAATTTTGTTGCTCATCATCACCCTTAACAGCACCTAAACCACTTCCTAGTTTTTAAGAGGTGGTACCAGTAATTAAATTGAAGCTGGGGACCTCTAATACTAAGGCTTAATGGAAATCCAAGCTATGAGGGACCAAGCCATAAACACCACAGTTACCGGTAACCACTTTTCTAGTTTTAGTTATACTATTCCACGTTCTAATCCATCAAACTCTTCTTTGGTGACATGCATTAATTGACTTTGTTCCCTCACGTTCCTCCAAGATATTTGCAGGCTCATTTATTTTGTAGCAAAATATCTCCCCAAATAATATCAAAATAAATATCCCATACCCCTTTTCAGATATTTTTGTTCCTAGTTGTACATACACTAATCTTTAACTCTGCCACTCCTCAATCATGAAATCACATACATATTCTAGCTTATAAAAAAACAAATTGAGTGTATGTTGTTTAAAAGTTCACACACACACACACACGTATATATTTATATACATAGATGCATATGTACAGAAAAGTCATATCTACTGGTACAATTTTGTGATATATTATGTTTAAAATAATTGTAGAGAGGAAAAAAAAAAAAAGCACAGTTACATGCATAATTAAGGTGCGATATATATTGGGATTTGGGAATATCAAATCTTGTTGACGTACACTAAGACAAATATATACACTATAAGAAATAAACAAAGATAATTAGAAAAAAGAAAATATTTAATTTAAAACTTTAGACTATGACAATCAGAATAATTAATGGTGACGTATATATAGTATGCATATCCTTCTCTCTTGCATGTTTTCTCAATTTTGTCTTTTATATTTAAGGATATGCATCTATATTTAAGGATATGCATCTACATCATTCATCCATATACGAACGATACTTGATAGCTGAGAATTTAATTTTTTAAAAAACGGAGATAGAGAGAAATTATATGCAAAAATGAACTTTACTTTACTATTAGTCTTGTTAACAGATATTATAAACCCAAGGATGCTTGATCGTGGTGGATTAGCTAAACTACAAAGGGCGTGCATGGTAACGCTCCCGGAATGAGTTTTTTTAAAAAAATTTCTGTTCCCGGGAACAAAAATAGATAAGAATTGTGTTGGTAAATCCGTTTTTTTTTTTTTTTTTTTTTTTTTTTTTTTTTTTCTGTTCTCGGGCTGGACCGGTTTACTTTCTTGTGCTGGGGAATAAAAAAAAGAAGCAGACAATTTCTGCTTCTCTTTGCCGGGGCACAAAATGAGAATCATTTTTCTCCTCCTTCTACCTCTGTTGTCGCACTTCTTCATACTTGCCCCCATCTTGACGATTCCTCAAATAATCTTGGATTCTCTCCTCGCCCTTCAGAAATCACTCTAAAGATTCGACGCAACCCGAAGTCTGGGCTTCAATTTGGGTTCTTTGACTTTGCGTGGTGGTGGATCGATTGCTTGCTTCTATTAAGGAGATTTCGGGATTACCCGAGTGTCGAAACGTTTGCCAGAGGATGTATGGGAATTTAGTTCGAAGGGTGAGGTTATTGAGCCTGTTGTTCTAAGAAATTAAGGATAGTGATTGTGAGTTGCTTAGCGACGAACATATTAGATCGTTTGAATCGCTGGAGAATGCTTTGGGTTCAGCTAAGAGCCTTCTTGAGTTCATGAACCAAGGGAGTAAGCTTTATCGGGTATATATGGCTGCAAGTTTTTTATCTTTCTTTATTTTTTTATTTTTTTAATTCTTCTTTGGATGACTTTCCTTCCTTATTAACTTGGGAATGGATTGCTGAAATATTCCTTACTCATCTCTGTAACCCAAGTTTAGTTTCCAAACGACTTCGTGCTGCTTATTGTTATTTTGTTTATTATTTTTGTGTATCACCGTTTGGGTTGCAAAGTGTAACGCAATGATTATTCCTTGTGTCTCTGAATATGTTTACGCCATTGCTTATTTGGTTTTCTTCCAGTATAAGTTGTTCATATGTGTGTACATATAACTAATCACTTAAAATGACATGATCTCGTTATAGTTTATCTATTCGGTTGTCTAATTAGAACAACCGAATAAGTATTTTGAAGTACCCAATCATATGTCAGTGAACTGTAAAACATATTGGTATGAAAATGCTACTTTTTATGATAATGCTATTCATGGATGTTCCACTAATGACCAGCATATGCCTTCTTTTTCTATTTATATCAAGAATTTCTGGAAATTTTGCAGTTAAACTGAAAATCCAAAAAAATTGGCACTCACTTTGGTTTTAGTATTTGTTGTAAAAAAAAAAAAAAATACACAATAAAATAATAAATTTTTTAGATATTTTTTTAAAATATGAAATGTGGGCATTTTGGTTAAAATTTATTATTTTACACAGTTGATGAAATCTATAAACAAAAAAAATAAGGAAATAGATTTGTATTGTATTAGGTAATTTTAATTATTGGGATAAAATTAAAATGAGTTATCAAACATAATTCTGATTCTCGGAATGAAAAAAGAAAATTGTGTTAACAAACTTAATTCTGATTCTCGGAGTAAAAATTAAATATGTTAACAAATGTAATTCTGATTCTCAGAACTCTTTTAAGGTATAGAATCAGAAAAAACTGTTTCATATTAGAAACAGTGTTGGGGAACAGAATGGTTGCCATGCACACCCAAAGTGGCCAGGCAACCTAATTTGAATCCCAGCTTATCAAAAAGGACTTTTGGAGAGAAGCATCTTAATCTGCAAAACCTCAATCTGGATTAACTGGTTGTCAGGACACCTTATAATAAGATCCAAATAAAGCACTGAAAGTCAAGTGGTTCCAAGGGTTATAAAAAATTGATATATTAGAAGATTATATATATATATATATATATATATATATATATATATATAACGATATGATTTTTGATAGGGTACAAATGATATCATGCGATCTATATATATAGCTCACCCGACCTAGTATGGAATAAGATTTTGTTGTCATTATTATGAGTTGGCAAATATATATATCCTAATCTATTCTCTCATTGTAACTGAAAATTTTAAATAATATATTTTATTACATATTTTTCTAGTACCAAATTGATATATACACAGAAACACACATACACCTACGTACAGCTAACACAGTAACAACTATTCACATAAGATAGCCTTGTAACATACTCTTATTACCTAATTTGCGTTTCAGAAGAAATCAATTTTATTTTTGTCCCTGACTAAGTCAGCTAATACGAGTCCAAATTACATCATTTTCTTTGAAATGCATATAAGCATGTTTCTCTTTCAAGCTAAAAAAAAAAGCATCAATTTCTCAATATATTTTAAAGAAAAAAATGAAATAAAGAGGTAAAGAAAAGGATGTAATATGGACTCAGCTAATACCCATACATCCTTATAATTGGTTTCTTGTTTAGGGGCAATAGGAGGTTTATTCGATCTGATTAAGGCCCAGTTGGTGGCTTCAAAGAATGCACGTCTCTTAATCTCACAAGACCCTCTCGTAGATCCTAGTCTCTTCTTAGGATTCTTCACCAGAAGCTGTTTTATGAGATCTTGTGCCTTCCCTATCTCTTTATCATCATCGTCCTCGTCCTTGTCTCTTAACTCAGTACTTAATGTCGGAAACCTCACCGACGTCTTCCCTATAATGTTCCTCATTGTCTTCTCGTTGTCTTTGTCTTTGAAGGGAGTCATCCCATACAGCAGCTCGTACAGAAACACCCCATACGCCCACCAGTCCACTGCGCTACCGTGTCCTAATCCTAATATCATCTCTGGTGCTAAATATTCGTGGGTCCCAACAAATGAGTTGGACCTTGCGTTCATTGGTTCTGCTGATAATTCCACGTCATCATCAACTCTACATGATGCTTTCTTCTTCTTCTTTCTCCTCGTTCTGATTATGACTCCTTCTCTCACTAAGTTTTCACAACAGAAAATTGTACTCTTCTTCTTCTTCTTCATTGTTGTTGTTGCAGTTAGGTCTTGTTGGAGTCTGGATTTTAGAAGCTTGGGATGAGACTCACAGTGAGGTAGAGAGAGATTGAAGTCAGAGAGCATGACGTGGCTGTCTTCTTGGATAAGCACATTCTCTGGCTTTAGGTCTCTGTAAATTATTCCCATCATATGAAGATATTCAAGAGCTACAAGCACCTCAGCTGCATAGAACCTGGATCGCGTATATAAGAAATATTAAAATCACTCTTTAAAAGACTTAATAAATAAAAATTTACATTTTTGTCCAAATAGTTTTGAATGGATTGCAATTCAAGCTTAGGCTCCATAGTTTTGACTTGGTCATAACTTATTCTCTGAACTTGAGTACAAACTCATAGTATCAATATTTATATTATAATCCTTATATTTTAAAGAAAATAAAATAATTATATACTTTATAAAGCTGACAGATTGCAATTTCAAATAGATAGAATTATAGAGACTTAAGTTAGACTAAATTGAATTTCAAGAATTGAGTTTAAACTGAGTCAATAAAGATTGAAATGTACGGAGTCAAAGTTTAAAAACTAAATTAAAATCAAGTCCAAACTAGGGGTCTAAAAGATCAATTTCTCAACTTAGTAAAATTACTTCCCATATCAAGTTAAGCCTGCTGACACTTGACATGTACAAAAACTCACCGAACTGTTGTATGGAGGATGTGAATTCTATACTCAACAAGAGTGTGATGAGAATTGAAGTTTATGAGGAGCTTACTTAGCAGCAGAGACAGTAAAACGAAGATTAGGCTGGTTTTGTTGAAGCCTGGACAAGTCACCGCCATGGCAGTAATCAATGAGCAAACACGAGCAGTGATAAGCATCAAACTTAGCATATAGGGTTGGAAGAAAAGGATGATCAAGAACTCTCAAAACTTTTCTCTCAACATCAGCTCTCTTTAGCTTATTTTTCATTCTCAGAGACTCTCTATCCACAACTTTCAACGCATAGTAACCGCCGCCGCCTCCGTACTGGTCAAGGTTCATGACTGTGTGCTTGATCTCACAAAGGAACACGTTCCCAATGTTGCCGGAGCCAAGCCGGCGAAGGAGGTGGAAATGGTCGAGTCTAACTTCACCGCCATGCTCTGAGCGGAGTCGCTTTATCGCCTGCCAAGCCGGCTGGTTCGCTCTGTGTGGCCTCTTAATATGGTTCTCATCATCATGACTCAAATCACACATAGCTAGCTATATGTTCTTGCAAAGTTTAATTGCTTTGGTTTTTAACTTGTAATTGATATATGGTATGCTTTTTGTGAGTGTATGAGTTGGTGTATTTATGGAAGGGATATGTAGGAACACTTTTTTGATGATAATTAAATGAGGTGGTGAATTTTAATAAGTGGATGCCGTGTGGGGGATGGCATATACTAACATAGCCAAGTCTAATAAATGGCTCGTGGAATATTATTGAGATTTTTTCTGGCTGCACTATCTGATACCTTGTTTGTTGCTACTTTCTTATAAGTTTCTGATTTTGATTCTTATTATTTAAAAGTTTCGGTAGTTTTAATTTTTAATAATAGATTAGACTATACACTGCCTGCCTTATATTCAATCATTCATTTCATAATATCTTATAAATCTTCCTGTTTAAATAATGATACATCAACTTTGGAAATAACTCTTGTTTTTTTAAAAAAAAAAATTGGAAAAAAAATTCCCCACTAAAAATTTCATTGGTAAAAAGGAATTAAATCAGAGTACTGATACTCTGTGGTCCTACAAAATTTGTAAAGTACAAGTATTTTTTATGTATGCAAAATTTATAAGATCATTCTCACCAATAAAATTTTCAATGGAAGACTTTTTCCCAGTTTTCTCAAATGGTTATTACATTATATTTTGCTCTTTTTTATTTTTTCGTTTTTGTGTTTTCCCCCCTACGAGGATAGGTAAATATGAAGGGATGGAGAGAATATTTTATAATTAGATTAATACAATATTTAATCCTTATAGTTTATCCTCAATTTGATTTTATTTCCTTTAGTTTCAAATTATAAGTTTTGATCCCTTAGATTTATTTTCTTCTAAACAATTAATCCATATATTTTAATAAAAGCTTGGACATTTTGCCCCTTAATAAGGACCAAACATTATATTAACCCTTTATAGTTTTACTATGAAAATGTTTCTTAATAAAGAGATAATTTCTATTAAAATACTTTAGGAGCTAATGAAATGGTTTATTCCATCCAATTGTATTTGGAGGAGGGGTTCTGTGGTCCTTATCATAAGACATCATATTGATAATTTATTGTGATTTTTAATGTTGATGCAAGAAAATAAAAAGACTTTTTTTAAAGAATGTACTTCCTCTAATATTTAATACAAAATAAATTTATCTAATTTGATTAAAGGGTTAAGGTGCAAAAATACACATGAGCATTTTTTCTAAGAGCGCCCAGCACCACGGGCTTTTTTTGGGAGTAAAAATACACATGCGGTTACCATTTTAGAGCAAAAGTCACATCCCACCGTTAAGTCACTGTTCACCGCCGTTAAGTTACTGTTCTCTTCATATATTTCTCTCTCATCATGGTGAATAGTAACTTAACGATGAGATGTGACTTTTGCTCCAAAATGGTAACTACATGTGTATTTTTGCTTCCAAAAAAAGCACGTGGTGCTAGACGTTCCTAGAGAAAAAGCTCATGTGTATTTTTGCACATTAACCCTTAATTAAATCATTGAAGTTAGTTAAGTTAGTTAATGTGATATGTATTTTCTAAAAGGGTAAAGGTGCGATTCTACACACGACCTTTACCCCAGGGAGCGTCCAGCGCCACAAGCTTTTTCCTGGACCAAAAATGCACAAAACATTAGCTTTTGGGAGCAAAAGTGTCACACACCATTTGGGGGAAAACTGAACGTCAATTTCTAGGGTAAGTTCTGCCACCTGTGTAAAGAAATGCTGATAGGGAACCATTGCTAAAAAAAATCCACGTTTTGCCCATTGAAACCTGAAGACAGAAGCTGCGATGGGGATTGAGAAGGCAAACCAGAGAAGACAACCAACTATCGATATCAATTAACTAATCGGGCAAAACGAGCATGAAAGAAATTGATTGAGCGAAGAAGGAATTGGGGAGCTAGGGGTCTTCATCGATGGGTGAAGCTAGATCGATTTGGTAGAAAATGGTGGGTTAGGGTTCCACACATCGATGGTAGTGGAGGCAAAAATTGACGATAACAACGACGCCGAGGTTTGTGTTCATCCTTTTGTTCCTTTAATCTGCGTTTCACAAGATGCAATATATGGAAGTCATTTGAATCTAAACTGATTTAACCGGAATGCCGCAATATACATGAGAGTCTTTCAACATTTGAAAACTGGTATCATTTCAGAATATGAGTTAATTAGTTGTTTGTAATATCATCATTTCAAGTTTGTATCTTAATGCATACTTTACAACTCTGGCGTTCGTGTCATTTTGCATGTGTTGGTCGCTTTCTTGAATCATGACTCTGAACACCCCCTTTTTTCTGTCTTCCCACTCGAGTTGTAAAAATTTTTCTGAGCTAGATTTTGAGTAGTTCACATGGAATTGAATTGTGTGAAAAGTGTGTATGTGTGTGTGAGTAAACAAACTAGGATATCAAACTCACAGACTGAGACAAGATATGGTCGGTGGTTTTGAGCAGTTCTCATGGAATGGAATTGTGTGAAAAGTGTGTAGGTGTGGGTGAGTACACAAACTAGGATATCGGACTTCCAAACTGATATGAAAGATTCTCTGAAAATATTTATGTTCTTAATGTCACTTGCTACTCATTTTACCAATAGATTTCGACTAGGCAGCCACCAGTTTAGGCTTCTCCATGTGGATCGCGACTTTATCTTGATTCATTGTTATGTCTTTTTAGGTGGTACTCAATTATATGACATAATAAAGATGTTGATTTTTTGTCCTAATTGTCATATATAGGAATTTGAGATCGGGAGAGGGGTGGATGGCTTCATCTTCAACATCAACAATAGGGAGGGCGGGGAAATCCAGAAGGAAGGTGGTTTTGATGAGAAGACCTAGTCGCGAGGAACAGTATGAAGGTCCAAGTCGGTATTGCTATCACAATTTGTTAGCTCCCAGGTGGACGTCGTGGTTAGAAGGAAACCCCGAGAGGAGGTTTTATGGATGTCGAAATTAGTACCAGGTAAGATTTGTTAGATGTAGGATGAGATTTTAAATTGTTTGGGTTGTTCATGTCTAACGATTGGTGATGAAATTTCATAGGATGGTGGGTGTGGATATTTCGAATGGCACGATGGTGGGTTTAGGGAGAGGGAAAGTGAAGTGATCAAAGAGCTACTCAATGACATAGATAATCTATATGAGGAAAACAATCATCTTCGAAGAGGGGATGTATGTCCCAAGTGGTACGAAGAGCTTGTTGCACTTGAACGTGAGGTGATAAAGATGAAAGATGAACATTTACTGAAAGAGAGTTAAGTGAAGAAGGTGCAATGCAAGTTCAAAATTGCATTCGCAACATTGTTATTGACTTGGGTGTTATTTTTGTTAATGTATTTGTCAGGTTAGATGTTTACTTTTTTTGGAGTTATGAGAGGTTAGACAAACTTTCATAGAGATATGTAATGTATTTTGTAATGCTAATGAAGTGACGATTAAGTAATGTATATGTTTATGTGAATGTATTTGTAAGGGTTTATTATTATATGTTTGCCATGATTTTGATCAAATGCTAGTCGTAGCAAAGTCTGCCTACAAATGGCCCTTTACTGAATTACAATGATTTTGGCACATAAACAAGACAAAATATTCAAGCTAGTATTTCATAATACGCCTGTGTTAAGAATGTAAGTTTGAGTAGGAAAGTGCAATATATTGTGTATTGTGTTCGATATGATATATTATGTGTAATATCTTTGCTGCAAGGAAATAAAGACTTAGGAATTTCATTAAAGCTTTGTAATAAGTGAATTTCATTTGGTTAGTTTTACAAGCTTCATTAAAATCATTCTTGCATCCATTGAAACTTTCTGTATGACACCCGAAAGTTGGCGCCGAGGGTGCCAACTTTCTGTCTTGTGTTAGGGTTTAGCGAAAATCATGAACATGAAATGGTAATCATGTTTATCACTCTCTTTTGTTGCCACGGAAGACATTAAGAATCAAAATGCAAGGGTGGTGGACTATAACGCTGATTTGTCATGATAAAGGACATTATCAATAAGCATGTATACAGGAGAGAATATGACATTATCCATATTCCACATAACCACCTATTAGGTTACCAAAAACAACTTCAACAGGAATTTATGGAAGCACATAGTCCTAAAACAACGCACTGAAAATAGAAAGCTTCATCCATCTAATGTACACTAATTAATAGGCACCAAAAAATCAGTCCAGTATCGAAGAAGCCTAGTGTTTAACAACCAAAATATTCACACAACCCAAGCCCTTTTACATGTTGGCTTAGCCCTCATTAGAAGCCTCCTTTCCTTTGCCCTTGTTGGCTCGAATACGTGATAAGAGTTGTGAACTTATTAGACAAGGTTCTCCTCTCCATTGTAGACTACGCGGCTGAAATGGAAGGTCGGATAGTGGACCATGACTTTGTATTTGGGGTTAGAACTGAATGGATCTTGAACCGGATTGTTTGCTAGAGTTATTGACACGAGACAATCTTATTTCCCTTTCATTTGGAATGGGAAAATGTGTTTCTGGATCTGCATTCCGGTGCATGTAGTCCTGTGATGTCCCCTCTTCAATGACAAATTCAGAATTCAGGCCAGGCTGCAATGACAAAATGAGAATATGGGAAAGGTAATCAGGAATAATGAAAGCTTCTTTTGATTGATCAATGTTTAAATTGAATTCAACACATAGGGAAAAAAAACTCAACTCAGAAGCATGAAATAGGGTCATGAAAATGCTAGTGATGCATTCCATTCAATACAAACAAACAGCTCACTATCAAATACAGGGAATATCTTCTCCATTTCCATTTCCCTCTCCCTTTTCTTTCACTCATCACCTCCCTCTGCCCGAGGTAAATAACATTGATTAAATAACATTGATTATAAGTAGACAAAAATTTAACGGGGTAGCCATCAGTGCAGCAACAACTCACTATTTATATGTTGCAACTAATTAACATTGATTAATTATACCAAGCCTATAAAGTTAAACAACATTTAATAACACAGAACTAGTAATAGACAAGGTTTAAAAGTCACTTGGCTGTCCTTTAAGCTTTTGGCAACCAATCAAACAAAGAAACATTAAAAATGAAGTGGAATCTTTACAATTTTGTTACCAGTACTTTCACTTGAATAAGAAACCATATACTAGAAGAAGGCATATTAAATTATTCATTCATGTTTTCTTCTGTCAAGCACAGACAAATGCCCTTATTATTATCATTTAAAACTTTATAATGACAAACAAGCATAAACAAACCAATTAGTGTCTAGCACAAGCAAGGAACTAATTGAATGAAATATAATAGGACAGTCAAGTGGAGATGACTTACATTGTAAACACTACGCCCAATTGTCTCATCAAAGCAAATCCCAAACCCATATCCACTTCTTGCATGCCTCGTGGAGGTCCTTCTTCTGGTAGACGGTTGTGAATGAGAGGGTGGTTATTGGGAACTTTGACTTCTGTTTGGTTGTTCTTGTGTTGGTTGAGGGGGCTGTTGAGATGTGGGTGAATGGGATGGTGATTGTTGTTGGGTGGCTTGGGTGGGGTCAGGCGGCTGATGACCAACTCTCCTCCTGGATGTTGTTGCAACCACATTTTGTTGACAAGGTTTACACAGATCAATGAGAAGCTCTTGGATCAATAAAAAACATAAATACTAATATTAACCGCTAAAGTAAGATTTAATGGAATATAATAGGAGTAATTGTCTGCATAAAATCAATTGAATGAAGTAAAATTGAATGAAATATTTGACCTCTTTACAACTTCTAGTGTTGTGGCCTGGTTTGTTGCATCGGCGGCACTTGTGAATCTTTCCAGACTTACTTAATCTCTTAATTCCCCTTTTGTTGAGGCCTATGTGATGCAGATAGCTCAGGGGTTTTATGGCATGATCTTGATATTTTTCTCCTTCTCCCCGCTTCATTATTTCTGCTCCTTTATTAGGAGGCCGTCCAGGCAAGTTGGTGACATGTGGAGGCTGCAAAGGTCCAAAATTTGTTGTGTCCCAGAATTTTTTACCCCTAACTGGTTGTAATTTAGTTCTATAGGCAGCAAGATAAATGTTTTTCTGATAGTAGTGTGAAATGTGTGTCTTAGGGTCTACCTTAGCATGAAACATAGCACATATGGCATGGTGACATGGTATACCAGTTATATCCCAAGATCTACAAGTACACCTTCCTCTTGAAATATTAACCGTGTGCCTATCTTGCCCCTCTACAACCTCGTACCCTTCATCTCCATTAAAGTACACTCTACAATTAGCAGCTAGGAACCTATTGCTCTCATATAAAGCCATACACTTATGACTGAAATCACTTTTCCAGCCATGCACATGCCTCTCAATGTCAGCCCACTTTGTCATCATTTTCAATCGAATGCTATCAAACATCCTAATGACTGGTAAAAACCTATACTCGTCTATCCATGCATTGAAGGACTCACTCATGTTATTATCGACAACCCAAAACTTACACCTATCACTAAAATAGGCTCTTACCCAACATTGTGGATTGTACGTTAGAGCATCTTCGGCTGCCTCTTTCCTCAGGGATCCCAGGCGTTTGAGATTGTCTTTGAACTCCTCAATATATGTACTCCATGCACAGCTGAAGAATTTCTTCTTGAACTTGTTGCCTCTCCATTTTTTACTCCAATTGGCATAGATGTGGCGGGCACAAAACCTATGCTCAACCGCTGGAAGCACCTCACTAACGGCATTGGCAAGTCCCTTTTATATTAAACAAGTCATTAAAACCAGTGGTGATTCAATTAAAAATATGTGCGTAGCTAACATCCTAAGTTATATTATTACCTTTTGCATGTCTGACATGAGCGTCACATTCTCACCATTGCCCAGGTCTAGAGATTTCTGCAGCCATTGAAGGAACCACAACCAGTGATGTGTATTTTCCTTCTCTACTAGTCCAAGCGCCAAAGGGTATAGTGAATCATTCCCATCAACACCCACAGCCGTCAACAGTATTCCTCTGGTTTTGCCTTTCAAGAAGGTGCCATCCACACCAATTAGTGGCCGACAACCTTCCGTCCACCCAACCTACAAAATAAAAACATGTTCCAATGAATTAAAATGATTGTAAAGTGAAAATTCAGATTATAACTATAGAGACTCAATTAAAAGTTGCTCAAAGTTATAGGGTTTGACATATTAATTATCCCCTTTCTAATTTAGTTTAAAAATATTTTATAATTGAACTTTGTACATTTTTACTCTATCGTTAAAAAATTTATTTATTATAATAGAGTTTCAAGTTTAAACGTGTATGAAACTAAATACTTAAGATTGCAACTCTAATGACAGTATATTTCCTTAAATAAGAATGAATATTATGCATTTACTAATATTTCAGTACAGAACCAGAATGAATATTTTGCTTTTACTAATATTTCCTCGAAGGTATGATTTCCTTAAATTTACAACTTGTAACTATAACAGAACCAGTACAGTGAAGATAAAAAAAATAACAAAAATGGCTAAACGGTAATCATACCTTCGAGGCATTGAAGCATACATACATCCTCTTAAATATTCTCCGACCATGCTCCAAGCCCTCATTGCTCACTTCCACGCACACATCCGATCCAGGGTTTGACAACTTCAACTCATTACAATATGCCTCTAAGTTGGCAAACTCATCCCTGAAGCTCCCTTCCATTTCATCCATTATAATTTTCTTTGCTCTCTTGCACTTAAACACACTCACATTAACCTTTAGCTCCCTTGGTATCTCGTTCTTCATCTCTTTCGACGTGAATTTAGGGTTATCTTGCACCTTGTTCTTGAAGTACTTAGCCAACCACTTTGTAGAAGCTCTTGGATTTTCGAACACACGGCAACACATGTGTTCATTATCCACTGCCTTTACTTGCCACCCTACACTCTGCCCATGTGTAGATGCATATAATGTAAAAGGGCATCCATCTTCACACAACACCCTAAATGTCTTCCTATTACTACGCACAATTCTAAGCTTAACCGCCTGGCTAATAGCATACTCATCTACTGCCCTTTTAAGCTCTTTTTTATCTTCATTCGTCATCCCAACAACAAAATGTGGCATTGTTCCCGATGGCTCAACCTCAGGGAGGACACAAAGTGCTTGAGGGGGCACATCATCATTTTCACTCCCCATGTCATCCTCATTATCATCACTGTAATGATCTAGATCAAATTCCTCAACTTCTGAGTCATCATACATGCTTTCTTCAATATCTGAACTGCTACTTTGCCCCGTATAAGATCCATCATCACTATCACTTGCCACCCCACCCTCAGCCATATTGACATCAAACACATTGACATCACTCCCTTCCTCATCCTCTGGAAATACTTCTTACTCCGTACCAAGGTATTCAATTTCATCATACGAATCACTCGGTCCCCTCTCTTCAATGAACCCTTCCACATTTCCTCTTACTATGTTGTCTTCGTTAGCCCTTTCATGGCCTGACTCATCACCATTCCCTTTCAGTCGCACGCTACTTCTTTCTTCGTTTACAACTTTCTCCTTGCCCTTTGACCCCATTGCCACTACGCATGCACAAGACCAAAAGGAATCAGAAAGCTTAAAACAGTAATATTAAAATGGAATGAATTATTGAAGAAGAAGAAGAAGAAGAAGAAACAAAGTACATGATATGACTCTAAATTATTCAATAAAGCAGACACAATATAAATATAAGCAAGTAACGTCAATAAGGAAGATTAAATTTGATTTAGATGGGATTTAGATGGAAAGTCATTTTATAAGGCAGTTGAAACAAATTTAGTTTCACATCTCTTCATTTTTCGTGTCTATCTCTTCATTTTTCTGAGGTCTATGCAATGAAACGAATTTAGTTTCCTAAAAACACCATTTTGCCTCATCCAACTTCAAAAACCAAAAGACTGCCGACTTTGATATTGTTCATGTTGGCTTCCATTCTCTTTCTAAATTATTCTTTGGTGTTTAACCTTCTTTTTTTTTGTCCTCTAAATAATTTTACTATTTTCATAGGCTAAGAATCTTAATTTTTCAACTGACCCAAAATTAATAATTAACAACGTCCATTTCATTTTTTCATAGAGGAAAGCATCCTACCTACAGTTTTTTGATGGTTTGTGTCAATACAAACCCTTCCTATCATTCAAATTGTATACTTCATGTAAAACATATGGAAACAGTAAAACATATGTATATAAAATCTCCAGATTTATATACAAAAACTGGAAAGGTAGAATCATTGAAAGCATGAAACCCAAAACATATAAATTTGGAAAAGAATATTAACGAGTCCACAGGCAATCATAGCTATTGAAAGTAAAGATTATTCCATGGCAGTGGCAATGAAGTATGTATTTCAATTTTCAAAACACACATAAACCATAAGATAAATGCATCGTGGAAAAAAAGTTTAACGATGCCGGTATATATTTATCATATTGGATTTCCACAAGTGCCAACTGACAATTCCCTTTTGTATCTAAAATTCTAATAAATTCGATTCTAATACTCAGAGATGAGTACACAACAGAAAGAGCACAAGAGAAAAAAGGGGAATAATTCAAACCTTCTTCTCTTCACGATGACTACAGGATGGCAACTGAAGAAGTCACTGAGTCGATGGAGGCGAGGTATGGTGGTGTTGAGTGACGCAAGATGGAAGACGATGAAGATGCCCCCAATTTCGTGCTCCTCTTGTCTCTCCTTTTGTTCGCGTCACTGAGACTGTGATTTCGGCCTCCCTGCCTCCCCTTCTCTATTCGCCAGAAATCACGTAGTGGTTAGGTTATTGTCAGTGGCAGACGAAGGAGCCAAGGTCCGGTGAGGGAAGGTCGAAACGAAGGTGGTCGGAACGACTGTGGTCGAAGATGAGGAAGGTGGAGAATTTTAGGGTTCCTCACTTGGCAGATTTGATCGATGGAATGAACCCGAAAATGCAAAATCAAGTTGGGTGTATCACTTTTTGTTTTTTGTTTATTTTTTTATTTTCCATCTAAATCTAGTCAGCATTTTTTCTTCTTATGTGGCTTCTTCTCAGTCCAATTCATCGTCCAGCTCATCATAAATGTTCACACCATCCACATATGACGTTGACCGTTTGGTCAACTAACTATGTGTGACACTTTTGCTCCCAAAAGCTAACGTTTTGTGCATTTTTGGTCCAGGAAAAAGGTTGTGGTGCTGGACGCTCCGTGGGGTAAAGGTCGTGTGTAAAATCGCACCTTTACCCTTTCTAAAATGCACTAATCATCTTCCCAAACTTTCTCCTTGATTATTATTGAAAGAGCATTAGTGGTAAATTATGAAAAGATTGTAAAATATAAAAAGATATGTCTTATATTTAAGACCAATAATAACTCTAATTTAATATAGGCAGAGCTAACAAGTTTTTTAAGAGTTAATAATTTTTTAAATTTTCTTTAGTTTTAATACAAATGATGAAAGTAACTAATAAACGTCAGTCTTAATGAAATTAGTTTTAATCACTTAAACACAAGGCTTTGAATTTGAATCCATGTGAATGTAAAAAATCTTTGTGGGAAACTATCTCAAATGAACTTAACAATACTCAAGTATAACTTAATTATATAGTCATGTAAAAAGAAATGATGAAAGTGAGTTGTCAGTAAATAGGAAATGTAAAAGATGAGGAGAGAGACAAATTATGTTTGGTACCACTTTTAGACAATAGAATTGCGCATTTTGAAGGTCTAATTGCGCTTTTGGAATTTTCTACTTTTTGATCGTATTTGGTATAAAATTATCTCAATTGGGCTTCTAAGGAAAAAATAGCTTATTCCAATAAGCTGATTTTTGAAGCTTTTTATGGTCAAAAAATAGCTTTTTATCAGGATATATTTCACCTTGTCCAAGCTTGTTCACCTTTTTTCGCCTTGTCCAACTTCACCTCAGGCATGTGCTTTACTTTGTTGTCTGATGTAAACCCAAATTCAACCATTTTTCTAGGTTGGAGTGAGCATTCAGTCTCCGAAAGTCCTGAGTTCTATTCTCCACTCTATTCCAGCTTCACACCAGTCCGGATTCTGCTCGTCATTGTCAACGATTCCAAACGCACGACTAGTGTCTTGTCTTGGCGTTTTTGGCTCTTGATTTCGGGCATCTCAGCATTGTTAGAGATCAAATTGCAAGCTGTGGGGTTTTTGGGCACTAATCTACTTGTTAAAACTTTTTACATGAGCTTAAAGTCATGTCTTCTCAAATTATGTTGTGCCATCTTCAACCCAAATGAATAATATTCATGAAATAATTAGATGCCAAATTATAATGGATATATGATCTTAATCTAGCATTGTCAAGTTTTCCAAGTTAACATAATTAGAGACCAAATCATATTCGTGACATAATTTGATCAAATTATGTATTTTATCATTGCCAAATTTTCCTAGTTAAAATTTTTCATTTTTTTTATAATTTTGATTTTGATTTTTCTCTTTTAATTATCTCAAAAACCACTTACGTTATCACCATTTTAAATAAGTTTCAGTTTCAAAAAATTTATTTATGCTACCATTAATTCAAACATAAATCATATTATACAATCTAACTTTGTTACAAAATCAAAATTCTATAATAAGAAAGAAGAGGGAAACAGAGGGAAGAAACTATAATTTGAGGGTTAAAGAAGAAGACGGAGATAGATCAGGAGAGAAACAAAACCGAGAGAGAGAGAGAGCTATAATTCCATCATCAATCATAATTTGCCTTACAATAGGGATTAGGCCCTTACTTATAATCTATAATGGCTTAAGGGCTAAGCTAATCCTAAACTAATTAACTAACTTTCTAGCAGATATATTTCCCTACAACTCCTAACTCACTCTTAACCTTTTATTATCTTTACATATCAATACCCCCTCCCAAAACATCCTTCCTCCAAGGATGCTGAACAACAACATAAAAATCTAAAATCAACAAAAATATAGACTTGAAACTTTGAAACTTCTGTTGGTTATTAAAGAAAATTGTTACTAGAGTTGCTGCACATTGTGCCTTTATGCGTTTTTTGTTTTTGTTTTTTCCCCAACCTTTCGTTTTTCAGAGGACAAAGCCTTTCGACGAGCATTACAATCAACTTCCCTTCAAACCATATTTGAGCAAAGTTCATTAAGGAATAATGAAACTCAAATGTCAAGTAATTGGGTCATTCCATTTACTGCCACATACAAGTCCATTTACCCATTGTGTATTACAATTTGTAGAGCATTATGGAAAATATTTCTGAAGGTTTTGGAAGATGGGACTCAGCTATAGGATTGGAAAGATGGATAATAGCTGGATATCACCTTCAAAGCACATTGGGTCATCTAATACTTGTATTAAAAAACCCAAAGACCTCTAACACTTAGTAAAAATGGGAGCCAGCTGATTTAACTTTTCAACTTGAACTTCTTTCTTTTATCACTTAGGAGCCGTGCGAGATGAAAGTCTCATGCACGGTTTTGAATGAGAGAAAGAAGTGAGGAATCCAAAACCAACCACATACACTCTAAGGACAATGACGAAGAAGTCATAACCCAACCTTTCAATTCCTACTTTCGTCTTCCTCGTTGAATCGTAGCTATCTCTCTCGACTTGCAAGGACAGTGATGAAGGAACAGAGGTGACCTATGATGAAATCTCCCTAACCATCACTTCCAAAGAAAAAGAAAGAGAACTTAGCAGTATGAAGTAACCGAAATAGAAGTGGACAAACACATAGCAAGCGGTGATGGAAAATCCAATCGCATGAAGCAATCTAAAACAACAATCATCGACTGAGTAGAAAAGAACAATGATGAAGGAAAAGGACTCGATGGCGGGAAAGGAAAGAAGACAGCTGGCAAAGAACTCAAACTCGAAGGCAGATTGAGAATCAGCAGCGAGAGAGAGGAAGTGGTTGTTGACGGTGTTGAAATTGAAGATTCCTTGAGCAACTCCTTCTTAAAACGTTCAAACTTTGCTTCCATCACCACCTCTGTGTCCTGTTTCATGCTAACCGTGGCTTCTTTATTTCCTTTCATTGCAAATGAAGCCTTCTGAATGGAACTGGAATTGTTGGCAACCAAATTGGGGCCTTTGTTGTGGTTGGTTGAGCATACTTTTCTTTCAAAACATGGGGTCGCACGTCTTAGTCATCCTTCAAGCGATTCTTTTGCTCATATTTTGCACTTTCCATAGAGTCTTGTAAGGTGAAGGGTGAACAACAACCCAAGTCGACAGAGGATTCCTGACCCTTCCTGAGATCATATGGCAGCCTTGAATAGTTGTGGCTCTAGAATTGTTAGCAAAGGAACTCCACCATCTCCTTGATCAAGCTTTCCCTCTTGCCACAATTTCCATAACTTTGCCACATCTGTTTTCACAAACTAAAGTTCTTGTAGAATGGTTGCCATCTGTTCAACCTTCATCAACATACTCTAAAGTTGTTCTTCCACACTTCTTGAGAGGAATAGAGAAGTTGCAGTAGCCATTGTCTGGTATAATTTTTTTCTTCTTCTTTTCTTTTGCAATCACAATGGGAGGGCCAAGGATGAATAGCTCTGATACCATTGTTACAGAATCATAATTCTGTTATGAGAAAGAAGGGGGAAAGAGAAGGAAGAAACTAGAATTTGAGGGTTAAAGAAGAAGATAAAGATCAAGAGAGAAACAAAGAGAGAGAGAGAGAGAACGAGCTATAATTCCATCATCAATCCTAATCTACCTTACAATAGGGATTAGACCCTCATTTATAGTCTAGAGTGATTTATGGATCAAGTTAATTATAAACTAACTAACTTTCTAATAGATATATTTTCTAACTATCTCTTAACCTTTTATTATCAGATTTTTACCAAATCTTATTTTTGCATAAATTAGATTATTAATAATCCACTTTTCCCATCGCCATCTCAAACACATAAATGTAGGGAAAAGAAAATTGGAGGGGGCTCATTGAATGTATGTGCAGGGAGTTTGCGGTGACCTAGTCACTATTATATACAGCTAGATCAAGAGGCGACAAAAGTACATGAGTTGAGCGATAATTCCGATTCGGATATTTTGCATTTAATAACTAAAAAAGTATAACAAACAAACACACACAATATTGCATACGCACATATATTATTTTGTACTTTTTAAAATTGTGAGATATATAACTGTGAAAATGCTCACTACACAACAATACATACATACAAACAGAGAGTGAGTTTTTTTAATTTACTTTATTATGGAAGATTATATAAAGAGCCAGCCACTTTCAAGATTTTTTTGGCTAAAAAACACTGGCATGATATTTAACAGTAGGGTATAGGATTTTGAAAGGGGAAAAATAAATATTGGACTAGTCCGCATTTAGCATAGGAATGAAACTAAACACTATCTCTAAAACACTGTGGAACTACAATGATGTCCCACATACACCAACATCATCATCTTTCTTGGAGGCAACCTTCCCTTTCACCTTTGTCTGTTTCTCCCAACAAATACTATTCACGTCTGAGGATGATAGATTAAGCGATATGTATTATTTGATAAAGGAGTAGCAAAAAAACATAAGAAAACACTCACGAAAGTTATTAAATAGGACTTATTAAACAACAATTTATCCATAAATTTGGTTATTGATAGAGCATAATGACGCCGTGTAATTCATATTGCTTGCCCCACCTAATAGAATAAGACTTATTGTTGTCATATATGATAAATTCCATAACAGATATCTATCATACAATATACACCTGTGGACTCTGACGCTAATTATAAAGCATTTCTAGTATGTTTCATTTTGGGGGGGGGGGGACTCAAATTTCATTAACTCTTCTATAGAGCCGGGAAAACGGGTCAAACCCATTAGGTCGGCCCTTTTAGGCCCTAGCCCTTCAAGGGCCGGGTTTGAAAATCAAAGGAATTAAATAAACTAAGCCCTGCAGGACCGGCTCTGTAGGGCTTCGGGCTTAAAAGGGCCAGCCCTGCAGGGCCTCAGGTTGGCCCTATAGACGCTTTTAATGGATGTGTTCATGATGTGAGGGAATAAATTTATGATATTTTTAATCATGAAACAGAGCCTACTACTCAAATTGAAGCACAATTAAATATCTTTGAAATTAATGATAGTGGCGAAGAAGATAACTAATAGTTATCGTACTAATGTTACTTAGTAGTATTCTTCTTATGTTTTATGAGTTATTTATGAACAACATTTTGTTTTTTAATATGAATTAGCGAATATAATTATTTGTTAGATGGTTCATGTTGTTTCAATATTAATATTGACAATATATATTTGATAAATTAGAACTTTAATTGTTATAATTTACTAATTATCTTTTTGAAAAAACGGAGGAAAAATAGTTAAAATTTGGAATAGTAATTTTCAAACTCTATAGTGTCAGCCTTGGCCCTAGTGTTCTCGGGCCGGACTTTGAAAAACAAATGTTTTTTTTTTTTACTTCAAGCTCTGTTAGACCCTGGCCCTTCACAGGCCAGCCCTGATTCCCAACTCTACTCTTTTATTAAATTCAACAACCTTCCAACTTTAACCCTATTATTTGATATACATTGCACCCCATGAGAACAAAATCAATACAGTAATAAATTACGGATGAAATTGTACATGCATGGGGAAATTTTCTCTCTCTACCTATAAATAGAACCTGAGGAGTACAATGCATTTCCTCTGAACTTTTTAAATAAGCATGCTATTTTCTTAAGATCAACATTTTATTTGGAGAGGCACATTCCTCCACCTTTTAACCAAAATTTTTAGGTCAGTTTTAGACACAACATAATGTGACCAGCAAACAACAGTTACGTTGAATTCTCAAAACTTCAATTCAAGACTTTAAATAATTAGTGTTGGTAAAACTGTACATTCTTGGTAATACAGGTTCATGCAATTTTGAAACAAGAAATACTTTGAATATAATGCTTTTCTTTCACCAGACGTGAATAAAATGTTTGAAGCAGCATTTATACTACACTATCAGAATTCAACATTCAAGATCATTCCCAGTACAGCAATCTTTGAGAACCCAAAACCATTTTTCTCGTACATCATTCCATATATGTGGATATTCCAAATTTCTTGTACCAAAACTAATGCCAATTGAAGCAAACACCTTTGAATGAAAGAGGCTTTCAAGGTTAATAGCCTTTTCTGCTGCGGCTTCCAGGACTGGGTAAATTCCTAGCAATAGGAGATTGAGCTTGACTTCGAGGACTGGGTACACTCCTCGCAATAGGAGACTGAACTTGACGGGGAGATACTGAACCTGCTTCACCTTTAAATGCTTCCCCTTCCAGATTTGTGGCCTCATCACTCAGAACTCCTAACTGTTACACCCCAAGAGTACATGTGTCAAACATTGTCAGAATGAGCATGATTACAGGCAACAGAATTTAAGTTTGTGATGCAACTTATATGAGCTAACAATGAATAACCTACAATAACCCTTGTTAAACGGTCAAAAATGCAGGCTTTTGTTTTAATCTGTCATTTTATTGATCCAGCCTTATATTGTTGTACACGGTTGAACAGGTTTATTAGAGATCACGGATCCTTCTCCCTGACCAGAGAGGTTGTGTGAACTAGAGGGGGGTTGGTGGCACCATTTGAGATCCACTCCCGTGGGACCTATGGCTCCTCTCTCTTTCTCCCACCAGACGCTTTCCGGTATGGGAGAGAAAACCTCCCTTGATTAGTAGGCATAGCCTGTATTGATAGCTCGAAAAATGTTGAACAGCAAGCAATGATCATACATAGAATAGGGCAACTTAGCTTCCAATCCAAACTAGGGCCTTTTATAAAGCATGAAATAAAGAAACAAAAAAATTGATGGGAAAACGGGAAACAAGATTGTAATGCATCCAAGTCCTCCGAAAACCAGAGAATGTTTCTACCTTGACATAGGAATTAAGAGATCAGTATATACCCGAATTTCATTTTCTCTCAATCGATCTTGTAGTGCTTGAATAGCAGGACTTAGACTGCAATGTCAGAGAAGAAATTGTTAGAAAATAAAAACCAAATAATTATAAAAATGAAAAGAAATAAAAAGAAAATAGAGAGGTATCTTTTTAATTCTGACCAATATTCAATCAATTTGCATAATGAGGCCTGGTATGTTGAAGTGTGGTGTATGAAAGTGAGCGGATGCACCTTCCCATCCCTGAGATTGAGAAAATTACAGTCACCAAGGGAGTGATATTAATGATTGAATTCTTCAGTAAATCTTTTATGAATTTATGTGATAATAGCATATTGTATATAGAATCTTCACCTCATGTTTTGTAAAATGGCCTGGTTATATGCAGTCCTCTCCTCATCAAATATTACATGTTGCAGATCCGTATATGAAGATAATGGTGAATCAATATTGATAAGGGATGAGGTTGGCAAAACAGAAAGGGGGATTTCTTTTCTTACGTATTCAGCACCACTGTCACCAAACAAAAACCATTTGAGGTCTCAAGATCAAGAACTGTCTCTCGTCTTCAAAGATAAAACTGTAATTGGCTCATCAACATGCACTTTTCATAGAACATTGAGACAGAATGAGATATGTAGCACAGTAGCAGGACAATTTTTACATTTACCACTATCTACCTATGGTTCTACCCAATAATCCAGAGCTAGAGTTTTAACAAAGAAGTTAATGCTTAACTATAGAGATGATGAGAAGCATACACCAGAATGTTTGTGCTCCCATGAACAACCTGATTATACTTCTCACTAAGAAAATTATGGTGCACAACATATTATAAAGATGTAAATTTGATGGCGATCTGTGCTATCAGTTAATTTATTCAAGGAAAGAAAAGAATCTCAAAAAAAAAAGCTCAAACATTATTAAGCTTTATTATTACTATTTATTATTTCATTAATCGGGTCTGTTTTTATTATTCTATTAGGAAATCTAAAAATAAGTGGAATATCCCACC
This sequence comes from Acacia confusa, assembly GCA_037074495.1. Classification (NCBI taxonomy): domain Eukaryota; kingdom Viridiplantae; phylum Streptophyta; class Magnoliopsida; order Fabales; family Fabaceae; genus Acacia; species Acacia confusa. The sequence goes on along the minus strand of CM073508.1, from coordinate 8,908,099 downwards.
AGTGAGATTTAGATTGATAGAATCTAGGATTATTAGTCATTTGAATTTTGTATTTGGATTTAGTATTTGAATTTCAAATTAGAGTCTATCTCTCTATAATCTAATCCTATAAATAGGCATATTGTCTCATTAATAAAGTATTGAATATTCAGAGAATAAATTGGTATGAGATTCTCATGGGCTATTTTAGAGAGGAGGTGAGATTCTTACCTACTCTTTATCTCAGATTATCTTATAGCTTTCTCAACTTAAGTTCTCAAATTATCTTATAACTTTCCCATCTTATCAGTTTACTCAAATCAGTATCTTATCAAAATCCTAGAGACTCTGCATATTAGGCAAACAAATTGGCTATAGCCTATCCTTTGATAGCACATTGTGTGACACATGAAATGTGTGAAAATTACAATTGCACGATCCATCTAGCTATTTTGAAGTTGGGCTAGTTAACCAAAGGACACATAAGTGCAGGAGAATTATTGCTTTGCAGAGCATTAAAGCTATTTACAGAGATTTATTCAAAACGGTAGCAATCTAAGATACAAAAAATAGGTTTTTTGTTCGTGATAATAAACAGCTGTCGTGAACTTTTATCTTCATCCTCATAACAAGGGATTTGGGGTTTGAGGTCTGAAAATCACAGAATACAAATAATGATTAACAAGACATAATTGATCAAGCACATACTCATCTGTACCTCATATCCAAATTCGAACGATGCATAGCTTCCTGCATGCTTTCTGACATATCCATGGGGTCAACATCAACAGTGGCAGTTTCCAAAATGTTGGAATTGTAGTTTCCTCCACCCTTTTCTCTTCCTAGATAGCTGGCAGCATCGGCATTAGCAAAGAAGTTTCCCAAGTCCGAAGATCTTCCCCCACCCTAGCCAAGCAAGAAATATAGACAGAAAAATGAGGGCATCACAAAGTCTTTTTATTTTGTAAGGCATACATATATCAAAATATACCGATAGGAATAGCCTCAGCACTCAAAGGGCTGAATTCATCTCTCATAACATCGACCTTGAGCATTTCCACTCATAGCCATACTTCCCCATACCCCCCCCCCCCAAAAAAAAAAAAAAAAAACAACTCACCTGTTCAACTGTTATTACACACCCGATTAAAATCTGCAGAATTAAGGGTTTAGTGTTTCTATGAACTTGTTTTATTGATTAGACATGAAATACATTTATATTGGAGATGAAGCCAAACCAAATAAAGTAAATGGCTATATAAAGGAGGAAAACCTATATAAAATTACCCAAGTTTTTTCAATCCTCACTATGGTTCGCTAATTTTTTTCCTTCCTCACCTCACTTCGTTGTGAAGTTGATAGAGATCCAAATCGCTATTCTAGGAAAAATAAGCGTATTAGGATAAATTAGAAATTATTTATTTATCGAGTCTATTTTTATTATCTTTATGAATTAGGAAATAAGAGGAATATCTTATTAGATAAGATTTAGTTGTTAGGATTTATGATTATTAGTTATCTAAATCTTAGATATAGATATATTTTTAGAATTCCTATTTATATTTTTTGATAGAGTCTACTCTCTGTAAATCATTATAAATAGGCTTAGTGCCTCATCAATAAAGTGTCAAATATTCAGAGAGTAATTCAGTAGTAGAGATTATCCTAAGCTGTTCTTATAGAACTAGTGAGACACTCTCTTATTCTATAAAATAGAGGTTGTTCTTAGAGAGCTAGTGAGATCATTGCTTCTCTTTAAACCTACCAGAAGTGCAGCAGGTTTGTTTATCTTCTAACCCTTCTAAGTAGTGAGTGGGGTTTTTGGCTTCCTCACCTAAGTGAGATGCATTTCTTTTCACCCCACCTTGTAGCAAGGCATAATAGTACCCAAGTTTGATATGAGGGTGTCTTAGTTTTGGGTAGGCTGACCCAAGTTTAGAGCAAGGGTCATGATTTTTGGACACCTTCACATCACCTATGTGCAATTAGCGTTAGGTTTCACTAATATAAAAATCAGTTGAGAATTGCAGTGGTTTCTTTCTTATTGGCATTTGCTTTTATGGTTTTGCCATCAGGATTGGAGTTGCTGTTCCCACCCCGTGGCTATTTGTGGTAGCCATTTTGAAGAAAAAATTACCCTGTTTTCCATTTGTTACAATTGATTGGCCCATTCAGTCATGCAAGGTGCACAGACCATAAGAGCTCTGGTTCCATGTAAAAAATTTAGGGTTTATATCTATCCCTTTTTATTGAACAACAACTATAACCAAAATCAAAGATAAGAGCATGATATAAATTCTTGAGTAACAAAGTGATAAAATCTATCTGAACGAAGCAAAATTAACAGCTAAAAGATTGAAGATAAACTCAGACTAAAATGCCCAAGACATTATCTGGAAAACTCAAAAAGAAAATAAGAAATCCTAAATAAAATAGCTACAATACAGAGAACAACGATAAATACAAAAAAATTAATAACAAATTATCATTAAAAATTTGAATGCTTGATCTACAAACAATTCTTCTCAGTAACCTTCAAGCCTTTATAATAATTCTTATATTGTGGTTTTGGTTCAGTAATTTCTACCCAAAAGGAGACAGAAAGAAAACTTCACTACGCATTCTCTATTACCTCTCTTGCCAGCAGAGCTATATCAAATGCAGATAGGCATACATCCTTTATTGACAGTGAGATAGAATAAAGAAACTCATCAAAAAAAGCATTGAGCATAGCTGGCATGGCAGTAAGATTAACAAACAAAAACACTGTAGAAGACAAGATGTACTTTGTGAGTAGGAAAATAAGACACGCCTCCTTTACCAAAATGTTTTTTTTGTGTGTGTGTGTTTGTTGGGAGGGGGAGGGGGGGGAGTTCAAAAGATTCAGTCACATCAGGTTTTTTAGTTTTGTGGTTGAGAATATTCTATATTAGTACCTTAGTTCCAGAAATCCTCGAATCACCAGTATCCTGACCTGGACTTTCAGCCTTGAAGGAACTAGATCTTATTGACACATTTTCTGAGGAACTTGGAGATGAATCAAGATCAATAACTGAACTTCTATTTACAGGAGATGCAGGTATAGACCTTGACATTTGATTCTGCTTCCTGTCAGATGACTGGAAAGCAATTACTTGAATCCTTCCAACCTATATACAGTTGAGAATTATTTTCAGTTATATTCAATGAATAAATATAGAATAAAAGATGCTTCACAGTAATCACACATTCGAGACAAACCTTGTTTGCATCTTCACTGTAACAAGAAAATATCAATCCAATAAAACCAGAATCGAGAAGTTGATACATTGCCTGAGTTCTCACATCTGCAATTGCGAAGACATGATATGGTCTTTGAGCACAAAAATAATTATAGGTAGCAGGAACAAAATCGAGAGGAAGAAGTTGCACAGAAGGCCATAGTAACCTAATTGTCATTCCATACTTGGAAACATATTACTACTCAATGCCATACCATGACGTATGAAATTTAAACTTAATAATAAACTATTCAAGTAGGTTCATTGAATGAAAAGAACAGACAATTTTGTCATACATGTTCATGATCTTTAAGAATGTTGAAGATTAAACAAAGAGATGAAAAGGAAAGCAGTTGAAGTAATTTAAACGTCCAACACTTACCAACATGAGAAGGAAGAACTGTAATATGAGGATGTGAATGGTACCAACCAATCACCCTTGTTGTTCTACCAGTTGATAAGCTCATTCTGTGTTACAAAGTTAATGGCACAACTAAACAGCAAAGTAAAATCAAAGAAGAAAAAACAACCAAGAAGAGATTGCCGATCATGATCAGCTAGGAGTTAAAAGGTCACTAGAATGAGACATTTTAAAAAGTTGATTGAGTTGTCGGGATGGGCCAAAGAATAAAAGCAGCAGTGTAAGGACAGCATAACATAGAAATTAAAACCAAAATAAATTTATCTAAAATAGATATTATATGCACGAAACCAACAGGATCAAATCAGGATATATCAGCCAGTGACGATGCAGCAGCCAACTGTTCAGGGTTAGTCTCTACTCGGTCCTTTCGTCGGTCAGACCTAGTCTGGGGAGATGCTCCCCATATTAATGCTGTCACACTCCCATTTTTTGAATGCTGGATCCACAAAACAAAGTTAAAACACAGGCCAAAAAAATCCTGGTAAAAATAGAAGATACTGAATATAAGAAGATAATTTTTTTGGTTCAGAGGAGGGAATGATTATACCATGTCTCAAAGTCGCAACCCCTAAAACATTCATAAAAAATGAATGATCCAGAGGGCTGTGAGGTAGACTGGTGAATATAAGAAGATAATGAATCAACCATGTTGCTTGAAATAAATCTACCAGGAGTACTCAATTTGTGCAAATCAAAGATTGATGAAGCAGTGAATATTTACAGGGACAAGAATGATATAAGCTAGGTTTAAAAACCACAAGAAATCTTGACACATGAAATAACTATATAAATTCATTTTTATTGAACAGATATATCAAGAATTCACCCATCTGTTTATCAAAAACAGAATGCACCAGTCTCATGAGTCACAACTCAATCACTGTGGTCCCCTCCTTGTCATTCAGTCATAATTCAAAGGTATTAGGTATCATGTCATTGGGCCGAATGCTCTGATTTTCGTAAGAAAAATGATTTAATGCTATCCTCAGCACTTCATACATTCTCCAAAAAAAAAGAGCTTTATTTAAGAAAACTGATCAGTAACAATCAAACTGTCAAACTAACAATAACATCAACTCAAAAATGTAAGACAATGACTAGACACAAAAGTGATCATAGGCTGATCACTCACTTTATGCATATTGTGGATCTTAATAACCAATAAGGGGTTGAACTGTAGGAAAGAAATGGGTTTGCCATGATGATAATGATTTATTCATTAAAAGTCACGTGAAAATGCACTTATCACATCCCTAAGAAAAGGAACAAGGTAATGGAAGTCTCCTGAAGATAGATAAGGATGGCTTGAGCAAAGCATAAAGAAAGGAAAAAAACAACAGATGATGAACTCTCTCATTTTAAATATATCTATCACCCCTAATATAGTTCATTATGACTCAATAAATTTTCATTTTCAAAAGCAAAGCCAAAATAGAACCAAATTAGCAATTTCGATCTGAGGTAAGCACAAACTAGAATGCCTGGAAATGAATAGGTCAGGCCATTTTGTCCAGTCCTAAGTGTTCAAAATTTCTAAACTTGTGACTGTCTTTCAAATCAAAGGCAATGTATTAACTATTAAGTAATCGAAACCCAGTGTGCTGATCCTCAAGCAAAATACATATACAGTAGGTCAAGCGAGCCGCAATATCGTAAGAGAAAACTGAAGGATATGTTCAAGAATCAAGAACAATATTTCATAAATTTATTATAGACATAATATTGGAATGTGGGCCAATTATCAATTTGCGTGCCATGAAGGAAAAAGTGAAACAAAAAAATATCTTATGTTTCTTCCTTGGTATCAGGCTTTTCAATCTCGTAGAAATGGCCAGTTTATAATCCAGATTCATACTGCAAGCAAGCTTCTGGCTCCTAAAAAGCCCCCTGGTTGACCAGGAATAAAAAGTGAACCCCATCTCGTTCAGTTAGAGTAACTGTAAGAACCCTGCTCAGCCTTTGAGCATAAATATTACTAACCCACTTGAGTGAGGAGCAAACTCGTATTAAATCTTCTAAAGCTCCATTCAATATTAGTCTCCTTAAGACATTGCCCTTAACTTGCTAAAAATTACCCTCCATTTCATTTCATTGACCCAAAAAGAAGGAATATAAGGAACTAATACTATTTACACACCTAGAAATGCCAAAACAAAACGCAAATCCCACACATAATGAGCATTGTTATCAGAGTTTGAAGCGAATATATGATAAATCCAGGGTGTATTTCAACAAGAAATACCCAAACCCCACCAAGAAGCATCAAGAAATTGATGCATACATCAATGCCCATTGAGCTCAAAATGATTACCGATCAAAGAAAATAGTGGAATTTGAAACATGAATGACCTCGATATCACCCAGGAGAAGACCCATGATCTCTTCAGTCTCAGTGGACAGTGCATGAGTGACACATGTTAACCAAACGTCTTCCGACATTTTCACGCCAGTCAGAGACATTTTCGATATCGCTCCCTTCTTCTCCGAAAAAGCAACACGAAGACTGAGCCTAGAATATACGTCGGACAAACCCCCGGAGTCCCTCGATAGGCAAATTACGGCTCCTTTTCCGGGCGATTTTTGTTCTACTCTATTTTCCTTTTCCAGCTATTTCTTTCTTCGTTTTGGACGGAAGGAAGGGACGATTGATTTCACTGATAAAAGCTTCTAGTCTCTCCGCTACAAGATTGCAAAACTCGGTAACAGTAACCAATTTAACTACTGCTATGCCGTACAATTTATAGACCCTATATCTTGGACAGAAGGTAATTAAAAAAAAAAAAGTGTTTTTAACAATTTTTGTTTATAAAAAAAAAAATCACATTATATTGGGTCATTATAATTTTTATTAAGAAATTCACGATTTTTCATTAGCTTTCATTAACTAGGTAAAAAAAAAAAATCACACCATCAGATCATTCACAATTACAAGTTTTATTAAGGAATTTACAACATTTGATTATGTGTGTACATATATATAAAAACATTTATGTTATTTCCTAATACTTCATTATGAATATTCAAAACTTTTTTTTGAGTTTTCATATTTTTTAAGTTCTGTTATTAGTTATATAATACTTGATCGAGTTAAGTCGAAATGGGTGATTCTCTCAGGGATTGGGACCCCATCCAAATGCTTGTTATAGAAAGAAAAAAGGGAAAAAAAGTCCTTTTTTAATTGTTATCTTGTTACATTATATATAAATATAGGTAAAGGAGCAAAAATATATACGGGTTTTACCCCTAAGAGCGTCCAATAACATATGTTTTTTTTTAATAAAAATACACACGTGGTTATCATTTTTTAGCAAAAGTCACTTCTCACCGTTATGTTACTGTCCACTTCATCTCTTTCTCTCTCATCACGGTAGGATGTAATTTTTGCTCCAAAATGGTAACCACGTGTGTATTTTTGTTAAAAAAAATTTAGTGTTGGACGCTCCTGAAGATAAAGTACATATATATTTTTACTCTTTTATCCTATAAATATAATTCACATCACAGTAAACCTCAGATTCTATCAAAAGCACGGGGTACCCTCATGCTCGGGTTGTGGCTTGTGGGGTATCCCCAAAAATTTGAGGATACCCTCTAGTAAAAGTACTTCTTGCTCTTCACCAAATATGAAAATTTAATTTATGGGGTAGGCAGGGATAAAAAAGAAATTTTGATTTATGCCTCCACAAAACATTACTTCTCCTGTTTCATGACTTATTTGACCATAAGTGAAATTTATTAATAAATTATTAAAACTTTAAAATAAAATACTATACTCTCATCCTTTATTTGGGCTTGCATTGGCTACAAAGCATAAGCAAGAGTTAGGATGATAAGATGAGAATATTGCATCGATGTGTATTTGCACAACAAAATATAAGTAGTACCGATTATATAAGAGGAAGGGTACGTAAGTTTGATGCCTATTAAAGAGAAACAGTAGCAGCAACAATAATAACAAACATTATCTCATTGAAATATGATCGGTTATATGAATTACACAGTACCATTATACTCTATCAATAACCAAATATTTTGATAGATTGTAACATGTTTAATAACTTTATCGAGTGTTTTTGTCAATATTCTTTTACCCATTTTTATAGAATTTCAAATTGATTGATCTAACCTCCTCTTTGGCATACCTAATAGCCTTCTTTGAGTATGAACAAACCATCTCAAATGAGTTTGAATCATTTTCTCTCTAATAGTTACCACTTCAACTTTTCGTGTACGTATTCATTATAAATCTTACCATTTTCTTATATGTTTGCATACTCATTTCAATATCTTTATCTTCACTACCACTACATTATGCTCATTATTCTCTCTTTAAAGCCTAACGTTCATGGTATTTTTTGTCTTATAACAATATTATAAAACCTCTTGCTTACCTTGTCACGTGTTTTTATTTTCCACGTAGCCTTTCCTCATTTAAATTATCTAGCTTAAATTGGATATGATTGACATTTCCATCAACTCCAAAATCGTTTTGTATAATCGGTCCCAAATATCTAAATTTTGTCAGTTGTGTGATAATTTAATCATTTAATTTAACCTATAAATCACTTCTAACTTATCCCTAATCAAAACTATAATTCATATATTCTATCTTTCTCCTTACATGCTTAGGAAAAAATCTTCGGCTCCGAGGTCATTTTCTAGTTTAGAGTTTATCTCTTATTTTAACTCAACCAGAAGCACTGTATCATTGGCCAAATGCATGCACTCAGGGTTGCCTAATGATAAGAAATATGTTTGAGGTAATTTAGATATGTACGAAGAAGATTGTTGAAGGTACTCCCTCCGGTTCTAATTATAAGATATAGTTGATTTTTTTGGAGAGATTAATGAAGTTAATTAAATTATTTTAGAGTATTTTTATTTTTATTTTTTTTTCAAACTAATTAGTTTGACTAATAAAATAATATATAATCTAAAGATGCATAAAATATAAAATGATTAAATAACTTATTTAACTTCATTATTCTCTCTAAAAAAAGTCAACGATGTCTTATAATTAAGACTGTGGGTAGTATTAAAAAAAGTGGATAAGACAGTACGGAGTCCTTTAAATAAGAGGAGAAGACTAAAAAAAACAATTTATCAAATTATTCTATCAGGATAAGATAGTTCACAATCAAATCAAAGAACACTCAATAAAATTATTGAATTAGATTTTTTTTTATTATCAACTTATTTAAAAATTTCGTTATTCAAAGAGTACAATAACGTGTTATGGATATAGCCAACTCCAATGCTTGTTATTATAATGTGCACACAACGAGATTGCTGTATCACAAAATTTTCATCCACCAGGGTCTGCCATCGGACGTGGCTACGCATGCTTAAAGAGTCCTCCCAAAATCAAATCCTCTCGAATTTCTAAGTCGGATCACTTCCCCACAAGCCTGACACGTGTCCTCAAACGTTGCATGAACCTGTACACGTGTTTGTCAAACAATAACCATGACATACTATAAATATACCCCGCAACACACCTTATATATCACTCCCCACAGACAAGCAGGTTTCATTGATCTTGATCACTCAGAACAGAGACTTTCCGACATCAAACACACACAAAGTTTATTTCAACATCCCAAGCAGCAGACACAAAAATGTCTTCCCATGAACAGAGCTTCAGAGCTGGTGAAACCAAAGGCCGAACTCAGGTAATCAATCCATCCACCTTGCTTTTCTACGTGATTAGATCAGATTAGATTAATTCTCAGTTACCATTAGCTCTATATATAATTACTGTATAAAGAGAATTATAAATAATACTCCTTCGGTTTCCAAACATGACAGTACATACATAACTGATTTATAAATATTAAGGAAGGTTATTAAGTTAGTTTACCTATAAATAAAAGGGGCAAATTGTTGAAATGTCTTAAAATATTATTAGCGGGAAGAACCTAAATCTGAATACCGGTAATTTTTGTGTATAAAATCCTATGCAGTATCAAAGAAAATTTTATTGGAGAGAACAACTTGAACTTAAGTATAGTTATTTTAAAGTATAAAAACATATCAAATTCTTTTAATCAATAAAATAGACTTTTCACCTACTTTTCTTAAAAGAATATATCTTGATTTTCCTGAAATATTTTTTTTCTTAATCATTTATATTGAAATCTATCAAAATAATAAAATATAATTAATAGAAATATTAATACTAAAACAAAGTTGATCTAGTAGTCTAAAATCTCATTAGATCTCTCTGGATTTCAAGTTTGATTCTAATAAAAAACATCTGTGATGACCTGAATCGTCCCATCTATCCTCCTGAGAAGTTTGGTTTCAAACCCTGGTTCGAACAGGAGAAGTATGTCATGTTAATGTGTCTTGGATGATCCACATCTCAGGGTCAGGTGTCGATTGTACAGATACGAGATGATATATTTATATATATATATAGGGAACACTACTAACAATAAGACTTGCTTGTGGCCTACGGGTGGCATAGGAAAATGCTACTAATACAAAGTTGATCTAATGGTCTAAAATCTCATCATATCTTTCTAGGTTTCAAGTTCGATTTTAATAAGTTGAAAGGGGTAGTCATGTATTCCAAGTTCGGTATCGGAGCAGATACGAGATGATGAATTTTTTTTTAATAAAAAACAAAAAAAGGGGAATACCACTAACAATAAGACTAACTTGTGGGTGGCTCAGGAAAAGGCCAACCAGACAATGGGGAATATTGGGCAGAAGGTCCAAGATGTAAAGGAGAAGGCCCAGAACGCGGCCCATGGTGTAAGGGAGAAGGCCCAAGATAAAGGTCGTGGAGCTAATGAGAAGGGGTGGGAGACTGCCCAGTCAGGGAAGGATAACAGTGAAGGGTTCATGCAGCAGGCAGGGGAGAAGGTGAAAGGCATGGCCGACTCTGTCAAGAACACACTCGGCATGGGCCACAATGATGAAAACCCTCCCAGAAATTACTAAAATGTCTTGTTCTTGTTCTTGCTGTTCTACTTTTAATTCTGAACTGAATCTCATCGTGTGTAATGTTGTCATGTTTTTTCAACTTTCAGTCTCAAACTATGTTGGAATGTAATGTTGTCTCCCATGAATAAAATAATCAATGTGTAGTGTCAGTTTCCCCAAGAGTTTCATTGCTTCATTTCACTTCAAAAACTATGCTTCCAAGTTACAAGCATCCCTCAAAGACAGAACAAGAATGCTGCCATGCTGTTCTAATATAAGCCTAGCAAAGTTTTGAATGTGTGTGATCCAATCTAATTATAATAGCTTCGATTGAGAAGTGATCCAATTTCTCAAACTCATTGGTAACGCCATTGTTAAAACTTATCGCATGTTTGGATTTGGATTGACCGTGTTTAAAGCTACTTTGGGTCATTTTTTAATGTTTGGCACAGCCTTCATGAAATTTGACTTATAAGCTTCAAAGTGCTATGAAAGTAAAGCAACTATATAGTATGTTAATTGAAGCTCTATATACAGAGTACTTGGTTGATGTGTTGAGCGTGTGAGATACAAGGTCCTCACTATATATAGGGCGAGGTTAACATCGGTCTCTCATGTAGTCCCTAAGTTTTCACTAGGGTAAATCACCATTTAAAAGATTGATTAGTTCTCTTGAAAACATTGATCTTTAGTTAATAAAATTATTCTTTATTCAGTTAACATAATAAAAAAGAAAGTGTACTTAGTACATTGTTTTAGTTGCATAATTGTTTTGCTAAGTACAAATATCTATTTATTTGAGACAATCATATTTGAAGTATTGTCAAACATTAAATGTTGGGAAAACATTTTCTCATATTATATACACATGAAATTGTGGGACCCACATATACATATATTAATTCATATATGTATATGTGGGTCCCACCATTTCATGCGTGTGTAGGAAACTTTTTTTTCTCATGTAATATGAAAAAACCAAAGCCCTTAAATGTAAGCACTTCTCCCAGAGATTTGTTTCTTGGTATCTATCTCATTTTGATCCCATTGGGTTAATTTTGCCTCTCTTTCAAATAGAAAACTAGAAAAGCAAGTGCTCTAATAATTTTATTTTTTTTAAAGGACGGAGTTAACATAACAAGAACTACTACGTGTTTATTAGTTTTTCTGTTGCCCAGATAATTAAATACATCATGCTATATCTCATCAAAATACATCATGCTATATTTCATCTTGTATTGTCAATGCCAATATATAAATAAATTAATTAATTAAAGACTGGAAAGAGTAGGAAAAATAAAAGAACAGTTTGATAAACCAGAAACTTTATTTACTCCCACCATTCAAACTAAACCCTCATAGACAAGGAGGCCAAGCCTCTGTATTTGTTACAATAATCAAAACTTAAGGCAAAAAACAAAGAACTTTCTAACATTACAACTAGCTGAGTCTCTAGGTAATTCAATAAAATAAAAATATGATAGAATAATACCCCCCCCCCAAAAAAAAAAACATTCAGAAAATTAAATCTCCTATACCCTATTTACCCAGGAACCCTACTCCACTGATGAATCTACCTACTCCCTTATGATCATGATCATATATCTCTCAGTCTCTTCTTCATCATCACCATCACCATCCATATCCCAACCGATACTGCTCATGTCGTTTATGTGGTTCCATCAAGTCCAAGCCTTGAGTTAAGCCAATTACAGACTTCATCCATCTCTCTAGGAACTGTGTAATGACCAAGACTGCACCAGAAGCCAAACCAAATGGCTAGATTCAGACTATTGTTTTTTTAATTGATCAGTAATCTCATTATTGCTGCTAAAAGAAGAAACAAGTTACCCATCATAGCACTTGAATGTAATGTATCGAAATCCAGCTGAACTTAGGGATTGAGCTGATTTCTCCCCATATTTGTACAGGACTACATCATCATCTACAAAAAAAGTTAATTCGAAGTTAGGCTTGTTGAATTAAAATATTACTTCTGCAGTAAATATGACTGATAAAAAGAAGAGAAAATCACTGTTCAGTCCCACAGCAAATGAGTAACATACAATAATAAGTTCCAGTATATGAAACGGCAACAAGTACAATGTTGCTCACTTGTTATAGGACTTTTTGGTAATTAGATTGCTTATGTAAGACTTTTAAGAGTTATGCAGAAACATACTATTTCCATGGCACATCAAAATGGGTAATGAAGCAGCTCGCCTTCTAGATTCATTTGACACTTCAATCCTGTTCCTTAGGCTCCTACACATATAATAATAACAACTCGCTGTTTAGCAAATTATGAATGCACAAAATGAAACTAAAAGAGCATATACAATTTAAAATGCTATAAATATATATCATACCTTGATCCTGGGAGCCAGCCACTTAGTCCAACAACTGCTCTAATGTTAAGAGGATATGGGATTCCATTTGAATACCTTCCTATAGCAAAACAAGTGGCAGAATATAAGGCTGTTGCTGCACCCATGCTGAATCCTCCAATCCCAACTTTCACTGTAACCAAAAAAAAATTGATATCAACACTGAATCTACAAGAGATCAGAGTAAAATGGTTTTATAACTTAATCTGTATGGTTATATAAAGTAAGATATATTTTGTGAACATGTAAAAAACTATTGAAGTTAAGTGATAAGTAATGATCTTCAGAAAGTACCATCAGCTGGCTCTGTTGACAACAAGTTAGCAATATGTGCAGCTGAGGCATCTAAGCCCTCCCAATCATCTGGACCTTCCTCTGAGAGTTCTCCAACGTCAAACCCTGATTAATATTAAATTCACAGATTAGATCATTTCACTATTAGCAGTAAAAGTACTAGTTACATTGTGCTGATATAATCAACATGAGCAGGAAGATATTAGAGAAGGGTTTAGTATTTACATGCAGTGCAAGGAAAACCGCCAAGTATTGCTACCGGACGGGTCGGAGCAGTAGGGCAAATCCATTTTATCTGCATAATAATATCAGATCATGAGAAACACCATATGGTAGCATCTTAGATTTATCACAAATATTAATGGCAGGAGATGAGAATATGTGTGTTGAACAGCAAGTTAGATAAGCTCAAACTAGGTTAAGGCATAAAAATTCTTACATTTGGAAGTGGAAGGGATTCCAGAAGTTGAGATGAACTGCAAAGAAACAAAGCAGAAAATCAGAATCTCTGGCTAGTTGCAAAACTGGAGTCATGTACTAACAAGAACTTGACTAAATCATCAATATTCCAAGAAGAATAAGTTGTCCAGCATAACTAAACCTAAGCATTAAAATATGAATTCAAGCTATTATTTGTGAGCACAGTAAATTAGTAGAATAATTCTGGAATGTAATAGGAAGCTGAGGTTCTTAGTAGAAAGTCAGACCTAGTTGCTCAATGGGGAGGAGAAGCATATGAGCATCTGGTCCCCAACTGAGAACTTAAGTATATACTCTTAGAAATCAAACATCAATCAATTAAAATCAGATTTTACACACACACACACACACACACCAGTTAACAATATATGGCTATATACCACAACTTTATCGCACAGAATTTGTTCCATCTAGAATCTGAGCAGGAAGAGACAAAACATAATACATATGAAAACCCAAATTTGGAACCTGTCAAATTTTTCATATTCTTCTCACAAAAGTTGTATCATCATGTACTTGGTGCAATGAAAGAGGCAAATACGCAACAAGAACAGGAATATAGTCAACTTTTTTTATTGGAAGAGGAGAAGTGACTGCTAGATACAGATTATAAATTCATTTTCTTTTTAACCGAATATTACTAATTGAATTTTACTTTTGCCCAAAGCTGTTAACTTCTTGAACCCCTCACATACAGTGGTGAACATAAATAAGAAGGATGATAAATTAAAGAACTCAATGAAAAGATCCTCAAGAGTACAGAAAGGTCAATAAATATAGTTAAGGAGAATGAATGGCTCATAGTTATGATAATGTGAAGAAGACATGTAACAAAAGTGAAGACTTATAATCCACACCTCAAACCATTATCACCAAGACCATGCAGCCAAACAATAGTAGCTTGGTGTTTTCCTTTGGGCCTCACCACGTGAGTCTTCCCAAACTCAAAACTTCTTCTAGCAGTTCTACTACCTGCAATTTTGAACCCAGAAAAAAGCCACAACTCAATGCCTTGTGTGCAATTTAAAGACAGCTTTTAGAAAGGGAAAATATAAAAACTCACAAAAAACAGAGGAAACAAATGAGTTATCTAACACAGTACATGGCACAAACAGTTAGAAGACAAGAAAGTAAAAGAACAAACCAGAGCCCATTTGAGAATGTGCATAGCTCATTTTTGCCTCTTGCAAGTGTTTTTGGAAGCACCCCAGGTGGTTAGGTATTGAAATGTTGGAATGAAGAAGAAGCAGAATGGTGATGTCCCTTTATACTCAGATTACAGAACGTGTGAATATGGAAGCTGCGTGGTGTGTGTGTGTGTATGGATACTGCAGCTAAAACCGCCTAGAAGAGCATCTGCGAAAAGGAGAGATAAAGATAGAGACAAAAGCAGAAAGCCTTTTATGAGAGAGAGAGAGAATCCTGGCAGAGAAGACCACATTCACCCGCTCATAGCTTCCCAGCTAGGAGAGAGACCTCTCTCTCTCTCTCTCTCTCTCTCTCTCTCTCTGTGTCTCTGTGAGTACTCGCACAAAGAGAGGAATCTATGCTCCGAGGGCAGCGGCCAGAACATAAAGCAAACGCCAGCAACAGCTATACTGAAGAATATTACTGAAAACAAGAAAGAATAACCTGAGTTTGCGATAAAGGAAAATTTTTTTATTCATATATTTTTTGAAAAATGATATCAACATCCCAACTAAAAAAATAATACTCCCTCCGGTCCTAATTATAAGATATATTTAACCGATTTTTGAAAAATTAAGGAGATGAGTTAAATTAGTTAATTTTACTCATTTTTCTAAAATGTCCTTATATACATTTAAAATGACATAAGTAAAAGTTCATCAACAACTCTACCACATATCTCTCCAACCAATTTTCCTTTCCACATGCTTTCTAATTGAAATAATGGTCTTGTTAGATATACATATATGTGCGTGTATATGTATACATATAGATCTATCATGTGCGCGCACACACACAACCATATATCTACACAAAGATATATATATTGACACACACACAAAAACACATATATATAGACACACACACATATATACATACATATATATGTTTATAGACAACACACACATATAACTATACATACATATATATACACACACACACAAACACATATATATACACAAACACATATATATAGACACACACACACATATATATATACATATGTGTGTGTGTCAAAGAAGTCTGACATATATAACTATACACACACACACAAACACATATATATAAACACACACACACACACATATACATACATATATATGTTTATAGACATACACATGTGTGTGTGTTGCAACCCATATACATATATACTTACCAAAAACTAAACACACTTTGAGATAATAAAATAAGGGTATTTTAGAAAGAAATTGGTAAAAACTAAAAAGTTGTCCTATAATTAGGACCAAAACCAATCTTTAAATGTTGTCTTATAATTAGGACCGGAGGGAGTATTAAAAAAGTCTCATACCTTATTAATAACAAGTAAAAGAGTAACCATTAATAAGTGGATTAATAAATTTTAAAACTTTTTTGATATTATTATTTTAATTAAGATCTTAATGTCATTTTCCCTATATTTTTCCTAGCGGCTACAAGTCATTTGTTTATACATTTCTTTATGGTTGATGGATGGATGCCCATTAACCTCAAAGAAGTTTTAAAGTTTTCAGCACAAAAGGGAATTCCAGCTGAACAAAATAAATAAAACTAGTGAATATTGTTGGAAAGCAAAAGTAGCAGGCTTCTTCTAGGAATTTCTTCCTGCTGATTTTTGTAGGTTGATAAATCTGACAAAGGTTAAAATGTAAATATACCTAGAAAGTTTTTGCTAAATTTACACTTTAAAAAAATTGATGTTAATAACTATTAACTTTTTAATGATAAGAATAATATTACTCTATATTTTAACACTTGTATAACAAAATTAAATTTAAAAGAACTTTTAGAATAATATTTCTCCTTAACAAAAACTTTCAGATTAAATTTGTACATTTAGCGGTAACAATTAAGCTCTCTCAGTAGCCTCGATTTCCATTTTAGAGTTGACAAGAAGAAAGCGTGTAAGCTTTTCACACTAACTTTACTCTCTCTCTCTCTCTCTCTCTCGCTTTCTTGCTTGCCACTTAGCTCATTGCTCAACGGCTCAACCACTATAAGAAAAGTTTTGTTTGTTCATACTCAGGAGAAACTACATAGAAAGTACAAAAGGTATACCTCCTAAACATAAATGAAAACTTTAAATCCAATATTTGTGAAAAATAACAGCTAAAAATAATATTTTTCATATAGATAATTTTATTTTGGAATCTTATAATAAGAAGCAGGCATAACAAAAGTCCATTATTTATCAAATTAGTATTCTAATTTATTAGCAGATAGTGTCTGCTCTAGATATGGCTTTAGTGGACTCCAACTTGAAGATATCCCACTGCCCATCTTCTCTTTATTTGATTATATATATATGTGTGTGTGTATACATACATATACATACACACACACACGCATACATGCATTCCCTATTTTAGCATCCCCAAGTTGTGCAGATTTTTGCTGCTTTGATTCTCACAGTAATAGCCATACTCTAATTTTTATGATAAAGGTGAAAAGGCCTACATAGCCCACGTAGCTAGCCTCAAGAAGATAAAACTCAGAATCTACAGAACACTTTTCTTTTATTGTAAAAACTTTTAAATTTTAAAGAGATAATAATATAAAACTTGTAAGCATGTCACTTCCTCTCTTTTTACTTATTAAAATACAAAGAAATAGTTTTTTTAAAAAACAGTTTCAGATTATTCAGAATCACTGAAATAAAGGGAACGAGTCCACATACTGTGCACCGCCATGCATCATCTGAACTATTCATTGGAGATTGCTTGGAAACTTCAAATTGGTTCATGTGCTTTATATTCCGCCCTTCTTACGTGTCTGTAGCTTTTGGAAAGACATAGGATATCAGATATTATATATTTTGTATAGACACATTAAATTTAAATTCTTCAGCTTCAAAACTATTTCCCTGTTAAGTGATTAAAGAATTATCATAATATTTAAGACTTTTGACATAAGAAAGGTATCCCATTTTGAAGTAAAGCGATGAGACACAAGAACTCTCAAGTAAATTTAACTTTCTTCTGAGATTATTGTCTCAATATGATATGCTTTAATAATGTTACGTTTGAAACCTAGAAAAGCAGTGTCGTCATGATTATTGTAAGAGGGCCCTATTTGCAAACCAGAGAAAAGCATGATATGTTTTGAAGCTTTTGATGAGTAGATGAAATCTTAATAGTATAAAACTCGTTGATATCGAAGCATAGATAATAGATTAATGTGAGATTAGCAATAAAAAACAGTGGAAAAGTTGAAAAAGGATGGTTCTTTTTAAGAGTGAAGATTTTTGGGAGATTTCAATATCTTAGGAAAGGAGATCTACTTGCATAAAAAGATGTAAGAATTTTAGGGTTTAGTCTTATAATAAGACACAGTGTCAGGAAGTAAAAAACAAAAGGAGCAGCATGAATTATTATTATAAGGTTGACCTAAACTTCAGACATGTGGGGTGATGTGGCAAGCTTTGATTGGTTGACCAGTTAATGGTGGCTGGTTAAGCATATTCTAATTAAGGTCAAAAATTAGGGGTAATAAAAGAGAAGTTAAGATATAATTAACTTTTTTGGTTTTTGTCAACTGCTTTGATGCTCCACAATCAATATGTATGGAGAAAGAATATAGAAAGCTCCAAGCTAAGTCACACCATTGCATTAGTACAAATAATAAGTGCCTTTATTTATGAGCAGACAAGAAATATGCTTTTAGCACTATATATCCCTCTTTTTGGGGAAAAATTAAATTTATGGTGAAGTGGAGATTAGTTAAAATAAATAAATTAGACGAGTTGCTCCACCATTCCTTATTATAAGAGCTAGTTATGAGGTTAATCTTAATTCTAAAAATATAACTCATCAATTCATTTCACATTTTTATTCTTTTTTATAAGAAACGACTGCCACACATACCCCGTTACTTTTTATAGGAAACATTCAGAGAATGTCTTAATTTTTACTTCTTACCATTTTGCCCTTATTTAAATAGCACTATTTAATGTCAATATAATAAATCTTTACAACCCTTGAAGACCTATTACTTCTATCATATCACTATGTACCTTAATTTTTATAAGTCAATTGTATCATATTCTTACAAACCAAGAAAAATGTTAAATAAATAAATTTTTCTATAGTTGCCCTTATTTATGAAAGGATGAACATTTTCTTTCATATCCTCTTATCTCTAAACATTTATACCCCTCTCTCTTCTCCCTCTTTCCTATATACCCAACCAATAGTGAATATGAGTAAAATTAACAAAACATCATTTATTACCCAACAAATGACTTGTATTTCGAGCAAAGCTTTTTAAGTACATGTGACTTATAAAAAGGTACAAAGTGATATTTATTTTCTTATTATCACTCTTCCATAATCCTCATTATAATAATTAACTTATTCTCTCTCTCATTCCCAATATCATCATAAATAAGGATATTTTAGTAAAAAATGGTTATACTTTTGACACATTTATTATTCTTACTTGACGTTTCAAACATCAAGATTCGATTACGTGCTTCTTATAAAAAGAACTGAGAGAGTAATATTTATTATTTTTTCCTAAATTAATTTACCTAAACTTATATTTAATCCAATTTTATATATGTTAGCAAAATATATATATATATATATATATATATATATATATATATATATATATTAGAGATCATGTTATATTTTTTATTATTAAGTAATTTATTTAGTATTCTTAATATACTCAAATTAGTTAAGTAGTAGAGGAGTATGTTAACGTTTTAAAATGTTGAAAGTTAAATAAGCAAACATATTACAAATTTGTTATTTTTGGGCTAGTTTCTGATATATCTTATGAGTTTATCAATTCAGTACTTTCTCATTAAATTCAATATCAAGCATTTTTCAAGTTGCTTTATTTATATATAAATGCAATTGATATTATTTCTCTAAATCAGTGGACTTTTATGCATAAAAGTCACTTGTCAATTAGTTTTTTAATATATATTTTATGATATATATATGTATAGAAATGATTGGTATTAACTTTAATTTAATAATGAAACGGTTGGGATTGTTTTTAAATGACAAGCTTACAATGTTTTTTTCCATATTAAAAATCACAGCTTATAAACCATGCATTCTACTATGCATATGAATTTTATATTATGATATTATTATTCTGATATTAAGGTTGATATTGATATTAATTGACATCAATGATTTGATTAATCCATGTTAATATTCATTCATGTTGAACTTGAAACCTAGCTAAGAATCTTTGTTACTAGTAATAAATGAAAATAAAATAAATAGTTTTTTACAAGTGACGTCTGCGTTAAGCTGTCATGCACCCTACAAATGACATAATATTATATTTCACAATAAGAAAAAAAAAAAAATTTTGCAGTACCTATAGTATTTTCCAATTTTTAATTTGGTGTCTACTTGGTTTTATCTTTTAATCAAATCATCAATTTTTCTTTGATTGTGAGTTGTTCCAGTTTAATCAGTGGTCTTGTGTTTAAATGTTGGACATACAATTGTGAATTGTGATAATTATTTTGAGGTAGTGAGATTCCCCATTATGGGTTTACATTCTAAGAAATGGACTAGTCAGTTGCTA
This sequence comes from Acacia confusa, assembly GCA_037074495.1. NCBI lineage: Eukaryota > Viridiplantae > Streptophyta > Magnoliopsida > Fabales > Fabaceae > Acacia > Acacia confusa. The sequence continues at coordinate 8,887,607 of CM073508.1, read as the reverse complement.
GTATAGTCCTAGATATTGGTGGATTAATAAAAAAATCATTATTTTTTTTTCTATTAGGACTCTTAACCCTTTCAATTTGAATCTTTTAGCACAATTGATTGCTTTAGCTCAACTTAAATATTGTGGGAAAGAATAAGTACCTACAAAATGATTTTTCCAGAGAAAGAATAACAACAACTTTATTAGGATAGAATTTATCTTGATCCTTAAGCTTTTGCATGTATCTTGTGCATATGTGTGTTTGTGTATATGCAAGTATGGATGTGTATGTATATAGATGTAGTAGACATTTTTGAACCATGTCATGTTTATAATTAGGGATAAATATCATATTTATCCTTAGAGTTTTGACCAAGTAGTATTGAGCATCTATAAGTTTTTTTAGGAGCGAAATCACTCTAAAAGTAAACAAAACGTAACAATCTTGTCATTTTGTTAATCTTAATAGTTAAATTGTTACTCGAATTTGTCAACTTTTATGAACAAAATTGCTCTTTATTAAACTTTCGGATGCCCATAATTCCCTAATAAAAACTTTCGGAGAAAATTGCCAAGTCTAGTTAACTTTTGAGGCAACTTTACTCAAAAAAAAAAAAAAAAAAACTTCCATATGTCCAGTACTTCTCAGCCAAAACTTCCGAAACAAAAATCACTCTCATCCCATATAATTAACTTCAGCTCTATGTCACTTTTGATTAACAGTTTTGGATGGAACAATATCATGAGCTCCATCTGCCTTTGAAAAACAAGTAATGACTTCAAAATATTGATTTGATGAGACGCAAACCAACACACAAACTTTGGTCACTTTGACAAGACAAGTTTTCTTTGGATAACATGTTCCACCACCATCGAAAATTCTCAGAAATTTGAAGTACAAAAATAAGCTGTAAATACAAGAGTGTCATCTGTAAATTAAATATTTCCACATTATAAATTGATCATATTTATTTGTAACAAAATTTTTCATATTTATAACTGTTTGAATAAATATATACAACTCATATCTTAACAATTCTTTTGAAAATTTAACTGATCTTTTAAAACTTGGGTATGATCACTACAAACTTTAGAAACACGAAAATTTTAATAGTGATAATATAAGAAAATTTTATTTGTACCATATGATCACCTCCATAATGTTTGTTATTTCGGTTTATTAAATATAAAACAAAGGAAAATATTTTTAAGAAAAATAAGACTCCTTTTTAAATTTGTTGAAAAATAAAAAATAAAGTTCACACACACAGATATATATATATATATATATATATAATTTAAATAAAGTCTGTCATAAATATCTAATCATTACATATTGACATCAAATAGTTAAATTTAATACAGGCATTATAATTTTATCAAAGGATCTGATAATAAAAAAGATAAAATAAATTTTATTCAATTAATTTATCTTATTTGAAAAAGAAATCATAATGAAGCTTGTTGAAATATTTGGTTAGTCTTGAAGTTGCACGATGTGTTCCTAGAACATAATTATTGAACTTTATGAATACGACAATAATCATTACGACCAAACCTTCTTTTGAATTAAAAGTTAATTGGGAAAAAAAAATGAAAAATCATCCGATCATTATGAGTAGAGCCAACTGCTATAAAAGTGCAGAATTAATTTGATTATTGCTACCAAAATTTCAAAATTGTTTTGATGTTAGGTTTCATCTATCTATGATTACAACAATGTACTAAACATAGCCTGTTATTTAAACTCATCATTTAAAGTCAAACACAAATGATGAACCACTTTGAACTTCATAACCATTGTACTTTATGTTTCATCATTCAAATTCTAATAAAAAGTTAACGGAAAATCGTCACTAGGTTCCGGGGAAGAGAATTTAAGACAAAATGATTCATTGGATCTTAAAATTACAGTGAAGTCTTGTTGAATTTTTCTTTTCAATATTTTTTATATGTGAAAAGATACAAAAGCCCCCAAATGTCTATATTGACAAGTTCATGAATCTGTTTTAACAAGTCTATGTGCATTTGTTGATAAGTTCATGTGCATGTGTTGACAAGTCTATGTACATGTATTAACAAATGAACATATTTTGACAAGTCCATAAACCTATGCTGATGAGTTCATGACTATGTTTTGACAAGTCTATGTGCTTGTGTTGACAAGTCCATGAGCCTCTATAAGGGCATTTGTGTCTTTTCATATATGAAAAATATTACAAGAAAATCTCACGAAAATTCACTGTAATTTTAGGATTTCAGGATACTATTTTATTATATTTTCCCTAACTTAGACCTAGGTGCAATTTTCCCAAAATTTAATTTTAGTAGTGATGGGCTTATGATTTACTAGGAGTACGTAATACAAGCTTCATTCTATATGATTTATAAATCATACAATATTTTATAGATTTTACATTATAGATAGACAATGATATATAAAAAACAGATTTCAAAATATTATGATAGATCGCACATTGGGCAAAGTAAAATCATTATATTATATAAAAACAAATTTATATCACGCTATATGATTATTTGACACATAAATTTTTCAAAATTTATGTCAATCTTACTTTGCTTCTTGATGAATAAGTTTTGTTATTTCCCTTTTAAGTTTTTCAAAAGCTAAAAATTTATTATTCCTTCTAGTCTTAAAGATGCTTACTTTAATGTGAAAGCTAAAACCCCAATTCACCTTTCTTTCAAATTTGTATTTTTTTTTTTAAACCTATCTCTATTGAGTATACATATTAAAGAAGAATTTCACTATAAAGGCGGTTTTCATTGCAAATAATGAATTATTATAGGGAAATCGATATTTTTTTTATAAGAAATTAATTACTTGATCCTTATAGTTTTACCGAATTTATAACTCAATCCTCTCATGCGACTCAATCATCATACTCTTCTCAAACAAGTGAGTCCCTTCCATATTAGACTCACTGAGTTTCTGGCGCTACTCCACTAGCAAACCACCACCTCTGGCGAACTACGTACCCACATTGGTGACCCTCCTCCATTGATGAACCTCCTCCGCCGGCGGCGCTCCTCCCCGCACCACCGTCACATGAACTAGCCGTCAACCTTGTTCATTCGTCTTTTCCAAATTCAATCATTCATCTACGTACCTTGATCTCCAATTATTCGCATCACCAATCTTTATGGATCTCACTCGTTCGTTTGTTTGTCTTCTTGCAATCTTCTCTAGAGATTTGATTGCTTTGAATGATTCAAACATGACAAGGAAGTCAAGAAGTGTAGGGACATGGCCATTACGGAGCTTGATATGCGAGGGAGGGACCTTTTGAATAATGTCGGAGAAGATACATTTGGACCCCTTTCTCATCACACGACACTGGAGGGCTCACGAGAATAATAAAAGCACAAGCAGAGACGTCTAGTTTTTCTAATTGTTCATTTCCTCTTTCTTTTTTAAAAACTTATTTTATTAAATTCTCTATACCCGAAAATTCTTCTATTGGTCTAAAAATATTTAAAATTTAAAGCGGAAATTTTTTCTAAAAGTTTTCGTTGAAAAGTAATGTTGTCTTAGAAGTTTTTTCAATTCAATGTCATCTTGAAAATTTTAAAACGTAACAATGTTTCTCAATACCGTTAAGAAACTAACGTTGACTATTAAGAAATTCATATTGAAAATTAATTTTTTAACGAAAAAATGTAACATTGTTTCATTTTAACACTTTCATAGAAATATTAAATCTAAAAAACTTTCATAATAGTATTATTTCTTAATGAAAACTTTTAGAACAAATTTACACTTTAAACCATATATAAACCATCTCCTATAATATGTAAATAAATATTTTTTTGTGAAAACTAATTTAATTTTTTTTATTCTTACCTAACCAAATTATTTTTTCCTTGAAATCATGGTTTGAAATTAAATACTTAAAATTTAATATCATTTTGAGTAAATTCTTCTTACCAAATAATTTGATTTTAAACTATTTGCTTATGTTAATATTAATGTGACGTTTCCATCGTGATGTTTAATTTGATTTTAAACGTGATAAGTTTAGATATAAGCACAAAATGTCTTAGTCATTTAGATATTTTCTCATTTTATTTCCTCCTTATTTTCTCTCGTCTATCAAAGTAGGAGAGGTGATGTTATTTTACTTGCAATTTTCTCTTCTTTTCATTCTCTTTCCTCGTAATTATTCTTCCCATGAGTATAAGGGGCTGTTTGGTATAAGAGGATAGGAGGGAAAGGGAGAGAAAATAAAAATGGGTTAAGATGTAAATTTGCTCTAGAGGTTTTCAGTGAAGAGTAATGTTATTCTGAAAGTTTTTTTATGATTAATATTACTACGAAAGTATAAAAGTAAAATAATGTTGTCTTTTTTCATTCAAAACTAAATAATCAATATCAATTGTTTAATGGTATGAGGCAACATTGTTATGTTTTAAAACTTTTGAGGTAAAATTGAAACTAAAAAAGCTTTCAGGACAACATATCTCCTCAGCGAAAACTTTTGGAATAAATTTATACCTTAAACCAATAAAAATTTTATGAGTTAAATTCAAAGAAATTGAAGAAGTAGAGTTATGAATTTTTAATAAAAAGAAAATGTACCATAAAAAAGTATGAAAAAATAATTAAAATCTTTCAACTCCACTTCTCTAAATTTTTTCAAATTCAACTTAATCATCCATTCCCCTCCCTCCAAATCCTTCATTACCAAACAAGCCCCAAAAGAATTGTTCTTTCAAGATTCCATATAAACAAATGCTACTAACATTTAATAGAGTTCACATTATCATTAGAGTCTCTAGCTTTCTTGATTATTCTAATGACATTCTCAAAATGTTTTCCTGGTCTGTACATTGAACCCCAAACTCAGTGAGTCAGTAATACTCTTGTTTTGGCGTGTTAAACCTAAGAAAGTGTGAGTGAAGGAAAATTAAACATATATCGAAGAAAAAGGGGTTCATGTAGAAGGAATATTAGTTTTTATTTTCTAATTTTTTTATTTTATTTTTTTTGGAAAAAGGTGTTCATGTAGAAGGAATATTAGTTGGTAAGGCAATCCATAGAAATTTGCTTAATTAATATCTTTTTCTATTACTTCATCAACCAGCAGCTGAAAACAGACCGACAACTATCTTTTTAATTTTTTTTTTAATATTTCATTATTGGAAAGTTTGGGACATGATCTCTTTGAATCTATTCTATTCTCATTCCATTTACTTGATTTAGATTTTATTAGAATCATATTGCATTTCTTATAATGGTTCAGAAATGGAGCTCAGAATATATATTATAAATATAAATATATGTCATTTCAGCATATTTCAGTGCATTGTTTTTGTTTTTTAACGCTTCTTTTTGTTCCTTTTTGGGAGAAAAGAATGTAAGGTTGGAGGCTTTTTTTTATTCTTCCTTTGTCAATTCTTTTTCTGGACAGGAGGAGAAAACAAATGTGCTACAGTATATGTTTACCCTTTTTATTTATTTATATTTTTTCATATGAATTAAAGTCCTTTCATGTCTCATCAACTAGTTTTTTTAAAAAAAGAAAAAATAAAAAAATAAAGCACTAGTTGTCATTTTAATAATATATATATATATTTTTATCAGCATTGATGTTTTATGCGGGAATATTATGCTTCTGTTAATATTTGCTAACACAACTTTTTTTTTTTTGTCTTACAATGAATAAATAGAAAGTGGAACTGATGCTCTACTAAATTATAGTTTTATGCTGTAATATTTAATACATAGTACTTTTTGAAATTGTTAATTAATAGTATTGTTAGTCCTCATAGTTTGTTCAAATTTTGGTTTTAGTTCTTCTTGTTTTAAATTGTTAGCTTGATTTCTATAGTTTCATAAAAATTTAATCATAATATAACAATTAGTCCCTATACTTTTAATTAGTTTTATTTTGGTTTCTATACTTAAACTTATACAAAACCTATATGAAACTATAAGAGCCAAAACTAAATATTTGAAACTACAATAATAAAACTGACATCCAATCAAAGTATAAAGACCAACAATAATATTAATCTCTATTTAAAATTTCTCTTGAATAAAGTTAATATTTTTTTTAAGATGGAAAAAATATAATTTAATGGGTAAAAAATATTTCATTTTAAATTATGTTTTTATTTTTTTTGCCCACCTTATTATGTCTTTATTATTAATATTATTATACAAACTTAAGAGTTAATATTAATAACTAAAAATATTATAATATATTCTATATCAAATATCAGGAGCCGTGAGTAATATTTTTAATTACAAATATTCCCAAGTACTTTAAACACAATGAATTATTTATCAATGTAATAAAAAATAATTAAATGAGTTGGAACAAAATGCTTTAAATATAGAAAAAAATCATGTAGCTAGACCAGCCCTTAAAAGTTAAAACAGATAACGATCATTTTTATGCGGATCCATTTCGTCAATCGAATTACTTCGACCAGCCTTCGGTCCGAGTTCTACTCAAAGAACTTCATCACTACAGAATTATTGTATTATGCACCCATAAAAAAGATAAATATTGCCGTCCTAATAATAAAACATGAATCAACATGAATTTTTCCTTTTTTTTAAAATTGTGAGATAAAAAATGTGCGTGAAAAAAGTAAATAATCCATGTCAATATTAGCTAACGCCTTCACTTGAAAATAATTATTCCTGTGCATCTTAGATCAACCGCCACCTCAAACTTTTGTTGTTGATGATGTGTACCTTGTGAATGAATGATATCCAAGTTTTAATAAAAAATAAAATAAAATAAAAAAACAAGAAGAAGAACAAGGAAGAAAGAAAATGATTCATCGTCTAGACGATCCTTTTCGTTTCTTTTGGTATTTTGGCTGAGAAGGTTCGAAAATTGAAATGGAAATATGAGTAGCTATCAATTATTAGGCACCGCACAAATGATCATCTAACACCAGCAAATGACCAGTCTGTGTCTGAATAATCACAGAAATGTATCTCTCCCCCAAAAGTTGAATGATCAGAGTGTATTGACACCAATAAAAAAAAACAACCAAAAACACAAAGCCTCGTGCTTTTTAACAGGCTTCAATGTATGCTAAACACTGTCTCTCCATCGTTCCAGAATTTATTCCAGAAGGAAACTTGCACCATTGTATCAATGGTGTTCATCATCGTCATCATCACCATGCCCATCAGGTGGTCCACCGGGTCCCACCACTTCAAGCTGTTTAAATACCAAATAGAATGATTAGTGTCATTATGCAATTGACCTCCATTAATGACAGGAGCAGCAGATTTTTTTTTAAAAAAATCATAATCAGGTAGAACTTCAATTGATTAAGGAGGTATGTAGATATGGTCTGAGCTAGCCTTAAGAAAAATACAAATTTGATTCGAATTCCAATCAGGTTGATTCTATCTCTATATTGTACAGCATAAGGCAAGAAAGTTGTTACTTTTTCCCTTGCTTTCAGAGGTCATCATCCAGGTTGACCAGAACATAAGACCAACAAGAGTTCCAAGTGATACTATGCTAGTCAAAGCAAGACAAGCAGATTGTGGAGACACTCAATCAAAGGGACTCAACTCACAGCCTCCAAAGACTTTACAGGAACAGCCAAAGTTTATTTACCTCAAGATAAGAAGAAGTGGCCCTTGGCATTTGACCTCAGGGCCATTTTCTTGTTGCAAGGAAGAAAAATTCCCTTTTCCCTCGCACAAAAACTCAAAAGTTGAGATATATATTGTCTGTTATACTCCTCTTATCATTACTTAACAGTAAACGTCTCTTTTTATTAATTTTTTTATTAAGAGGCAAAAATGAAATTTGCCATATATAAATTCATTGTTTCCTTGTTCCATTCAACTACCTAGCTGACATTTGTAGTTAGCAAACAAATAGGTATCTGTTAACCTATACTCAACTCCAAAATGTCACCAAGGATAAGATAAAAGATGTATTAAACGCAATCCAACTTACCACAAAATACTGTGAGCAAACTGGACATTCATGAGGCTTGCCTTTTTCCAGCCAAAACCAGACTACATCATGCTCGTCCTCTGCAAACAAGACAAGTTGTTCGCTTCAATGCCATCCAGATTATACTAATTTTCATCAACTAGTGAATGGAGACATGGAGAAAGATAAGAAGCACCTACCGCCTTCACCTCCTGGGCATCCCACTATTCTTTTGTCATAGTAAGACTTGATAATAGCAGGTGCTTCCTATGAAAAAAAGCAAATGATGAAAATAGATAATGATTAAACATATATCAAAGCACTATATTTAATCAGTCAAAATGTAAAACTGAAAGCAACATTTCCACTTTTATCAGAGAAATAAAGAAAGAAGCAGGAATTTCACAATTTCATAATAGACATATCCATTTGTCAGATAAAAAATGAAAAGTAAAATGATAAGAAGCCTAACTATGCCTGGATAATTCAGAAGTCAGATTCTATCCTATAGGCAACAGAACATGGGCTGGGCACCAAATCCCTTAGTAAGAGGGGTTAAGAGGAATTTTCCCATCTTAAATGTATGCAACAAAGAGCCAATTCTATGGTTAGTCTATAACACTTTATTGCCATTCCAGTCACATGTTTACTCTTAATCTTCCACCAAAAAGCACATAGAAGTGACACAGCATTGCCGTTTATCAGATAGACTTGCACATAATTACTATAACATCCATGTAAAGCTATAATACAACATATACATCATCATGCTCATCAATTGTCATCAGCCAATTGCAGTGTCGATAGGAAATTTCTCCTAACGAATACCATAATGTCAGCTGTTAGCAAATAAATTCAAAACACATGTAGATGTCTATATATGTTCCCCCCATCATTCTTGATTCCACTTCATTATCACTTATTCATTTTATACAACCAAGGAAACGGATAATTAGCATTACCAATGATAATGAATTAACCAAAGTTAGTTAACTGAATTTATGAAGATTGGATAAAATAAAAAAGAATTTATATCTAGAGATATGCATCAATGGTTTCTGTTAGAATATTATGGATTATTTAGATTAATAATTTTCTTATAATTAAGTTTGATATTTATTATATCTTAGGATTAGATATGGATATACTATATCTTAATTATTTTGATTTGAATTATTTTGATTAATTAGATTAGATTAGATTATAGGGTTAGCTCTAAATTTGCCTATATAAAGGCCCATATGTACTCTCTTTTTATTCAGAGATTAATAGAGTGTATTTTATCTCTCTAAATTCAATATGGTATCAGAACCAGGTTTGCCTCTGGACCTACAGTAAATAAAAACAAGGTCTGCCTCCAAGACCTTCAAAGCTTCCTCTGATCTTGGAAATTCCTTCATCACAAAGAGGAGACACGAAAGCTTCCTTTGATATTCAACGAAAGCTTCCTTTGATATTCGACGAAGCTTGTTCTATATAGAGGAGACACGAAAGGATGGAGAGGGAGACACGAGACTGAGAGAGAGGGAGCGAGACACAAAACAGCAACAGAGAGCACAGTAACAAAAGGGAGACGTGATCTTTGAACCTGCTAAAGGAGGGTGCAGGTCACACCACCGCCACCACAGACAGATTCAGAGTTTGCCGATCCTGACCAACTAAGTAGCACGCTCCTTTAATTGGTTCAGTGCCTCAAAATTCTGAGTCTATTCCATGGCTTTCGTCTGGAACAAATTCTCAAACAAAAATAGTTTGGGGCCTTTGAAACTCAAAAAATAGTACAAGGCTAGACAAAAATAAAGGGCCTTTGAGACTTAAAAAGGATTACAAGCCCAAACAAAATAAATGGGCCCCTGCGATTCAAAAAGGAGTACAAGTTCAGAAAAAAATAAATGGGCCTCTGAAACTCAAGAAGTACAAGCCTAAGGATTTTGAAGATTGAAGCAGGCATTATGACTCTCTCACATAAGATTTGCTCCGCAAATATCTTGACTAGACCACCAGGCAAAATGAAGTTTGAAGGATTTTAAGGAAAATTGGGAATGATTGACATATACTCACCAACTTGAGGTGGGTGTTAGAATATTATGGAATATTTAGATTAATCATTATCTTATTATTAAGTTTGATATTTATTATATCTTAGGATTAGATATGGATATATTATATCTTAGGATAAAATATCTTAATTATTTTGATTTGATTTCTTTTGATTAATTAGATTAGATTAGATTCTAGAGTTAGCTCTAGGTTTACCTATATATAGACCCATAAGTACTCTCTTTTTATTTAGAGATTAATAGAGTCTGTTTTATCCCTCTAAATTCAATAGTTTCAACTACCGAGCTGACATTTGTACTCTTGAGCAGATAAAGATAAAACAGATAAGAAGAATTTCCATTGATAAAGGAGTATCCATAGTTAGTTAATTGAATATATTCAATGGCCAGGCTCAAGAAATATTTATATCTAAATTTACACATCAACGGTTTCACAATACCTTTCTACCATTGTTATACATTAATCATATAGTAAAAAAAAACAAATTACTACATAGATATAATAATCTATAAATAGTCAGGCTCTTAAAGTTCCAGTTAGGAGTGCCTTAATTTGCATGGAAATATGATATGACATTGTAATTAAATGATTTTGAAAGTTAGTTAGTTAGTTAGATGAGTGGCATTAGCTATTAGTGGCACTAGCCGTTGTTAGAAGCAACCCTAGCCAAACAAAGTGTTAGCCGTGTCTAATAACTAATGACGCTAGGACACTAGGCGCCCCTGTTTAGGTTAATCTCCTGCTGCCCATATATATGTGGCAGAACCCCCATGTACAGATTCAGATTTCACATTGCTAATGAAAACTCGAGAATATTCAGATCACTCCTCTCTCCCTCCCCCCTAGTATCTTCTACTTCTTCTTCAACCCTCTAATCTTCTTCTCTTCTACCCTAATTCCCAATCTCTTAAAGATTCATGTTACAATCTACTATCAACATAAAAGATTAAAATCGCAGGTACAAGGATTCTCCTGACTGAACAAGGTTTACAGGCTTTAGAAACTAAATTGCCACGATATAATGCTATTGAGAATGAATCAACCATTGGATTATCACCTAAATCTTGGAGAATTAATAGACATAGAACCATAGGCTTTTTAATTGAAAGTTGAATGCATATCATTAGAAGGGTTCAGTGATAAAAACATCAGAGACATTATCCATGATGAAACTACTAATTGAGATTAGTTGTGAAGAGACAACTGGAAATAGAAAAGAAAAACACATCCTAAATCAATCATTCGTCCAAATATACAGGAAATAGCAAGGTTAAAGATTCAATTCACAATATTATAAGAATCAATAGCATTATTTCCTTTGGAATAATATCTTTCGGGTACAAAGTAAGTGGCATGACAACAAGCTATAATAAAACCAGAACAAGCGGTTCACAATAAAATACCGAATACTAACCTTTGTACCGAAAGGACCTTCGGGATGGTCTATTTCGAGAATTTTCCTTCCCTAATCAAAACATCAGAACAGACAGATAAAAAGAGAATCATTGCTCTAAAGTTTAAACACCAAAAGTAATTCTACAGAGAAACTATCCAGGGACACAAAACCGAACTGCCCCATGAAATTATAAGTTACAACCAATGTTTGAACCATTTTCTGAGTATCGAGCTAGCAAACCATAAACAGAGATATCATTTGAAACAATGGGAAAGAACCGGGAAGAGAATCACCTCAAGCTCGGCCTCAAGCTCCTCGCGCTCATGCCCAGTAGCTATAGGCATTACATCCTCAACTTTCTTTTTAACCACATTATCCCCTATATATCCAACAAAATCACATAACGCAAATTAGGAGTTAAGAAATGGAGAAAAAACCAATTGGAAAAAAAGAAAACGGCGAGAATGCTCACCAGACTCGGTGCTGAAGTGGCGGCTGAGAAAATAGGACGATGGAGCGAGACAAGAAGAATTGTTGAGAGTGAATCGGGCGGCGATGGGAGCAGATCGGGAAGGAGAAGCAGAGAGTGTAGCTAGGGATTTGAGATGAGAAGAGACAAGTCTCCGCCACATGGTTGAGATATTAGGGTTTTTGATCTCAGGTCACGCCCTGTGAAGTAGTTGGAATACGGAGATTGAAGACAGTTCAGAAATGGGGGCTGAGAGCGACTCTACTTTTGGGGCGAAAAATGGTGGCGACGATACTCCCTGGAAGCGAAGGGAAGGGGTGCGCGCGCGTGTGAGCTCTCGCGTGGGGCTCGGTTCTGACGTTGACTCGCACGTGAGAAATGTTGACTTAAGGGTGTGAGTTTATTCATTTATTTTTTAAAAAATAATTTGTTCTTCCATTCCATCCTTAAAGAAAATTTAAGGAAAAATTTCTTATTTAAAAATTTATTTGTGTAAAGGAGGTGAATCATAATATTAGTACTTTGAAATTTGTAGTACTATATTAATAAAATGTCTCTATGAAAATTTATAAAATGTCAAATTCACAACCTCACATTTAATTTTTTTTTATATAAAAGTCATTTTCTCCTCTTATAATTTAGTTTCTTTTTACACTCCTCTATCTTTTGCGTCAAGGGCCATAATAAAACTTGCGAGACAATTGGATAGAGGCAGAGTATATAATTCAAGATGGGATGTGCACATGATATTCTTTAATCAATATATCATACCAATAAATACAATGCTGGCCAAAAGAATCTCCACTACTGATAGCAAACGCACTTCTATTGAAGCTAGCGTTCCATGAAATAATTAGACTTGGGGTATTGGCGGACCAAAAAATTTTAATGACGGGGATAAAAATAAAAAATACTATACTTAAAATATAATACTGACCTAATATAAAAAAAAATTGAAAGAAATCTATTTCAAAAATTAAAATCACTTCACTTGACTCTGACTCTACATATTTTCATATTTTTAAATTTGTCTATAATTGAATTTGTGTTGAAATTCAAAACAATTTCTTTTTCTATATATATAATCAAAGAATCATCAAGAAATTAGTTTTTCATTCTCTTTTGAAACATGTTCTTGATTATCTTCATAGCAAAAAAAAATATTTCACTCTATCAATAAGAGGGTAAATGATAGACATTCTAGTTCTTGCATAATTTAGATATAGTTGATAAATTAATCAAATCTAGATATTTAGGAATGTCAAGCTCAAAATATTGTAACTTCATCTTCAAATGCAATTTTTCATGTCCTTGATGCGATGTATGACTAATTCGATGAGAATTGTTGTTGATGGCTAATTTAGTGAGAACCTTTGTTACCCCTCGAGAAAATAGAGCAACAATCACCGAAGTCAAGAAACTTGAGGAAACAGAGCCTCAATCACATTGAAACAATTTTTTCAAAAGAAAACCCAGGGAACCGAGACTTAATCACAACGACTGAATCGGAAGGGCAACCTCAATCACGACGAAACAATTTTTGCAAAATATGAAAAGAACATAGAGCCTCATCATAGTGATGTTATCAGAAAAAGAAAATTACCCAAATCGATCAAAGAAGATTATTGATCGGCTCTTTTGATTGTGGAACAGGGCCACAAATCAAATGTAGAGGAGAGAAATTCTTGGACTGAATTTTCCTTTCTTTTTTTTGGGGGGGGGGGGAGGAGCCAACCTTAGCACCCTAGTTTTGCCATTACTTAGAGGTAGGGTTGATCATGGACCAAATTGGACTGGGTTTGGCCTTAACACGAGGTCTGATCTTGATAGGACCTCAAACTAGATAAGCCAACTCGAGGTCTAGTCTAATCTACCACCAACTCGAGCTCGTGTTGGATCATACCAATCTAATGAACTGCCTGGACCAATCTAGGAAGTCCGAGACTTTTGTTTTTTCCTAGATCAGTCACTAAATTCACTTAGCCCCCTATGGGAAAATGACTTTATAGGAGAAAAAAACATGACTGTGTGGAGTATGACCAATCCACTATCATTGCTAAAGCTGTGAAGCATGTGACTATGTGGACTGTGGAGTACTCTCTTTTTCTCTATCTCTTTCTTTTGTCTCTTACCATTTTCTCATCCCCCTTTCCTTTCTTCCATCTTCTTCTTTGGCTTTCTCCAATGGCGTCTAAGCCCAACAACTCCCAAGAGTTCCCTGACGCTAAGAAGGCTTCCAATGGCAGTGACAATGCTTCTAACGAGTGTTGTCTCATGAAGAAGGTTGCCCTGGCGGTGCCGGAGACACAAGAGCAAGATAAGGGACCCGATTCCACGAGTGCTGCTAGTGACAAGAGCTGTCATGCCCCACAGACACCATTTGTGTCACCCTTCTCTGCCCTCACAGCCATGCCTGATCCCAGATCTAGTCTAGTCTCTCTAACTCCCCTCTCTTCATCTAGTGCTTCCCTCCTTTGAGGTATGATCTAGGTCATTAGCTGTGTGTTGGTGTGTGAGTGTGTGTGACTATGAGTGTGTGACCAGTCACTGAATTATCTCACACACACACACTCTGATCTTTATTATAAGGCACCAACTAGTAAGTGCAATTGATCATTTTTGTGAGGCACTTACTTGTTTCCAAGGAGTATTAATTGTTTTTATTCATGTATACCTATAATTAATACGGGGTAATGGGTGAGAATAATAATAATATAATATTAAAATTTAGTGCAACTAGTAAGGGTAATATTGAAAATTATTTACATTTTATGACAACTTTATTAACTTTAACTATTTTTATTAATTTGAGTGAATTGTTAATTGGTGCCTTATAATAAAGACTAAAGGGAGGGTGCGTGTGTGTGTGTGTGTGTGTGTGTGTGTGTGTGTGTGTGTGTGTGTGTTTTCAAGGGGGGCGGGTAACTGGACCAAACCAAGGGGTTTGAGCCCTTTGCTTGAAGTTCAATCCAACTTGAGTAGACCAATCTGGTCTACCTAAAACTATCTAGGGCCAATTTTTTTCAACATAAACGGGTTAGGTCATACTCCCTAAACCACCAAATTTTTTGTTCATCCATTCTTAGAGGTGTGTTTGCTATCAAACTGTTTTTTTTTTAAAAAAGTAGGAAATCAAAGTATAACTTCTAAATTAATATTTATTATCAAGTTGTCTTCTAGATTAAAAAATTTTAGTGTGATAATGATGCATGTTAAGATATTATTATATTTTATATTAATATTTGATATATCCTCATATTGAGAAATTATATGTCTTATATTGATATTTGATATTGTTAGATTTAATATTTGATAAAATTTATTTAGATTATATTAGATTTTAGGATAAGTCTAGTTAGGTTTGAGAAATTTGTGAAAACAAACCAAAAAAAAAAATTGTCAAAATAGACCAGTAGGAAAACATTTTTCAAAACTAACATAGTTGGTGGCGTCACGTCAGTGGGCGCCACGTGGCGTCACGTCAGTGGGCGCCACGTGGCGTGGCGTGCCATGTGGGCACGCCACAAAGTGTTGCCGCCACGTGGGGCACCACTTGTGGCGTGCCCACGTGGCGGCACCACTTTGTGGCGTGCCCATATGGCATGCCACACAAGTGGTGCCACTTTAAAAAAAATAAAATAAAATAAAAAGCTGCAGGGCGCGTCAGCGCCCTGCAAAAGCTGCCTCGGGGCAGCTTTTCTAAAAGCTTCCCTCGAGGCAGCTGTATATATGTGGGGGGTGTGAATAATTCACGCCCCCTACAGTAATTTTTTTTAAAAAATAAATAAATAAAATTCTTCTTCCTCTTCTATTTAAACCACTCTACACACATAAATTCACACACATTCACACATTTCATCTGATCCGCGGGAGAGGGAGAGACGTTAGGAGCATAGTGTGAAGAAAAAAGAAGAGGAGAATACATTGGTTGAAAGTTTTTTTAAGGTATGTTATTTATTGTATAAGATTATTTAGGTAGCTAAATTAGAATCTTTTAATAAATGTTCTTCATAAAATGTTTTGTATCTCTATTTGTCTCTGCAATGATGGTAGTCTTGTGTCGGTTAGAAAAAATGTTAGAGTTAGAATTTTTTAGAAGTTGTAAGTTTTAACAATAGAAGATTGTATTTGTATAGTGATTGATTAATAATAAATTAAAAGCGGTTTAGATGTATTTTTTGTTGTTTGAGAAATGTAAAACTAATTTTTACATTTAAAAAGTTTAACATCATTGTATTATAGGATATTTTTACTGATTAAATGTTATGCAAATAATATATTTAGGTTAATAGAGATATTATGGAAATTTTAATCGGGTTAGTTTTAAAATTATTTAGTAGTACATTAGAGAAAATAAATAAGTAGGATGAGAAACTTAAATTAAAAATAATTATTCAATATATTATGAATTTTATTTTTTCTTTTAATTTTTGTTCTTATTTGTTGATTTTGATTTATTTTGCTTAAATAGATTTGTATTTGTTGAATAATTTTCATTATTATAATATAATATTTATTATTTTTGTTATTATTAGATGTTACGAATTTTAATATTTAAATTAATTTTTTGTTCTTAGCATTATATTATTTTTGGTATTAATAAATAACTTTGAATAATTTTACTAATAATGAAATTTTATTTTTTTATTAATTTTTATGTTTAGTATATAAATTTCGTTATTTTTATTTTTATTATTATATATAATGAATTTTAATTCTTTGATTAATTTTCGTTAGATTATATTAAATATGTTATTTTGATTATTATTATTACATATTATTAGTTTCATTTGTTTATTAATTTTTGTTATTATTAAATAATTTTTAATAATCTTACATATTATGAATTTTTATTTTTTTATGAAGTTTAATTATTATTATTATATAAAATTTGTTATTTTTAATAAAATATACTATGAATTGTAATGTTTAGATTTATTTTTGTTAGATTATATTATATATGTTATTTTCATTAAAATTGTTATATATTATGATTTTTCAATTTTTTTTTATTTTTTGTTGATATTAAATAATTTTTAATAATCTTACATATTATGAATTTTTATTTTTTTATGAATTTTTATTATGATTATATAAACTTTGTTATCTTTATTATTAAAATATACTATGAATTGCAATGTTTAGATTAATTTTTGTTAGATTATATAATTTTGAATAATTGTACTTATGTATAATTTTGAATTTTTTCAATTTGTTTTCATTATTGTTACATAAATTTTGCGAATATTATTATTATTATTAAATATTATGATTTTTAATTTTGTGACCATATTTTCGTTACGGATAATTATATATGTTATTTTGATTATTATTATTATTATATATTACGAATTTTCATTGCTTGATTAAAGTATTGTCATAATAAATAATTAGTAACTTAATAATAATGTGTTATGTGAGGGTAAATTTGTGTTAGTCAAATGGCTTATCAACCTAACCCCTCAATTCATCCTGGCCCTAAAGAGTGGGGAGTTCTTGATGAGGAGGTGCAGCGGTCACACTGATCACAAGTTGTGTGGAACGAAGGAGACTGTGATGCTTTGAGGGTGAGGCAAGCCGCACAAAGGCCGAGAGATGTCTATGACCCAGATGATATCCCACATGAGTTGATGAATACGATTACATATTTGATCTCTACTTTTATATTGGTGCAGATTGACAAAGACCTTATTACTGCTTTGGTTGAGAGGTGGAGGCCGGAGACTCACCTTCCATATGTCAGTTAGTGAGATGACCATTACTCTACAAGATGTAGAGGCCATTTTAGGTCTGTCCACTGAGGGTCGAGTAGTTTTCGATAGGACGCATGCCAACTGGGGAGCAGTCATGCATGAATACATGGGTCTTACTCCCAACAAAGAGCACTTGATTGGCGCAAACATCAAGATGAAGTGGTTTGCTGCCCATTGGGGCCGATGGGATGATCACTCAGATACTATACAGGGTCAACTCTTGTACACACGTGCCTACCTCATGCGCCTATTCGGTGGATTTTTGTTGTGTGACAAGTCTAGCCATGAGGTACCTTGCCAATATATACAATTACTGGGCAGTGACCTCTCAAATACTGCAGAATACAGCCGGGGGTCTGCGGTACTCGCTACACTATTTCGCGAGCTATGCCAGGCCACGGCAGCTTCAGCCAAAGATATTGGAGGTTGTTTGTTGTTGTTGCAGATATGGGCTTGGTCCAAATTTCCTCCCATATCATTTCCCATTCCAGAGCCCAGTCTCGATGGTGGTCATTATAGACGTAGGTTCAATGGTGTACATGTGAGGTCGGTGCGCCGTGATCTAAAGACATACCGCATAGAGCTTGACCAGATGGGGCACGACAATGTATGTATAATAAATTTGAGCTTACGAAAAAGCATAAAGATTAAACTAATTCGTGTTATATATGTTACCACTTGTTTACATGTGCAGGTTACATGGGAGCCATATTTAGATGTCGGGTATGAGTTTATGGGTGCAGATGTTGACACGTAGGACATGTGGAGGGCGGTGACACCCATAATTGCTTTCCACATGGTCGAGATGCACCAGCCCGATCGGTGCATGCGGCAATTTGGCATGCAGCAACCCATCCCCGACGCGGCCGCACAGCTTAGAGGTGCTCACGATCTGACCTTACGCGGTAAGTCCACTGAAGATTGGGAGGTGAAGCTGGACTGCTACATTTAGTATTGGAACACAAGGCATGAACACATCTGCACTACATATCCATAGGAGGGGCCGATGTCCTCGAACGCGAAGTACATGACGTGGTACTTCACCCATACCCGAAGGTTTATGACGAGGCAGGTGGCGAAGCTCGAGCATGTGGTATGAACAACTGCAGGTCGAAAATGTCAAGTGGATTTGGTGGATGTGTTCCCCGCAATTTGAGGCTGAATTCAACAAGAGGGATGTGCAGAAGATTTGTCAACAGTTGCTCGCTACGTTTAGAGAGTTTGGATGGGTAGCTGAGCCTGGTTCCAATGCACCGATAGGGTTGTTAGCTAGTATACCCGATGAGTTTATAGAGGTCCCGCCCTGTGTGAGGGAGGGACATGGAATTGCCAAACAACGAGTACAACACCCTTCACAGCCATATGAGATACCACAGCTAGGACCGCGCGGTGGAGGTGTATACAGGCCACCATTAGGTTTCAATATGGCATATATGACTGTTACGTGAGACCCAGAGCACTTTTCAGCGGGGACGTCACCATACGAGCATCTAGAGACTACGACATACTCCCCTACAGAGATGCCATCGCATGTGTCTCCATGTATGCCTTCGTACCCACATGTGCCACCGGCGATGCAGCCACCCCTTCCATATTACCCACCGATGGCACCAGTGATGTATGCCCCCATGCCGGGTTACGACACACTTGCAGAGATGATGTTTGGGGGCCAAACACAGGTTCATCACTCATATTTGTGGCCATCGACCAGCCCACCGACCGACTTCACTGAGTTCCGTGCATACCAGCGGCTATATGACCAGGCTTTTACAGGCACCGGTGCGTTCCAGCGATATGAGCATGGTCAGTGCAGTAGTGACGTGGTTAGCGCGGGGTTGAGTCACAGTCCATATCAATCCGGTCTGCGCATGAACACGCTGGTTGATGCACCAAGCTCGAGCCGGAGTCCATACCAGTCAGGTCACCACACAGGCGATGACTCCATGGACCCCTTAGACGACTTCATGCGGGTGGCTGTAGAGGATTTCTGCCATCGCCACAATGCTAACGCCCCTCGGAGGAACCCCGATTGTGATGCGCGATCAAGACAGTGGCTTGCTTATACTCCTCCATCATGACCTTTCGTTAAATTATGTTATATTTGAGCAAATTGTTAAATCAATTTGTTGTACTTGTTTCTGTATTTATTCAGTTTGTAAGTTTTATTTTCCAAACTTTATTTAAATAATATAGTACGTTAAAGAAATCAATAAATGGAGAAGCCAAACAAATCAAACAACTTTATTTTTCACAATATTAGGTTATGTTGTAATCAAATGAGAAAATAATGTAAAATAATAAATCAAGTAATAAAAATGGCTTAAGAAAAATATGAAAAAATGGGTTTAAGAATAAATAGCTATTCTTACATTCAAAAAAATGTACGGACAATCTAATATAAATATTATTGTCTTTCATCAACTACGTGCCTTGTAGGACATGCACGCCTGTTATGTCCAGTTTGTCTACATATAGTACATCTAGCTCAACTAGAGCTAGGTTGGACCTCCACTTCATCCATCTCATTCCGAATGCGGGTAGATTTAGGGCGCCCCTTACCACGCAATCTTGATTCATCGGGGATAATCTTGGGTTCGTCAGCAGGCGGTATTCCGTCTTCACTTTCAATCGGCTGAAATGGTGAATAGTAAACCTGCATAATGTGGTTGATCGAGAATACCGGATCCATGTATTGGTGCGCATCATGGGCTACAGCCGAACATGCAGCAATTACATGACTACAAGGGAATTTGAATGCTTGAAACCTCCCATACTGGCATTTCCCCTCGGTCAAGTTCACGGAGTATGATTCGCCTTGATCGTCAACTTCAAACGTGGTCTGCGCCAGATCGTAAGCCTGTACACACATCGATGTTGCTTTCTCTCCATTCTTAGTCAATGATTCTCTAATAATGCTCGAAAAATACTTTCCGCTGATGGTGTCTTGTTGTGCTTTTGTCCCTCTTTTAACCCAGTAAGTAGCAAGTCGTCGATATGTCCATTTCACCAACGATGTTATTGGCATGTTCCTAGCTCCCCGGAAAACCTTATTGATTGATTCGGACAGGTTGGTTGTCATGTGACCATATCTTCGTCCTTCCTCATCATAACTCTGACACCATTGCTCTTTTGGGATTCTCCCGATCCATTCGGCCACTTCAGAGCTATGACCGCAGAACTGCTCATACGATTCATCAAAGTGGATTTTGCTTGGCACATATGCTGTAAAGAAGACAGAAAGACACAACGTTATTCGTGACATATGGTAAAGGTTAAAAAATAAGTCAATCAACATCACTATGAACATATTACCTAGATGCTTTAAGGTTTTCTGCAACTGCTTGTCCTTGAAGCGGGTAGTGTAATTGCTCGCAACATGACGTATGCAAAACACATGGTACGCATAAGGAGGCTGCCAACCAAGTGTCGGATTCCTGACCGCTGATATTATGCTTTTGTGTCGATCAAAAATGAGGCACAGACCAACCTTATTGGTAACATGCTATCGTATATTATACAAAAAATACTCCCATGCTTCTTTTGTTTCACCTTCAACAATTGCAAAAGCGATGGGCAGGATCTCGTTATTTCCATCTTGGACAGTGGCTATCAGTAATGTCCCCTTATACTTACCGTATAGATATGTACTGTCCACTTGTATGACCGGTTTGCACCAGTCGAACGCCGCACGACATTGATCGAAGGTCTAAAAGGTTCGTTGAAAAACAACAACCCTATTAACAACCCGCCGGTCAACAATATACGATCCATGTTGAATATGTTAAGAGGCTCCCGGGGAAAATAAGCACATGTACGCGAACCAACTTGGCAAGAATGCATATGACTCTTCTCAATCACCGTAAATCTTAGTCACTGCCTTTTGTTTTGCCCTCCATGCCTTTGTGTAAGAAACATGATAACCAAACATTCCAATTACCCTTTCTTGTATCAGTGACACAGGTACCGAAGGTGATTCCCTGACCATGTCTGCAAAACCAATCAAAAGAATTGCAAAGCATGAATGTTATTTATGCTCACTAAAAAACAATAATAAATTCACTTGAGGATAAATGGATTTGTGCACCGTACCGGTTATAGCCTCAGATATTATTGTAGAATCAAGTTGTGTGTGATCCTGGGAGAGAGTTGTGCTCACACAAATGTGGTTCCCACCCCATTTAGTGACCATCCAAGCATTGTCATTCTTCGGCTTCACTGCTCTAACTCTCCAAGGGCAACCTTGTTCATGATTCCGACATTTCATTGAGAATAGCGTTGTAGTACTCTTATCCACAGTTCCTTCATGCAATAATGTTTTATTGCGGTCTGGACATCACTCTTGGACTCGAATTCTTGTTTCACATATAATGTGTCCCCTCTCGCCCATGGTCCTCGGCCCAAGCCTTCTACATCAAGTATATCCTCATGCGGGTAATCATCATGAATAGCATCATAATGCGGAATCTGGCTCCAAAATGGTGTAATTTCTGCAAATTCACAAATAATATTGTTTATGTGAAAACATGTTAACTAATAAAAAATTATAATATAAATTAATACAGCTTCATAACTAACCTGATGATGGTAACATGCTAGTATGTTGTGGCATGACACTACCATGGTCTTCATCATCTGTATCACTATCATTTCTATCAGCGTCATTTGCCAATAATGTGTCTTCATCATCTTCTTCTTCCTTGTCCTCGTTGTCAGATTCATCTACCAGATACTCGTTTTCTTCTCCGTGCGCATTGGTAGAATGTGTTGGATGACATGTACCAGAATAAGTCATATAATATGACTCATTACTAAGGTGGAGTCTATCAAACGGTATTGGTACACCCTCCTCTGACGTTTTGAAATCCACATAGAACTCAGCAAATTTATTTGTAGGACTTTCCTTAAATGTTTCACAAAACATGTCCAAGTCCTCATCATCGGCCATCTCAACCCCGGTATATTTGCCATCCTCAATGGAAACTCTAACCGTCACACAAGATATTACCTACTCTTGTTGCACTTTAGCTTCTGACGGATCTTTTCAGTAAAATCTGCAAATGACATACTTCGAACAATATATATTACTTGTTTTTCACCTTCAAAGGTCAACCTGTTTGCGTCGATATTTTTTGAACCATTATAATATACAATTGCATGAATCTTGTTCATTTTTTTTCTTATATTCTAGAATGAAGAAGAATGCAAAATTACAGATAAATCAAACCACAACACAAATTGCAACTAATCAGAAGAAGAAACTCAATGTATATAAGCAATGAGACAAAGAAATCAAGAAATAAAATATGATTAAAAAGACCAAATGAAAGTGCAAGCAGTGGATGGAGATGAAAATTATGAAAATTGATTTCCTCTCGTTTCTCTGTCTGCTTCAACTGATGAATAATTATGTATTCTCTACAAAATACATGAATAAGAACAAATCAAAATTGTGTCATAATAACGAAAATTAATGGAAAGTACAAATTCATAATATATAATAATGATAATAATAAATACAGAAATTAATCAAAAAATAAAAATTCATAATAAATACTAATAATAAAAATAACATATATCATATAATGTGAAAAAAATTAATGACAAAATCAAAATTCGTAATCTTTAGTAATAATAATTATATTAACAAAATTTATATAATAACAATGAAAATAAATTAAAAAAATTCAGAATTATTCATAAGTTCAATTATTCAGAATTTTATAATAATAAAGAAAATTAATAAAAAAAATGAAAAATCATAATATGAAAAAATAATAAACAAAATATATTATATATAATGTAATGTAACAAAAATTCATCTAAAAATTAAAATATATAATATATTATACTAATAAATTTAACGAAATGTATATAATAATAAATAAAATAAAATAAAAACTTAAAATTCATAATATGTAAAGGAAAAATTTAAATATAAATTATTTAATATGAACGAAAATTAAAGAAAACATTTGAAAACTCATAATATATAATAATTTTGATCAAAATAACATATATAATATAATCTAACAAAAATTAATCTAAACATTACAATTCATATTATATTTTAATAATAAAATTAACAAAGTTTATATGATAATAATAAAAAAAACGAAATTTATTTAATAATCATAAAAATTAATTAAAAAAATCAAATTCCATAATTAGTAAAATTTTTTAAAATTATTTATTAATAATGAAAATAATATAATACTAACAACAATAATTAATTAATATATTAAAATTCATAACATAAAATGAGAACGAAAATAATAAAAATTCTATTATGATAATGACAATTGTTCAACAAATAGAAATTCATTTAAGTAGAATAAATCAAAATTAATCAATAAGAAGGATAATTAAAAGACAAATTAGAATTCATAATATATATATATATATATATATATATATATATATTATGAATTATTATTTGTAATTTAATTTTATCATCCTACTTTGGTTTTTTCCTCTAATGTTTGAAAACTAAACCGATTAAAATTTGCATAATATCTCTATGAACCAAAATATACTATTTGCACAACATTTAATCGATCAAAATATACTATAATACAACAATCTTAAACTTCTTAAATTTAAAATTTTGTTTTAAATTTCTCAAACAAACAGAAAATACATCTAAATCGCCTTAAATTTATTATTAATCATTTACTACATAAATACAGTCTTCTATTATCAGAATTTATAACTTCTAAAAAATTCTAACTCTAACATTTTTTTTGACCGATAAAATACTACCATCATTGCAGAGACAAAAATATAGACAAATCATGTTATGCAGAAGACTTATTGAAGATATTCTAGTTTAGCTATCTAAATAATCTTATAAAATACATATCATACTTTAAAATAGCTACCAAAAGTTGTCTTTTCCTTTCCTTCTTTTTTCACGCCTTGCTCCCAACCTCTCCCTGTAACATCCCATTTTATAAACGTTTCCATAGTATAATTGATCAGAGTTGAGCGTTGAAAATTTTTCAAAATAAAGAGTAATTGAATAACATTGTATGTAGTGTATCAAAATGAACATTGAATGGTACATTTATCCGGGTGCATAAGTACATATCAGAATATTTATGTCTTCACTTGGTTCTTACGTTGGCAATTGGGCCCTTATTCCTTCCGCTTACTCTGCTTACTTCTATCTTCAGTCCTTGTTTCCCCAGACCTGAAGCTATAGTAAGGGTTGAGGTCCAATACCCATCGGACCTCAGGTAACGGTTAACCTCATGCTTATATAAACAGTATATGACAGGTATCTCATAATAAAAACATATATATATATATATATATATATATATATATATATATATATATATATATTCACAATTTCAAAACCATATCCATATGTAAGGCAATAACATAACACAGCACTGCAATATGTATGTTACCCCAGTCTGCACTATTCACCAGTGCCACGATGGCCTATCGTGTCCTCAGCGCTAGGAAAACTCAACAGAGTTATCAAGACTATAACTCGTATTCAAATCAATAAGTAAAGAGCAATTCCAAAACATGTGAGTACAACTATTGTAACATCCCAAAAAATTTGGGGATTTAAGTTTGAATATTATAAGAAATTTAACTAATAACTAATTAAATGGGTGTCCATAATTACAAATTAAATTATAAAAAAAAAAAAAAAAACACACACACACACATATATATATAATAAAGGCTTATCTCTCTTAAATTAATTTGGGAAGAATGATTCAAATAAGAAACAAATATTGCCTAAAATCTATGGAAAATTAAGGTACAATATTTGGCATAAACTTTTAATAATTATTATTGGAGAAATAAGAATATATTTTAAATTGAATACAATCCAGGAAATATTATACTGATTAAAAAGGAAATCAAGAAACTATAATCTTATTTAATCTCAATTAAATATGCATGCGCAAGAATTGTTTCTTCTTTGGGTCCAAACCAAAACCAAACACCCATAGCCCTTTAAATTATAACCCAATAATCTCCTCCAAGCCCAACCCACCTATTTCACCAAACCATTCTTATCTTCCCTCATCGGCTGTCAAAAGCAGAAGCAAAGATTACCAACTCTTCATCATCTCATCAAGCCGTGAAAGACAAAGAAATAGAAACCAAATGGAGCCCAATACTCATTCCAAATCTTGGCCCAAATTCATACCCACCAAACCCAACTCATTCTTTCTCCTTATCGGTTCCTCTCTCACACCAGTCAAAAGAAAAGAAAAACGCAGAAACAGATCAATCCTCCTAACCTTCACGCAAGCCTGCAACCCGCCACCATTCAGAGTAGACTTTCGGCCTTCTCCTACTGTTCACGCAAGACCATTGACCTCCCTCTCATGCACGAAAACACAGAAAGGAGAAGCAAGTAATCAGAACCTTCCATACCTATGATCAGTCTCGAGCCTTGCACCATGTAACCCTCTGGTTCTTGCCTATCGGTTAACCTTCTCCTCCTTTCAATATATTGACTGCCTTCGCCTCTTTCATTCTCCCTTCATTTTCTTTCTTCACACCGAAACAGAAAACAGAGGCAAGAAGCAGAGAAGAGAAACCGAGAGTGAGAGGGAGAAAGAGAGAGCATTGTCTCTTTGCTCTATTTTACCTCGTCGGAAACAGAGTGAGAGCTGAGAGAAGGAGAGACGAAGAGTTAGAGAGAGAGAGAGAGAGTTAAGCATAGATCCTTGCTCTGTTTGCATGCCGTGAAGCAGGGGAAGTTTCAGCATCTTTGCTGTCATGCGAAGGGTCATCGGGTGCATGAGTATGTGTATATGTTTGTGTTTAACATTATAGGTCTGTGTGTGTGTGTGTTTAAAAGAATGAAGCTTCTGTTCAGTTTTCCTGGTGGTTGTCGCGTGATTAGCTGAGTTTGGGATCTGTTTACTGTCATCGTTTTTCCATTCTTATTTCTGCATGTATGTTGTTGTGAGTGTGTGTGTGTATGTCGTTGGAAGAAGGAAGGAGATCAGTGGATAAATATATATAAAGTGTGCGGGCTATACACTGAAGCTTGCTGAAAAATGAAATAAAAACAGAGGTTGTCATTGTTTCCCATTCATTTTTGTTGTCATCAAGCATGTCGTGGTTGTCATATATTAAAGGGAAGAGATTTAGCTATTTTATATATGATTGAAAAGAGAAAGAGGAGTTTGAATGCATGCTGAGCGTGGGTACACATATAAATATATTTAGGAAGGTATTTTGCTATGTGTGTGTGTGCATGCTTTTAACCAAAGAAGGAAGCTTTATATATGTGTCCTGCTGAGCCGTAATGCTGCTGAATCTCAGACCTGTTTGGTGTCATTTTTTTTTTTGTGGCTGTTAGTGGTTTGGCGTTAGTGCATGAATGATCATTTTGCTGTGCGTTTTCCTGGTATGATAGGATATATATATAAACATATACTATGGTGGTGTGGATTCAAAAATGTTGCAGAAGAAGGAGAAAACTAATGACGATAACAACTGACTATGAAATAATATAAAAGATGATGAATCTATCAAAATAAAAATAGGGAGCAGGGTTAAGAAATATTGCTATACAATATTCATATATACGCAATAGCTTGGAAAATTTTGATGAGATATTAAAAATATTATTAATGATAAAGATAGTAGTAAAAATAATACTAAATGGAATAAATAAATAAAAAGAATTATTTATAGAGAGATAATATAAATGGTAAAGTAACAGAATAAATAATAATGGAAATAAATAATGAAAGTATTATTATTGGTATATTTTTAATGTTATGAGATGATAAATTATAATTTTTAATATGAAGAATTTAAGATGTTATTAATTTTTAGTAAATTGATTTTGGTAGATTGAATTGTGGTGTGTTAATCTCTCATTTAAGAAGTCGTGTGCTAGTAGTAGCTTGAGCGAGAGGTAACTACTTTCCACTTATTATGCTATCGATATATTGCTTTTGAGTATTTTTCTGACTGATTATGAATGTTTTAAATAAATTTTTGCCATGTGGATTATTTTATGAACTGAAATTATTTGCATTGAAATATCATGATAATCATGGGAAAGGGACAGATTGGGAGGATATGTGATATTATTTTCCACTACGTGGTGAGGCCTCCATTGGTGCACATTGGTTGGCTTCTTATTGTCCCACCAGTTTATTGGGACAAGCCCACAGTTTATAGGGCTTACGACACCTCACTAGATTAAAGTGGGGAAAGACCCATGGTCTGGGGCAGGTGCTTTGGGGATTTTGGCCGGTCCTCATCACTTGACCAGTGAGTTTTTGGAGTAACCAGTAACATGGATGTAACTTAGCCCATGGGTCTAGTCGGAAGAAATAAGGCGATTCGACTGGCGTAAAGGGAGGTATTTAGGTATTGCATATATTACAACCGATCATGATACTTTGTGACACCTATTATGATACTTATTATTATTGTGATATTATATAATGAGGATGTTGATGAATTGTTTATTTGAGTTGAACTGTTTTAATCAACTTGGCACCTCACTAGCACTTATCGATATTCATAATGAGCTGGACTGATGGTTACACAATTTTTCCCACCAGGTCCTTCTGGGAAGCAAGCAGAGGTTTAGTCTACTTTGCTGCTAAGAGTAGGACTTTTGTACTTTTGTATGTTTTGGATGAATGTATATTGTCACATATTAGGGCTCATGATGCATACTTAAGCATATTTTAAAAATTTAAATTCCGCGTAAATTCCAACATTTGGTTAACTCTGATTATTTTGTGATAACTATGTTCACTATATATGATTATCTAGTTAATTAAAAGGTAGATGTTTCAACTATCATATATAAGCAAGCCATAAACATAAGAGTTAAGGTTACAATACGCGTCCGTTCCTGAGTTTTGGTACGTTCCGTTGGTCAGAAAAACGATCTCTGATATCTTATAAGGGTAATATCGTCCCAATTAATTCCCAAACATTATTCCAAGAGATACCTTGGCCACAAATGACAATTTTACCTTGGAGGATTTATTTTCAATTATTTCCTCAAAATTTCGGAAAAAACGTTGGTGCAGAATTTCTGGGCAGAATTTTGTCTAACTTTGAAAAATCATAATTAATTCTAGAAAAATCAAAACGAGGATCCGTAAAATTTCCCGGAATCCTTGAGATATCTACTTTCAAGGAAAAGTACTGGAACTTACCCAGAATTCATGGATAATTCCCAGTTTCCACATTTCAAACCTTTGCCCAGAATTTTCCCCAGAAATCGTAGCTTAACTTCTGGGATTTTTATCTCTTTGCACAGAACTTCAAATGACACACTCTTTATATATTTGGAAAGCCCTATATGTCTACTTTCACCATGAATTTTCTCATAATTTTAGAACATCATCTCTTCCATAAAATATTAACGTTTTTGCTCCTGGCTCCTAAAATCGCTAACCGATGAAATTTCGTCAGAGCTTCGCTATTTTGATTATAATCTTCCAGAAATTTTTGCCATACTTTTTCTTCATCATTTTTTCTAAATAAAGGCAATGGAAACATGAAAACAAAACTATATTTGGAAGATTAAAAATCAAAATAACATTTCCTAACATTTCATCTACATAAACTAAGAACTAGTACTAAAAGACTAAAAGCTTCCTTACCTCTTGAAGAACTTTGCTTCTTGCTTCTTGCTTCTTGCTTCTTGAAGCTCCTTCACTCTCTCCCTTACTCTCTAAATTTTAGCCTATGCCTTGAGGAATTGGTGAGAATTTGTGTTGGATGAAACCTCTATTTATAGCCAAGCCACGGTTAAACATCTAGCAACTCCCACTTGATCCTAACCATTGATTTTTACTTGGTGAGGAAGTAAAAATCTTGCCCCTACACCTCTCTAAAAACGCCACCTCCCCCTCCTATTTCTTGGATGTTTTGCTTCATTACTTAATTACTCCAAATGCTAATTTTGTTAAGTGTAAGTTGGTGCTTTTATTCAAGATCTAATTTCACTTTTGAAATCCTAATTTTATGACTAGATTTATGGTGATTTTAAACTTCCCGAACACTTAGGTATAAATCCTAAAAGTACACGAAAATGACTTCGGGAATAGCCAAGTTAAAGTTCATAATTCACTGGTTCCAAATATATATTTATATTTAATACTTAGTTCCCATATTTCAAGATATGATTTAATTCCTATGAATTCTCCTTGATTTGCATTTGATTAAAAATTACTTGCTCCCCAAGTTGCTTTACTTGCTCCCCAAGTTTCTTTTTTGGATTTCAACCCATTAGTTACTTTAGTTAATTTTTTGACTTTCTTTACTACTTTGGACACACACACACTCACACTCCACACACACCACACCACACACACTTTTCCCTCTTTCCTCATCCTCCTCTAATTCATTTATTTCTTGCTTCTCAAGTCTTTTTAACTTCTTCCATACTCTAACTTAATTATCTCATGTGTTTTTCTTGTTGCCCAAGCTTAAAAACTGTCCCCCTTAATCCTTTCAATTACCAATTTTATGTTTTAATGTTCTTACAAACTTTAAGAAGAAAAATCTCTCATTGGTCCAATTAATTTCACAAGGGTTTAGGATTAAGGATTAATATAATTTCTTCACTCTTAAATTGGTAATTTTCGCCACTTTTATTAGTTAAAGGGAAAAATTACTTAATCCTTGGTTACTATTGCTAATATAGTGTTTTAGGGGTTACTAGGCTTAATTACCAAAATTTAACAAAGGTTCTAATTTAATTTCAATAATTAACAACTCCTTGTATGCTAAACTTAGCTTCTATATACCATTTGGTCCTTAATTTAATTGATATTTCCTTAATTATGACTTTTATAAATTAATTATTAATTAATTTAAAAAATTATTAAAGTATCTCAATTATTGCAATTTCAATTGCCCAATAATTGTTACTAATTCCCTCTAATTGATTTTATCATCCTCTGATGATTTTAATTGCTGAAATAATATAATTATGATTATACTAAATTGTGATGATCTTAGGATATTTTATGATCCTTAATATGATTTAGAGAAATTAACCTTTAGGCTTTCTAATTCTAGGGAAAATTGCTTAGGAATAAAAATAAATCCAACACCCAAAATTTGAGACCACATATTCACCTATTAAAAATAGGTATTTTCTTATCAAAATATAGTGGCTAGGCTAAACAGGACTTTTAGGGTATTACACTCCCGGATGAAAGAAGAAATGTGTGTATGTCTTTGAAGTTGTGAAGTTTGTGTGTGTATGTTAGGTGTTAAATAGGGGAAGAAAATTATTATTATTATTATTTAAGAAAGGCAGGGGCGTGCTCTGTGCCCCTGCCTCATGCTGCAATTTGCAGCATGTGTCACATGCTGCAAATTGCAGCAAAATTTATTATTTTTTTTTTTAAAAAAATATTACTGTAGTGGGCGTGAATTATTCATGCCTCCTACATATATACAGCTGCCTTGGGGGAAGGTTTTAGAAAAGATTCCCCCGAGGCAGCTTTTGCAGGGCGCGTCAGCACCCTACAATAACATTTTATTTATTTATTTTTTCTTACAAGGCTGGTGCCACTTGTGTGGCGTGCCATGTGGGCACGCCACAAGTGGCGCCCCACGTGGCGGTACCACTTGTGGCGTGCCCGCATGGCACGCCACACACAAAGTGGCGCCACGTGTGGCGCCTGCTGACGTGGCGCCACCAACTAGGTTAGATGTGAAAAATGTTTCCCTACTGGTCTATTTTGACAAATTTCCCAATTAGGTTTGTATATATAAAGGCTTTTTCTTAGTTGCTTATACTAAGGATTCAATAATATTCCGAGGCTTTTATTTCTTCTCTATTTCAATCATTCAAATTCTAATAATACATTATAATATTGGTCAGATTTAAAATGTAAAACTTGACAATAAACATATATAGTTTTACTGAAAAGATGCAAATATGCAAATGTGATGCTTTAAGTTTTTGGGCATTGACTACTACTGTGGCCCTTTGGGTATGACGTCGCAAGTAGCGACCATTGTTGAAGTGAAAATATGACGAAGAAAATAGTGACTAGTCATCATACCAAAACAAAAAAAAATAGTGACTAGTCTTTCATTGGAAGGTTGCTAGTAAGAATAACAACAATAATAGATATTCAGCATTTTGCCTCTCTCCTATAAGAGGATAATTTTGTCACTTTTCAAGTAATCTGGTCTTATCTATAAGATACAATTAAAATTACATGTTATATCATTGCAAAGCTTGTTTGGGATAATTTATGAGGTTGCTACTTGCTAGCTAGTAAGAATAGAAACCTCATTTATGAGGTTGCTAGTAAGAATAGCTTGTTTGGGATCATTTATGGAATTATGGTCTTTCATTGGAAGGTTGCTAGTAAGAATAGCAGCAATAATATATATTCAACATTTTGACTCTCTCATATAAGAGGATAATTTTGTCACTTTTTTGGTCTTATCTATAAGATACAATTAAAATTACATGTTATATCATTGTAAAGCTTGTTTGGGATCATTTATAAGGTTCTAAAAGTGTGTATTCACGTAAATTAAGACAAAATTCAACTCACATATTTTTCTTATATAATATAAATCACGATTAAAATTTTAAAAATTTCAATCACTATTTCAACGAACTATCACTATGTCTCACACCACTTTTTTCTACTCATTCTCTCTCTCTCATTCACTCATTCTCCCTAGCCTCCACAAATAAGAGTATTTTATGAAATGAAATATATCATTACACATTTATTATCTTTAACAAATGTTAACCAACTTTTTTAATATTTATAATTGGTTCTTGCTCTCTTATATATATAGAGTAATTCCAAATGAATCTATGATGAAGTATGTTTTTTTTTCCTGAGTTTATCAATAGCTACTATGGTTTGTGGGGCTTGGTCAAAGAAAAGAAAGGTTAGATCGGTGGAAGAGATCAGAAAGATTGTGACAGTATACAAATGGGAAGTCGAAGGCTTGGTGGAGATTTGATTTTCCTTATGCCTTTCCCTAATGAAACCAAGCATGAGAGAACAATGACAGTGAGAATGTTGGCAGTGAAAAAGGTCTTTTCATTTTTGTTGCAGATCTGCTATGAAATCTTAACTCTTCTTCTTCGATCTGACTTAGAGGGTTTGGTTTCTCGGTTATTAAGGGTGTGCATGGTAACGCTTCCGGAATGAGTTTTTTTTAAATTTCTGTTCCCAGGAATAAAATTGGATGAGAATTGTGTTTGGTAAATCCGGTTTTTTTTCTGTTCCCGGATTGGACCGGTTTACTTTTTTGTGCTGGGGAATAAAAAAAAGAAGCACAAAATTTCTGTTTCTCCATTCCATTCCAGGCACAAAATCAAAACCATTTTTCTCCTTACATCTGATGGCCGTGTTCGAGCACCTAACCGATCAATTCACCGCCACTGAATCTTCTCTCTCTTCCACTCTCTTCAGGTCTCAGCCCTTCCAATCTATCACCGTCTTCATCATTGAAGTTTCCCCTAACCCCTTTCCTGAATCGAACTTCAATCCCTTGTACAAACCGAAGGTCCAAATTACTCGACATTTTTGGGTAAGCTAGGGTTCTTTGTGAAGGATATTCTTGTGAGAGAGTGTTACAGAAGGAAAGGGTTCGGGAAAATGCTGCTTACGGCGGTGGCGAAGTAGGCGGTGGAGATGGGTTACGGGAGAGTGGAGTGGATGGTGCTTGATTGGAACGTGAATGCGATCAATTTTTATGAGCATATGGGGGCCAAGGTCTTGCAGGAATGGAGGATTTGCAGGTTAACTGGTGAGGCTCTCTAAGCTTACGGCAACTGATGACTTAAATTTTTCATCATCTTGTTCATTGAGCTGTGTTTTTGTTTTCTCTTCGTTCTGGTAATCTTCCATTGATCTGGATGATCGATTTATCATCAAACAAGTCACCAAAACACAGCTTGAATCGTTTATTAAGTTTGGTCCGGCATACTTTAACTACATTTCTGATTCTATAGCCGCTGCAGGTCCAACATGCTTGGCAAAGATTATAGGAATATACCAGGTACTTGTATTTTCTCCTAAAATGTTCTTGCATATGTTTATACATCAATCATGTTTTGAAAGGCCAACCAAATGCTTTATTGTATATGTTTATTTATACATCAATCATAGTTCAGAACAACCTTTACTGGTGCAAAGTTTGATTGTTATCTTGCTAAACTAAATGCTTTGGACATGGGAATTAAAGTTTTATGATTTTGACTTGGTTTAAATGAAATACTAGAACGAAAACATTGTTGAATAAAGAAAACCAATGGAAGGATCCTGCCATATATGAATCATGTATTTTTCTCTGCTAAATAAAACACACACACATATGATGAACTCTCTGTTTACCGATTACTTTCTCCTTGAAAGGTTATAGTAAAGAATCCCAAGGGAGCGAAAGAATCAAAGATGGATGTGCTGGTTATGGAGAATCTTCTATTCAGGAGGAACGTGGCACGACTTTATGATCTCAAAGGATCTTCCAGGTCTCGCTATAATTTTCCAGGTCTCGCTATAATTCAGATACTACTGGGACTAACAAAGTCCTGCTGGACCAAAACTTGATTGAAGCAACATCAACTTCTCCCATTTTTGTGGGATATAGAGCAAAACACTTCTCCCACTTTACTGTCTAGAACTGTTTGAGTTATTTCCCCTTGAAGGCAATACAGAGCTTCTGATTACCCTAGAGATTATGATGGTGCCTACATCCAAATGAGATTGTCCTACAGTCCAGCAGCTCAATTTTTTCTTTTTCTGGTTCAGTGGACTGATTGTAACCTTGTTGGAGCCTTGAGATTGCTTAGAATTCTCATATACAAGATGCATTTTCTGCCTCTTTACGCTAGTTGTCTCTAGAGTTTAGACTCACCACTTTCTATGTCTGTCCTTTTCACTTATACAACCCACTATGTGTTAAAAACTTTGGGAATTTTACAGGCATACGAGGATGGTGAGAGATTTGCTGCTTATTTTGCTGTGAATGGTCTCACACCTGAAACTGATAAACTCAGAGCTTTCCAAGTTCCTTAAGATCAAACGGAGAGCTGCAATTGCCAAGAACTAAAATTAACTGTTGTGTTTTGCTTGCTGGTGGTGTAAAATATAATGTATATATTTTACATGTTGTTGTATACTTGTATGGCTAAATAAAATGATGATCTATTGTTCTGGTTGTTTCTTACAAGTTTGCTTGAATTTTCTTCTCTTTTGGGCTGTACTTTCCTGTCATTTGTCATTTGTAGTAGTAGATAAGTTATTTGGATTT
The DNA here is from genome assembly GCA_037074495.1 of Acacia confusa. NCBI lineage: Eukaryota > Viridiplantae > Streptophyta > Magnoliopsida > Fabales > Fabaceae > Acacia > Acacia confusa. The sequence goes on along the minus strand of CM073508.1, from coordinate 8,852,741 downwards.
TGATTAAGATCATTCTAGAGTCAAATGGTTGTCTTGCTGCTGCCATGTGAAGAAATTAAAAGCATATCTAAAATAGTTCAGATTTATTTTTTAAAAAAAAAAATTATTTTAGAATATAAAATAAAGATAATATCATAATTTAATATTTTTTTTGTATTGTATTAGGTAATTCTAATTCTCAAAATAAAAATAAAATGTGTTAATAAACGTAATTCTGATTCTTGGAATGGGAAAAAAAAAGTGTTAACAAACGTAATTCTGATTCTGGGAGTAAAAATAAAATGAATTAACAAACGTAATTCTCATTCTCAGAATTCTTCCAGAGCACAGAATCAAAAAAACAGTGCTGGGGAATAGAATGGTTGTCATGCACACCCTAATTCTAATAGTGTCATCATGCAATATCCAAATAGAGCATGAAGGTTGAGATTAGATTCTCTAAATTAAGTCGCTTTTTTGCCGACAGATTTTCTAAATTACTTATTCCTTAGGAATTGAATTTGAATAAATATAATAATAATTCATTCATAAATCAAAATCCCTATATTTTAATGACATATTGGAGGAGAAGGACTGAAATCATATAATCTATCTCTTCTATAACAAAGTGATTATATATGTCGTTAAAAACTGTCATGTGAGCTAATGTTTTTAAAGAAAATAGTTTTATTTATATTACCGCCATTAGTGTATTCTGTTTATTTTGACACTAACAAATATTAATATCCATATTTATCACTCTCTTATAGCTATAATAATTATTTATCACTCTCTTTTATTATTCAATGTCAATATTTTATATTTTATATCCATAAATTGTTTTACGTTCTCCTCCGTAGTTTATTGTTAGTGATATCAATTCTTCATTGTTAATGGGCCTGTTTAGAATTGGCTTAAAGTGAGTTTTAAGTGAAATAAGCTAGAAAAAAAGGTTAGTCTCCAAAATAAGCTGATGATGGGTTCTGTTTGGGTTACCCGTTACATTAAATGGGCTTATTAAAAAAATTGGGCTTAATTTGAAGCTCCAACTTGGAGCTTAATCAATAACGCAACGTAAATTTTTCTTTTTGTACTATGCTTCCTTTTAATTTTTTTGTCTTTTAGTGTTTTTTTATGCTTCCCTTTTTTTTTTTTTTTGTCTGTTAGTGCTTCTTCGTGCCTAAACAAATCAACTATGTAACGCAGCATTTAATTCATTTTTTATTATTTTTTTTAATAATATTTAAATTTCTTTTTCAAATTATTTAATTAGCATGAGGTTAATGAAATTTCAAAGGATTATATATTCATCAATGGAATATAGATGGGCCTCCTAACTCTACAAGTGACATAGAAAAAGGCCTTATTAGATCCTTGATCCAATGACTGGTTTATAAATCAATTTTCAAAATTTAACTTACTGACTCAGTTGTTATATAGTTTTGATTTAATTAAAATTGGATCTTTAAATTTTAACTCCCTATAACTTTAAGTTCTAACAGATTTGTATTGAGTCAAAGTTTAAAGGTTAAATTATACTAAATTATATATATTTAAGATACTAACCTACAACCGAGTAAAAGATTATGAATCAAAAGATCAATTTTTCCTAAAAATTATAAAAATTGATTTAAAAATTAGAGTGACATGAGTGAATTTCAGAAATTGTGCTTGTAGATTTTATTAAAATTAATGGAAAAAACAGGATGAACGTAGTATTAGAGTACAACTCATGAACGTATATAAAGTGACTGTCATAGAGGAGCACCAGTATAGTAACTAGTATACATCATAAGCTAATTGATGACAAGCCTTTGAAAGTGAACCAGCTCATTTGACCCAAAAAAAAAAAAAAAAAAAACAGGCTCAAAATTCACAGTAAATCTAATCAGGGATGTTTAGGATAACGAACACTCAACAATCTAACATCATCAAGAACAGGTCCACAAAGAGAGGCATCGGTCTTCATACTATAAAATGTGCTAAAGAACATGATACGAGTGCGAGATGAAACCGCCTTAAACCGAAGCTTCCCTCTTGTGAACCCTCCTTTGCCCTTTGAATCATAAGAAACCTTCACAGTATCTTTGCCTGCAAATGCCTCCACAGACATGGAACCTTCACAAGAGTTGTTTGCATCACCCACAGCAAATGACAGATCATAAGTCTTTCCAATTTGAGTTCTCACAATTTGTGCAATGGCACTTTCTCTTCCTGCAACAAGCTCAATGGCTCTTTTTCCTTTTGGCACAAAGAAGTGATCAGAGTCTATGTACTTTACTGCTTTGAGAGACTCTATTATCCATCCAGGCAATGGGTTGTGATCATCGTCAATGTTGGGTGGAAGCAGAACCCCACTATCTGTCTTTGGTAACACATATGGGCCTTCCTCAAAGTCTCCATTTTTCAGAAGATTTCCTGAAACACGGAACCCCAACACAAGCAATTCATTTATCTACATAATTTATTAAGAACCAATGTATTGGTATATAGGATTCTAATTCTCTAGTCCAAATTTGGGCTATGGATGTCAATGTTGGAGTATCATGGTGGTGGAGGCTGAAAATTTCTCTCACATATCACGTGTTTGAACCTGACATGCCCTATCAATATAAAAAAGTTGAGCTCTGGACATCCATATGAGAGAGTTTTGTTGTTTAATTAACCCATATCAGATTTACAATGCAAATTATCATAAAGGGCTTGTTTGAAATAACGGTAGGAAGCCTCAAAAGTCAAAAGTTAGTTGGGATTAAAAAAAAAAAGCTGGTTAGAAGATTTATTGTGATGTTTGACATGGCTCTGAGGACAATTGACTTTTAACTGAAAAGTTACTTTAAAGTTGAAGAAACATTTTCTTAGCTCTTAGGCCTGATTTTAAAGTTTTCTTTCGATTTGAAAAACTGACTTTTCAACCTCCTAAACTAAATTTTTTAAGAGAAAACTTATTCAAACCTAAATCACACAACACTAATAAAGTTTTACTAAGAAGTTTCAGTATACAAAAGTCACTTTTACCGGCGTTGATTCAAACTAGCCCTTTTAATGCCAAATGTAAGCATGATAGATTTGAGTTTTTGGTGAGAGAATTTACCATTTGTTCTTCTAGGTGGGTACAAGGTTTTGATGGAAACAAAGTCAATAATGGGTCCACAAGCTGGATCTTCATCCACACCAGGATTATGGATCACAAGCTCAACTTCTGAGTAATCTGCTGAGAACCCATAAGAATAAGAATCCCATCCCTTGCTGCTATACACAGTCTGTATAGGAAACACACCCCAATCATTCTTCTCACTTGTGGGTACCACAGACACATTGATCTTCTCCTCTTGTGCACATGTACGACCTGCAATAAAAGTTATGGAATAGAGCATTCCCTTCACAAGCTTCAATTTTTGTTTGATGGAAGCTTCATTTCCAAGCCTCACAGCAGAGGATCCCTCAGGCACAGGAAGCAGCATGTCACCCTGCTTCTGGCCTGATTTTATGTACTCCACGAACCCAGAAATCGTCCATTCGGGTATGGCATCGCGTGCTATTACTTCTGTTCCCTTCATTTGTGATGGTTTAGGGCCTCTCTCAAAGTTGCCATTGGGAAGCAAACCTGAAAAAGTTTTTAATCATATAGCAGGCAATAGTAAGTATTCTTCATTGGGGCAATTCATCAAACACATTGCAATCTGACTAGTTCATTGATCACAAACATATAAAAATGTAATATGATTCAGATGCTATTACCATCAGGTATAGAAAAAGAAGCGTGACATGTTGCTAGAAATAGCAGCAATACAAATTCAAGCTTCTGCATTGTGAAGAAAAAATTGAATACAGAATCAAAGATCCACAGAGAGAGAGAGGAAAGGGAAGGTGTTGTGGAGGTCAATGGAAAAGGATGGCACTGGTATATATTTGAGTTGGTTTATGAAAATGCCACTGAGATTGATATCAAACTATGAGAATGCCACTGGAAGGATCCTAAATTGAATGTAACATGGAAGTCCGGCTATTGAATCCCAAGAAAAGATGGCTTTGTGTGGAAGAAATGTTAATATAATAATGATAATAACCCCAAACAGATCACAGACAAGTACATCACCAATCAACAATGTGGACATGTTGTTTCCTGTATTCAAGTTTTTGTGTCACAATAGTTAAATGATTGTGTCAATTATTAACTACCTATTGAAAGAACCTATAATATAATAGCATTCAGACCCTGATGTTATTTCTTATAGCATCCAGCAGCATCCTGATGTTATCATCTCGGTACATTTAACAACCCCTAACATTATTGTCCACTTATATCCATAATCCTAATCTTCTTTATGATTGAGGGTGTTAGATGTGATATAAAGGTCCTGTTAGGAAAGAGCTTTAAGGAACTTAAAGCCAGAAAAAAGCTCCAGCAGGGGGAAAAAAATCCTTAAGTGGAGTATTTGGGTTGAGTTTTAAGTTCACTGAGTAAAAAAAAAAAAAAAAAAAAAGCTCATAAAAGCCAGTTAAGGAAAAAACTTCATAAGTAATTTTTTCTAAAAAGCTCTTAGCTTTTTAACGTGGGTTCCACTACTTCTACCACCATCAATCCAAACACAAATTATATTTACAACCTGATTTTTTTCTTACCAGACTTCAAAAAAAGTCAGATATGAAATAAATCACCGTTCCCGCCACTAACCTAAACAAGCCCAAATAAGATTATGATGCAGAAAGTACGAGAAAAATAGCATTCGGATCACAAGTTACCATAAATAATGTCAGATTGCTGGATGCAGATTAGAAACATTATCAGGGCTGGTGTGCTAGAATATCAAGATCTATCTAAGAGGGTTGAGATGGGTCCAGCATTGTTGGATCAAAATGACAAGACCACCTACACTGAATCCCCCCCCCCCCCTCCCCTAATTTGGCTCCCTACATCGAATATAATAATAAGATAACAAATTCAAATCCCTATAATTTAATGAATTATGAGATGAGAAGCAACCAAATCTTATAACTGGGACATAAAAAAAAATGTGTCCATGAGATTCTTCCTTAAATGGCCCATGTGCGATTCTGGGACTCGGACAGTATGTGTCTTCTTTGTGCCTGACAAATAGCCTCTAATTATAATTATTTATGTTGAGGATATTTTTTTGTATTAATTAATTCTAAAATAAAGATAATGTGGTTGCATGGAAAGAAATATTTGTTCACAAAATTATCTTGCAGAATCAACTAATTTTGACATTAAATAAATTTAAATATTATTATTATGCCACCAAACAATACAATTGAAACCAAATACTCGCTAAATATATCTTAAATTATAATACTATTCACAGACCCAAACAGGTCAATCAATTTCTCAATATTCAATTTATATTTTATAGAGCGTGTGTGTGTGTTGATTATTTGATTTAATGGCATTGGTATCAACATATTACATTGAATGAGGCGCAACACTAGCAATATAATTTCATTTTTGTAAGATTGTTAGGAGGCAATTACAAAGACAATCGCATGTGATGTTTGCGTATGGACATGTGGCTTTAGATTCAAGCAGTGAGTTTTAATGTATGATCAATTACATAAAATTACTATTTCGTTTTTAATTAATTATCAGTTATCCGTATTTTAAGATTGCAAGTCTTCTGGATTACTGCCTTTGATTTAAATCTCCTGTCGGTACTCTGATATTGTAGAGTTCCATATGTATTTTGGTTTTAATTATGTTCATATGGTTGTCTTTCCTATGCTGCCCCCGAGGAGTAAGATATTCTAGAACTTTTCGTTTACACGGTAGTGACATTCTTTGTTTTTCTTTTCATCTTTGGATTCCAATCTAATGATTCAGGACGTAGTCCGGGATGTGAAGAATAAAAAATATACATTAGAAGAGTTTCTTATATAACTTGCTAGTAAATGATGATCACTTGTAACTTCTGCAGAACAGCAATTGTGGAGACCTAAGTTTTTTAACTTTCATGTAAATTTATTATTCTGATGCTTCTATATATGCACATGTTAACTCTGGATTCTACTTTGCAACCAGAAAGGACTTTTAGAAAATGGAGATGTGTGGCTACTTTTCAGGCTGGCATCAATTTACAAAATAGAAAATACTCCCTCTCCTTAAATATAAGAAAAATGTTTACCTTTTTTTTAGAGATTAAACAAGTTAAATACTCCCTCCGGTCCTAATTATAAAACATATTTAACCGATTTTAGGGAGATTAAGGAGGGGAGTTAAATTAGTTAATTTCACTCATTTTCCTAAAATGCCCTTATATAAATTTTCAATGACATTAACATACACCTTCCTAACCTAGAATTTTCCTTTCCATACTTTCTAATTGAAATGATGATCTTACTATATATACATGTGTGTGTGTACACACACATATGTATGTATGTATGTGTATGCACACACACATATATCTACAACCCAAAAAAAAAACACACATACACCCCCACAGACATACACACACATATCTACACACAAATACAAACCCCCACATCCCCCCACACATGTATACACACCTCCACACACACATATACATAAATACACACACACACAAGTGTATGAGTATGTACACACATGTATATAGACACACACCCACACACACACATATATATATTTATATAATGCGTGTGTATGTCTATATGTGTGTGTATACATATATAAATATATATGTGTGTGTCTATGCATATTGTGTGTGTTGGTAAATTAACGTTAACTCATTGATAAACAAATTAAAATCCAACAATTTAAGAGTTTTATTGACTGAAAAATTCTATATACCTAAATGCATATACTTACCAAAAATTAAACATACTTGAGAAAATAAAATAGGGGTGTTTTAGGAAGAAATTGACAAAAATTTAAATTTTGTCTTATAATTAGGACCAAAACCAACTCCCAAATGTTGTCCTATAATTAGAACCGAAGGGAGTAAGTTATTTAATCATATCATATGTTGTGTATTATTATATTATATATCAGTTTATTATAAGTTAGCTAAAATAATTTAGAGGAAAAAAATGAAAAATATAAATAGTTTAATTAGCTTCCTTAATATCTTTAAAAATGTTAATTATGTTTTATATTTTGGACTGAAGAGAGTACATATAAAAAACTAGTTTTGTAAATTCAAGTTCAAGTACCACTATGTGCCTAAACGTAAGTCATTTGTGCATACAATAGAATGCATTAAATTAATAAAATTCTTTACATTTGTCATTATTAAATTTTTTATCTCTCTCTACTTTACAAATGATTTTCACACCTCTTTATCCTCTTTCTCTCTTTCTAATAGAAATTAAATGAATTAAAATTGAGAAAAAGTTACTAATACCATGCAAATAACTTATATTTTGAACTGAACATCTTTTTTATAAGTGACTTACATTTAGACACGGAGTAGTAGCTTTTATCCAATAAAGTGAATTCATTAGTTTGACAAATGTCAATTTTGCAAGCTGGAAACTACACATTCTAACAAAGTCATTCCACCTATCTTAATCAATAACTGTTAGAACATACCTAGTCCATGTTATGATAACAGAAAGTAATTCCTAAAAGATAACTCAATGTAATACTACTGAACTATGCTTAATGGAAGCTCACAGTACAAACATACTTCACAATCTCAAAATTAGATAAAAGGAAAAGCTATGGGATGCTGGGAATATGGAAAACTAAGGAGAAACAACAGTCACATCTAGAATTGCAGAAGAAAATAGAGAGGAAGAATCCACAATCGAGATGACTATGGCCAGAGGTAGAAGGATAGACACTAGGGAGAGGAGAGACTTGACCAAATTCTTCACACCTCTAACCTTACCCTTGACACTGCTTAAATAACATCTCATGGGTTCTCACTCTTAGCCCAACTTGGGCCCAGTATTGTTGCCGTCTATCCTTGGTGAATTAAAGTCCAAGCTCAATGCAAGTGGAGCTCTAATAAGAATAAGAAATATGGGATAACTTATAGCAAAATATATATATATATATATATGGGATAACTAAGGTAGTTTTCCCTTTGTGATTTAAAAATGAATTCATGTAACTGCCCATACAAGATATATGGGATATGGGGGGTTGAGAGAGAGTCGGTTTTGTAACTCATGATATACTTCTCATAGGATCTCTCTTCCTTTCTTATCTATGGTGAATTTATTGTGTAACGTGATTAGAGTCCAAATCGGTACTTCAATTTCATGTGGATAATTCAGCGAGTCGGCAAATTTCCATGTATGCTTGAAATCATTGAATAACTGGTCATGTAGATGTTCCATGTGTAAGCTCAAGAGAAAAAAACTGACAGCAGCACAAGTGTGAAAAATGCAATTTTGTCCTTTTTAATTCACTCCATTTTAATGAAACTGACAGCAGCACTACTATAAAAGAGGAAAAAAACTGAAATTTCAAGGGAATATTATTATGTGTACACCGAATGGGTTACAACATGTGCCTCTCTACTCACTGGCTGATGACAACCAATATGTAGTATTATCTGTACACCAAGTGGCATTACAAGATTCCAAATTCAAATTCGGAAATGCGATGGACATGTCTTCACAATGCACAATCAACACAATCAAGGATGTTTAAGATAACGAACACCAACTAATTTAACATCATCTAAAACAGGTCCGCAGAGGGAGCCATCTGTCTTCATACTGTAAAACGTGCTATAGAAAGTGATGTGAGTTCGAGAGGAAACCGCCTTGAATCGAAGCTTTCCTCTTGTGAATCCTCCTTTGCCTTTAGAATCATAAGGAACCTTCACAGTATCTTTGCCTGCAAACGCCTCCACACTCATAGAACCTTCACAAGAGTTGTTTGCATCACCCACAGCAAATGACAGATCATAAGCCTTTCCAATTTGAGTTCTCACAGTTTGTGCAATGGCACTTTCTCTTCCTGCAACAAGTTCAATGGCTCTTTTGCCTTTAGGAACAGAGAAGTGATCAGAGTCTATGTACTTCACTGCTTTGAGAGACTCTACAATCCATCCTGGCAATGGGCTGCGATCATCTTCAATGTTGGGTGGAATCAGAACCCCACTATCTGTCTTTGGTAGCACATATGGGCCTTCCTCAAAGTCTCCATTTTTCAGCAGATTCACTGAAACACACAACCCCAACACAAGCAATTCATTTAGCTATATCTTTATTAAAAACCAGTTCATTTAGCTATCCCAAATTTGAGCTATGGATGTATGAGAGAGTTTAGTTGTTTAATTAAACTCAGAAGTGACTAAGTTGTTTAAACATTTGTTATCAAATTGTTTTATGGTGTAGATCAATAGTATCCCCAAATCACTTTGAAATTGAAAACTAATATTTATCAAATTGGGAGCATTAAAGTTAAAGCCCTCTCAATAAGTGTCATCCTCACGATTTGAAATTATGTTTACCAGTAAAACTATTCACTATATCAACCAACAACTTATTGGTTATTATCATTTATCATATTGTTTTCGACTTTCAGTTCAGATATTTAAGCATGAAGGTTGAGTTACTGGTGAGAGAATTTACCATTAGTTCTTCTAGGTGGATACAAGGTCTTGATGGCAACAGAGTCAATAATGGGTCCACAAGCAGGATCTTCGTCCACACCAGGATTATGTATCACAAGCTCAACGTCTGAGTAATCTGCTGGGAACCCATAAGAATAAGAATCCCATCCCTTGCTGCTATACACAGTCTGTATAGGAAACACACCCCAATCATTCTTCTCACTTGTGGGTACCACTGACGCATTGATCTTCTCCTCTTGTGCACATGTACGAGCTGCAATAAAAGTTATGGAATAGAACGCTCCCTTCACAAGCTTCAGCTTTTGCTTAATGGAAGCTTCATTCCCAAGCCTAACAGCCATGGATTCGTCAGGCACGGGAAGCAACATGTCACCTTGCTTCTGTCCTGATTTTATGTACTCTACGAACCCAGAAATTGTCCATTTTGGTATGGCGCTGGGTTCCATAACTTCTGTTCCCTTCATTTGTGATGGTTCAGGGCCTTGCTCAAAGTTGCCATTGGGAAGTAAACCTGAAAAATGTAACCATATAACATAAAATTGTGAGTATTCTTCATTGGGATAATTTCTCAAACACATTGAAATCCTAAGTTGATCAGAAATATATCTCGATATGTAATATCGGTCCAGAGGTTATTACCATCTGGTATAGCAATAGTTGTGTGGCATGTAGCTAGAAATAGCAGCAATATAAATTCAAGCTTCTGCATTGTGTGAAGTAAAAATTGAATAGCCAATCAAATGTCCACACACAGAAAGAGAAACAAGAGTAGTGGAGAATGGAGATCAATGGATGAGGGTGACAATGGTTTATATTTGAGTTGATTTATGAAAATGCCACCGAGATTGAGATGAAACAACGAGAATGCCACTTGAAGGATCCACGTTATTATGTAACATTGAAGTCAGGCAATTGGTTCCATAGAAAAGGCGGTGCATGTTGTGTGGGGGAGGTGTTTATATAATAAAACTCCCTCTTATTTTAATTGTAGATACAAGATAATTTATTGTTTTTTCTCCAAACTAATTTATCTCATTTATAATTTAATCATATGCAATATATAATATGACTAAGTAACTTATTTATCTTTATTAATCTCTCTAAAAATAAAGTCAACTAAATCTTATATTTAGGATCGGAGGTATTATCTGAGGAGGTTGGGACTTGGGATAGGTCCAAACATTGTTCATTGTTGGATCAAAATGACAAAGCCAGCCCTACATGAGATTTGAGAAATATATGAGTCAATGAATCACGATCCCAATAGTTCAATGGATCATGCTTGGGATGAGAAGCGACCAAATCTTGGAGGAGTCACAGGGAAGTTTCATACGATTGCTACTCAGGTCCTATCTACAGATCAGATAAATAATGAATTAATAATGGATGGATTCATTAGCTGTATGAATCTAGGATATGTTTAAAATGTAAAGGGTTTTTATTTTTCTCAATAAATGCGCTTTCTTAATATTTGAACTTATATCCTCATTCTCATTCTTAAGGGTAAGGTATACCTCTTAAAATTAGCTTTATTTATTAAATAATATAATTATTAGTAAGTAATTACTAACTTCTCACAAAATTTATATAATGATTGATAAATATTACTCTCTCAATTTCTTAATATAAGATATATTGGGATAGTTGATATTGATCCTAAAACATAAGACATGTTTTTCATATTTGTTAATCTTTTATTAATTTACCTTTATTGATATTTTTTCAATAATAATTAAAGAGAAGAAGAAATAAAAAAAAAAAAAGGAAAATGATAAGGGTATTTTAGAAAATACATGACATGTTAATTAACTTATTTTTAATATAATCAAATAAAATAAATATGTTTATATTAAGCATGGAGAAAGTATTTTGCAAAATCACGCATTCTAATATAAACTAAACATCTCAAATAATATCACTATTTCCAACTCATATCTTATTATTATGCTAATGTCGTTTATGACAATACTTATAAACTTAATTTGTACTTACAAATATAAATATATAATAAGAGTTAGACCAACCAATCTCGATATGGAATATGTCAATAAACAACATAGCACACCCTTATTGTATGCCAGCTATCTCAACATAAGTTCTTTTATCTAAATTCTTTTTTAAAAAAAAAAACAAAACATAAGATTAATTTAATAATATATAACATTTAATTTATTTTTCTATTTTCCTCTATGTGCGATTAAATATCTTAAGTAACTAATGTAGTTTTTTACTTAAAATCAGGGTAATTCTTAAAGATTATAATTTTGCATATCTTTCATGAACCAACTTTCAATATTTAACTGTATATCATAGGTAGGTAAATTGGGCCAATAATGCAGATCAGTAGGGGTAAAGATGTAATTTTATTGGGATCAAGAACATGACATTGAATGAGCAGCGCAATATTAGCAACATAATTTCATTTTTATAAGATTATTTAAAAGCAATTACGAGCATAATCACATGTGCTGCTTGGGAGTTGAGCATGTGGCTTTAGATTCAAACAATGACTCCGAATGGACGGAGTATCATTTAACATAAATTATTATTTTGTTTTCTATTACTAAAAATTTCAATTAGATATAATTTAAATACGGAAAGAGATCCTCTCATTATCTTTATCTCTCATTATCCCTCAAGAACTTATCTGGGTCACTGATTGAGAAAATTAAAAAAAAAATACTATGACCTTTTATATTAATTTATGGATATGATTTATAGATTATGAGAGATGATGAAAAAAAGATAATGAAAGAAACTTAACCCTTTAAATACTATAATTCTAATTCAAGCCTACATATTTAATTAATTCTTAATCAAGCTAGAAAAAACCTAAATTAAAAATTTTCTTAATGCCATTAAAAGGCTAGAACCTTTTTTTAAAAAAAAAATTAATTAAAGGCGCTAACATTAATGAGTGAGTCATGTTACATACAAGATCAAACTTTTGGGCTCCTATTTATGTAGTGTGTTGGTGATCATGTTGATGATGAGCCCCGAGAATTTTTTTTTTTTTAATAATTAATATTTAAATTTGGGTGGCATCTAAGAGATAAAGCTAGAAAAGCAATCATCAATTTCTTAGAAACTATTCAAATGAGGTTTTTTTTTATTAGAAATTTGTTAAAAGTATTGGCATAAATTTATATTATGGTATTTCAACTATATTTTATTATAATTTTTCAGGTAATTGATTATATTAAATTATTTAAAGAGTTTCCAACAAAGGCTAAGTTTACGAAGGTTTTAATCCTCGCAGCATTGCTAAGATTTGAATTTCCCCTAAAAGATATATTCATATTTAATGCCTAATAGTGTCAAAACTATAAGGTTGTAATTTTATGGATCATTCTATTTATATGCTCCTTCTGATTTTTAATGTAAAACATATTTACCTAATTTAATTTGATTAAGGAGATAGTTAATATAACATATATCTTTTAAAATATATTAGTCATTTTCCTTAATCTTCTCCTTCCCTCTTTGATTATTATTGAGAGAGTATCAATAAGGATAAATTATTAAAAAAAATGGAAAAATCCATCTTGGGGCCTTTGTAATTTGTAAGAGGAAAAAATTCAAAAAATACCCTAAGATTCTGAAAATACGTATAAATTCATTAAAACGTTAACAACTATATCAGTCTTATTAACAACTATATCAGCTCCATTAACAACTAAAATTTTAATGAATTTATAACAGAAAAAACCTCAGGGCCTTTTCTAGTATTTTCATAATCTTGAGGTCTTTTTTGAATTTTTTTCTCTTATAAGTTACAAAGGCCCCAAAATGGATTTTCCCTAAAAAATTGATAAATACAAAATTTATATCTTATATTTAAGATTAATATCAACTCCTAAAAATGTTTCTATATTAAGGGCGGAGGGAGCATCTTTTATTCATCAATTCTTTATTATATCAAGTTTAGTCCAGCCTCACTCAACACAACCTAGCATTCAATATATATATTTTTTTCGGTTGCTCTTTTTATAAAGCGGATGTGCTACTAACCCACTCTTTCCTGAACCATGTTATCCAACTTTAGTTGTATAATTATTTTCATTTTATATAATTGATCTCTTTACAGCTTTAAAATGTTAATGGACCGTACGATTTTTTATCCCGGCCCACCGTCAGACTGTATTAATTCATGCATTTTTTTTTCCCCTTAACTGAACCCAATTTTGATGTAGCAATGGTTTATTGGTTCGACAACATGTGGCTCTCAACATCAGGGGCTGACCTTCAAGCCCAAAAGAAACTTGATGGATGACGACGACCAAACTGATTCATTCTCTTAAAATATAGTATAAAACAAGATTATTCTTGAAAGTGTAGTTTGATTTTGGTGGGTGAACCAATCCAAATCAAACTAAAAATCAATTTAATCAGTTTTCATAATTTATAATTGCATTAAAGTCTAAATTTGCCAAGTTTTGCGAATGGAGCGTTCAGCACACGGAAGTATTCGTGGTGCCAAATTTACCCCGGGAGTATTAAAATGGTACCAAATATACCCAAAACCGACGTGGCACCGACGTGGCGAACGGATGTTTGACGTTCCGTCAATTTTGGGTATATTTGGTCCCTTTTTAATACTTCCGGGGTAATTTTAGTACCATTAACAGACCCAGCAAACGGATGCCAAAAACATAGCTCCCTCTGTTTTAGTTTCAGTTTTCAGCTTTGCTTTCGGATTCATTTTCAATGCCTAACAAATGGCACAGAGACGAGAGAGAGACCCCTTTAAATAAAAGTTCATCGGCCAGATAAAACACAAAGGTCCAAATGCATGAACTTTCAAATAAAGAGCACAGGGCTCGAAAGGTATGGCTCATCGCAGATCAGCTGCTCTTGCGCGTTTGGTTGGTTTTTATTTCACCGTGATCTCTGCTGATTTGGTTACTGATACGCGATCTGCTCTGCTTCACATAATGGCGCTAGATCTGCTTCACGTAATGGCGCTGGATCTGTTTACGTAAAGCTACTGGGTCAAAACGAGAGGAAGTGAGGATGACAAAAGATCAGTAAGTATATGGATTGGATGTATGGGCCGAGAAAAATGGTGCTGGGATCCAGAAAAAATGAAGCTTGCTAAAAACAAAAAACAAAAAATCTGACGTGTCTATGATATGGCAAAAATCCAGGGTAAATTTGGTACCCAAAAAAAACTTTCGGGTGTTGGACGCTCCATTCGAAAAACTTCCATGGCAAATTTGGATTTTAACCCAAAAAAAACATTTTCGCCGTGGTCAACAGATGTTTGACGTTCTGTCAGTCTTGAGTATATTTGGTCCCTTTTGAAAACTTCCGGGGTAATTTTGGTACCATTTTAATACTTCCAGTGTAAATTTGGTACCACGAATACTTCTTGGTGTTGAACGCTCTATTTGCATAACTTCCGTGACAAATTTGATATTTAACCCTTTATAATTTATAAACCAAATAGGACCTTATTCTCTTCCGATTTTGTTCAATTTTGATAGATAGGTTCTATTGAGTTTGGATTTGATTTGACAAGTTTAGTTCTCCACGACATGACAAAATGAAGATAATTTTTGATAGCTACGTTAACCTAACATCAAAGGCTGCCAGCATGAGGGTTACATATATAATATGTCAAGTGTATTATAAATTTTATTTTATATTTAAAACCAAAAAAGTATACAATAATTAACTAATTAATTCAATAATAAATTTAGGAACTTGATAAATAATTAATAAAAATTTGAGAAACGGATAAAAAAAATATCATTTGAATTTCCAAATTTCAAATCAAACTCGTTGTCTTTAAGAATATAGGTATTATCTACAATAGTATATCAATTGACAACTTATTTTAGCAGGAAATAACTGATTTAAGATTTTGAAGTTTAAGTGATTTTTTTTTTCCTTTTCCCCCTATATTTTATTAATTTTATACTGGAAGATATTTTTCTTATATTTATATTGACAAAAAGGAGCAACAAAATCTCATATCATGAAAAGTTAGAAGCCTTTAGTGTCTAGCGAGCCAAAGAAATTTTCATCTTTCGTCATTTGAAATCTAAGATAGGGTTAACTTTTTTTTAAGAGATTAAAAAAGCTGAATTAGTTATTTAATTATATCATAAATTATATATCATTAAATTAAAAATATCAATCTATAAATTAGGTAAAATAGTCTGAAAAATGAAGACAGTATTTTAAAATAATTTTATTAATCTTAACAAAAATTAGGGAAAATCCATATGGGGGCTCAAGTTATCAACTTATTTTGAAAAAAAACCCCAACAATTTTCACATGTCAGCATGTGATTGTGTAGCCAAATGACAAAAATGCCCTCAAATAAACTGACAAAAGAGAAGGGTAATCTTAGATTCAGCCCCTCTCTCTCACTCTCACGATCGTCTCTGTGCTCTGGCTCTCTCCCACTTGCTCGACTGTCACTCCATTGTCTCGCAATCATCTCGTCTCGCCATCGGAAGGTTGTATATTGTTGTTCGTCATCGTTTTTTCAATCGGAAGGTTGGGTGACTAAAAAGTTGGAGCTTCGCCTCCTTTATGTTATTATCGGGTAGGAGATAGGTAAGAAATCCTAAGATTGTGATAAAGATATCTTAATCACCATGCTTCTTCGTTTTTAATCATTGCAGAGTTGGGTCAGTAAAATGTTGTTGTATTTTTTGGCATGGAAACAAAGGGAAAGGTCTGTATTTGAGTGGGAATGGTTGAAAGTGATCAAGGAATGAAGGTTGGAAAAACGTTGAAATTCGATAGTTACAACGACTGGTTTTTCGAAAACAGTCGTTAATGAGGCTGATGTAGTTGTTAATAGAGGGTTGATATCGTTGTTGATGGAGTTGATGTAGTTGTTAATGTGGCTAACGAGGGAGACAAATTTATCTTTGAGTTTCAACGACTGGTTTTGAAAAAATAGTCGTTGAAACTCAAATCAACGACTGGTTTTGAAAAACCAGTCGTTGAAACTCAAATTTTGGTCGTGAAAATTTTGAGTTGTTAATGAGGCTGGTGTAGTTGTTAATGGGGTTGATGTAGTTGTTAATGTGGCTAACGAGGGAGACAAATTTATCTTTGAGTTTCAACGACTGGTTTTGAAAAACCAGTCGTTGAAACTCAAATTTTGGTCATGAAAATTTTGAGTTGTTAATGGGGCTGATGTAGTTATTAATGGGGGCTGATATCGTTATTAATGAGGCTGATATAGTTGTTAATGTGGCTCATGAAGGAGACAAATTTATCTTTGAGTTTCAACGACTAGTTTTGAAAAAATAGTCGTTGAAACTCAAATCAACGATTGGTTTTTCAAAACCAGTCGTTGAAACTCAAAGATAAATTTGTCTCCCTCATTAGCTACATTAACAACTATATCAACCACATTAACAACTATATCAGCCCCATTAACAACTCAAAATTTTTACGACCAAAATTTGAGTTTCAACAACTGGTTTTTCAAAACCAGTCGTTGAAACTCAAAGATAAATTTTTCTCCCTCGTTAGCCACATTAACAACTACATCAGCCTCATTAACAACTATTTTTCAAAAGCCAGTCGTTGTAATTATTGAATTTCAGCGTTTTTTCAACCTTCATTTCTTGATCACTTTCAACTATTCCCACTCAAATACAAACCTTTCCCTCTATTTCCATGCCAAAAAACAGAGCAACATTTTACTGAATCAACTCTACAATGATTAAAAACGAAGAAGCATGGTGATTAAGATATCTTTATCACATCTTAGGATTTCTTACCTATCTCCTACCCGATAATAACATAAAGGAGGCGAAGCTCCAACTTTTCAGTCACCCAACCTTCCGATTGAAAAAACGATGACGAACAACAATATACAACCTTCCGATCGCGAGACGAGATGATTGCGAGACAATGGAGTGATAGTCGAGCAGGTGGGAGAAAGCCAGAGCGCAGAGACGATCGCGAGAGTGAGAGAGGGGGGCTGAATCTGAGATTACCCTTCTTTTTTATCTATTTATTTAAGGGTATTTTTCTCATTTAGTTATATAATCATAAGGTTTTTTCTGACATTTGAAAGTCCCTATAACCTTTTCTAAAAATAAGTTACTACATCCTATAGTACACCACTGACTAGCTATCAACACACTTCAAAAAGTGCACATAAAGAGTTCAACAACAGCTGCGACGTCCACGTCCTCACTCAGTCACCCTTATCCACTTTTCAGTTCTCCTGCTCCACCACCCACAATCCCCTTTCCTCCACACATTGACACTTGTACTTCTTATTCCTAAATTACCCTTCATTTCCTATCAAATACCATTACAGCCCTCAGTATAACCCATTGGATGCATCAGGTACATTCTCTTCAAAAAATTCCGCCTACACATGATTACTCCCCACACTTGCCCTTCCCTGCACTCTTTATTCCCTTCCTCGCAACGTTCTCCGTCTGAATTCTTGAAACAACCTTCGTCTCTCTCTCCAATGGCGACTGCTCCTCTCAACGTTTTCCGCCTCTCCACCGTCCGATCTTCGATCAAACCCGAACCGAGCAACCGGAAACAGGTTTCTTCGAACTGGTGGGCTCCGTTGTTCGGAATCTCATCGGAACCCGACTACATCGATGGCACCGCCGTTTCTTCTTCTTCTTCTTCATCCAAGTCCGTTGAAGCGTCGGAGGCCGGTAACGAACCCGTCCGAGCCAGATCTAAGTTTTCTCCTGGATGCTTCACCGAGGAAAAGGCCAAACAGCTTCGGATGAAGACCCTGGAAACAACGACGTTCCACGATATTATGTACCACTCGGCGATTGCGTCCAGGCTTGCGTCCGACGTTCCAAAACGGTTTGGGAAATAATGCCCGCCGTCGGTGGCGGTCCGGTAAGTCGTATGCCGCTCGTATAAATCGGACTCGGGAGTCCGATTCCATTTCGCACTAACAAATTGTGTTTAATGATCTGTGTTATGTGAAGACAATTGGATCGCGCGCGTGAGTGTGTGATCGTTTGGTATGGTTCATATTATGTTTATGAAATATGAATCTTTGTGTTCTGTTAATTTTTTTCCCCCCATTTCGCTGATATTTTTTTTCCCCAATTTAACGTAATTTTGTTAGTTTAGTGAAACGATGGACGATCTAAAAATGGAGGGAATTGGTTGGATATTTTCTTTTTCAGGTGGAATGCAAGTATGAAACATTGGAACCAGATGGTGAAGAGATATTGTGATATTCATTTTATAATTAACTAACTCTACTATCTTTTTTAAAAATTATATTGGATTATCTTAATGAATAATGTTTCTCACAAATTTAAATTCTCTTAAGTAAACTTACGTAGCAAAAAAGTTGTTGGTTGAACTGATAATGATAAGTGAGAGAAGTTCAAATTCTGGGATTTAAGAGAACTGAAAACTCTTTTGTAAGCTAATATATTTTTATTAAATTAATTTCAATCATCTCCTAAAATTTTCTAAAACTACACTTCACCCTATAATCACCCTATAATCAAAATGAAAACTTTTATGAGTGAAAAGAAACTCTTGCTTTATTTATCTTATATTTATCTTGTAAATGTCCTTATTTGTTTTGTAAATGCTATTCTAAAATATAAAATAAAAGAAGTGTATCATCATCTTTTTACTCACAAAATTAATTTCATTTTGACTACAAGGTACACTAAAGTTTCAATAAGTTTTGAAGTTTGACTGAAATTAATTTGTTATAGAGGGACTAAACTGAAGGACCAACTAGCTTGCTATTACTAGTTTATTTTCTATTTTGATGTACTAAAGGCTAGATTTTCATGGTTTAGTCCCTAACTCAACTCTCCAACCTTCAGCTTGTTTTTATTTCTCAAAAAAAAAAAAAGAAAGAAAGAGGGACTAAACTGAAATTTTACTATTTTTATCCTTACTTACGTTCATTATATTTACATACTTCTCAAACTTAGGACGCCACACTTAAGACAGAGAAGTTCGGTGTCATTGGCTACATGACTCCCATCAATTATATTTGATATTTACTTGGTAAAAAAATCTATTTGATATTTTAATATAGCAAGTAACGTAACAACTTCATAACATTATATTATAAATTAGGGTTGATATGCTAAAATAACTTTCAACTCTTATCAAAAGTTCATAAATAACCATAAACTATTTTTTAGAGTAAAAGTATCCATAAACTTTTTAAATTAAGGTAAAATCGTTAAATCCAACTAGGATCCATATATTACAATGGAAAAAATTAATCCCTTGGCCTTTAAAGTTTTGACTCACTCAGTTTTTAAACTTTTAACTCGTTTACAACTCAATTCTCAATACTTATGAGTCATCTTATGTTGCAAAAAAATAAAGTTAAAATATTATTAAAAATTGCTTAGGTAGAGTTTGTATAAATTTAAAAATAAAAAAATAGCGCCCCCATCACCACCAACTCGCATCTTCCTTTGCCTCTATTTTCCAGAAACCTCACCAGGAGAAATCCCTAAATAAAGCTTTAAAATATATAACAAGATAGAGATTTGTTATCCAAAGTTGAGTCCACAAAATTGTAAATTGCAAGAAACACACAAATTTTAGGGCCATAGTGACCGTTGCGACTTAATTTAAATAACTCCGTAGTATTTTTTAAACAAAGATATTTTAAACTCAATAATTGCAACAAAATTCCTAAAAAAGATTTGTCACTCAACGATGTTTCTAGAAAACAAAGGCAGAGGAGGATGCAAATTGGTGGGGACAAAGACACTTTTTTTATTCTTTTATTTATGTAAATTATATCTATCTAAACAAATTTTAACAATATTTTAACATATTTTTTTCTTATAGATGGCCCATAAATATAAAAAACTAAGTTGTAAAAGAGTTAAAAGTTAATAGAATCTGGATTATAAGTGAATCAAAACTTTGAAAATAAAAAGATTAATTTTTTCCATTATGATATATGAAAATTAGTTTGGTTTAAAGATTTTAGCCCAATTTTAAAAGTTTGTGATTATTTTGCTTCAAAATATAATTTATGATCACTTTTTCACTTTCGATAAAAGTTTAAGGTTATTTTAACACCTTAACCCTATAATTTAATAGGTAGACATTTAGAATATGATAATGTTAATAAATAGTACACTTATTTTTGGATAGTCATGAACATATCAAATACTTCTATTTCTCTATTATAAAGGCAAGCATCAAGTTTAAAAATTACATCAAACAACTGTCAAGTCACAACAGGATTAAGAACTAAGTGGTATGCCACAATATCAAATACTAATTAAACTTACAAGTGAGAGGTTACATTTATTAAATCAGAATTTTTAAAGTAAAAGGTATTCACTTATATCTGTCTCTAAACTACAAGGCACTAGTGATTAGGCATACAAGAGAATCTGCAGAATATCAACAAGTGTCACTGGCTCCAGAAAATCCAACAGTTGGATTCAGCCCTCTACGTCATATGAACATATGCGCAACAAGATAGTATGTTGTTTCGAGTTTTGATGATAATGCAAGACATGCAAGGAACAAAACCCAGCAAGTCTTGAACTCACCCAATCAGCTTCTGTCTATATCTTTTAGGTTTAGTCTCTTGCTCTTGTGTTTCTTCATCTAGTTTCCTCCTCAAGTTTTTCAGATCTTCTTCGCCAACCGAATCATTCAGTTCCTTGTTCAACGCGTATGCCTCAGCCATTCTTCTTCGGCACTCTTTGCTCGCAGAATCATGAGATACAACTGAAACAGAAACACGACTTACAGAGCCTAAGATAGGAATTGGATGATATGGAACCCCATATATAGAATCAGCTCATTCGTAAAATGTTAAGGCTGAATATTTCTTTAGACAGAATGCAGATGAATTTTTGTATGAAAATCCATATGGGGGAAGATAGAAACCTCTCGTAGTGACAGAACTGACCTGGCATTGGGTAGTCTTTGCCTATAGTGCAATTCGCTTTCTTCTGAACGCTTAGAGGAGCAGTCCATGGTTCATAAATGTATTCCTTGGGCATATCTATTAAAAAATATTCATTTTTAGGACTTTTTCCTGGGGACATTGAATGGATGATAGAAACCTTAAAACTTACCTTTCAAGACAGGAAGAAAATGCCTGATGTAGTCTCCTCTAGGGTCATACTTCTTACCAAATGAAATTGGGGAGTAAATACGGTTATACTGATAATGATACACATCATAAATGTGAATAAGGTCAGAGCAAAATCCAAATTTTACACTCAATCAACTGAAAATGAAAACATCATCAGAATAATTCTCTTTGTGAACAAACGGTTAAAACAACTTTGTTTGCACATAACAAGGATATCAAGCATCAGGAGCCATGTAGACTTTAAGTTACATATTCCATAAAGATCATATGTGTATGTTTGTGGAGAAGTTGGTCGTCACTGAGTTTAGAACTAGTGATGCATACCTGATAAAAGAAGGATGAACATGAGAGCCAAAGCCAGTTTCCATTATTAATTGCCCAATCTGAATCAATAAGAAGCCTCTCAAAGACATCACGCCCTTTTTCCCAATGAACAAACTGTTCAGAATAAAACAAGCAAAATTGTTAAAGACATTAGAATAGAGAAAATTTGGCCAGTTTAGAGTAGCATCATTTACCAGGTCGCCACGAGTAAGAAAACACGCAACAGAATGTCGTGCCAGATGGTGCATCCAACCCCATTGACGTAGCTACAACAGCAAACAACAACGGATTTATTATATTCACTGGCTGAGTGAAATGGAAGATACAACTTCAAGGAATTAAGCTATTGTTCATTTGAAGAAGGATGTGCCAAAACTCTCACCTGAACCATAATGGCATCGATCCAAGGAAACCCTGTCCTAGCCTCCCTCCAAGCTTCCAGAAGTTTGTCATCATCCTTCCAAGGTATCTGACATTTGACAATGTATTTCGAAGTATTTATCTTCCTTTCTGTTGTTGTATTTTCCTCACAAATCAAAGTCAAGTATTGGCCAAACACCGAAAAAACAACTAAAACACCAGACATTTGTGATTATTTGTCCTTACCTGCTTGCATATTCTATTTCCTTTCATCTTATCAAAATTTGGAGTCCCAAATGCCGCAGTGTAGAAAAAGTCTCGCCATAACAACTACATATGGAAAAAATATACATATATGCAGTAGCTTGAGCTTCCTGAGAGTAGAACCAGAAAAACAACACGGCACTGACTTCTAGAGATAGACTAACCTGTCCTAGAAGAGAAACAGGTGGTGATGTATGATTTGGCATTGTTTTATATACATCTTGAATCTGTTGGTAGAAATATCTGGAGGATAAACAACCAAACTGCCAAAGAGTGAACAATGAGAAAAATAAACAAAAAAGAAATAATATGGGAAAGAGCACAAGGTTCCATTTTGATTAATGATTCATACATGCCAAATAAACATGCCACACAAGTAAATTGCTACTGAGCCAGACTCACTTTCAGATAAGGTGATAGAATAGTCGTTTCTGGACTAAGAAAAGCAGCTGGATTACCCTTGGGCTTCTCAAAGTTGGCCACAAACTCCTGCAATAAGAAAAAGAAAGAAAATATATATATTATCCATTGAAGAATCTACAATGACAGGATCTTTCATCCCTAGGTACAAGCAGTTAGCCCAAGGAAGTGGATATTTGAATTGATGATAAAAACTACCTTTCTTTTCATGCATTCTGCCAACCTCTTCAATGCTTCTGATTCACCACCTTTGAAAGGAGAGAATTCTTCCTGCACACAACTTCTCTTTTGTAAGAGCTCATAAATAATTTAATATCAAAACATTATATCAGATCACCTGGGTAACATTTCTGTATCCAAGTTCTTCGATTGTTGGAACTTCAGAAGTCTCACAACTTCCAAGGTCTCCAACCGGAGGGAGAGAGGAAACCGTAGTTGAGAGAGGGCATGATGGTTGTCCAGCAATCTTCACAAACGATTGATAACTAAGGGGTGGCTTCCCTCCATTCTTTTTTGGCATTGGCAAAAACCAAATGGACAAAATTAATAGTATCATACATTACTTTAATAAGGGATCAACTAACAAAAACTATCCATATGAAGTTTTGAACAAAATTTAACGACAGAAAATGATCAGCATCCAATTGTAGATTTAAATTGTTCACTTTGAACTTCAGTCTTACCTTGTGTATAATATCCGCTGGATTGAAGAGCGTGTGACTCACAGGAGAGAGAACCTCAATCCCAGCGGCCCCTGCATAGTTCTGTCAAAGCCAACAATGACATATTTAAAAAGAAGCTAACTATAATCCTCTGCGATTACTGACAACAAAAATTCCAAAGGCCTCCAGCAAAATTACCTTAACTTTTATATCTAAAGCCTTATAATATGGATCAGTGTCATACTCAAAGCAAAGCTTTCTGATGTTCCACTGCATCATTGGAAAGAAGAAACAGAAATAACTAGTTAAAATAATCAACTCGTATATGAACCAAAAAATTCGTGAAAATGACTACCTATGTTCATATTTGTAAGTCCAAATTACTCAATTCTCACATGCCCAAGAGAGTTACTAAATACAAACTAAATTAGTATTTGTGTAAGTTTGCCATTATTTATAAATGAGTATTTTTCAATTTTTTCTTCTCTCTACATAAAATATATTACAATAAATAAAGGTAAAATTGGAACACTCTCATTTTTTACTTTGAAGGTGGACCCTTTTTTCCCGCTAAACCTATGTATCCTCCTATCTCTCATTTATTATTATGAAAGTGGACTGTTTCTTTAGGCCAATCTTTTGGAGGCAATCCTATTTGAAACATTAACACTAAATAAGCATCTTTCCTAGCGAAAATTTGAACGCCAAGTGTATTTACAATAAAAACCCAAAATTTTTTCATTATGTAAATAGGACCAGAGCACTGAGTCATATAATGAACAGGTAATATTGAGGAACAGTGACAGTTAAGAGAAATTGGAATTCCACAATGATAGAGGAATCAACGATCATACCTGCTTTAAGCAATGAATCAAAACCTTTTCTGGTTCACCCTTAAGAATCAGGAGTCGTGATCCGAGCTTCTTAAGGTTCAAATCAAGGTCCACAAGGCTTTCAAGCAGGAACTTAATCCGGTTGAGACCGGCACGAGTAGAACCGGGGGAAAATGCACTGCCGTCGGGCTCCATGTAATGCGGGTCGATAATAAAGACCGGGTAAAGACGATCCGACTCTAGGCGGGAGAAATCCAGGGCCGGGTTGTCATGGATCCTAAGACCCTTTCGGAACCACATTAGAGAAGCCGAACCGGACGCCATAGAAGTTTTGGTACACTGAGCGAAGGAGACAGAGAGAGGAAGAGACAAAAAACGCATTGGTTTAGTTTGTTTCGCGCCTGTGGAAGAAAATGTACTCAGAAAGAAATTGGGAGGGTCAGTTCTAACGTGCGCAGGGAGTTGAACCGGGTTTGAGTCAGTGGGGAAGGAGAAATGAATCTCGAAACTGCAATGTGATTTGCGCTCATGGCGTAGGGTAGAAATTCTGCGCAGGTTAGTCATGCAATGGTGTCCGAGGAACCACGTAGTATATCTGAAATGTCGAAAAGGAAATTGTTCTATGGATGAGATTTGAAGTCGTAATGCGCTCGCGGGAAAGTGGAAACTATGAATATATATATAGTGCCTCTTTTCTTTATTATAAGGTACCAGTAAGTTTATTTGATCCTTTTTATAAGGCACTTGTTTGTTCCCAATGAACATTAATTGTCTTTTTCCATGTATGCCCCTAGTTAATAAAGGTAGTGGGTGATAGTAATAATTAATAGAATATTAAAATTGAGTGTAATCAGTAGGGGTAATATTGAAAATTGCTTAAATTATAGGACAACTTTATTGACTTTAACTGTTTTTATTGGTATGTTAGAATTGTTAGTTGGTGTCTTATAATAAGGACAAGGGGGAGTATATAAAAGAGAATGAGAAATGACAGTTAAATTAAAACGTAAGATTGATAAAAATAAAGTTTATCAATGAAAATTTTAGATAGTGGTAAACTTATTTTTAAGGAATCACAGAAACAACTTATATTGATGTCTATTAATTATTCCAGTATTCTAACTGACAACCACAATAAACCTTATTTCATGCCTAGGGTCAACTAAATAGATTGCATAATATCACTGTACTCTATAAAAATTTAATTTTTTAAATATATTATTTACCGATAGATCACACTTAATAACTTCAGCGAGTTTTTTTTGGGGATGGAAAGGGAATTTCATTCAACTACATAGTATATCTAATAGGAATGTTGCTAGTAGTCTTAGAGGAGTCACTTATATTGATAGGAGTAGTTACAAACCCCGAATTGGATACCAAATATGATGTAAAAAAATGGAATGTAGCTAGTTGGTTGGTAGGTATGATGTGGTTCAGAAAAGAAAGAAGTATCACCACTAACCCTTTTTTTCACTTCATCTTCACTTAATTTCTTCATTATTTGATTGATTTTTAATGGTTAAGATTTTATACTATATTAAAAATATTATTGTAATATTGAATGATAATAACATTTTACAGAATAAATCTCAATCATTAAAAGCTAATTTAATGGTGAATAAATAAATAGAGAGAAGGGTTAGTGGGAGACACTCTGAAATGTTAATCATCTACCCTCTTTCATAGGATTTTATAATGTTTGAACTACTCTAATCATCAACACATTCAAAAGCTTTCTTTATCTGTTTCCAGACCATCTTAGACAATTTTCTACTATTTTTTTTTAATAGATGTTGCTCTAACTCTTTTTTGTGCATGTTGATTATGAATTTTATCTTTTTTATGTTACCATATGTCCATACATCCATCTTAATGTTCTCAATGTGGCAAAAAAATTAAAGATTTATTATCATTTTTAGATAAAGACCAAATGATTATCTATAACTGATGTGCTTTGTTAATAAGAGTCTCTTTGGAAGTAGGGTAAAATTTAGGTTTTACGAAAATCAAGATAAAACTCTTCTCATATATTTACTTTGTAAATCTCAAAACATGTAGATTTTAAAATATTTCCAAACACTATCTAATAATGTCTGTAGTAAATTCATATCAAATTTACACAAAGTCCCCCCCCTCCCCCCTCTCTGCCGGGTAAGGATGAGACATAGGAAGGCCTGTCAAGGAAGGATTAGGTCTAAAAGCAACCATATGATCAATTACCTCCTCCTCAAGAAATCTTGCTCTGGACACAATGGAGAAATTATATGATCTCATGCCTCGCCCACGCCATTTGGTATAAGAAAGCATAGAATATTCTAGAACCAAAATCACAACAGCAAAAACTTCTACTTGTATAAGCCAAATATAAAATACTAATTGGAGCATTCTTTTTAATCGTGATTTACCGTATGTATATGAGATAGATATGTAAGAAGAGTTTTATCTGATATAAAAACTTTTGGAGTTACAAACTTGATCCAAACAAACATGATAAACTATAATATTCTACTTATATATGAATATGATGCTTCATGAATGTTGTTGGACGCATGAACATATTTGTCACGTGATATTTTAAGTGAATTCTTCTATGTGAACTCCATGTAAGTCTTTTTCTGATGAACAAGCCAAAAATCAAAACCATTCCCACTGAATAATACCTATCGGTTTCTCTCCTTTTTCCGATGAACCACCGAGAAACCAAACACAAGGCAAGGTGCGAATTTCTCCGGCGATGCAAATACTCCCTATCCGGGTCTGAGACGCAGAACCCGAATGGGAAATCGAAGCGAGAGAGGGTGGGAAGATGCAGGGCAAGTGAAATGGGTTGGATTGAAGATTGACAACGCTGGGCTTGGGGTTCATTGGGGGGTTTTGTGGGTTCAGATGCACACCGCTATATTTGGCATATCTCAAAAAGACTGAGCGTAAATTGGGCAGAAAAACTGATTCTCCCTTCCTCACTCAGATACTCACACACCTTGCTCCTCTTTCGAAGCTTGTCACTTTGTCTTGAAATGTTCATTTAGTACTGGCTTTCCGATTCTCAAACAGCAACCACATACTTTGTAATTTGTTGGGACTTGCTGTTCCCCATCTGTGTTATTGGGTTGAAAACAACTGCAAAAAGATCTGACAAAAATTTTTGAACTTAAGGGAAACTTTACCTACGTTTAGATTGTGGGGGGAATTAGAGGAGAAAGAAGATTAGGATGAAAATTTTCCAAAAATAGTACTCCATATTATATTGGTCTAAATATAAAATAAAATTTATTTTTTAAAAAAAAATTAAGGAAGCTAATTAAATTATTTTAAAATATTTATATTTTTTAAGTTTTTTCCCAAACTATTTCACTTAGTTTATAAACTGATATATAATTTAAGGATACAAAACATATGATATAATTAAGTGACTTATTTAATTTCATTAACTTCCCAAAAAAAATCAACTCTCTTATATTTAGTTTAGGATCGGAAGGAGTAATTCTTTCACCGTTTTCAGATTTTTCCTTCTAGCATCCCCTCCCTAATTTTCCTCACTTTTCTCTCCATCCAAACAGAGGCTAATTGTCATTGTGACCCATCCTAGGTCCAATTTTTTTGTGTTACCAAAGTCCTTTAGGTTGAATATCAAAGAAGCGCAGTCTAAAACCTATTGTAAGTAGCGTCCCTTAGTATGAATAATTCAAAAAGAGTATTCATAAAAATGGGAAGTACACAGCTCTGAGAGGCCAGAGGAAACATATCCTTTACTCATCTAGCAATTTACAAATTTGTTCATTCCCAATTCCTTTTAAGCAGGGAATATTCCCGGACTAGCATAAATATTTACAATTAAACGAGAAAAAAAGGAAAAAGAGGGCTAGCACAACAAAAATAAAAACCCAGGAGAAAAAAAAAAGAGAGATGCCTTTGCTCTCTCTCTCTCTCTCTTTTGGTAATATTACTAACTAACGAGTGAATCAAAGAAGAGAAGAAACAAAAGGGTAAAGGAGAAGAGAAGACGAAAAGGAGATCGATACCCTAGTCTCTACTGTAGATGGCCTCTAACGTTGTCAATGCTTCTTAGTTTTGTGAGTCTCGTACAGACAATCTACTAATGAAGGGTAATATAGCAGCAAGCAACGCATTTGGACATTCTTCATGTGGTAAATGGCCACATCCAGATATTGCAACTAATCTCTGCAAGTTAATAAGCATCAGGATTTAGAACAGATTAAATGATAGGGATATTAAAATTTGATACAGCTATTAGCAATCTGTTTCAAGGGCCATTAATGAGCTAACACCAAGGGTGTAATTGCCAGGAAGAATAATGGGGTGGTAAAAACGGAGACAGCCAATAGCAAAAGTATTTGGACACGATTGAGATTCATTTTTTCCTTTTCATCGTATTCCAAATAATTCCATTTATCAAGCACACCCTTGGTGACACACTGGAATTGTTCAGAACCTGAGAAAATATGGTCAATAGTAGTATACTCACAGAATTTACAAGTTTTGAGGCCATGGTTTGGCAAGAGCTCAGAGAGACCAGGGAATCTTCAGCACCAGCAATGACCAACACCGGCACATCTCCTACAGCCTGGAGCAATAATTCTGCATTTTTTGCTGAATGTATGGTTTCAGATGACAATTTCCCAATTTCATGAAGAGCTTCATCCCATCCTTCTACATATAATGGCGCCTAAGACATTGAAAAAACAGTTATATACAGCGAACTAGCATTAATAGGTCCGGGAAGTGATACCTAACAATAACATGACTAAACAAACAATCAGAAGGAAGAAAGACAGTTGCAAAAGGAGATTCAAGGACTAGATTAACAAGAAAAGCAAAAGGATTTCCGAACTCTCCATCACACTCCCTCAGGAGAAATGTAGAAGGTCAAAAGAACCAGCAAACAAAATCATAAATTTACGATGCCAAACTCCATACAAGCAAGGCAGAAAACAAATGAATGGAACACAATGGTTTGATCCAAGACACCAAGTATCTGAGATCATAATATAGCATTTATCTATAGACTGAAAGATAAGTACAACCAATTGTCAAGGAACAATTTTTTGTCATTCTATGTAATAATAAGCTTCATTGCTTGAAACTTAAAAGACGGAGAACTTCCTGTTTATATCAGCTGAAGGAATTAAGTACCTTGTAGAGACTCAAGACTTCTGTTGTCAGTTTGGTAGCATCATACCAAGCACGTCTGTTCACCACTTGAGTGATCTCTGTTCTTAATAAAGGGCGAACCAAGTGCTTCTTTCCAAGTGATGTATGCAGAAGGATCCTTGCAAAGGAAGGAACCAATTCTCTTGACAAGTTAACATTTAGCAATATAACCCCTTCAACGGTAACCTGAATGTTACACAGAAATGAGCTTTAGACTTCATCAAATGCAGAACATGCATTAACTGCAAAATGTAAGATACACATGCAATTAATGGTTAGCTAACACAAGGTACTTTCACTGGGCATCATATATGGAAAAAAATAACATAACCAATGGCAACTAATTTTCATAAATACATGAAGAATAATGCACCCAAGTTATCAAGGTTAAGTAATTCTTCAACTACATAATCTAGTTTCTATGTCTTATGTTTTGTACCATAAATGCAACTATAATGATTGACTTGTCTGTGTGTGTATCGATTTTTGTCTGTATGCATGCATGCATGCCAATCCAAATACTAACCGTTTGGTAAATGTGATCAGACCAGAAACATAGTTACGAATTAAGACTAGCAATATTATGATGCCCCACAGTACAGGAATCAAACGCCTCATACCTTAAAATTCCATTTTCTCCTCTTCAAATATGGTGCCACAAGCATTGTAAATAAATTTCCATAAGCATAAACAGCCTCATCCTCTGACTTATAATTCATTATTTCTCAAACTATTTAATCTGACATCCATCATAGACAAGACAAGTAAACAACAGAACTCATATTATTACAAACTAGCAGTCTGCAAATAAGTGTGTGATTAAATAGGCGATCAGACCTGTCTGTACAAGCAACTTGAGCAACTTTACATCTAGGTATAATCTAGGCTGCATTTCATCCACACACCCAAAAAAAAGCGCTAACGTGGCCAACCAAATAATTATGTTATCTAACTAGCACAGAAGAGCAATAAGTAATCTCACATTAGAAGAATTCATTGATGATTGAACCCGTTGTGCAGCCTTCAAAGCAAGCAGCCCTCCATCATCATGACCGATAAGCACCACAGAATAGAAACCAATCTCAGAACAAAATGATAAAAGCAGGTCAACCTGAAAAAGCCAAATCAGCTAAAATGTAATTTCAGATGGAAAAATAGCAGACTCAAAAGTAACAAATGAAAAATGATGATATCAATACAACACCTACTGGTCAATAAACCATGAACAAAGGACCAACAGCTTCACTAATGCATATCTAATGCTAACAACCTGTCTCATTCAACACTTTACTCCTTCACCAGTTTAAGCATTGCATTTTTCTTTTTTGCTTTGACTAAAAACCATTAATGCACAGTTGAAAAAAATAATAATAATAGCAGCACACACTGTGTTATTAGCCTAGGAAGCCATAAGTTTACTCTCCGTTCCAAAAGGGAAGTACCATGATTAGCTTGGCCAATACCGTAGTTATTTGGTCAATACCATGAGGAAGAAAAGAATGCATTTCTCACAATAATAATGATATGGACAAATTACCTGACTATCAAGCTTATATGGATTAGGTAAATCTTTTTCCTCCCACTCCTTTCGACGAGGCCTTGATGTTAGTCCCCAGCCAGGCCTGTCAAATGCAGCAACAGTGCAATTACTTTGTCGAGCAATAGACCCCATTACATGCCTCCAAGAGAAGACTCCTCCGCCAAACCCATGTACTAAAACAACACCTAATCCACCAGCAGTGGTGCCATCCAATTTTTTCTCCAAATTCGTAGAATATAATTTATTAGTTTCTTCATGAACTTTTTCAAGGCACAATGCAGGTATATCCTCAGAAAGAGCGGGAGAAGTCACAGGACCATCTAAAAGTGGAGTATGTAGAGATGATCCATGGAATTGATTGCTATAGCTCCTGTGGAGTTGCCTATGGATGTTTGGGGACATACTTGCCAAGTGCCTATTGAATTTAGAAAATCCCCCAGCCATTGATGAAGTGACGCTGCTGAAATTTGGTTCAACAATGGATGCAGATGACAAGGTATGTGGTGGCGAACCAGGCAAGCTGACCTTGTGATGGACTGCAAGTCCTTGACATGTAATGAATAAACTGTCAGAGTCTGCAAGTAATTTGAGTGACCTTTCTTCATCGCAAACTGTCCCAAAAGGTCTCCGTCTCATTTCACTGTCACTTTTTGGGGTTCTCACCCCAGAAGGAGTAGGAGATCGTGGGACCTTCTGGTAGCAAGAGAAAACTTTGCATGAAAGTACCTGCTTAATTTGGCATATAGGTGGTGTACCAAGCAAACTATCAGAACCTCTTAAATCCAGAAAACCAAAACTACAGAAACAATTGACAAAGCATAAACCTCAAATTAAAGGGGAGAAAGATAGATATCACAAACTTACAGCTTCTGGATCAACCCGATGAAACAATAGCTTTCTCCGAGCCCTGCAGCTGGTTCTATAAGCTACCACAGTGTGGCCAAGGGCAAAAACAACTGATGAGAGAAAGAGTACAGGCATTCCCCATGACTTCTTCAAGTGGAGTCTCTTCTTTGAGAGAGAAGCTGCAGCTTCAGCTTCAATATGAGAATTTACAGAGAAAACACAGGCTTTTACTGAAAGAAGAACAACTGAGAGAAAGGAACACAGAGACACAGATCCAAGGTAAGGACCATGTGATAAAGCAGGGCCATCGCAAATGCTATACACACCTGCAAATATGAAAGAATGACAAGGTTAAGCTGGAAAGAATAGGAACTAAATTATGGAAAGGATCAACTGATTCCTTTCAACATATTCTGCTCCTCTAATTGAAAGCATACGGAATATAAAGTAAGAAACATAAAATTCATTACGCAATGAGTATAGCTCAAACAAAATTTAAGTCAGAGAGCATAAAACCGATGAAATACTGTTGCTTCCATCCGTACAGAAGTAAGATTACTCCCATATTCAACCACAAAGCTATTACCCAAAAGTTAGGAAATGGAAGAAGAAGAAACTAATGAACTTGAGATTTGTTATTATATTAAGATGCTTATCTGGAAAAGAAATATATAAAAAAAAAATACGAAAAAAAAACTCGAAGCTTCTTTGAACAAGTTAACATCGTATGAGAAATGATTTCGAAACTTACTCCTTGTTTCCACAACTTAATTAACCAACGAACGAATGGTTTGGTAAAAAAATTAAGCAATGTATTCCCCACTACAAAATAAAAAGGAGATTGATCCCTATAATTTAAAAGTATAGCGTTACTTCAACATTCCTGCAAATACCAGTCCCGGAGGGATCATAATGCCCGAAAAAGGTAAACAAAGCACCACAAAAAGAAAGGGAAAAAAAAATACAGAAGGCAATCATACATATAATGATGAGAGATCTTATGATAGAAACGAGAGGAATGTCTGTCAAGGAACTCTTGAATGCGTATCGATGCAAATGCTCTTTATAACTGTAGCACCTCACACACGTAAAGCTGGAGATCAAAACACTAGGTACCAACACATCGATCACCGCCACGAGCACCGGCAAAGATGTAACCAGTAAAGATGCCAACATTGCCACCATGAAGAACACAGTCCAAATGCCTCTCCGAACCTTCTCAAAGCACAGCCCTCCCTTCGCCATAATTAAGTAAACAACAAAACAAAATTCCAGCGATCGCAACCCGCCGTGACGAGGCGGTTACGATCGTTTTTTCCGAATTGGATAATCAGAGAGAGATCTGAAATAGTGAGACCTCAATAGGAAACTAAAACCCTAACAAGTGACTACGTCGGATTCTCCGTCAGAGGCTCAACTTGACATTCCCGGTGAGCAGAAGAATAGGAAGTTGAACGTTGAAGAAATGATTGCGTGTGAAGAGGCGAAGAATGCTACGGAAGATGAAAGTGAACTAGGGTTACAGTAAGACTTGTTGAAGGATCAAAGCACGCTTAGAGATTTTCAAAAGGTTTGAAATCTCTGCCTTTCTCCTCCAACCTCTCCCTTTCTCGTTTTCCCTTCCTTTCTTTCTGTCTTGCTCCTGTGCTCCGAGTTGGTTTTCTTTGGGGTCTGTGATATTAGTTTTTTGAATAAATAAAAGCATGTCGCCATATTTAATTTAATAAATTTTGAGAAAAAAAAATATTTAATTTAATAAATTAATCAAGTAATTTGTTGTTACCGTTGATCAATATCACGAACGGTAACAACTTCGGGCATCTGGCGCACCAGAATTTTTTATTTATTCCCGTCGTATGAAATGAAGTCAAATTTGTTAGGCCAACAAATTAATGAAGTCAATTGTTATAAATATTTGGCGAAAAACAATTGGAAAGTTTCACAAGACAAAATTAACTTCACTAAAAAAACATTCTGAAATTTCACTACAAAGACTAAAAACCAAAATGAAAAAAATAAAAAAAAGTTGTGTAGAGGAAAAAAAAAATATATTACCTCTTACTTTATTTTATTATTTTAAAAGAGGTTTGATTATCACATGAGTTCTCACAACCAGTCACTAGCCACCATCAGGCTGGAGCGATCATCGCCTTTCGACCATCTGAGCTCAAACGCTGACAAGCCAAAGCTTCGACCATCGAAAAATTAATGTCACGAAGAATAGAATCATGAACAAATGTGAAACATTTTTATGAACAAGTGGAATCCTTATATAAATAACACATTAATTTCGGTGGTCGGAGCTTCAACAGCCGACGAGAGCAGCCATCGTTGACTAGTCGTTAGAACTCCAACCACCAAAAATTAATATGTTGTTTATAAGAGGATTTTTCATTAGGTCATGAAGAGTTGTATACTTGTTCCTCAATAATAGAATTATGAATAAGTGTGCAACTTTTCATGAACAAGTAAAATTTTTTTAAGAATAACACATTAATTTTTTATGGTCGGATCTCTAGTTGGTTGGCGTTGGAGCTCTAACAGCTGATTGAAAGTGGTCGCTATGGCCGGACAACGGCCTAGGACAATTTACCTGGAGCTCCAACAACAATGACATCTTTTTTAAAAAATAAAAATAAAATAAAGCAGGAGGCATCATTATCTTTTTACTTATAAAATATATTTTCATTTTAGTCCTTTGTCCAGCAATGAAATTTCAGATTGTTTTTGTACATGATTGAAATTAAATATCTGATGTGATCTTTCAATGAAGTTCTCCAAAAAACATTGTTATAAATAAATTTTGCTTTGTTATTTTCTTAATTACCTTAGCGGAATTTGAATTTTTAATTAATATTTATACCTACCCACTTTTACCAAATTTTAGAACTTTCATATTTTGATGTCTTTCCCTTAAAAATTTTCTCAATATAAAAAAAAAATAATAATAAAGGATTAAGAAAAAAGGCAAGTTACATGTCATATTTCTTAGTTGAAATAAATCCATATTTACTGCATCAAGTTTGTTCAAAATATGCAATATGATTTTAGCACGTGTGACTCTTCTTGAATTGTAAGCAATTGATTCTCAAACATGTGCAAAATAAAATATATGTAGGCCCTGTTTGTTATAAGGAAGATGGACCTAGGGAAAGGAAGATGACAATCTTCCATCAAAAAAAGTCGTTTGATAGAAACATCTTCTTTTGAGTAGCATTTTTTCAAACTTCAACGTTCCTACGTCCATACAAAAATTGATTCCCTCCGAAACAACGGGAATGTTGACATCTTCCAAGAGAGATAATTTAGCAGACCAAAAAGCCCATGTCGGAGATGCAAGAAGGTCTGGTTCAGTCTACTGCAAGATCCTCACTAAATCAAGAAGAATAGAGAGCTTCGACTCTGTTTCTGAATTCAGTTTACCAAGCACCGTCGCCAAAAAAGAAAGACTAGACCACTATCGTCGGCTTCCTTTGTTTTTGAATTCTTCTTAGCCCTTTGTTCTTTCCATTTAAACTATTCCTTCATACATTCATCTTGGCAGAAGTTTTATATTAGGCGCTGTCAGATTTTGGTGGTCTGGTTTTCTATCTATAGGGGTAGTGAAATTGCTGACGTAAACCTCAAGTCACTATTAGATTTTACGTTCAAACACAGGGTGATTAGGTGCCTATTACATTCCGACGTAACTTTTTCGTTCGAACGTCCGAGGGGCATTTTAGGAATTTCACCTCACCTTCCCACTTGACCAACACTCAATTCTTCATATCAAACAATTCATTTTCCTTCAACTTAAGTTCATTTTCTATGTCTACCAAACAACTCAACTTTTTAAAGTTCCATCTCAATCTTCCTTTCCATTTCTTTCTCTCCTCTAAGTTTTTTTCCCTCCTTAAATCTTCTCCGTAACAAATGGGGCCTTATACATAGCTAAAATTATACTCCATCATACACAGCTGATAAAGAGCTGCCCACACTTAAAAATGAGTTTAGCAAGTCCAACCTATTTCCCTTTTTCTTTTCTTTTTTTTCTTTTTCAGCTTGTACAACCTATTTTTAGGGAAAAGTTCGTTGAGGTCTCATGGGATTAAGAAAATCCTAAAATAATCCTAAAAAAAATTCAGATATCAGAAAAAGTCCTAATAAATTGTTAATCCAACTGATAGAGTTATTAATTCCATATATGAGAATTGTTAATCTAACTGATGAAGTTGTTAGTGAGAGTTTTCTGACATCTGAATTTTTCTTTAGACCTTTTTAAGATTTTTTTGATCCCATGAGACCTAAATGGAAATTTCCCCTATTTTTAACTATATGTAAAGTAAAAAATATTTACACTTAATTTAAAACATGTTACACAGTTAAAAAAAAAGTGCTGTACTTTTTCCCCCCTTGAATTAACTGGCAACCAAACAGCTTTAAAATATTACTACAAATGACATGAGCCTCAGGCATTCAGGCTCGGCCACATGGCTCACAATCCTATCACTGACCTATCTTCACAGGCCGGGGGTCAAAGAGCTACACTTTTTAAAATTCAAGAGTTGCTTAAATATTTTAGGGCAATCAATTTTTTTAATTGAGAATTTTTCAACCATTTTAGTTTTTTAATTTTGTAACTCTTTTTACCACTTTGTGATCAATCCTTTTATTTTTATTTTTGAATAATTTGATCCATGGGTTTGAAAATAGGGAAAATCCTCCCCAATACCCAATTAAACAAAAAATATCAAAAAAGACTCCAAAACTTTCACATGTCAAAAAAGGCCTTAGGGTCTTTTTTCTGACATGTAAATGTGTGATGAAAAGATAAAAAAAACCTATCACATTATCCCTTCTTTCATTTGTCAGTGGGCATTTTTGTTTTTTTATCACACATTTATATGTCAAAAAAAAAAGTCCTAAGGCTTTTTCTGACATATAAAAATTGTTGGGATCTTCTTGATATTTTTTTATTTAATTGGGCGTGGGAAGGATTTTCCCTTGAAAATATACTTGCGGCTCTCTTTTTTTATCCCCTATTTTTTTTTTTTTTGGGTCTGACAACTTGTGAGTTATTAATTGTTTCTTCAGAAAGAAATGACCTGAATCATTGTCTGCAACCACACAAGATGTCTTAATTAAATCACATGAAGAATATTTAAGTATTAGTAGTCCTGGCTCCTCTCTGCTCTTTTTATTTTATGTTATTTTTCAACTTAGTCACTATTATTTTAATTATTATTTTTAAGTTCAAACGGCATCATCTTGAGCCCATAATTCGTTTACTTATTATATTTATAACTTTTCTTCACGCAAGTTAAGCACAGGGCAACCAAAAATTAATAATCATTTCTTAAACAAAAAGCACTAACCATCATTGTTATAATATACGTTAAAGTCTCATTAGTAGCCACTTGGAAGTGTTCAAAATAATTATTCTTTAAAAAAAAAAATAAGAAAGAAGCAAGACTGGTAAATGTTTGAAATCTAACGATTTTTTCATCATAAATTTAAACATTTATTTACATGTATTATAGTTTGAAAACCAACATTCAACATTTTTATTTTTTATTTTTATATGATTTTTTCCAATTGAGACATGAGATTTGGCTTCAAAGAAGTTTTCATATAAATATTTAAACATAAAAATTAAATATTGCAAGATGTCAAAGCTTATAAAAGGAATGGAAGCGTCTTAACGACAAAATCAGTACATTATTAAAGTTTAATAATCAGTATTGTTGTTGTTGTTATTGCAAAATGCCAGAGAGAAGGAAGCTTCGTGAGGCAAAATTTACATTACATTATTTAAAGTTAAATAATGAATAAAATAGGATTAGGAACTGAAAAGTACTTTATAAACTCTCTCCTTAATTTACCAGCACTTAATTACAAAAATTATTCATGTCACTATTGTATTTAATTCTCATGTTTCACTAAAACACGCAAGATAAACATATTATCTCTTTTCCAATGAGGGCATTTTTGGAAAATAACATTCATGTTTTACATACTTATTGCACCTAACTAAATTTAAGTACATTTTCAAACAAAACAATTCAGTTAACCCTATCTTATACTCCCTCTGGTCCTTATTATAAGGCACAATCTTTTCTCACAAACCAAGAAATAGAATTTAAGTCATTAAATGAGTCTAAAATTGATAAAAGTTTCCAACTTTATCCCTACTTTAATGAGATATATTTAAAGGAGTTTGTTAAAGTAAGGGCATAAGAGGAAAATAGTAATAAATAAGTTAGTTAAATGTAGTTGGTGCCTTATAAAAAGGACCAAAATTGTAGGTAGTTGGTGTCTTATAATAAGACCAGAGGGAGTATCTTATAATAAGGGACAAAAGAAGGAGTGGTATTCCTAATTAACAATTAATGAATTTATCATGACGATCCTATAGAAAGGGAAAACATAGGAATACCAATATGGATAATTATTTTTTAAAAAAAATATAGAAAAATACTATTTGAATTACAAAAGCTTCAAAATATCTTCCAAATTATCAAAGTGACAAATAGGTAATCCAGTAGAAATCTAAAAATTTGAAATTTCGATGTTGGCAACTTAAATATAAGAATTAACAATTTAAATATAGACATTGATAAATTGAACTCCTCATGTTGTTACTGTATATACCTAAGTTGCTAATGATTATTCTTAAGTTGTTATTGTTTATATTCAAGTTGCCAACATCAAAACGACAAAATCTCATATTCCTATTAAATTACCTATTTTTATTTTTCTGATTTAATAAAAATTTTGGGGTATTTGTGATTTAAGTGGCATTTTTCTATGATTTTTCAAAAAAAAAAAAAAGGAAATTCATGTCATCTAGCTATCATCTTCATTACTTGTTTGACCAAAAAAAAAACTGTTACTTGTCTTTTACACAAACAAAAATTTTGTGAATAAAATAAGTGCCTTTATAAAATTATTTAAATCTGTTTTGCCAATCTAATTAATCTGCTTGGTTTGAGCACCATAAACATATATTTAAAAAATGACGAAATACTAACTCGTGAATGAATTGAGACTTAATTAATCACAAAGTTGAGAAGAAATGAGTTGAATTAAAATGTTTCTCCCGCGATCCTATTTACAAGTCAGCCGCAGCATGTTTTTTTTTTTTTAATGTTTCGCCAATTTTTATTTTTTTTTTAAAAAAAATCTCCTTAACTATGACTTAGAATTTAATAACTTCTCAGTTTTACTCTTATTTAATATGTATTATATTCAAAGAATATACAGTCTACACAATAATAAAGAGTAAAAATATACATGTATATAAAAATTTTAATGATGCGATCTATACATAAAAAAAAAAAAAAAATTAAGTCCAGTGAATAGGTCCATATAAGTAATACATTAAGATGAAATAATACTAATAATTTTATTAGAGGTGCTCCGTATGTCAAAGGTAAGATTAAGATCATTAATTTTTTGAAAAAAAATTGGAGAAAAGTTCCTAACAAAAATTTTTATTGGTGACAATGACTTATATTACATAATCAATATTTTGATTTATATCTTTTTTACCAATAAATTTTTTAATATGGGATGGTCCCTAATTTTCCTTAATTGTTTTCAAATTTAAGAATTAAGATTTTAATGTATACTTCACATATTCCAATAGCACAATTTTATCAATTTTTGTACGTAATCAATGATATATTCTTGTTGAACTTTGAATCCTGGTCCATTTTGATTGGCTGAACTATTTAATTAAGAAATGAATAACGTAACATTATAAAATGAGAAACAAATCATAGAGTTGTCAATGCATATTAGCATTGATTTCATATTTTTTAATTGTGGAGCAAGTCATTTTATATCAAGAATTAAATTCCTGATTTTGGCTTAAAGGGCAAGCAGGAGTACGCACCACCTCCTAATTAGTGGTCTAGTGTCCCTAGACTACTCCTATAACTATGATTCGTCTCCCTTGAATGATCCATGCCCCTGCCCTTAAATTTTCTGGCAATTTTTGCTCTCTCTGGTGCATGATGCATTGTTGTTTTAACCCTCGTTAGATTCAATTAGTCAAATATTCCTTTTGGTTCTTATTATAAGGCATCAACTACCAATAATTTTTTGTCTTTATTATAAGGCATCAACTTAATTTAACTAACTCATTTATTATTATTTTCTCATTATGCCCTCATTTTTAACTAACTCATTTCAATCTACATCATTAAAGTAGAGGTAAAGTTGGAAACATTTATTAATTTTGGACTTAATTAATGACTTAACTTACATTCCTTGGTCCGCAAGAAATAATAGTTGGTGTCTTATAATAAAGACCAGAGGAAGTATATATATGTGAGCTCCAATTCCTCATATTCGACCTAAGAGTGAAAATAGATCAGGCCCCTATTAGGAGACTATAGCCTGACTTATTTAAAGTCAGGTCTAACATTGGTTTATTTATTAAAAATGTCAGATTAAAGTCTAGATGTGTAAATAGGTTAGACTTATTTTTTTAAGGCCTAGCCTGTAATCCTTTAGATTTGTCTTGTTTACACATTAAATATATGTAAAGGGTACAATTTATAAATATTATGCTTTGAAGCCTACTAAAAACTTACATTTGTATAGGTTTTGATAGGCTCAAAGTACATAAATCATATTTATAGCCTATAAGTATATATTTAAAAAGGTTCTACGCTCAATAGGGTTTATGAAAGCTCGAGTCTAAATCTAAAACAAAACATGCATTCAGGTTTAGAACCAAGCTCAAGCTCAGACCTTTTACCTCAAATTATAGGCTCAAACCTATTTTGTTAAAGCTTGATCAGGCTCAATCGATATATTTTCCTGCAGCATCAGAAACAGTCTTAATCTTGCGGTTGTGTGATCATATGTGTTCTGACATGCGTATGTAGCTGTAAGCTCGCTCGGGCATTGAGATTGTCTATATATAAAGACGCGCGTGCTCGCTCTCTTCCTTTTGGTCTTTATGTTCATCTTTTACTGCGCTGTTGTTGATATTAATTATGCATGATGCTCTCTGGTTTGTTACTCTGTCCCATCGCATGCATATGTTTGTTGTGTGTGTCTATATATATATATATATATATGAACATGATGCTATCTTTCTCTCTCTTTTTCATCTCTGTCCTGTCTGTATATCCGATGATTCTTTTTCCTTCGATCTCCTTCATGCTGCGTTTTCACTCTTTGTTTTCATTCTTAAATAATGGCATCATTATCTTTTATCAAGAAAAATAATGGCTTGATTAATTTTTTTGTGCGTTTATATGTTGAAAGCATGCTCTTATATATTCTGTATGTCCATATGTGAAGGTCTTACTCGTCAGTTGAGCTATTTTGATGTAACATACTCTTTCTGATCTTTTTTATAAGGCACCAACTACCAATTTTGACAAACCAATAAAGTTAGTTAAGAGCATTAAAGTTGTCATAAAATTTAAGTGATTTCTAATATTATCTCTATTAACTATCATAAATTAAAATATAATACTCTCTCATACTACCCTTATTAAATATGGGCAGACATGAAAAAATAAATTGATTGCATCTTGAAAACTTGGAAGTGCCTTATAAAAATGACAAAAAATACTTGATAGTTGATGCCTTATAATAAGAATCAGAGGGAGTAGGTTATAAACATTTTTTAATAAATACTCCTCTTCGGTTCTTATTATAAGGCACCAACTATCAAATGTTTTTTGTCATTTTTATAAGTCACTTGTAAGTTTTCAAGGTGCAATTAATGAATTTTTCCATATCTGCCCATATTTAATAAAGGTAGTGTGAGAGAACACTATATTTGAATTTAGGGTAGTTAGTAGGGA
Organism: Acacia confusa; assembly: GCA_037074495.1. Lineage (NCBI taxonomy): Eukaryota > Viridiplantae > Streptophyta > Magnoliopsida > Fabales > Fabaceae > Acacia > Acacia confusa. The sequence continues at coordinate 8,810,922 of CM073508.1, read as the reverse complement.
TGATATTGTAAATCATTTGAATTTTATGACAACTTTAATGTTTTTAACTAATTTTATTGATTTGTGAGAATTGGTACCAGATGGAGTATAAAATTATAAAAGAATATACATTTTTGTTTAATTAAGTAAGAAACAGGAACCAATAGGATTAGTGTCTGGTAGCATTTTATGTGTTCAGAGATCAACAATGCAAAAGCCATGATTGACTGTCGTGGGTTACTGTTAAAGATGGATCATTATTATGGCCGAGGATTTTGGGAAGATGAATTCCGTAGAGTTTCAAATAAAATTAACGTAGGAGCTCATAGAAGCCGAGCTAGGAAATGTCTTAGAAATTTGGGTTTTATTGAAATTTGCTTTCATTTTGCTATTTCCTTGCTGTCTGAATTTTTTGAACTTCATGAGAACTTTTTATATAATCAATTATTGAATAAACTATTTTGAATTATTTGTGATGCTTTACTTGAGTTGGAGTTATCAGATTTTTTTTTTTTTTTTTTTTGGAAAATTCACTTTGGGGGATGTGTTTAATAAGAATGACAACTGAGAAATGGGCAATACACTTAGAATGAGTGCGATGGGAATCAACCTTTTTGATTCATGAACATCAAGGGCCTATTTAAGACAGCAGTTAGAGAAATGACTATTTACAATATGATTTTTTTAGAAGTAAGGAACAACATCATATTGTAAATATGATTTATTTTTAGAATGACGGTGGGAGAAGTGATTATTTGAAAAGTTAATTGAAATAGAAAATAGCTAAAAATGACATAAATCTTATTGAATACTACACATACATATTAGTTGTATATATTGTGATAATTAAAGATAAAAAATTATATTTAAATTTGATCAAAAAATTATATTATTATTAAAAAATTAAAAACTCTAAAGTACTTAATTAAATATATTCTCATGTATAAATTAGAATACAAACAAATGTATATTTAATAGTACACTGTTTATTGAATCACATATCCCTAATATTTTTTTCTAAAAGCTGAAAAAAGTAACTTCTATCAAAAGTAATTTTTTTTAAAAAAATAATAATAATAATAATAAGTTGATCTGAGACTATTGTTATCTCAAATGGTCCATTTTTCTCCACTTAACTTAAATCACTGTGCAATGAGCTTTTTCCCCCTCATTGCTATGTCAAACAAGTTGAAAGCTGGCAAGCCTTCGACCTATTGATTCAGATAGAAAATAGAAGCAAATATGATGTATAATGACACACTGCTTGAATATGCAGTGAGGTCTCTTATATATATAGATGGTCATACAATATTCTAGAAGAATATTTATAGTTACATAGGGAATATCAGAGCCTATAGAAGAATAACATGTATATACAGAGGCAGCCTGTCAATACAATCCAAGATCCACCGAATGTGCACTAATAACTAACTATTGGGACCACAAGGACCACTACACTAATCATAAGCTAATCATACATCATTATTTGTTTTAATTCTCCTCCTCAAACGAGAGGGTACCACTACCAAACCAAGTTTGTCTCTGAAAAATTCAAATTAAGACTGAGTGAGAGGTTTTGTAAGACAATTTGCAAGTTGTTCAGAAGAAGGAACATATCTTATATCAATCATACCAGAGAGGACTAAGTCACGAATAAAATGTATATCCACTTCAATATGTTTACTTCTAGCATGTTGTACCAAATTTGCATCCAAGGTTTTGGCACTCAAGTTATCACACTAGATTATGGAAGGTCTTTTCAAAAACAATCCTAACTCAAATAACAATGAATTAAGTCATTTCAATTCAACAGAGCCATCAGCTAAGGACCTATATTCTGATTTAGCACTTGACCTTGAGACCACTTTTTGTTTTCTTGATGACCAGGAAACAAGACTATTATTAAGAAAAACACACATTCCTCCAACTGACCTCCTATCATCCAAATCACAGGCCCAATCAGCATCTATATATGCTATCAATTGTGGCTGAAAACCGTTAAATGACTTGATATGTAATCCAAAATCACAAGTACCCTTAAGATACCTAAATATTCTTTTGACTGCTTGAAAATGAATAGTCCTCGGCTGAGACAAAAATTGGCTGAGTTTGTTGACAACATAGGATATATCTGGCCTAGTTGTGGTTAGATATTGTAAGGACCCTATCGCTTGTCTATACTCAATAGGATTTTCTAGAAGTTCTCCATCTTAAGCTGAAATGTTCCTACCAATAACCATAGGAGTTGGCACAGACTTACAACTAGGCATACCAAATCTTTCTAGTAGATCTAGAACATACTTAGCTTGACTTAAGAAGATACCCTGTGCATCCCAATACACTTCCAGCCCCAGAAAGTAATAAAGGGGTCCCAAGTCTTTCAACAAAAAAATCAAATTCAATCGTTTTATGAACTTTTCTACAATCACTGAATTATTCCCAGTCACCAGAATATCATCCATGTAAATTAGGATAAAAATAGTGAGATCATGCATTTGCAACATGAACAATGAAGTGTCACTAGCTATGTTGTGAAAGCCCCAATCTAGGAGAGTGTACCTTAACCGATTGAACCAAGCCTTTGGAGCTTGCCGAAGACCGTAGATAGCTTTCACCAGCTTGCATATGTGCTGAGGTCGTTGAGGGTCAACAAAACCTTCTGGTTGGCGCATGTAGACATCTTCTTCGAGAACTCCATTCAGAAAAGCGTTGTTTACATCTAGTTGCCAAATTTCCCACTAAAATGTCACAGCAATCGCTAAGATGACTCGTATTATGGTGGACTTGATAACTAGGCTAAATGTCTCACTGAAATCAACACCGGGTACTTATTGAAACCCTTTGGCGACTAATCTGGCCTTGTGTCTGAGAACAGACCCATCGGCTCGAAATTTTATTTTGTAAATCCAATGATTGTCAATCAACTTCTGGTTTGTATAGGGAACTAGGGTCCAGGTTTGGTTTCGGAGCAAGGTCTCAAACTCTTCTTGCATCGCTTTGAGCCAAGATGGAGATAAAATTGCTTCTCAAACTGATGATGGTGTGCTTTCTGTATCAGATTGCAGTGAGGATGATATGGAGTGTGACTGAGCTTTGCCTCGCCGAGAAGAGTCGTTTACATGAGAAGAAGCAATTAGGGATACGACATAGGGCTTATTGGGCTTTACTATTCCGGACTTGGACCAGGTTATCATATGATGAGGAATGTGACTACTTGGCCTGATAGCAGGAGAAACTTGTTCACGTGGACTAGACTCAGGTTGCTCTTCGGCAACATTCCCAAATTCTGGTGATGACATTTCCAGTGAACCATTAGTGACATCATGAGAAGAAATGTTATCATTGATCACTTCTCCAAGGATTGAACTGGGCTTTGTCTGAATAATCATTGGGACTACATTTTGCTCATTCATTGAATTGATAGACCGACGCAAGAAGCCTGTTCGAAAAGGAAATGAATTAGAACAAAAAACTACATGTCGCGAGATAAACAATCTACCTGTTGAGCTCAGACATTTATGGCCCTTTTGTTGAGAAGCCACACTGATGTACACACATTTCTGGCTGTGAAACTGAAACTTGTGTGTTGTATGATTTTAAACATAGGTAGCAGGCACATTCAAAACTCTGCAAATTCTTATAGTCTGGCTCTGTTTCCATAAGGCAAAACAGAGGAGAGTTGTGATTTAAAACTGGCGATGAAAGGCGATTTATAATGAATACTGCTTGTTGGAAAGCATCTACCCAATAGCTAAGAGGCATTCCAGCATAGGCAAGCAACGTTAGACCCACTTCAACTATATGTCGATGCTTGCGTTCTGCTCGACCATTTAAGACAAAAGTATATGGACACGTATAGCGCATATTGATGCTTGCTTCTTGTGCTATAGGGATGAACGGCTTGTACTCACTTCCATTATCACACTGTAGAGCTTTTATCTTGCGATTGAATTGGTTTTCGACGAATGCTTTAAAATGTTTAAAAGCATTAATAGCATCACCCTTATGTTTTAATGGATACAGCCAGGTGTACCTGCTGAAATCATCCACGAAATGAATGTAAAAGCAGTGACCGCCATGTGATTAAACAGGGGATGGTCCCCATAAATCGGTGTGAATCAAATCTAAAGGCCAATTTACTCGAGAAATAGAGCGCGAAAACGGCAAAAATTTTGATTTCCCCAATTGACAGGCTTCACATACATGTTCATTGTCATAATGATACTCAAGCTTTTCATTACAATTATTCAATACTTGTTGTAAAATTCTAGTACTAGGGTGTCTTAATGCATGGTGCCATTTTAGAAATTGAGCACTGGGAGTGTTGATCGTGCTTGCCATTAGAACCTGTGGTCTTCCTTCAGTACTTTTTTCCTTCAACCAATACATTCCTTCCTTTGGAGTTCCCTGAATTAGAAGATCGCCTGTCATTGAATCCTTCACATCACAGCCATTGTTAGTGAAATGTACAACTACATTATTGTCATTGATTAATCTATTAACACTCATCAAACTCTTAGTAGCTGTAGGAATGCATAACACATCTTTGAGAATTAACTTAGATTTATCACATGGTATAATGGTGGATTCAACACCTAGGATTGGACTTCTATCACCTGTACATGTAGTGAGATAACGATGCTTACCATCCGAATTGAGATCATCCAGCTGCTCAGGGTGTTGAGTCACGTGGTAATTGGCTCCACTATCTACATTCCAAGCTGGATCTGCAATGGTGTATGGGCTGACATAATGGGCTTGAGGTCCATTGTAAAAGCTTGTCTGTGATCCACTGTTTTCATGATAGTAACAGGTTGCCAACATGTGACCTGGCTTTTGACAATAAATGTAGAAGGGACAGCCGCCGCCACCTCGACGCTGATCACCGCGGTAACGTCCTCCTCCGCCTCGAGAGCCACAGAAGTTGCCTCGCCAGTTCCCACGTCCAGGAACAGAGTCATGTTGTTTGTCAGCCTCACTTCGCTGAGCAACAGAAACATTAGCAACAGGCTGTATTGTGAGACTGGAAAAATGGTTGAGCTGATCTAATCTTGTCTCAAAGGACAACAGAGCAGCTTGCGTATCAACCCAGGATAGGTCAGGTTTGTCCACCAGCTTGACCACGATAGCGTTATACTTTATGTCAAGGCCATTTAATGTGTGTAAAATGAGATCATCGATAGCAACAGGGGCTCCGGCAAGGGCAAGTTCGTCAAATGGATTCTTCATTTTGTTTAAGTATTCCTCCATCTTCATCGAGTTTTTACGAGTGTTGTGCAACTCATTCTTCAAAACCATCGCACGTGCCTTAGTCGAGGCACATGTTAGTTCTCTGGCTTCCGTCCATAACTCCAGAGCAGTCTTGCAGTGAAGGAGTTGAACACCAACATCCTGAGTCATGGTGTTGCGTAACCATCCTACTAACATCCGATCTACTGAGTACCATTTGGCATACTCAGGATTGGGTCTGGTTCCACCGGATGTTCCAAAAAGAAGCTTCGCAAGAGCAACGAGCGATCCGTCGATGTGGCCCTCGAGCTAGTTTCCTTCAATTAAGGGAAGGACGATGGATTCCCAGACCAAGAAATTACCACGATCCAGCTTGATCGTGGTGGTCTAACTTGACGAACTAAACAAGGAGTAAGCTCTGGCAGTTGATCATGAGGCAGAGTTGACTAAGGAAGCAGATGCAGATGAATCGGCCATTTCTGCTCTGATACCAAGATAGAAAATAGAAGCAAATATGATGTATAATGGCGCACTACTTAAAAATGCAGTGAGGTCTCTTATATATATATATATATAGATGGTCATACAATATTTTAGAAGAATATTTACAATTACATAGGGAATAGCAGAGCCTATAGAAGAATAACACATATATACAGAGGCAGCCTGTCAATACAATTAGGGGTGAGCAAATGAAGACCAAAACCAAAAATCGAACCGAACCGAAGCTTATTCGGTTTTTTCGGTTTCGGTTCGGTTTGTGAAATATGCTTATTTCGGTTTTCAGTGTTCGGTGCGGTTTTTTAAAAATTTATTTGGTTAAAACTGAATAACCGAATAAGAATATGTTTTTTTTTGTAAAAGCTGCACGGGCCTTCAGGCCTCAGCCCATTTGCTCACCCCTAGAGGCCCAGACTAAACCATAAGCCCAATCACCCCAAACCCTATTTTACAAAACTCTCACTCTCTTAGTTTGACAAAACTATCACTTGGGATTGCGGCAGGTCCCTCGTCTACAACGGCACCCCTCTGGCGATACTCACAAAGATCAAGACTTCTACGATGCCAGACTTGTCAACGGCTACAACCTCCTCTTGATCTCCATCACCCTATTCAAGGGATCTAAGAAAGGTGTTATGCAACTTTGATGGCTTTGATCTCATGGTTAGGTTTATCAATTTTCCGATTTGATCTTTTCCTTCTATGTCCTTTGTTTGTCGGCTTCTTCTATCATCTTTGGCAGTCTACTTTCTTAAAATTGATTATTGTACTTTGATTATTTTGATTTCATTCAAAATATATCTTTAAATTCATTGTTTGGGTTTGGATTATGAAGAAGAGGAGGAGAATGAATAAACTTATTTTGGGAAAGACTTTCTTTTATGTTACTGGTCAATTTGGCACCAGAATCCGTGTGAATTGTGATGATCTTTAATTCGTATTCGCCGAGTTGATCTTTGAGGGATGGTTAAAATATAATTTTCTCTGTTCAACTTTTCATCATGCTTTTATATTCTTTACTGATCACTTATGATGCCGAGCTACCTTGCATGTTATCACTAATGTTGCTGAAAATTTGTCCTTTTTGTTGCATTTAGTCTGTTGGTATTGTAAAATCTGGAATATGCACATTCTTATTGAGAAAACATGACGAGGGAAGTCTTGATTTTCATTACTACTTGGTGCTTGAAACCGTTTTAATCTCCATATAATTTAATGCTGCCAAAATATGTTTTTTTATTGCAAACAGTTTGGGGGAAAAAACCAAGAAGGCCTAATGTAAAGCCCAAATTAAGCCCAAAACCGAAATAATTTGTAAACCGAATCGAAATATCTCGGTTTTTTCGGTTTCAGTTCGGTTGTAAACATGTGTATATTTCAGTTTTTCGGTTTTTACTGAAAACCGAATACTCACCCCTAAATACAATCTAGGATCCACCGAATGTGCACTAATAACTAACTATTGGGACCACAAGGATCACTACAATAATCATAAGCTAATCATACATCATTATTTGTTTTAATTGATTCCTATTTCTTACTTAAACAAAAATGCATCTCTCTTTTATAATTGCATATCTATTGAAAAAATGCATATTGGCTATCTGCCAGTAAAATGTTTCACTCTCTCTTCATATAAGAGATGTGCTTAAATGTCATTAGACCAAATGACCCCGACATATTTGCTCTCAATCACCGCAAGGTGTTTCCTCAGTATGAATATCTCAAATTTCTTTCTTGTTTTGTGATTGATGATGGGCATTTTAATAAGGGAATAGAAAATCAGTTAATGACCAAATAGTAATATTTTATTCTTCCAACACACTCCAAACAAGTACCTTTATTTTTGAGGTTCAATAAAGTGATGCTAATCAATAAAAGGTAAATTAAATAATATTAACACTGATAAATATTAATCAAATAATAAGGATGTAATTCATGATACAATATCATAAACATGTTTCACGTCGTGTCCTCAAATTATAATATAAACTATATTTTATATTAAAGATATTAAAGATCAGAGGTGATATATTCAAATTTTGCCACTCGTATAAGAATTTTAGTAATTTAGTTATTAGAAATATGTAAGTTACTTATGTGTGCTCTTTAAGTAATGAAACTTACTCTTTTCTATTGGCTTTAAGATTGAGAAAAATATAAATAAAAAAAAAATTGAACGCATAGTTTTTATAGGGAAAAAATAAATTAGGTGGAACAATATTAGAAATAAAGCTAAAATCCATTGATACACACCTCTTTAATTCTTTTTATAAATCTATTGCTGAATAAGATTTTAGTCCTAGATATAAGTTTATTTAGAGGATTATTAATGACCATTATCAATTCTACTCTTATTTAATTATAGCTGAAAATTAAGAGTAAAGAAAGATGAAAATGATTTATAAATAGAGAGAAAAATATTCAACATGCATGCGTAAAATTAAAAAAAAAAATATCAATCTAAAATATACTCCATTTAATTACTACTCCAAACTTGTTAGTAATTAGTTGTTATTAACTTATATCCCACTTAATTAACTGTTATTTTTTAATATATGAGAATTAGTAAAATAAAGTTTTGTATTTATTTCTCATTTTACCCCTTTTAATTATGAGAATATTATTTCTACCTTAAGTCAAAACTACGTCGTTTTGACTCTTTTTTAAATGAAAAGATGAAAGGAAAAAAAAGAAAAGGAAAAAAAACAAAAACAAAAAAAGAGCTAAAACAGCGTAGTTTTGACTTAAAGTAGAAAACTTTTTTTGTCTTAAAGGCAGAAATGATATTTATCATTGTATTTAATTATCATACATTCTCTCTTTTCAACATAAATAGGGGTATATATATTTTTTTACATATTTATTGTTTCAAACTTCTCCCTTTGATCCTTTTTATAATAGCCTAAAATTTGAATTACATTGGTCATTTAATATGAGTCTGATAAGAGTTGTTTAATTTGAACAAACAACAAGTTTTTTTTTTTTACAATTTTACCCCACATTTATTATATAGAATCCATTAATCAAAATATTAATAATGCTTATATTTACTTTATTTATCTCTTACATGTCCCTCATAAATAAGGCCATATTTGAAAAACAAAATTTATTTTTGACACACTTATTGTTTTTAACTTATTTTAACAATTTTTATAAATTAAGTAATTTGGTTACTAAGCTTTGACAAATATAACTAGAGTAAGCAATTTTAACCAATTTTTTGAATAGTATGATTTTATTTCAATACACATTTACTAAATAAGGTAAATTTAAAGAGTCAATCAATTTAAAGCATATTAAGTATCTCAACTTTCAACTTTCATTTTTTAATATGAAATATTTGATCAAACTGAAGCTGTAATAAGTACCAAACAAATGTGTACATAAAAGAGAGGTTAATGTGTAATTCTATCAACACATTTTTTTCAATATATGTCTAACATAAATAAGTTTTGAAAATAATAATAATATCACTAAATAATTAAAAATTATGCAGATTCATCAATGCCGTCAAATTTCATCAAATGTTTATCAGATTTTTCTTCTAATTCGCTTAATTGATGTAGATGAATTTAATAGAAGTTTGATGAAATTTAATAGCCTAATTAATTTACATTATTTTAAATTTAAATTGTTTATAATATTTTGTTCTCCAATTGCACGTACCCTTGTAAAATGTGTGGGCACCCAAATATTCAACGCACCGAATTCCAACATCATTTCCACGCCACCTCTTCATGGGTCCCATGTGCAATCTTCTCAAATAAATTATAGTTAAATAGTAAATTTATCTTGAAAATATACGTTTGAGAGCAATATTATCCTGAAAGTTTTTTTTCGCTTAATGTTGCCACGGAAGTTTAAAAATAGAGCAATGTTGTTATTTTCTGTTAAAAAGTTAACAATCAACGTCAATTTTTTAACGGTCAACGTTAGTTTTTTAACGGAAAAGAGCAACATTACTCCATTTTTAGACTTTCGGGGTGAAATTGAATTTGAAAAAACTTTCATGACAACATTGTTCATTGATGTATACTTTTAGGACAAATTTATTACTTAACCCAATAAATTAATGGAGTAATTTTGAGTTCAATCCTCAACTTCATTGATTTTGACACAAGACGCACGTCCAACATACCTCTCTTAGGCCCTGTTTATTTCGAAGTGATGCCCGGGGGGTGGTAGGGGAGGGGAGGGGAGGGGAGGGGAGAAAAGGGAGGGATAGATGATTCAAGCTTATTTGGTTTGTTAGGCGGAAGGAAGAAATAATGGGTTCTTAATAATCTCTTATTTAGAGAGATGAATGATAGTAATTCATTGTTCTACGTTAATATATTTGATTATATTTTTTATTTATATGTTATATAAATTAATTTATCTTTTATCTAATTAACATTAAAATATTTTTATTTATAATCAACATAATAATATATTTTTTAAATTAATTGTATGATAATATTTTTTTTAACTATAATAGTATTTTTTATTTATAATAAAATATTTTCACTTAAATTAATTTCATAATAATATATTTTTAATATAAAAATAATATATTTTTCATTATAATAATATTTTTTAATTGATATTTTTTAAAATTTTCAATAATTATTATAATAATGTTTTTTATTTGTAAACATATAATTTTTTAAAATTTATTAATGAGAAAAATATATTTGTATTCAATTTAATTTAATAAATTTAAATTTGTATGAGCAATATGTTAGAATTATAATAATTTTTAATTAATAAATATATACTTTTTATATTAAATTATTTTTAATGGTATCTTCCCTCCAAAATTTCAAACAAAGTTAGGGGAATGAAGAACTTTTCCTCCCTTTCCCTTCTATCCCCTCCAACCAAATAGGCCCGTTTGGTATGGAAAAAATTTGAGGAGGGAAAGAAAAGAAATGAAAGTTTTTGAAAAATGAGAAAAGATGAGTTGTTTAATAGGAAGAACATCAAAAGATAGTGGTTGTTAAAGAATCAAGAAATGCATATTTTACATTTAAAAGTAATTAATTCAAAATAAAAAGAAAAAATTACTAAAATATATTTTTTTAAAAATATGCTCTTATTAAGTTCAAACTTGTGTAAAAAAATTTTTCACTAAATTTGAACTTTTTCGCCAACTTCAAATTTGAAGGGTAAATTTGTTAAAAAATATTATTGTTCACGTGGGATATAATCTTCCCACGTATAAGGGAAGATTGGTGGGCCCGTAAACTTGGGTTTCTCAGAAGATTTATCCAAAATGCATAACAAATGAAGGAACTTGCTAATTTTCCTTTTCCTTCCCACCGAATCCTTATACCAAAAGGGCCCTTAGATAATCCAACATATAACCTCCCTCTTAGAAAGTTAAGAGAAGTGTTCAGTGTTATTGAGTTACATTTGCAAATGTGTCATTGTTAATACTCTTTCAATCTCTATATATAAGAGTTTTTCAATTGAATCGTGAGATTCTTAAAAAAAATTAAAAGTAATTAAATGTCATAATTATGTAGGAAATGTAACCTTTTTTTTCCAAAAAAAAATGCCCCTATTTTTGAATCTCCGAGAAAGAGCAATAATGAAAAATGATGAAAAATAATATATGTAGTATAATAATTAATTGATAGGCAAAATGGGGAAAAGTGTACTTATTATTGAGATAAACTTAAAAATGATTTTACATTTTGGAAAATATTTTTAGAGAGAAAAAATAATTTTTAGAGGAGAAAATACCTTTGTAGGGGAAAATATTTTTAGAGAGAGAAAATATTTTTTAGGGGAAAATATTTTTTGTAAAGTATAACAATTATATTAAATTTTAAAGAAAATGACAAAATGGTAAAAATAACTCATTAATCTTTCATCTCCCTTCCTTACTGTTTTTAACTCCCAAACAAAGGGAGAAAATATTTTCTATTTCTCATCCTTCTCCTCCGCTCCAAACTCTTTGCATCTCTTTCATTTCCTTCTCTTCCAAACTCCCCTACAAAAAGAAATCAGAAATCAAAAGTGTTTTATTTGACCAAGAGTAAGAAAATAATTAATTTATTCTCCCTCTTAAAACCCCTCATATTAGGTGAATTTTATTTTTTTGAAGAAGGAGGCCGGGTTTTGGAGGATTTGTAAAAATCTCTGATTCCCTCCCCTCTTATTTTTAAAACTCCCAAATAAGGGAAGGGACTATCAAAACCCTTTTTTTCCTTTCTTTTCCCTCCAAAATGGAACTCCCAAAAGCCTTAGGGACAAGCTCATTAAAAAAAAAAAAAACTCTTATATATAGGGATGGATGCGGTATTATTTATCAATTTATAAGTTAAACAAATTAATTTAGATAAAAATGATAAATATAAATATTTTAAAGTAATTTAATTAATTTTCTTAATCTTTTTAAAAAAATCAATCAGGTCTTATATTTTAAGACCAAAAATATAATATTAGTTAAGAGAGATGCTTAGTGTCATTGAGCTCCAACACCCTAACTTGAAAATGCAGCTCGGCAAAAATGAAAAAAAAAAAGGAAAAGGAAAAAACAAGAAAATACAGCTTTGTTAAATACTCTACGGTATTATTTATTAAAAGAGATGCACTCTTTATTGTATTGATCTACTCTCTTTTTAGTTACATTGAGCTACATTTGGTTTTCAGAGCAAAAAAAAAAAAAAAAAAAGCTACAACTGGTTGTGCTTTTATTATGGTATAAGGATTTATTTGGGGACAAAGTATATAAAGTATACTAATGATTAATTTAATGATTTGGAATTTGTTGGATTCAATTAGTGAAAGGGTTTCTAATTATGCTAGTGTATGTAAATGATATCCTGAAAGTTAATTATGGACGGATCGGAATTCGATGAAAGGTATAGGAGTAGTATACAAATATATATTGCTTACATTCAAAGCCAGCTTGTTAAAAAGTAAAAAGTAGGGTGATTATATTTGATCACTCACTTTTATCCCACTCCATCTAGATTTTATTATAAATTATTAACTACTAAATATATTTAATCTTTTATATAAGACATATTTTCATTTTCAGAGAGCATTAATTGTTTTTTTTATACATGTTGATAATTACTAAGAGTAGTGGATGAGAGTAATAATTCATATAATATTAGAGCTGGGTACAATTAATAGATGTAATATTAGAAATTACTTAAACTTAAATTGTTTTTATTAGTTTGAGAGAATTGTTAATTGGTGTTTTATAATAAGAACAATAGAGAGTAAGACACTAACTACGGACCTAGATTGTCTCAGTAGCTTTTTTTTCTCAGAATTTGTCAGTATCTAATCACAATCGTTGGAGGGGGAGGATAGAGAGATATTCAAAATAATCTGCTCCATTCAACGGTTGTTATCAGATACTGAAAGATTCTGAGAAAAAAAACTTCTGAGATAATCTGCTTCCCACTAACTACCATTTCTCTGAAATAAAGAAAATAAAATTATTAAATTAATTCAAAACTAATAAATGTTTTCAACGTTATCTTTATTTTAATGTTGTGGATTTTAAATGAGTCAATTTAAGAAACATAAGGGAAGAATGATAATAAATTTTTTCATCTTTGGTGAATGTAGAAAAGCCATGTTGAGAGATTCACCCATCATAATCAGGTTTGTAACCCGGTTCAAATTTGGATTAGTCAAGATGAAACTCTGGATGCCAAATGGGCAACAACAAAAAAATATTAGTAATTATTGACTTATAATAAAAATTATATTAAAGGAAATATTTAAAAGATTATTAGTTTAATAAAGCACCAACAATAATATTGAGGGTCCTTTGGCAGAGTGAGGTTCAAATCACGATAGTGGCAGTAACCTTTTCTTTCGCAGTCGCGTGCGCATTCTGATTTTCCTCCCTTTTGCCTCCCTTGTAGTGGTACTACTACTTATTATAAGTTCACTATCGGCCAAATTTTTAGTAATATAAATCTATTTAGAGAGTTACTCTATTACTCATTATTTTTTAAAAAATTTTCATCAGAAAAAGAGAAATAACAGAGATATAAAAATGATTTGCAATATATTAAAATTATGATTATTCAGGGTTTAGGTGGTAAGTATCAAAATGTGTTTTTCCGACTCTACTAGAGATTTATAGGACTCTAGCCCATGGTAAATTTTAGGATAAATATTTGGGGGGCTAAATATATACTCATTGACTAATTAAAAAAAATTATTCAAGGGGGCCAAATGTATATAAAAAATTCTTATTCACAATAAATATTTGAGAGAGATTTTTTTTTTTTTTGAGGTCATAGCCCCCCTTGTCTCTATGAAGCTCCGCCAGTGACTCTAACAAAGGTTTACACTAATAGACCAACTTTATATTAATATTAGAGTATTTATGAATAGATGGGAATTAATGTAGTTAATGATTAGAGTTAAGGTGCAAAAATACACATGATTTTTTTCCCAGAGCACCTAACACCACATGTTTTTTTTTAGCAAAAGTTACATCTCATCGTTATGCTACTATTCACCGTGATGAGAGAGAAAGAGATAAAGTGAATAGTAACATAACGATGGGATGTGACTTTTGCTCCAAAATGGTAACTATGTGTGTAATTTTACTAAAAAAAACGTGATGTTGGATACTCCTAAAGAAAAAACTCATTTCTATTTTTACATTTTAACCCTAATAATTAAAGTGATGGGCTCGTTGAAGGTTAAGAATGGGGAAGCACATGAGAGCTTCGTATTGTTTTAAGGGTTATACGCTTACGCTATGGTCAAATCCATCACGTGCGCCCTACGAAGGCACTAGCTACCGCCTTGCGCTCTCGATGCTTTCCTCAAAATTTAATTCTTCATATTCTAAAAACTCCCTCCACACTAAAATAACACTCCATCCCTTCTTCTTGGCTTTTTTTTATAAAAGACAATTTGTAGTCATGTCTTGTTTGTTTTTTTATATAAGTGACACTTATGATTGAAGTTATCTATTTTTTTTTTCAAATTAAGAAAAATGGGTTAGGAATCCAGAGTTCCAACGACCGATTGTTGACAAGGTCATCGTAGCTTCAGAGATGGGCTATTATTGGAGTTGCCAAGCACTCTAGTGGTTGGCCACTAACAAGAGGAGCTTATGTGACATTTTAATTTGAAGAGCCAAGCACTCAAGCTACATTGCCCCTCCCCTCACTTCTTATACTTTGACAAGGGTTTATGCAACAAAGGACCTGAAACACAAATTTTATTAGGATTTTAAAATAAGGCTAAAGTATACTTTTAGTTCTTTAAGTTTACATGAGATATACTTTTAGTTCTTTAACTTTATAAAGTATACTTTTAGTCTTATAATTTTAACATCGTTAATTTTACAAATGAAAAATACAAACTTAAGTGATGACGGTGTAAACTTAAGTGATGATTATATAATTAAATGCTATTAAATTTAAATTTTAAATATGGGTAAATTGAAGAATAGATAAATTTTGTTTAATTAAATGATATTAGTCATCACTTGAGTTCGCCATGTCCGCATTTTCTGTTAGCAATATTAATAGTGTTAACGTTTTTAAGACCAAATGTATACTTTATAAAGTTAAGGGACCAAAAGTATGCCTTATATGAAACTTAGAGAACTAAAAGTATACTTTAACCTTAAAATAATTACTTTAGGGTATTTAATGATACTAAACCATGAAAGTGTATGAAGAGTGAATGGAGAGGCAACATGGCTTCAAGGGATTGGAGGATGGAGAGATGAGAAATTGTAAAGAAAAAACGGATGGGAGAAGCATAGGAGAGAAGCCGGTCCGGAGAATTCATCAACCAATGCCCAAATGAATAGTGTTCTCTATTGTACTTCATCCTTTCCTAAACATATGATTTAGTAAAAGAGTTTATTTTAATTCTAAATGTAATACTTAGTACATCAATTTATTTGTCTCACAAATATATAATTTTTTTCTTAAACTATTCATATTAATTACATTTAATAAAGAAGGGCTTTGATCCACAGAGTAGTTTCTATTCAAATAATTAAAAATAATATGTTAGAGAATCCAACACACACATTTTTTAACCAATAGTAACAAACATAACTAATAGTTTTATATTTGTAAAATAATGATCTAACATAACTAATTTTTTAATATAATAGGAGTAGATAAAGAACTTTGTGAAGGTCAAATAAGTAATGATAATGAACGACGTGATAGTCCAAAATTTTAGAACCCCAATGGATGATGACAAGAGAATGTCAGGGAAGACAAACAAATAAAGCAAAAGCCTCACGGAAAAGAAAATAGGAGTGACTGCAATTCACACAGGCTTTAAGTGAAAGCTTGCAAAATTCTGGGCAAAAACAAGAACCCTAGTACACTGTAACACATTGGGCAAAAATTCTGATTATACTGTAAATATGAGAGTTGATAGTAAGGTATGTTCTGATATTAAATACAATATATTAAGGGATTCTTTTTAATTTATTTTGTCTTCTAAATGTATAAATTTTTCTCCTAAATTTTTCTCATTGATGGCATGTATTAAAGGAATTTTTCATCAAAGGAGTAGTCTCCTAGTGTCCCATGCGAAGGATTAAAAGGGATGTTTTGAAAAAAAAATCAAAATACATTTCCTTTACAAGTAACCAAGTAAAGAATTTTAATTAATATTATAAATTAATTATCAAACTCTTGCACAAGTAGCGATGGAGTAATCACCGTAACTGGATTTTTGTAAGAGCATGACACTAAAGTAGAGAGTTGATAATTAATAAGAATTGAAATGTACAAGATCATCATCTATGAGCCCATTTCCATTAAGGTACGTAGAAGTTATTTTTCCAATACAATTTATAGTATGTGAAAAAAGTTTTGTCATAAGTTATGCAAACATAATTTTCTAACGTTAATTCAAAAACACCCTATATTTGCAATGTTTATAGAGTGATGATTGTCATTGGAGAAAATATTCTCGTAGTTATCACCAACCCAACATGATTATATTAGACTAAAATCATATAAAATATGGTCACTACTACTATTATTACCAGAGAGGTTATTCGTACGAATCCTAAGAAGTTGAAGCAAATGTGATCTAAGCAATAAATTTATACCGTAACCACATTTCTACACAACCTTACCAAGTTACCATACTTGAGTTAGAGACTACTACAAGGTAAAAAATGATGTCAGTGGGATAACTTGCCATTGCTTTTTTTTTTTTTTCAAGATAACTTGTCATTGCATATATCACATATATGAAAGATAGGGAGCTAGGACCTAGATCTATTTGAGTTATCATTGAAGAAAAAATATGTTATTACAAGTTAAGACAAAACTCTTCTTATAAATTTTTCTTATATACCGTAAATCTCGATAAAAAAACAGTTTCTACCAGTAATTCAAAAATAATATTATGAGAGAGAGATAAATTAGCCTTACCCAATTAATGCAGTTAATGGAGAGGATATTTGAATGATTTGAATCCTTTACTTTACAAGTCATGTGACAATATCCTTAATTATAAGGCTAAACCTCAATGCGTAACATATATACATGAATCAATAATATAAAATCAAAGGAGGGAGATTGATTGGTTTGTGATTCTTCTTCTCCAGCTTTTCAGCACTAGTATCTTCCCCATGTGCATCTTGCTTCTCAGCTCATCAGTAAAAAGTATCCCTCCTTTAAGGACAAAATGATGTCAAATTTTAGTTGTAGAACATGCAATTTCAAATCATTTCAAAATCACTCCAAAAGAAGTATTTTTATTATGAACAAATTATACAAATTTCTTTTCAATTCCACGTCTATATTTTATTTTAAAAGTTGTTATTAATGTTTTTATGACTTCTGTCAAAATAGAAACATCCCCTACATTTCTAAAATATGCACTAGTGTCTCACTTGAAAGTTAAAAGTTGGTGATTCAAAATACTACCTCCAGTCCTAATTATAAGATAAAGTTGACTTTTTTTAGAGGGATCAAGGAAGCTAAATAAGTTACTTAATTATTTCATATGTTATGTATTCTTAGATTATATATTTGTTTATTAGTCAAACTAATTAGTTTGAAAGAAAAAAAAATACTCTAAAGTAATTTAATTAGCTTCCTTAACCTTTTCAAAAAAGTCAACTATGTCTTATAATTAGGACCAGAGGGGGTATATAATAAAACTATGCCTAAATTATTTTTGTTTGGAGAGAATATTAGACAAATAAGGATGAGGCTAAAATTATTGAGAGAATACAACTCTTTTAGCGAAATGAGGATATACTTTAATACTAATACACACAGACACAAAATACTTACTTATAAAGGGATTATATTTGTAGAAAAATTTGAACTCCAGCTACTTATTAGTCAAATCTTTATTTTTCAATTTGAGAGGTAGATATTAATGGTTTAAAATTATAAGTGAGATTGAACCCACGTACTCCCACTTACAAAAGAACTTTCATTCCACTAAGTTATAACAAATTTTTATGGGTTAATACAATCTTTGGTTGCTTAAGTTTGTAGTCATTTTAGTTTAAATCCTCAAGTTTAATTCTACTCAACATATCATGTTTTATAATTTAATAAAAATTTGAATTATTTTTTGTATTAACAGACCAAAATAAAAATAAAGCCAAATTTAAGACATCAAATATAATATCAACCTCATACTTCATTTGTATTAATTGAACCAATTTTCAATCTGTCAGATAGAGACATTAAAAGACACCTCAGCCAAGTCCAAGCATTCGTTGTTAGCGAATGCATGAGATTGCCTCTGTCCCTACCTGTTTCTTTGGTGACATTATCATCATCATGCTTTGCTGTTTTGTTCTCTTGCGTGCTTCCAACCCATTATGAAACACTTTTCACAGTTTCTCAGTTTTAATAAGGATTGAAATGTACTATATCATCGTCTATGGGCTTGTTTTGATTAGCGTAAAAACTGTTTTTCTAACATAATTTATGGTATATGAGACAAGTTAGTGAAATATGAGCTTAATTTTCTGACACCAATTCAAAAAAGCTCTATAATTTCAATTTTTACAAAGTGATGAGTGTCATATTGGAGAAAATATTCTCATAGTTATCACAAACCCAACATAATTATATTAAACTAAAATCATATAAATATGGTCATTACTACTACTATTATTAGGAGAGAGGTTATTCGTATGAATCCTAAGAAGTTGAAGCAAATATGGTCTAAGCAATAAATTTATATGTAACCACACTTCTACACAACCTCACCATACTTGAGTTAGAGACTACTACTAAGAAAGACAAAAAGTGCTGCCATCATGATAGGGTTAAAAGTTGCTCTTCACATGGGTTATCAAAAAATCCATCTTTATTCTAATTCTCTCGATGCTATCAATATTCTTATGAGAGATTACTCTACAGGCCATCCTTTAAGAGACACCATTGGGGAAACTAAAGACCTCTTATTTCGAAACTGAGATGTGGAGTTACACTATACTAAAGACCTCTTGTTTCAAAACTGGGATGTGGAGTTACACTATACTCCCAGAGACAACATCTCATGTGCTGATTATATGGCTAAAGAAGGTCACGGAGTTGATGCTGATGCGGAGGTGATTTTGATCCCAATGATTCTTATAGGATGCCTTGAAATGGTTCTGAAGGACCAACGTTCCTGTTATTTGTAATTTATTTCCTACTTTGTTGTACTAAAGACTAGATTTTATAGTCTAGCTCCTGAACTATCTTTCAAGCTTCGGCTTGCCTTTACTATTATTAAAAAAATTGGAATAACTTGTCATCACATATATCACAAACATAAAAGAAAGGGCGGTTAAAGGGACACAAAGCCCTCACTAAAGACCTATTTGAGTTGGCAGAGAAAAAGTATATTCACGTAAGTTGAGATAAAACTCCTCTCACAAACTTTTCTCATATACCATCAATCACATTGGGAGAGCAGTTTCTACCACTAATCTAAATAGACACTAAGTGAGGTTTTGAGAGAGATAAATGTAGCCTTGCCTTGCAAATAGAGAGGCCATTTCAATGATTTGAACTCTTAGTCACATGCCAATATCCTTACAAGGCCAACCCTCTATGCATAACATATATACATAAATCAATATAAAATCAAACAAGGGAAATCGATTTGTTTGTGATTCTTCTCCACCTTTTCAGCACTAGTATCTTCCCCATGTGCATCCTGCTTCAGCTCATCAGTAGAAAATCTTTTTTTCCCCCTTTAAAGACAAAATGATATCAAATTTTAGTTGTAGAACATGCCATTTCAAATCGTTTCAAAATCTCTCCAAAAGAGGTATTTTTATTATGAACAAATTACACAAATTTCTTTTCAATTCCACGTCTATATTTTATTTTTAAAATTGTTACTAATATTTTTAAGACTTCTGTCAAAATAAAAACATCCCTTATATTTCTAAGATATGCACTAGTGTCTCGCTTGAAAGTTAAAAGTTGGTGATTCAAAATATATAATAAAATTATGCCTAAATTATTTTTGTTTGGAGAGAATATTAGACAAATAAGGATGGGGCTAAAATTATTGAAGGAATCACAACTCTTTTAGCGAAATGAGGATATACTTTATTACTCACACACACACACAAAATACATACTCATAAAGTCATCATATTCATAGCAAAATTTGAACTCTAGCTACTTATTTGTCAAATGTTTATTTTTCAATTTGAGAGGCAGGTATTAATGGATTAAGATTATAAATGGGATCAAATCCACGAGTTCCCCACTGACAATAGCTTTCATTCCACTAAGTTACAACAATTTTTTATGGGTTAATACAACCTTTGATTGCCAAAGTTTTCGGTCATATTGGTTTTAAGGCCTTAAATTTCATTCTATTTAAAACATTTAAACTCTATAATTTAATAAAAATCTTAACCATTTTATTTTCTCATATCAAACATAATATCAACCTCATTTGTATTAATTGAACCAATTTTCAATCTGTCAGACAGAGACAGTACAAGACACCTCAGTCAAGTCCAAGCATACGTTGTAGTAAGCGAATGCACGAGGTAACCTCTGTCCCTACCCTGTTTCTCTGGTGACATTATCATCATCATGCTTTGCTGTATTTTTCTTTTGCGTGCTTCCAACGTACTATGATCTAACACATTTCACAGTTTCTCAGTTTTTCCTCAGCTTTCAGATTCTCTCTCCCTTTTCCCTTTATCTTCTTCCATCTTAACATTGTTTAGAAAACCTGGGAATCACCCAACCCACTGTCTTCTTTTAGTCCTTTGTCATTTTACATGGCCTCATAAGTTACAGCTTGTCGTCCAACATGCACAATTATTGATTTAACTCAATAATAGTGGTGGGGTTAAAATTAATGGAGTCATTTCAGTTCTAGTTGTTGGGCTTTCCTGAATCTCAATTCTCAAGCCAGATACAGAATATGCTCATTACAAAAGAGAAACTAGTCCCTCTCATTCTTAATACTTCTCATATCTTAAATACTGAATAAAATATTGATATAAGACCTATTTATCTAATTTATTTAAAGAAATGAGTTAAGTTAGTTAATATGTCATTTTTTTCTTAAAACAACCCAATCATTTTTCTTAATTTTCTCCACCTTTCTCTTATTTAATTATTGTTGAAGGAGTATCAATAAAAAAAAATTGATAAATATTAAAAGAATATATTATATTTTAGGCCAAGATCAATCCCTTGTTAGGTCCTATATTAAGAACCGGAAGGGTATTTAATAATGACATTTCCTCTGTTTGATTTTATTTGAATCAATAACACAATGCAAGTCCTCTTTTTGAAAGAGAGAGAGAACTGTAATGAAGAGATTAATGATGGAGATTAGATTCTTAGCACAATAATAGATTGTTTTGCTGACCTTACTGTTGGGCCATTTCTGTTTCAATATGAAAATTATGTGATTCTTTGCATTTAAATTGCTAGATTTGACCAACGGGATTGACTTTAATGAAAAAAGTTAATCCCTACAACATAACGAACTTATATTTGAATCTTCAATAGGAAATATACCTACATTTAGTACCCCATAATGCGTTGAATAGAATAATAGAAGCATAATTATACCTAATAAAAAAAAAGAAAAATTGCTCGATCTGGCATTTTTGTGATATTGTTATTGAACTTGGTCAGAAGCAATTCACGGGCTTGAACATAAGTTTATGACTTTGAAGTTTCTCCAGCAAAAAAAATATAATGGGGCATGGGAGGATTCCCATATTGTAATGGTGTGTCACAATTTGAGCAAAAAATCAAGTGCCATAGTACCGAGTACAGCCTTGTTTGCCTGGCACTCAAACAACCCTTGCACTTGCACTTTGTATCTGCCCCATGTGATTCTTGTAACTTTCTTTCACCTCATCAGAATTCTGACTTTTTCTCTTCGGACAAAACCTTTATTTTTTTAAGAAACTTTTGTAAAACTTGAAAGCAGACTAAAAATTTATGTCATTTCAATGAAATCTTTAGCATAGCAACCAATTCTAGTTAGGTCTCTTGCTAAGGGACTGTGACATGGATCATCCATTGAGATCCATTGTCACAGAGGTTAGAGATCATTTGATGTGCTGATTACTTATGAAAATCATAATGACTCCTTAATACAAATACCAGATGTATTGTCAAGTTTGTTTGGAAATGGTTTTTTGAAGGATTAGCAATGCTTTTTCTAAACTTTCCTGTGTTTACTGGGATTTTATCATAATTTTCTATCATCAAGCTTTTGCTTGCCTTCATATTACAAAGTGGTTGAAAGTTCAATTGTACCCCTTTATACACCAAACTTAATAGCTAGTACTACAATTTATGGAAATCGTTAGCAAGTGGAAAATGCTATTTCCTGTGGTATGTATTTGCTTTGGTATGTGGTAATGTAATTGTTCTTTCATATAAAGAGTGGGAAGGTAGAAGCAGAGGATGACGATGAATCGAGAAATTGGGAGGGAGAGGATGTTTTGAGTTTTTTTGAGTCGGGGCATTTTGGTATTTTTATATAGTAGATAACGTCTGATAAGTCATTTTAACATGGTATTTTTGCTTTAATTTTGTAAGTTTGTAGGTACTTTTAAACATGTAAAAAATATTTTGATATTGGGTATACTTTTGATAAAAATTTAAAATTTATGGTTATTTTTACACCTTAATTTATAATTGAATGTTCGATTTTACCCCTTTATGCACCAAACTTAATAACTATAATCTTACAAGTTGTGAGTAATGCTAACTGCAGAGAAATTTTATAATTTATACTAATAAGATAATGATGATGTTATTGATTTATGGTGTGAAGACTGAAGAGAATGTTTGGACAAACAGGGGAATAGGCTAAAACAGGGGAAAGTAACAAGAAGGACAGAGATGGGGAAATATTCCAACCATATGGTTTGGCAAACGTGGGATCGGTCCTCTCTGTCCCTACTCAGTTTCTTTTGATAATCTCACTGTACACTCTTTGCCTTTCTTTTACAACATGATCTCGCATATCCACAGTTTTTCAGTTCACTCAGTTTTCAGAAACCCGACACAGGCTTCAAATTATGTGTTTTTTGCATTGAAATTGCTAGATTTGACCAACAGGGTTTGAGTTTAGCCAAAGAGATTATTACCTTATAACGTGACGAACTTAGGTTTGAATCCTTATTGCAAAAGTGTACACATTTAGTGTTCGATAATATTTCGAATATAATTGTCTATAATAGAAGCATATATATTTATTTGACCTAAAAAAAATTGCTAGACTTGGCATTTCTGGGACATAACTTGGTCAGAAGAAATTCACGGGCTTCAACAGAAAGTTCTTGACTTTTAAGTTTCTCCGGCAAGAAAATATAATGGGGCATGGGAGGATTCCCATATTGTAAAAGTGTGTCATGGTTTGAGCAAAAAATCAAGTGCCATAGTACCAAGTACAACCTTGTTTACCTGGCACTCAAACAACCCTTGCACTTGCAAATTGTATCTGCCCCATGTGATTCTTGTAACTTTCTTTCCCCTCAAGAGAATTCTGACTTTTTCTCTTCGGAAAAACTTATTTTTTGAAGAAATTTTTGTAAAACTTGAAAGCAGACTACAAATTTATGTCATCTCAATGAAATCTTTAGCATATCAACCAATTCAAGTTAGGTCTCTTGATAAGGGATTGTGACATGGATCATCCATTGAGATCCATTATCACATTATCACAAAGATTAGAGATCATTTTATGTGCTGATTACTTAGCTTATGAAAATCATGATGACTCCTTAATGCTAATACCTATCGAAAGGTTTGGTTGGAAATGTTTTTTGAAGGATTAGCAATGCTTTTTCTAAACTTTCCTTTGTTTACTGGGATTTTATCATAGTTTGGTATCATCAAGCTTTTGCTTGCCTTCATATTAAGAATTGGCAAATATTCTTACCTTGTAAAAAGAAAAGAAGGGGTTGAAAGTTCCATTTTATCCCTTTACACACCAAACTTAATAACTACAAACTTCAATCCTAAATAGAAAACAAAGTGGACTTTTTTTAAAGAGATTAAGGAAGCTAAATAAGTTACTTAATCATATCATATCTTGTGTATCCTTTAATTATATATTAATTTATTAGTCAAAATAATTAGTTTAAAGAAAAAATATAATTATAAGCATTCTAAAATAATTTAATTAGTTTTCTTAATCTCTAAAAAAAAATCAAATGTTTCTTATATTTAGGGTATAATCTTACAAGTTGTGAATAATGCTAACTGCAAATGAATTTTGCAATTTATACTAATAATATAATGATGATGCTATTGATTTATGGTGTGAAGAGAATGTTTGGACAAACAGGGGAATAGGATAAAACAGGGGAAAGTAACAAGAGGGACAGAGATGGGGAAATATTCCAACCATATGGTTTGGCAAATGTGGGATCGGTTCTCTCTGTCCCTACTCTGTTTCTTTTGATAATCTCACTGTACACTCTTTGCCTTTCTTTTACAACATGATCTCACAAATCTACAGTTTTTCAGTTAACTCAGTTTTCAGAATCTCTCTCTCTCTCTCTCTCTTCCTTTATCTTCTTCTTCCTTAACACTATTCAGGAAAGCTGAGAATCTCCCTGTGTCTCTGTCCTTTTCTTACTTTCACATGCCCATGCCTTAGACACAAGTCCCAACCTCTTCTTGTACCATTCAACCCGCAATTACTGACTTTTTTTTCACCCTTAATTAACTGGATAATTGTTAATTAATGTATTGGTTAGGGAATGGAATTACTTTAAGGGAAAATTTATATAGAGGCCCAAGTAAGTGAAAAAAAATTCAAAAAAGACCCTAAAATTCTGAAAATACAAGGCCTTTTCTGATATAAATTTATTAAAACTTTAGTTGTTAATGGGGCTGACATAGTTGTTAACGTTTTAATGAATTTATACCAGATTGGTATTTTTAGAATCTTAGGCCTTTTTAAAAAAATTTCTGTTACTTGAGCCCCTATATAGATTTTCCCTTACTTTAATGGTGTTATTTCATAATGCTGTTTTATTTTATTTTTTTTCTGTTTGATTTGATCTCATGGTGTGGTCATGCAAGGTTGGCTTTTTATTTTTCATGCTTGTACTATAGAGATTAATTATGATAATTGGACTCTTATCATAAATTGGATTGTTTTAGTTGA
Organism: Acacia confusa; assembly: GCA_037074495.1. Taxonomy (NCBI): domain Eukaryota; kingdom Viridiplantae; phylum Streptophyta; class Magnoliopsida; order Fabales; family Fabaceae; genus Acacia; species Acacia confusa. Next base: position 8,785,614 of record CM073508.1, on the reverse strand, counting down.
CTATATTGTTGGGCTATTTAGGTGTCAATATGAAAATTATATTGATCAAGAAATGCGGGACACAAAAATCAGTGATCTTTTGTATGCACCGCTAATTTAAAGTAATGTATCACATCTTTCAAATTAAAAAAAGGCAATTAAAGATACTGATATGATGTTCATGGTTAAAAGTCTATCAAATACTAGTCTAACCCTTTGAAATGCAAAAATAAAATACAATTCAAATTATAAATTAAAAGTAATACTTGTATTCTTATAGAAGAATAATAATTAATGATGAAACAAAAAATATCAGATGCTTTATTACCCAAAATTTATCATATCTTGAAATTTCCATGACTCTAATCAAAGACTTCAAGTGTATTACATATGAAATTAATAATTAGCCTATTATTCCATCCAATCCTAATTATAGGATAACACTTGGGAATTGATCTTAGTTATAATTATAGAACAAAGTTCTAATTTTTGTCAATTTCTTCCTAAAATACCATTATTGATATTTTCACAATAATAATTAAACAAAATAATAATAATAATAATAATGCACCTATATATTCTATAAAGTGAGTAATGTTTGCAATTCATTAATGCCACGTATACCTCAATTCTACTGTTTTTTTAATGAAATAGTGTTGAGCAATTTTTGTCATATTTAATAATAACATCACTATTAAAATATACTTCCAACTTCCAATAGAAGACCGGAAGTTGTTGAGAGAGGTCGATGAGACCGAACTATGTGAGAGCTTGGAGAAGTCGTGTGTGAGATAGTAGAAGTCGGACAAAGAACAGAGGATCAAAGTAACTTGATATTTTTTAAAATTTTAAATAAGGGCATTTTGAAAAAAATAAACATAATTAACTAATTTAACTACTATCCGTACTCTCTTAAAAATTAGGTAAATATGTTATATAATTAGGACCGGAGAGAATACTACATTATAGGAGTTTTTAATCACTTTTCTTAAAAGGGATCAATTCTTAATCAAAGTTGTGTGGTCTCAAAATGTTTGCTTAGCAAATATATATAAAGTTCTCCTGATCATATTCCCCCTTTTTTTGGTGGACAAAGCTATGCTCGCCATATTGGAATTATCACAAAGAGGATTAAGTTCTTATACGTTAGGCTCTATTTTTTTCTTTAAAAAAAAATAAAGAGATAAGGTGAGGCCAGACACTCTAAACTTAACATAATATCAAAATTAAAAACAAAAACATTATGTAAACATTATCGTTTGAGTCTGTATTGTACTGTGGTCCCTATGTTAGGCTTTAAATTGTCTCCAACATGCTGAGATATCACCAAGCAGAACAAGCAGGCATGTAGGTTTCTAAGTAACCCTATGATTTGGATTTTTGTGTTTTGAACTGATTATATTATTGAATCCTGTTCTTCATTATGATGTCCTTCTTTAAATATAAATACAATAAAATAATTCCAATGACAAACCCAACCTTCTCTATCTATCTATCAAACATTGACTCACCTTATTCTCTGTATTGTCCCCATCAAAATCTTAATAGGCTATTATGAAGACCAGGCCTAGGGGAATTAAAAACATGTTTTAGTTTAATGGAACCTAATTAGTAGTTTTTTAAGTTTAACTTCCCTGTGGTTAAAAGACTGTCACTTTCTAAAACTAGAATGTGGCCTATAAATTACTTTAGTGTAGAAAAGTGAGATTATTGTGGTTGAGTTGGTTGATTGAAGCCTTTTTGTCTTTAGTATTGATTTTATATTATATAGTAGTTTTGATTTGAGTATATTCAAGTCCTAGAAGGTAATTTGTGTTCATAGAAAACAAAGATTGGGAAAATTCTATTAAACCCCTATTTAGCGTTTTTAAATAATTAGTCCCTACAATTTATTTCTTTTATTAACTCAACCGCCCTAGTTTATTTTTTTTAATAGAGTTAGGCCCTATAATGTTTAAGTTTTATAATTCGCTCCCTAAATCATACATGAGGGTAGACGACAACAAGAAATTTTGATGTGTTTGAACAAAAGTAGTAGCATAATCATAAACCACCCAACTTTTGGCATAACTTTTCAAACGCGAGTGAATTATAAAAGCCAGAGCAAAATTGAAGCTTGTAAGGAACTAGAAAAATCAAACGATAGAAGATAGTTGAGACTAGGTAGGATTGAGTTTTATAAAAACTCTTTGGAAGTTATGCGTTTGCTCTTGATTGATTGTGGATAGGTACATCCTTTACAAGATGAGATTCGATAAGATCCGTTATCCTGTCAGATTGGGGTCTTGACATCATTCATGTGTATAGATAAGGGCTAAGATGTGCAAACTATCTACTCTGAATGACTCAAGAGAACAATTTGGACTTTGATGTCTTATTGACACAACCTTTTTGCTTGTTTTAAACTATTTAAACTGGAATGTGGTAAAATCTCTCAGAACTACAATAATATGGTCTATTTAGTAGACATTTTGTACTTATTAAGCTTTTTGCTTGCCTTTGTATTAAAAATAAAAACAACGAGAGATCAAGACCATCTTCTTGCCCATTTGGTTTTCCTGTAAGTGTTACTCGCTTAAAATGGGCTTATCCAAACAAGCACCGGAGCAGCAAAATAGACCCATAACAATGGTCCTATATAGTACGCGTACGTATCAGTTTCCTTTTATTGAATAAATTGCTCTTTCCTTCAAAGAAAATGAGAAAACAACTTTTTCTTTCTATCTAAATCTTTATTATTTATGACACTATATAATAATAATTGTTAAAGGCATTTAGAATTTTATTTATTTTATCCTTTATATGAATATATATATTTATATACAGATTTTTTCCCTGTGCTTGAGAGTTATGCTATAATTCTAGCAGTACGAATTATGAATATCATATTATAATATGACCATACCGTTTGAATAGAAACACTAACATGCCAGAAACTTTACAATTATTACCAAATAATTTCAATGCAATCATAACAGAAGATACAATAGAGGAAAAGAAGCCACAATAAGATTAAAAACCCAAGCTTTTTTTCCCCTCCAAAAATCAAGGAACAAAAATTTCAAAAAAAAAAAAATTGATCTGAAGATGGCATTCCAAACAAGAGAAGCTATAGTAATTGAGCGATATCCACGTATATTTCTATCAGTGGCCAAAAGATAAAACAAGCATGAAAAATTACATCAAACCTATTGAAACATTTCATGTTTCCTATAGAATTCTTATACCACAATATTTAGACAGGTTACCACCACTACAAAGTAACAAATCACCTGAGTCTATTCTATTTTTCATCAACAAACTATCAGTCAAAAAATTCTCAACAGAAGAATTATAATTATACTGATCAAGATCATGGTAATTTGATGATCTTACATTCGACTTGATCACATTTTTGTCCAAGTTCTTGATGTACTCTTGAATGCCATGATGAGGCTCAGAGGCTTCAAATGGCTTCCTTGCAAAGGAGAATTGGAATTTGGAACTACTTGAACTTGGTTGATCTTGCACAGATGCCATTATATTAATGCTTTGATTTGGTTGTGAAATTCCATTATGATTAGTTATGGATTGTTCAGGAGAGCAGAATCCCTGTGAAGATAACTAAATTATTTTCTGAAAAATTTGGTTTTAGTATTTCCTTAATTATTTTAGGTATAAAGCCCAACAACACAACTAAGATGATGTCATGGAGTTCCATCAAACAATAAATAATGGAATCAATGGGAGCACATGAATTTATCACTCTGTACCAAGTTAGATCCCATTTCAATACTTTTCTTCCAAGTAAATAAATAAATAATGAGAGACATACACATATATTGAAAGACCATTTTATGGTGGATGACTAAAGCATATCATGGTGGTTTCACAAAATAAACTGTTTGAGATTATAAAAAAAAAAAAGTATTCATCATCTGTTCAGCAAAAGAGCTCCATAGTTGGTGCAAGAAAAAAAAAAATCAAATAAAAAAGAGCTCCATAGTGAAAATTAGAAATTGAAGCACTTAAACTAACCTCAGGTAAATGGCTGTCTGATGGCATGGAAGACCCAAATAAATTGAGTGGCAGGTCGTCTTGTGATGAAAAGTCAGAACTATCAAACGGGGATAATGATACACACTCATCAAAATATGCCATGGCATCTTCTGCAAGACGTTTTGACATCTTTCTTCTTTCAATGCTAGCCTGTTAGCATGGTTTGGTTAACTAACAATAAAACAAGTAAAAATAGAAAATAGTATGATATCACATAGCTAGTTGCTAAGCATTACTTTTCTATATCTGGAAGTACATTATATCCAAAACCCAAATGATTAGATTAATTACATCTGAATTGAATGCTTAAGATCTTCACATCTAAGAACAAACAAAGCAGGAAAATAACGGACATCCTTAGTGTATGAGTAGGTGCTGCTGTAGTGTGTTTGTTATCAAAAATACTGAAACCACACAATTCAAAGCAATGAACGTTGTAGCTTTCAGTATTGGGTTTGTGCATCTAACTATTTGGAAAAGTTTGTATGATTAGTAATATTAGGTTTGAAAATAATGGTACAAAATGTATATGATGTTTTTTACTAACACCTAACCCACACAAATGTCTTCAAAGTATTGGATGGTTTACATAATATGGTCAATGTTTACGCACAGAACAATACATGCATTCATGCACATGACATGGCCAGTGTAATAAGATGCACTAAACAACTAAAAAGGCTAAAGAAATGTTACTTTTCTTGGACGAGACTTCAGCACATTTGGGGTCTTTGGATATGGCAGAACTTCTTTCAAGATTCTGTCCAGTTCTTGTGTTCGATGTTCTTCTACAGCCAGGTCAGCCCGAAGCTTTCTAGCCCGCTCTTGGGACTGCAAGTTTAAAACAGGGTTGACTTCACGCAATTTGGAGACATGATTCAAAACACAGCACACAAAACATGAAAAGAATAAAATTATTCAGTCGAGCATATATCATTTCATAATTTCAAATGCAGAAAAAGGCTCTTGTGAGCACACAACTCACCAAAATATTTAGCATATATATTAAAAAAATAGGGGAAGAAAAAAAAATTGAAAATCACCTCCTCAAGCTTTTTGGAATACTCTCTCCTAATCTCCAACACCAACTCCACTGCACCAGGGTTTACCAAGTCAGGAGGAATATCAGCCACGTTTGTAATAGCCACACCAATAGTATTACTCCTTCGGATAGCCTAAACTTCCAGAAAAAAGTTAGAGATTAGCCTTCTTCAGTCAAACTAGTAGAATTTCACAGATGAATTGATCAGTTGATTCCAATCATTTAGTGAGTGAATAATCAGAAATTTTGAACTATTTGCAAAACTACCTATTCGAAAAGAAGCAATAGAAGTGAAGCAACCATAGCACTATTGATATGACTCCTTAACCACAAATGAATTATCAGAGACGCAAGTTGGAATTAGGTTGACTTAGTCTCATTTATTTTAAATATTTTTAAGTCAGTTTTTATTTTTCCTGACTCAGCTAAATAAAAGGGCCATTATGACTGTTAGGGTCCACTAAGTCCATTAGCTCCTACTTTTCTGTTATGCCCAAGATATTACAGATATTGGTTGCTTTTCATATTTATCTCATTGTAATTCTTCCTATAAATATGTTAGCAGTCCTATAACCTAGCATATGAGTGAGATACCAGTGTTGTTTAGCATGTTGTTCCCAAAGTAGTCAATCTCAGATAGCGGCACGTAGCAGCTAACCCAAAAAACGTTAAAGCGGTATAGCACATAGCGGGATGACCGCTATACCGAAGATAATAGATACACACATAAAGGTTCAAAAATAGAAATGTATTCAAAACTCAAGACATATCCATCATGAATAATAAAAAGTCAACTAAAGAAACAAACATCATTAAATTAGTCTCTAAAGCCATAAATTAAATATTCATATTTTTACTGTAGCAACTATTTTTACTATAGCAAGCATTTTTACTATAGTTAAGGTCTATGGTTGTTGTGATTGGGAAGATGAGACCATTTTCACTGTACCAACTAGCCAGCACAACAACAGAACTGTAGCAAGCAGAAATCAGAACTCTTGTAGTGACTATTATTTATATCTCTTCTTTCGATTTCTCATCGCAAGTAGAAATCAGAACTCGTCATCTCAACTTTTGAACTCTTGTAGCAAGCAGAAATCTCAACCTTCAAACTGTAGCAGGCAGAACTCTCGTTGTCTCAACCTTCGAATTGTAGCAAGCAGAAATAAGAGGCGCCGAAATCAGAAATCGGAGAAGATTAGGTCTCGTCGTCTTCAGGAATAAGCCGGAAATGTCATTGTCTTGTTTTAGGAATGTCTTTTTTTTTAACTGTTTGTTTAAAAATACTAAACAGCACGAGACGCGGCGCGACCAGGCGCGCTGCAGCGGGCGCAACGAACGCAATGCAAAAACGCACCGCAACGGATTTGCTGTAGCAGGCAGCCACTGTTCTGCTCCGCACCGCCACAATAGCGCTGCTATTGCGCGCTATTGACTACTCTGGTTGTTCCCTGTGCCTAACTTCTTCCTATCTTACTACTCAGTTCTGTACCTACCAACTATGAACTTTTATAAAATCAATTAAATTTAAAAACACATTCCCTAAAACATATGCAGGCATAATGCATAAGAAGACACAAAGAAATCACAAGCAGGAAGAGTGAAACTTCAGAGAATTATGGGACATGTTAGTCTCAAAAAATGCATTGACCATTTTTTAAAATTTTTTTGCTTATTACTCCCAAAGCACATGTTTTTCATCTAGTCTTTTTTCATCTAGAAGTGATAACCGGACTAAGAGGGGTATAGCAATGGTATTCACTCTCACTCCCCAATTACTCATAATTTGTAAATGTATTTAAATATATTTATTTATTTAAATTACACTGGCCCCTGAAAAAGTTATCTTTTCATTTAAGCTCTACTATTTTATTATGTGGCCTGGTCCATACTGGCAAGCCTGATGCCTGGCCCTTTTTTCTAACAGGATTGGCACAGTACATTTTGGCCAGGCGGCAAAAATTATAAAGTTAAGGTATATACTTGTTTCGAATCTATCAACCATTAAGAGATAGGAGAGGCTCAATCTGAATCAGTCAACCCCAATGAAGCTTCCAGAGATCAGTTTCCAGGTATTTCCAAAAAAAAAAAACAGAGAGAGAGAGAAAGAAAGAGATGAAAGAGAAAAAGTGTGAGTAAAACAAAGACTCAGAAGAAAGTGGACACAAGATACACTTTAACAGGTTAACTAAGGTGTTAGTTAAGCATTGACTCTGTACTGCTTGTATCGATTCAAAAATAACCAGATGCCTTAGATTTGGAAAAGCCAAAGGTCAGGAAACTTACATTCTCAAGATCATTCTGAATCTCAAAAATAGCACACCTCACTTCAGAGCGAACCGTTTCATATATATCACTAGCTTCCAACATATCTAATGGTACCAGCTGCAGAAAGAGACATTTCCATAAGTTGTACCACACAGCTTTTAGTTGTCATCAAGAAATACTTCTTAGTGTAGAGGCAGTAAAGTTTCCGAATAGCAAAATACCAAAACTCACACCAATGAGCCATGACATCCACTATTTCAGCAAGCAAGTACAACAGCATGGATATGTACCAGTGACACACCATTGGACTGTCAAGAACTCACCTTCATTTTTTCACAAACTGTTTTGATGGTTTTCTCTTCAGAATCACATACTGAACTTGTTGTTGAAAGTGCAGCTGCATCCAAACGAGACTGAGAAAAAAGCACAATAGTCAACAAGCAAAAGTTAATAAGTAAATTGCTTCATGTAAGTGCATGTAGCAATTAGATCAAAGAGGAGAGTAAGGTGCAATTTTTTAGATGTTTTCTACGAGGAAGTTTTCTAATAAAACAAGACAGATGAAGTATTTAACATGACAGTAATTCAAAAACACATTGTCCAAATGTTATATTTTGATGTGAAAACTAGGTTCAAAAAATACCAGAGTTGTTATCAAAGTTCACTCCTTAGATCAATTGGGTACATACCGAAATTGCAGCTGAATTATCAGAAGATGCAAAGGAGGAATGCTGACTAGACCAAGTCTGCAATGTTTTTGTCTGATTGACCACACCATTGTTGCTTCTAGGCAAACCACCATTCCTATTACTCCCAAATAATTCTAAATTGTTTCCATCCTTAGATATTGTTTTGCTACAATCTTGCTCTGCTTCGCTCTGCAAATACAACAAATGCAATATGTTGAATCTTTTCCCTACCCTTTTTCCATGCTAACTATTAAAATAGGAAAAGCGAAAGCATCCTAATGGCTCAACTGCAGAAAGAGAAAAAGGGAGAAAACTCATTCAGATCTTGACAGATAGGTGAACTATCACTATGGTCTCCACATAGACTTCCTTTAAATTTAGTCAATCAATCACTAAAATGCTAAAAAATCATATGAGGTGGTTTGGACATATATAGACAAGGCCGTCGGAAGAGGAGGATAAATCAGACAGCATAACAATCCTTTGTTGTCGTTGTTGTTTGTATTAACGGCTGAATGCTTATAATATTGCCTTATGCATGTATTTTGATCCAGAATTCAACATTAACACTGAGTATAACTGTCTGTCTGCCAGATTTAGGTGTCCATCTCTTGGCATCAAAATTTCAATGATTAAATCTGGCCCTAAATTTTGAATGAAGCTATGATGCAAGGACACATATAGGGATGTTGACTACATATATGGATTCAATATAGAATTTTCCTTAAGGAGAGCCCATACACCAGAAGTAGAATAATGCCGCCTGGAAACCGGAACTTGCGAGGCCGAACGATTGCGACGGCTGGTGTCCAGCCTGGACAAACGCCGACCTGTTTCCTTCCTACCCACCATTGCCCCCTTACAACTAACTGCATTATCTCTTGTCACGGATCTTCCTCGCCAAATAAATCCACTATTTGAATTCATAGACTTAGCACTAGCAGGATCTAAGGTAGTAGCTGCAGTTTCGTCAACTTTAGGAGTTCCTTCCATTTCCATAGATTCGATTTGACCATCTGGAGGTGACGTACTGCTCCAAAACAAAGGATTATCCCTTTTGTTAACAAACTCATTAGAAATGTCGGAGCTGTTCCTTGAGCAAGCACTCACACTCCTTGACCTTCGAATTGGAGCCTTCTTACGGGCTTCTTCTCTAGATTCTCTCGCCGATACGGTAACCGAAGGAGAAGTAAAATTCCCTCTCCTGGAAGATGATTTGAAGGCTGCAACAGCCATGGCATAAACGGAAAAATTGGAGCCTAACAAAATTTAAGGATTGGGTTCAAGGGTTCAAGTTTTGAAACATGAGAGGAACAGAGAATACAGGGCGTGATGATATACGAAGAGAGAGGGAAAATGAACAGAAAAAAGAAAGAATGCGTTTACATTCCATAGAAGAGACAAAATTCTAAGAAATTGACACTAATTCACACGTGTCACGTTAAGCTTAGCAAGAAAAAGAGGACAAAGCAGATGTGAAATGTAGAGAAAAGTAGATTGAAAAGGGGCTACAGTTGGGAATTGAACAAATAATTGTCGTTTTGGTTTTTTTTTTTTATATATATAAAAATTTTAGGAAAAAGGTTGGATTCACCAACAATCGAAGGTTAGATAATACCAATGTTAGGCAGGATGAGCCGTCTATTATTTTCAAGCGTTTACGTAGGCACCCAGGAGCTAAAATGTCTCCCTCAACGCTTTGACTAACTCTAGAATCAACCCCCTCCCTTTTGGTAAGAGTGTCCGACTTCTTCGCTAGTTGAACCAAAAAACGAGGGGTGTCATTTTGGTTGTTTTGGTTTTCGATGATTCATTTGAGTTGGATATTTTGAGTGATGTTTTAATATTTTGAGTGATATTTTGTCCGACATATTATTATTTTTTTTTGATAAAAAAAGTTTTGAAGGGGTTCGACACCAGTCTCCCACCAAGGCCAGGGCACGGCCCCAGGCTCTATGAGCACTTACTGGGGACTTACGAGATTGCTTACCAAAGGAATCCCAGTAAAGGCAGAGGGGATTGAACCCACGTCTCAAGAGACTAATCTTGAATCCTTTACCATATGTGTCAACTCTCATTGGCTTGTCCCACCTATTATGATTCAGTGATGTTTTAATATTTTGAGTTGGATATGTGTAAATTGATTAGTGTGGGTAAAAGTGTGAGCCTAAGCCCATATATGCCCATAATAGGAGGGTACCATATATGGTTGATTTTAATGCGGTTGAGTGGTGGAATGGAGGGAGGAAATATTTTTTTCTTTCTTTCTTTTTTCTTTTTGGGGGGTGGGGAGGCGATGAAACTTGGTGATAGATAGGGTAACAAAAGCAAATAAATTAGTGAGGTGGAAACTACTTCATATTACAAATTATACAATTTCAAAGGAGTCATGCAATGGTTAAGGTCGAATAATTAAGAGGATTCACACTTCAACATTTGCAAAAATATAGGGACCAATCTAAGATAATTTAAATGACAGGGAATGATTTAAAAATTGAGGTAAAATATGTGGCCCAGATGATTAGTTATTTCAAAAGCTCTCTTCCAGGATACTCAACAAACATTCCCCTCCAACAGACATTCAAGCCTGGGACTTGGTAAGGAAGAAAATGGATATAGCTTGTTTGAAATAATGATTGGAACTTTTAAAAGTAAATTTTTAATTGTAATTTAAAATAAATATATAAAAATAGTTTTGAATTGATTTACATAGATAAACACTTTTAGATTATAAAAATGATCACAAACAAGCATTAATGAAGGTTAGCCAACGACAGAAGAAAATGCTTAAAACTGGATAGGGCCTATCATGCCTTTGCAAGGCGTATGCTTACCCATAGTAAATAACAAAAATGAATCAATCGAAACTTTATTGAACTTATTATATATATGATCTCATATTTTCAAAAATTCTTATGAAATTCCTCTTAAAAGAAGGTTCCTTTAAGCATATGTTCTTACTTTTTTTTTTTAATATTAAACCTACCTTCCAGTTGAGTACTTGAAGCATAATCAACAAATCTCAAAATGGGCTACCAATTTATGGAACTCCAAACCTAATCTCTATTCTACTTATTTCAACTGTGTGTGTGTGTATTCAGTTTATAATGAAAATTTAGACAATCCAGACACACATCCCTCAATTAACACACAGAATTCATGGTTCATGAGAATCTCCTAAACATGCCCTTTTGTTTTGTGAAGAAAAAAAAACATTTTGAAGAGAACAGACCTCTAATGAACAGCAAAGTTCATTTCTAATTAAATATGCTTTGAAATAGTTCTACAAAAACCCAAGTATAAAAGGGTAACAAATCTTATTTTTTCTCACCCTTAGATTCACCCAATAGTTTGTCTGCGACTTCAGCAAGCATGCAACAAAATCTGGCTTCATCTGTCAAAGAACCAACAATGTCATCTGCTAATCTAAGCTCCTCATGGAACTCAGGATGCATCACCAATGAAGCAAAATTCGCATCGAGCACCAAACCAAGACATTTCCCAATGACTTCAAGCTTAGGAACCCAATCGCAAGCTTTCAGACCAAATGTCACCGAGGCATTCGGACACGGCCCTACTTGTGGAAACCTCTGATATTTCCTCAACCACTTAGTTAAATACTGAATCAATCGCATAATATCTTTGCCATTCAACTTGCTAAGCGTAGGATATAACATATCTCTGTTGATGTTAGTAGACGCAAACAAATAATGCAGGCAAAGCTCAGATCTAGAGAACCCATCATGTGCCAGCATAAGCAAACTAGCAGCCTCCTTTGCCTGAAGGAATTTCTTTCCCTTGCGATCCTTTGCTTTCTCCAGAGCCAACAGAGCTTGGCTCTCCCATTCTTTCCTCACAATTTCCATACTGTCAAAAGCATCTTTCGGTGGAGAAAAAAAATAACTCAGAATGCAAAGCATTTCGGATGATCCAAGATCCGATGTGTGCCTTATACACAGGCAGAGCAAATCCGACATCCTCTTCTCCACTAGGCTAGAAACCAAGTTTGAATAACCAGAAGGTTCAACAATACCGTTAACAATCAAAGTCTCAACTAGTTCCCATATCTCTAAGGAAACACACCCTTCCAAAATCAGGCCTGCTACATTTTTAGGAATGAAAAAATGAAGTCTGTCAATCAAGATCTTTGTATAATTATGATTGGATGAATCGATCCCAATTGAAACTCCTACACTGTCTCTAATGTTTTCAAGGTATGAATTCAAACTACTGACAAACTTGCCCTTATCAAAATCACTAGTTTTGAGTTTTGTCTTTAGCTCCACAGAGAACTTATTGCAGATAGCAATTTGTTCAGCAACAGTTTGTGATATATTCCATCCAGTGAGGGGTTTAAGGATGGATGAGGAGCTTATTTCTTCTTCTCGCTCTGGCTTTAAATTTTGGATAATATTATCTGCGTTTATGACTAGAGGATAGTTTGGTGGTGAATCATGCAGGTTTGGGTTGACTGAAGCATTCTTAATGACTTCCAGTAAATTCATGATGCAATCAGAAGGAAAAGACAGCTACCTGTGAAGGAAGCAAAAGAATCAGCCTCTAATTAGTACACTTACTCATATAAAAGAATGAAAAAACTATATCAGAGATTGATTTCATTAACTGTCTGCAAAAATTAGTTCACTAGCTACTTTGTTATGGGCATAAATATTTGACCTCTAAGAGACAGATGACAAAATCAGGAACGCTACAAAAAAAACGTATGTCATCTCTTACAACCCAATTTTAATATGAGATGATTGCTAGATATATGGGCAGAAATTGCTAAATCTTTTACAACCCACACATTTTTTTTCAAAAAAAAAAAAAAAAACTGGTGGCCGTTTTGTAATTGCTAAATATATGGGCAGAAGCAGAAATGCAGAATTTTCACATTACAAGTATCGTTAACGGTATATGTAGTAGTTTCAAACTCCCAGTACTTGTTCGGGCAAAAAAAAAAAAAAATTCCCAGTACTTGTTAACCATATAAAACAACGTATAACCATAATATCTCTCCTAAAATCAAAGACCTAACAAGCAGTAACATTAAGCAGCTAAAGAAAACAAACCGATGAACAATCAGAAAAAAACTAAAAGTGGAGAAGACAGAGAGCACGCTTACAAGATTGAAAACCTAGAGGAGTTAGATGAGACTGAAGAGTAAATCACCAGACCACGGCGACCAAGTAAAATCAAGATTAAGATGTGAAAATTGAGGGGCAGAGGGAGTGAAACTGTGACAAAGCAAAATCAAGATTCAAGAGGAAGAGATAATGGCGTCCGTGAATTTACGACTGTGTGTGTGCGTGTGACTGAGGAATTGGGACGAGGAGAGGGTGAACCTCGTGTGGCGTCGCAGACTGGAGGCGAGGCGACGAGTGCTGCCCGAAGACGGAGTCGAATTGAAGGTCGGACCCAACCCGGTTTACCCTTTTTTTTTCTCGAATACCCAACCCGTTTTACCTTTTTTTTTTTGCTCGAATACCCAACCCGTTCTGCCGACTCTTCATGCTAGGGACGTTTTTAGCGAAAATGTCACTTATGTCCCAAGTGGATGAGAAAAAATATTAAAGAAGCCTCATATTTCGTTTCTCAAAAAATGTCCATTGGAACTTCAGTATGGCATAAATGAGGTTATCAATAGCTATTTTTTTAATTTATCAATATAGTAACACAGAGTTGTTAATAAAACTTATTCTAATTAATATAAATGAATTTGTCAATAATCACTTGTTATTATAATAATATCCACTTACTATGGAGAGTTGGTTTTGTTAATATAAATAAATTTGTTAATAGTCACTTTATAGACACATACACTAATCAACAAGAGTGAGTTTAGTAATAATCACTCTATGACTTATTAATATATTCACGTATACTTGTTAATATGATAACTTCACATTTGAAATTTATATCACTAAGGTTTCTATGAACTTTTTTATATAAAGGACTCTATAATGAGACTTTTTTTATAGAGAAATCTTACCCTATGACTTTTTTTTATTTTTTTTTCTGGTCTTTAAAACCCCAGTGATATTTTTCCTTCCTCCTATATTTTAAGAATACCAAATAGCCAAATAGAGGAAGGGGAGGGGGCCAGGTGGGTGTAATATTTCAAATCAGAGAAGAATATGTATAGATTTAAATAAAATAGTATGGCCATGCATTAAACGAGTTGCACATTGAACCCTGCGTTATGTTTGGGGTTAAAAAACTACCTTATGAAAAATACTCCCTCCGCTCCTAATTATAAGACATATTTAACCGATTTTGGAGAAATTAAGGAGGGGAGTTAAATTAGCTAATTTTACTTATTTTCCTAAAATGCCCTTATATAAATTTTCAATGACATTAACATGCCTCCCCAATCTAGAACCTTCATTTACATGTTTTTTAATTGAAATGATATTCTTGCTATATATACATATGTGTGTGTATGCACACATATATCTACAACCCCCCCCCAAAACACACACACACAAATAGAAACCCCCACCCCCACACACACATGTATACACACATACATAAATACACAAACACACACACACATAAGTGTATGAGTATGTACACACACATAAACACACACACACATATATATATATTGTTAAACTAACGTTAACTCATTGATAAGCAAATTAAAATTCAACAATTTAAGAGTTTTATTGACTAGAAAATTTTATGCACCTAAATGCATATACTTACCAAAAACTAAACTCATTTGAGAGAATAAAATAGGGGTGTTTTAGGAAGAAATTGACAAAAATTTAAATTTTGTCCTATAATTAAGACCAAAACCAACTCTTAAATATTGTCTTATAATTAGAACCGGATGAAGTATTTTTTTAATATAACTATCAGACCTTATTCGATTTAAGCATTGTGGTATTAATTGGGGGTAGGTCTCCTAGAAGCTTTTTTTTTTTCTTTTTTGCATTCATTTGAATCCAAACTTAGGAAAGTAAATCAAATTGTTTGGATCCAATTAAAAAGAGTAGAAGAAAACTGAAAAGAATGCTCATAAAGGTCATTAAGTGAGATATTTTAATTAACAATTTATCTTAAAATTTGGTTTTTGATCAGGCTGAAATGACGTGGTTTGATCAATTTAGTCTATCCCATCTAGTGGGATTAATGCTATCTTCTTGTTGTTGTTGTTTTAGTAGTATTTAAAAGCTAACTTCTCTTAAAGCTATTTGCTATGATGAGAGAGAAGGAGAGTAAAAGTGAGTGGAGAGGGAAAAAAATTAGTTGGATTTGAAAAAAAACATTAAAGAGGGGTTAAAATTTTTTAATTATTTTTTCATAATATTTTATCTTATATTTTATCTTTGTTTTATAACCTGATTTCTTCAATATTATTAAAATCCAACTCACAAAAAAATTTCTTCCCTTCCCCTTACCTTTAGATCCTTATACCAAACACACCCTTAAGAAAAGAGTAGAGCCCATTTGTTCAATGAAAGGGTTAGAAATGGACGGAATGGAAAATATTTTGACCGAGGTAGTTAAAAATGAGTTTTTACGTAAACACAGAAGGAGAATAAAAAATCGTAAAACGTAAAATCGTAATACAAAACGTAGTTTTTACCTGTATATATATAAAAAAAAATTAAGAAAAGTAAGGCTTCTGCCATCATCCATACATATACTGATCAATGCAATATCAATCAAAATATCTAATATTGCCATCAAATATCATTCAAATAAAGGCACCTGTCATCATCTCATCCATACATATATTGATCAATGCAATATCAATCAAAATATCCAACATTGTCACCAAATACTATTCAAACAAAGGCAAACATGATAAAGTTTATCTAATAAATTTTTTTCCTTATGCAAGCAAGACATGATAAATTGTTTGTCTTATAAATTATTTTCCTTCTGTGCATTAATCATATTCCTACAGCCTCACATGTAAATTGATGGCCTTAACCATAATGCTCCTTCTATTGAAGGAAATTACACTTAAACCCTCCATCTTTGGTGATATCATTACTTGATTTGACTTTACAGATATAGTAATATTTATAAATGCTATAAATGCATTTTTAGTTTAGGACATTAACTTATGATAGAAATAAAATAAAAACGAATGTTTGTTCATTCAGAAACTCTATGCTGTTTTTCGGAATGAATAATGAATAATCCAAAACAAAGAACAGAACAAGGAAAAACAAAACCAGGAAAGAAGAAATGAAGAGGGATGGAGGTAGGGAGAGAGAGAAGGACGAAAATAACTGAAAAAACTAACGAATAAGCAAAGTGATGTAGGGCCATAGGTTTCAACTACCAAAGTCACAGGTATACTTGAACCCATAAAGCACAGAACAGAACAGAGCATCCATCCAAATCCAAAATATTCATTCATCAGGAAACAGAGAAAAAGAGAAGAGATCTTATATTGTGTCTCTGCTAAAATAATCACAGACATGGCAGAGGAAGAAGCTAACAAACCCCAAACACTGTCATCCTAAAGATTTTCCGCTAGATCCTCATATTTCTTCCTGTTAGCTGAAGCTTGGTTTCTAATTCCACTAGAAAGATGTAAGATGTTTTACAGCTTAGCAAAATGGAAGGCAAAGAGTTGTCCAAGTCATACATATTATTTTACAATATTAAATGGAATAAAGGCCATTGCAGCGATAACACAACATTAGAAGAATGGTGTTTCAACCATCATTGTCACTAAAGGCGTTCAGATGACAGAATTGAAGGCAACAAAGAGTACTAAGCAAAATATCATGTATAATATAACTGAAACTCAAGCACCATAGGGAAATAAGTAAATCTACCAGTAAAAAGAATCCTGAAACTTAGATAATAGCAGATAATGGTGTGTATTAATAGTGACAGATCGTGGGATAAGGACATGTGGAGTGGAGAAAAACTAGACAGTAAATAGTCAAAAGCCGTGGAGCTCTTCCTGATGTTTGATCGATTTTTCAATTCCGTGGAAAACAATAGAAGCGTACAAAAAAGGATTCTAACAAAATTTCAACCCAATAAAATCACTGCCTTCCATTTTGACTCTCCCAATGCCTAACATAAATTGACACACTCAGGTGTCATACTGTCTAGGACTGCCTCTCTCAAAAATAGAAGGAAGAAGACGATCGATCGATGAGAGTAATAAACTAGGGCAATAAAAGCAAGGAAGAAAAATCAATCAATTGGGTTTGAGTGTTGGCAATAAAACCTAGGGCAAGTGGGAAACTAAATCCGTTTCGTTTGAACAATCAACCGATTGATGAGAGCAATAGACTGCCTCTCTCAAAAATAGAAGCAAGGAAGAAAACTTACTGGAGGAGTGAGGAGTGGACTGAGGTCGAGATCGAGAGATGAGAGCACGGAGGAAGACGATTGATGAGAGCACAGAGGAATCCGACGAGACGAGGTGGTGATGGTGATGGTGATTTGCGCCTGCGCCTCTGCCTCTGGCCTGGAACTAGGGCGATTGGGTATGAGTCTCTGATTTGCCATGGTGGTGATGTGCGAGTGAGAATGTGAGACTGATTCGCGCCTGCCCGTGTATGTGAATTTTTTTTCAGCCTTTTTATTAAGAGTGAATGGATATTTTTCTTACCATTTTTTTTTATTATTAATTTTATTGTCACTTTTTTATCATTAGATCAGAATCATATTTATTTTTATTATTTCTCTTTTTTATTGAGATTCTGATCTAACGATAAAAAATGATAGTAAGAATATCTTATTATTTTTTAATAATCGTTTTACTTTTTTGTTTAATCCCTACATTTTTTTTATTTCATTATATATACGTTTTTTTTTTGTTTAAACAAAGCGTTTTGCTAAAATTAAAATGTAAAAACGTATTTTTTACGTTTTAAAACTGTTTTTGACTACCTTGATTTTGACACAAAATGTTTGGTATGCAAAGGAAAGAAAAAGAAAATAATAAATTTAAAATAAAGATAGATGAAATTTAAAAAAAGGGGGAAATGTCCAAATTGTCCTCATTCACATACACTCTCATCTTCTTCTCTCCTCCGACTCCATTTTTTGGCATCATCACTATCATCATCTTCTCTCTCTACCATCATCACCATTGTCGACTTCTTCTTCCTCTTCTTTCGACGGATCCGCAGCAAGATCAAATTCTTCTTCTTACTCCAACGGATTTGCAGCAACAAGAGTAGGAGGAGGAGGCGACGACAAAAGGGGTTACTGTCAACTTCTTTCAATGGATCTATAGCAGCTTCGACTTCTTCTTTCTCCTTCAATGGATATGTAGCAACGAGAGTAGAAGGAAGTGGCGACGACGGCAAAGGGGTTACGATTGATGGCAATAACAAGGACAACAACTAGATTGTGTTACATGGAAAAAAAAAAAAGAAGATCGGACAGCCATTGAAAAAGAAAAACAAAGGTTATTTAGGAATTTACAAAAATGAGTTTCTACCAATAATTGGAGGAAGAGATCTTCCTACGGAGGATGGAAAATTGTCCGTCACCGAAAACACCCTCCATTGACTAAAACATCCAGTTTTCATTCATTAATTTCTTCAAAACAATCATTTAGGTCTTATATATAAGACCAAAGATATATATATTAAAGATTATAAGAGTACATCTAAGACTGGTGGGATCTCATACATATTCAACAATATATTTTTTGGTGATCATTGTGACAAATATTCGCAAGACTTCATCACATTCTTTGTACAGCATCTAATTCTTATGTACAATATTAGCTCAGGCTAACTTATTTTTTTTAAAATGTTACTCCCTCTAGTCTTAATTATAAGACATATTTAACCGATTTTGAAAAAATTAAGGAGAGGAGTTAAATTAGTTAATTTTGTTCATTTTCCTAAAATGTCCTTATATACATTTAAAATGACATAAGTAAAAGTTAATCAATAACTCTGTCATATATCTCTCCAACCAATTTTCCTTTCCACATACTTTCAAATTGAAATAATGGTCTTGCTAGATATACATATATGTGTATAAATATAGATCTATCATGCGCGCACACACATATAGACACACACACAACCATGTATCTACACACAGATGTACACACACACAAACACATATATATAGACAGACACACACACATATGTACACATACATATAATTAATACACACACACATATAAATATATATATGTACACAAACACACATACATATGTATGTTTATAGACATACACATGTGTGTGTATTGCAACCCATATACATATATACATACCAAAAATCAAACATACTTGAGATAAAAAAAAAATTAAGGGTATTTTAGGAATAAATTGACAAAAACTAAAAAGTTACCCTATAATTAGAACCAAAACCAACCTTTAAATATTGTCTTATAATTAAGACCGGAGGTAGTATAAGAATGTAAATATTAAGTGTTCTTGACCAAAAAAAATTTAGTTTGACAAGTGGACAAAAAAAGGTCCTAATCTTAGAAAAACAATGTGGAACTCAACTGTGTATTATTCCAAGTTTCAGTTGGACACTCCTTCTCAATGGATCTATTAGAGTGTGAGGCTTCAAACGACAGAATATAGATTGCTTGTTCCATCTTCCACGGGTGCCGTATTTGAACGACTTGTCGTTTGTCATCCGCCGTCCTTGCCCACACAAACTCCCATACGCCTCGAATTCCGAGCAACTGAGGTTCCATCCCTCCTCGTGATAATTTGTTTCATTAGAGTATAGGTTTGCTCTAAATTTACATTTAAGTTTTAACGTGAGTGTATTATTAATCATTTAATCTTAATATTGTTAGTTTTATTTTTAAAAAATTGTTGAATCAACAAATTAAACATTGACTCTAGAATTAAATACTAATAAAACATGTTTTATCAACAAATTAATTGATTATAGAATCACCATTTAGATCTGTTAAATCCATATTTTTCGTTAAATGAAACAAATATTATTAAGATTAAAGGATTAGAAGTATATTTTTTTAATCTCATCAATTAAATTGAAATTTAATACAAATTTAGAAGACTAAACCTATATTTTAACCAAATTTATTTTAAGCATAAATAAAATCATCAATAAAGTTAATGGTTTTTTTATATTATAATTTTTTATTATATACAATATATTTAAAAAACAACACTTGACATTTGACATATATATATATATATATAAATTGAAGTAAGTTTTCTTGAACCAAAATTGATTATTCCGAAGTTAGAAAACCTACCAGGATTGATATTTTGAGTTAAAGTTTACCAATTGAATCAATAATTAAAAACAAATGTTAAGGGATTAATAGTTATATTTTTCCTAAAATTCATTAATATATTATTATTTCATAGTATTTTTACATATAAAATATTATTTAAAATTATGGGTATAATAAATAATTTTAATTTAATATTTCTTATATGAATTTTAAGTTAATATTTTTTTTTATATAAAAAATTTTTGGAAATATTCGACATCAGTCCCCTACCAAGACAAGGGCACAGCCCTGGGCTATATGAGCACTTATTGGGGACTTACGAGATCGCCTACCAAAGAAGTCCCAGCGACGGCAAAGGAGATCGAACCCATGATCCAAGGGCCTAGTCCTAGATCCATTACCATATGTGCCAACTCTCATTAACAATTTTAAGTTAATATGATAAAATTCAAAGAGGCGAAGTTTTCTTTTTGGTTCACATAAAAACAGAAATGGTGGTGTAATTGGGCCTGTGAGAGTCTATAATTCTGACGGCAAGTAATGGGTAAAGCCCAATTGCGTGTAGGTCTAAAATATATAACATGATAGTGACTTATGTTGCCTTCTTATTATTTCATCATTCCCCAAATATTTGGTCTATTTGGATGAGCGGTGCTTAAAAGTTATCTGACTTTTATGAAAGTCCGATAGGAAAAAATTCATGTTGTAAATATAATTTGTATTTAAATTGCCCATTTGACTTTTTGTAGAAGTAGATTTTTCTAAACTGATGAATGTTTGGATTGCTATTTAAAAAGTCAGTTGAAATAGAAAATGACTGAAATAGATATAAATCGTATTAAATATTCCATATACATATATTAGTTATATACTTTGAGTCAATGAAAATTTAAATTTGAAAAAAATATATTATTAAAAAAATAATAAACAGTGTTCGTGGGTACTGATGAAACCAATCCTAGGTGCAGTAAACGAAGCCATAATTGAACGCACCAATAATAAAAAGTGTTCGCAGGTACTGCAATGGTTTGTACTGAGGCACTTGGACCATGAGCTTTTTTTTTTTTTTTTGTAGTACTGTTGCTTTTTCTCACAGCACATCAAGATAAGCTCCAAATTGGAGTTTAAACTTAAGCCTAGCGTGTCATTGGGTAACCAAACAATTTCCATCTAGCTTTTTTCAAATGCCCTCTTTTGTAGCTTTTTTTTTAAAAAAAATAAATAAATAAATAAAATCAACTTTAAGTTGATTCCAAATAGCCCTTATTTTTATCTGTATTCTTCTCAAACTGGAATCATCCATAACAACGTCAATAATTTAACAATAATTGAAGAAATAAAATTTCAAATGCCATTAGCCTAAAACAAAAACTATTGCGGTATAATTTAATGCTCTTAAAATTTTGAATATAACTAACAATCAATAGTTCCGATGGCTCTGCGTCGTTTGATTCTGAGTTTAAGTATCACCTCAATATAATATTAGTTGAGACAGAATGTCTAGTCACTAGTGCAATGTGTCACTAAAAATCATACAGCATTTTGTTAATTGAAGTCAAATTTAAATCTTTAATTTTTAAAACTATTCATAATCGTCAATTTTCTTTTAATTTGATCAAAGCTTTTTCCTCATGCAAAAAAGTTTCATTTTCTTATATATTCGAGAAGCATATTTATTGAGAAAGATTAAAAAAAAAAATTGCACTCTAAACCTCAAAATACATTAGTATTCTTAATCAAATCAAAAGGTAAATTTCTCAACTAGCTTATATATTTAGAATAAGAAGAGTAAAATTTATACAATTCATTCCTATAAACTTCTTTGTCCCATTCTCTATGATTTGGTTTAGTTTTTTTTGCTCAGATATGATGGCTTAGGGTTTGGCCAAGAGAGAGATACACGATGGTTGGAGTCTCTTTGTTGGTAGGTTGTTAAAGTTGTCAATAAGAGTTAGTACAGATGGTAAGAAACGAGTTTAAGTCCTAAAATGATAAGAGTTTGATTCCCTCTGCCGTTGTGAGGGCTTTTTTAATAAGCGATCTCGTAAGTCCCTTATAAGTGTTCAAAGAGCCTTAGGGTAGCGGGAGACTAGTGTCGAACCCACCTAAACTTTTTAGTATATATATATAAAAAAAGGTTGTCAAAGTTGTTGGCAGCACTTCTCTCTACACAATGATGGTTGTTGCATGACAATAGTAAATCTGCTCTCTTGGGAGCAGAGGAATTCTCAAATGGGATATGACAGTTAGGGTTGTTATTTAGACTTTATCGCTTGTTTTCGGCATGGTAACCGGTGTCTCTTTACTCTTCTGATGGTGACAACAACAATGACACATTTGGCTTTCTGCTTTCAATTTAGGGTTGGGGTTTGGGAATTGGGATGGATGAGTTTTTTTTTTTATATAAAAAAGTTTTGGAAGGGTTCGACACAAGTCCCCTACCAAGGTCAGGGCACGGCCCCGGACTCTATGAGCACTTACTGAAAACTTATGAGATCGCCTACCAAAGGAGTGTTAGCGACAGCAGAGGGAATCGAACCCACGACCCAAGGGCCTAGTCCTGGATCCCTCACTATCTATGCCAACTCTCATTGGCTGGGATGGATGAGTTATTATTTAAGGTTATTTTGAATGAGATTGGGCCTTTTACTTATTGAGTTTTATTTTAAACCTTTGTTGCACTTTAGTATATTACAATCTATTTTCAAAAAGAAAAAGGATTATGTTTTGAATTTGGGTTAAATAGTAAATTTGTCTCGGAAATATAAGCTTGAGAGTAATGTTGCCCTAGAAGTTTTTTCAGGCTCAATTTCGCCTCGGAAGTCTAAAAGTGGAGCAATGTTGTCTTTTTCCGTTAAAAAACTAACGTTGACTATTAAAATATTGATATTGACTGTTAACTTTTTATCAAAAAAGAGCAACATTACTCCACTCTTAGATTTCTGGGGCGAAATTAAGTTTTAAAAAACTTTCAGGACAACATTGCTCTTCGATGTATACTTCCGGGACTGACTTGCTACTTAACTCTTTTAGTTTTTATGTTATTCTCATAAAACTATTTCTCAAAACAAGTTTCTAAAAAAAAAAAAAATAAGAGAACATTTAAAAGTTATTTTTTTAAGAGTACATTCCTTTATATATATATATATATATATATATATATATATATATATATAACACTTAAGTAAAACTAATTACCAAATTTACTTCTTTTAAAAAAAATAAAAAATAAAGTTAAAAACTGCTTTGAAAAAAAAAAAACCAAAGAAGTCCAAATTCTATAAGGTTCCAATTTCAGACAATTCATGTGAAGTGACACAAGATGTACTTTTTGTGTATCAGGTTTGAGGTCGAACCCCGACTGCTCCTCAGCTAACCTGACCGTTTAAATTAGAAAAAAAAAAAAAAAAGGAAGAAAAAGACAATTATTTGTTAAATCTGGACATGCGTGGCGTGAGACATGCAATCGCAATCCTCCCCTCATTTTCCGTCTGCAGATTGTGACGGCGCCTAAAAGGGCCTTATGTCGCTTATGTGTGTGCAAGATTTATATTATACGTTACTATAATTTTTGGTCAAAAAATGTGAGCTATCTAGCCAATAATATAAAATACATTTATTTAATTTAATTATTTAAAAAAATTCAGTGAAATTATTTAATATCACATATATTTTTTAAAACATTTTAATCATTTTTGTTAATTCTTTTTTTTCCCTTCTTTTAGATTATTGTTGAAGAAACTCCAATAAAGGTAAATTTAGAAGAAATTGATAAATATAAAAATAATATTTTATATTTATAATTAAGTCAACTCTCACAATATGTGTTATATTAAGAGGAGGAGACTATAATTTTAAATCGAATAGATCCAAATTATTTACTTTTTAATAATCACCTCGCGTAGAATTTAGATAAAATGGAGCGGTTAGACTCAATAATAATCTAATAATCGCAGACATAAAAATGCTTTTATTTTAATATTATAGTAAATTATAATTTTTTGAGTGGTCCCTGTCTCATTGTTTACAGTGATTGTTTTTTTCCTAAAAATCTTGACTCGTGAAGTTTTATATGTTAAAAGATCTGCACATTGTTAAACACAAATGTCTAATCTCAAAGTACGAGTGCTTGAGTTATGTCGGATCAAATTTAGTCTCTAAAATGTTTATAGGTTTAAGCACCAAGAAGAAAAAAATTACTTAGTGATATCTATGAAGGAGATACCACAGAGTGTTTGGAGATCACTATGCTACACAAGAATGACGATAACCAAAAAGAGTGGGGTGTGTGCACAGTAAGGTTGTTTGTAAAATAGATAAATCGAAACTGTGTACCTTGCAGGCAATATCCTATTTATAGAGATTATCTAGGGTTTCAGCCCATTGCTGTGTTTGTTAGTTATGCGCCTTCACGTTTAGATCATGCTTGCTCTACCACCTGTATTATGCATTATTATAGGGGAAGTAGTATTTTACTTATTTTTTTTTATAAAAAAAAAGTTTTGGAGGGGTTCGACACCAGTCCCCCACCAAGGCCAGGGTACGGCCCCAGGCTCTACGAGCACTTATTGGGGACTTACGAGATCGCTTACCAAAAGAGTCCCAACGACGACAGAGGGAGTCGAACCCACGACTCAAGGGCTTAGTCCTGAATTCTTTACCATCTGTGTCAACTCTCATTGACAGTAGTATGTTACTTGATTAGAGGGGATTCTGTCATAAAGTCTATTTATTGCGCCGCTACCCCTCAGGCCCATTACAAGTCCATAACACACATGATTCTCAAATCGTAAAAGAATGTGTTAAATTCCACTTCCAGTGGCTCTTATTTTAATACAGTAACTGTCAATTATCATAAATTAGTAAAAATATATTAAAAATATTAAATTTGTCATACTAACCTCAAATATATCTTATATAGACATATATAGAAAAATAAATTTAATACTCCCTTGAAAACTTGCAAACACTTCATAAAAAGGATAGAGAATATTTGTTAGTTGACATTTTATCATATGAGAAAATCTCGTTTAAATCCCAAGAGACTAAGAAAATTTTAAAAAAAATCTCAAAAGAAATTCAGATGTTAGAAAAGTCTCATTAACAACTTAACAACTCTTTAAGATTTTTTCACACATATGAATTTTCCTTAAAACATTTTTGAAATTTTCTTAGTTCATTGGGATCTGAACAGAATTTTCTTAAAGGAATATTTTAAAATTTTTTCTTATGTAAAGGAGCAAAAATATACATATATTTTTATTCAAAAAAAAACACATATGATGTTGGACGTTCGTGGGGTAAAACACACATGTATTTTTGCCCCTTTACCTTTTTTTCTTTAAGAGCGTAAGATATTTAAAAGTTTTTTGAGTTTAATATTAAAATTAAATTCATGGGAAAAAAAAAAATTCATAGTTCGATGCTTTTGTCCCCGCGCTTTCCTGCTTCACGTTGCACAGACTCTCATATTTATTGGGAAATAGGATTGCGGTGTGCCGTATGCAATTTTACTTCGTTCACCAAATTAATATAAACTTCTGGAAGCCTCACATCAGTCCAAAACTGCACGCGCTGGATGAAATTGTGAGTTGGGACCAAAAAAAAAAAAAAATTGTTTTTTATTATCAAAACTAAATACATTTTTATTTATTTTTATCCGCTAAATATTAGTCATAATTTGTTTATTATGGTTACGACAACAACAGTTTGATATATAGAAGAATGTAATTTAATTTCGAAGTCTTTTTTTTTTTTTTGCTCAGTGAAGCCAAATTATTTGAAAACTAAGTTTTCTTACAAATATGCATAGAATTATTAGAATAATCAAAAATATTTTTTTGAAAAAACATTTATCAAATATGTTTTCTTATAAATATGTCGTAAACGTTATTTTCTTTAATTGGTTTGTTCATATAAGTGTTATTTTATTCGAATGTAATTACTTTGTATCTTTTATATTAGATGTGTATAATAGTCCACATTGGGAAATTAAGAGATTAATATTTTTTAGTTTTTAACAAAAAGATTTTTGAACAATACTAACAAAAAGATTAAAATCTTACTACTCCCTCTGGTCCTTATTATAAGGCATCAACTTACTTTAACTAACTCGTTTATTACTATTTTTCTATTATGCCCTCATTTTTAACTAACTCATTTAAATCTACATCATTGAAATAGTGGTGAAGTTGTAAACATTTATTAATTTTGGACCTAATTAATGAGTTAACTTTCATTTCATGGTTTGTGAGAAAAAGTAGTTGGTGCCTTAAATTAAGAATCAGAGGGAGTATTTTGGTAAAGTAACTGACATTTAGAGGTGTGATGATGAATGTAAACTAATATATTGAGGGAGATTACAGGGTAACCATTAATTAATTATTAATTCCTTAAAATTATTCATATGATTGACCCATAAACATTCTTGGTCAGGTATACACGCACGCACTCATATTGAGTTTAGAATCTTTGAATATTCTTATACCGTGTGATATTGGAGTATCATTAGATATTAATTAATTTCCCCACGAGAATGGCAGGAAATAATCACACTCCAATTATTTTTATAACTTTATTTTAGAGAAAATCACATTTAGATTCTAATCAAGGGAAATAATATCAGAAAAATTTTATGGGGTTATTAATAATAAATGAAACACTAACAATAAATAAGTAAATCAGTTAGTATTAACAAAAATTTATGAGAAAAATCATGTTTAGATTCTAAATAAAAGAAATAATATCAAAAAAATCTGATGAAATTATTAATAACGAATGAAACTTTAATCATTAACAAGTTGATACTAACGATTTTTTTTTTTGATATTATTTATTTTGATTTTGACCTAAACGGTGGATTTTCCTTTGTTTTATTCCCATACAAAGGTAGGAGGAATCTTTTTTCACTGACAGCAACGATCATTTGACAGTTCAAGATTGTACTATTTGGTCGGCCTAATAAGAGTCTGCGATTTTATTGTTATTCAAATCTTAATTAATACTAATTAGCTAGTAGTATTATAATATCTCTTAGGAAAAATTGCTATTAGAGCCTAAATAACTAAAATATTACTAAAACAGTAAAAAAAAAATACAGTCATAGAACATTTTTTGGTATTATTTCAGAAAAGTTAATAATTATATCAATACATCATTAACAACTAAATCAATAGACGTTCACAACTAAATTTTAACAATTATATCAGTACTCGTTAACAATTATATTAGTACGTGCTAACAACTATGTTTTTTAAAATAATACTAAAAAAGGGCTCTAAAGCCTTTTTTAATATTTGACTTTTTTTTTTAGTTTTTTCTGACAATATTTTAATTATTTGAACCTTGAGAGGGATTTTTCCTATATTTTATTCTCCAGTTATAATTATAATTTTTTTTGCCCACATTCTACATCGACAAATTATTAACAAGTTAGATCGCCGCCATATATATTTTCATGATATGAATCTTTAACAAAAATTGCAGAAATGTGAAAGAAAATTCCAAAAATAAGAGGGAGGAAGAAGGGGGAAAAAAAAAGGTTGAATATTCATGACGACCAATTAGGACACGTTTGTTTTTCTACCATTCAAACCTAGCAATGCACGTTTTTATTTGTGTACTTGACGATTTGACCTCACACGCACAATTAATTTTGAGAAACCGTCAATTCCTCGCACATATATTGAATTGTTGTAGTCAATATGTCAACTGACTCCTTATCTTTTCTTGGGTGTTTGTATACATTTTCAACATAGGATACAAGATAAATACTTGGTTCCTATTAGAAAATATTTATTACATTTTTTTAATATTGACCTTTTTCAATTAAGTTACTTTTTCTTTCTGAGCCAAAAAAAAAAAGTTACTTTTTCTTAATCATTAGGATTTTTTAAAATTAAAGTTTGGGTTTAAATAAGAGTAAATTTTTATTACTTTTAGATAGAGCCAATGAATTTTTAAAAATAATTAATGAATTAACTTTTTAGTGGAAAACTAGCTGAATTTGGGAGATCCACATTTAACTAATCCCTCTAATTTTTATTATAAGGTGCCAACTACGTTTTTGATCTTTAATGTAAAGCATTAACTACCTTTAACCAATTCATTTATTACTATTTTTCAATTATGCCCTCATTTCTAACTTACTTTTTAAATTGACATTATTAAAATAGGGGTAAAGTTGAAAATATTTATCAATTTTAGACCAATTTAATTATTTAACTTTCATTCCTTGGTCTACCAGAAATGGTGGTTGGTGCCTTATAATAAAAATCAGATGAAGTAGCTAGTACCTAACAATGTAACAGATTAAGGTTTCAACTATAATTAGCATTTGTGTACACATTTAATGTTCAATAATACTCTGAGCGGCATTGTCTTCGTTATGGAAATATCCATGCTTATAAAAAACTTCTAAGTAATTTCTTTGTAAGTAGGATATGATTTCTCTTTTTGGAGAAAGGATAGGAGGCTATTGAGGCATTAAATTTAGGGAAAATTAAAATAAAGGATCAAAATAAAATAATATTTAATTAGAAGCACCATAAAAATTGTAATTATCAAGAAGGACCGAATAAATTTAAAAATACTAAATTATCCTTTTGCTTCTCTAACGCAAACAACAAAGAATAAAGTATCTTCTTCCGTCGTCCCCTGAATATCAAGGTGGGGCTATTTGGAAATCCAGTATTAGAAGTTAAAAACAACAATTTTTGGTAATCCTGTGAAAACAAGAAATTAATTAGAACAAAGTTGTTCTTGAACTTTATTATTATGCACACACTTTTACCAAATATTGTCATTTTTAATTTCCAATACTGGATTCCTAAATAGCCTCACCTTGATATTCACATGAGGACAGAAGAAGGCACTTTGCTCTTTGTTTTCTATGTTGGGGAAGCTAAAGGGTAATTTAGTACTTTTAAGCTTATTCGGTTCTTCTTAGTAATTACAATTTTTATGGCCCTTCTAATTAAATATTATTTTATTTAGGTCCTTTATTTTAATTTTCCCTTAAATTTACTAGAAATTACTTGTATTTTAAAAAGGTGGGAGTAATTTTTAAAATTGAGAAAAATGAGGTAAAATTAAAAAGATGAAATATTTCCACAAACAAGGACCTTAGTGGAGGAGGGACAAAAACAAATTGTTCTTGCAATTTGCATAGTGCATTGCCTTTTTTAATATTTTTCAGTTGGGGCCACCCAAGGTATTTGATCAGGCAGCCATGAGTTGTTAAAATATTCACGTTCCAAAGTTTTCAATCGCAAACGTCCTTTTCAAGGGCCTGCGCTGTGAATCTCATGATAGTGAGTCCAAAAAACAAATATCTTCGGCGGTTCTTTTGGAAATGGGAAGTTCGCAGTATAGTCCCCAAGAATGGAAAAATATCAAAAAAGTCACTGATTCATTATTTAAAAACTCCTAATGAACTTTTATAATGATTTGATTTTTCAATATGCTACATGTATTTGTTAACATATAGACTTACCAATGATAACATTATAACTTATCATTAAGAGCAACTATGTAATTTTATAGTTTGAATCTATATTATTATTGATATGGCTCATAAATTTTTAGATAGCAAATCATATATTTAAAATTTAAAATTTTTTATTACTTAGAACTGCGATTTTTCTATGGAAATTTGGTTCATCCCTAGGGATTTTTTGGTAAACAGAGATCCTTGGAGAAATGGAGATGCTCTTTTTAATTCTTCCTCTTCTCTCTGCCACTGATTCTATAATTTATACTCTATCCGATTTTAATTATAAGATATAGTTGACTTTTTTGGAGAAATTAAGGAAGCTAATTAAATTATTTTAGAATACTTTTATTTTTATTTTTTCTTTAAACTAATTAGCTTGACTAATAAACTAATATATAATCTAAAAATAAATATATAAAATAATTAAGTAACTTATTTGGTTTCCTTAATCCCTCCAAAAAAGTCAACTATCTCTTATAATTAGGATCGGAGATAGTATTTCTTGAAACACCATATCATCCATAATATCACCAACAATTTAGGACACCATTATTTGGATGGATAAAATGTTAACTTTTCAATTCAAGTAACATGCATAATAAGGAACTAGCAATAGCGATTTTCTTGGTTTAGCATTTCACTCGCATTCAGATGCGCCAGCTTTGCTTGCTTCAACTTGTGGGAATGAAATAATGAATTTCATTCACGTCTGAGAGGAAAATTTTGCTTCTGTTGCCGTCATTGAGCAAAAAAAGAACAGAATGAGTTAACCTAGCCGCTG
The DNA here is from genome assembly GCA_037074495.1 of Acacia confusa. Classification (NCBI taxonomy): domain Eukaryota; kingdom Viridiplantae; phylum Streptophyta; class Magnoliopsida; order Fabales; family Fabaceae; genus Acacia; species Acacia confusa. The sequence goes on along the minus strand of CM073508.1, from coordinate 8,755,149 downwards.
CGGCTCTTGTTGTATAGTGTTGAGCCCCTCTATTCAAAAATTGATATTTTTGCTATTTGTTGTTTCGTGACAGGCGAGTATAAAAAGAATACTTCTTTATACTCTTTTCTTCCTCTGAGAAAAAGGAAAAATACCCATCTTCTCTAATCTGCAGTGAGCCACGTTATCTCATCTCTCTCGCTACCCTTCCTAACCTTCTTTCTTATCCGTGTCTCTCTTTAAGCTCTCTCCTTGAAGCACCAGATTGTTGGTTTTCTTCAAGGGACCTAAAAGGGAGACATGGAGGCTGTTTTTCAGACAAGAGGGCTTCTCTCTCTTCCTACCAACCCCAGGAACAGGGTTCTACACCCGTCACAGGGATTAAAGCAAAGATTTTTGTCCCCAAAACCCAAAATCCTTTGTGGGTCTTCTCTATCAACCAATGGGTTCCAAAAATTTCATGGCTTTGCCCCGAAACCTTTTAGCTTTACTCAGAAAGATAGAAATTTGTTCATCTGTAAGGCTGAAGCTGCTGCTGCTGATGGGCAGCCCCTATATGGTGAAGTTGAAATTGAACAACCAAAAATATTGGGTATTGAGGTTGCTACCCTTAAGAAGATTATACCGCTTGGGATGATGTTCTTCTGTATCCTATTCAACTACACAATCCTCAGAGACACAAAGGATGTTCTGGTTGTTACCGCCAGAGGAAGCAGTGCAGAGATTATTCCTTTCCTTAAAACTTGGGTAAATCTGCCTATGGCTGTTGGGTTTATGTTGTTATACACAAAATTGGCTGATATTCTACCCAAGCAAGCTTTGTTCTACTCTGTTATTGTCCCCTTTATCGCCTTCTTTGGGGCGTTTGGATTTGTTCTCTATCCTCTCAGCAACTATATCCACCCTGAAGCATTTGCAGATAAGCTTCTCAACATCCTTGGACCTAGGTTCCTTGGTCCACTCGCTATTATGAGAATCTGGAGCTTTTGTTTGTTCTATGTCATGGCTGAATTGTGGGGGAGTGTGGTGATTTCTGTGCTCTTCTGGGGGTTCGCCAATCAGGTATATTCATCTCTTGAATTAGCTTTGTTTATTGGTGTTTTATCTTGCTTGGTTGATAAGAGCTTACTTTTGGTATTGGATTATGATTTGGTTTCTGATTATACGATATCTCACACATGTATCTTCATTACCTATGTTAAGGATCCTACCTGAGCAGATTCTGCTTCCTACTGTTTTAAACGAGACATCTCTTAAATAAAACTGGTTGGCTTAATGAATCATTTGACTTTTCATCGATTCCTTTTGGCATCTGTAGAGAGTTTTGAATTCTAATTTATTTTCTTCTGGATAGAATGTTCATTGAGTTAAATCCGCTTTCTTCCACCAGGGCTGGCTGGCCAGACTCTGTGGATTGTCCAATACCATGATTTAATTTATAATATCTTTGAACAATTCTTTATTTTCCTTACCTGCTATACAGTTTTAAGGTTAATTTTTTTTTTTGCCTTTTAAGGATGATTTTGTGTTTCTTAAAGGATGCCCTGGGTCTTGTCGTGGAGTTAACCATGTCACTCAAATTTCTTTTGTCATATATTGTAAAGATGACTCCTTATTTGATCATCAATTCATATTTTGTTCTCTTTACCAAGGGCCATGGTTGGCCTTCCACATGAAAGGAGAAATGGGAAACTAAGTTTATAATCGGCATGTCAATTTGGACGCCGAAGTAGTTTTTGAACTCTATTTTTTCTTTCCTCATGAGTTAGATCTAACAGCTTCTCAGCTGAATGAAAAGATTGCCAGATGACTTATTTTGAATCTTTTTATGATAACGGTACTCACTTTGGATTTTTCTTGCTATTTGTGTTTTTTTTTTGGCCAATCTTGCTAGTTGTTAACACATCAGTTTTCAAATTCTAGATTTCTTTATTGCTTAATTTTTTTGGTCTATCATGGGGCTAATACCTAGATTTGCTGATTGATCACGCTTGTGAACCTTGTTTCTGCAGATAACAACCATTGAGGAAGCAAAACGTTTTTATCCTTTGTTTGGATTAGGAGCTAATGTTGCCCTTATATTCTCTGGTCGGACTGTGAAATACTTCTCTCAGCTGAGGCAGAACTTAGGTCCTGGAGTTGATGGTTGGGCTGTATCTTTAAAAGGGATGATGAGTATAGTGGTGCTTCTGGGTGGTACAATTTGTTTACTGTACTGGTGGGTGAATAGATATGCTCCTCTTCCTACACGAAGCAAGAAGAAGAAGGTAATTTTATAAAAGACTGCAATTTTGTTATTTCTTTCACAATCTAGCCTTCTAAAGCAAAATTATATAGCAATCCTCTAGTTATCCATTTATCCTTTGCTGTTAAAATGGTGCAAAACTCTCTCTCTCTCATACAAGCATGTGTATACGCTAATTTTTGTTAATTATTTGCTTGCCATTAATAATATAATCGTGGGTTTGTGGTGTATAATCCCGTGTTGTGTTTTGGTTGTATATAAATCACAAACACATTGCTTGATCTGAAATGAGTTGGCTGAACCTTGCCCCTGCATTTTATCTAAACAGGAGAAGGTCAAAATGGGAACAATGGAGAGCTTGAAGTTCTTGGTGTCTTCAAAATACATCAGAGATCTTGCAACCTTGGTGGTTGCTTACGGAATCAGCATTAACCTTGTTGAGGTTACTTGGAAGTCAAAGCTCAAAGCCCAGGTAAATATCAAATGACAAGATTTTAGTGCACTGTCTTTTTGGATGTTTGCTAATTGGTTTTCAAATAAAAAGCATGACTGGGTAGTTCTTTCTCATGTTATAATTTCATTAGAAAATTTGCTCCAAACTGTCCCTAACTAGGGATTTTCCCATTGTTGAATGATTTATTTCTGTCTTGGCTTTGTTTCTATGTAACTGGCAATTTGACCATACCCCTCCTTTTGCTTCCTCCCTTTTAAAATTCTGCAGTTCCCTAGTCCAAATGAATACTCTTCTTTCATGGGTGACTTCTCAACCGCAACCGGAATCATGACATTCACAATGATGCTTCTCAGCCAATTTATCTTCAACAAATATGGATGGGGAGTTGCCGCGAAGATCACACCCACGGTCCTGCTTCTGACGGGAGTGGGATTCTTTTCTCTTATATTGTTTGGAGCTCCACTGGCACCGGCCCTTGCACAGTTCGGAATGACCCCTCTCCTTGCAGCTGTATACGTTGGTGCTTTGCAGAACATTTTCAGCAAGAGTGCTAAGTACAGCTTATTCGATCCGTGCAAGGAAATGGCTTATATACCCTTGGATGAGGATACCAAGGTTTGGACCTCTCTCTCTCTTCTTCTGAATCAATTCTTAATTGCTTAGTTTTAGCTTCTTTAATCAAAGCATATCACATTGCATAATTCCTTCCGGGAGAATCAAGAATGTGATGTTGAGCTGTAAAAAGGTGTTCACACATTCAAGAGACCTACCCAAATTTTTCCGTGAAGCAGAAGCAAGTCACGTGCTGCTATGAATTTGTGCAACGTTATCTGATATCGATTAGACAATATAAATCCTCCATGCGCCTTAGCTGAATTTATCTTCATTGGTCTTGACTTGCTTAATGTGGCTTCTTCTTCTTCTTGACATGCTTGCTGATTACTATATAGGTTAAAGGAAAGGCGGCCATCGATGTTGTTTGCAACCCATTGGGGAAATCTGGAGGCGCACTGATTCAGCAATTTATGATCTTGACCTTCGGGTCCCTTGCGAATTCGACTCCATATCTGGGAGGGGTGCTACTTGTAATTGTTCTTGCTTGGTTAGCAGCAGCCAGGTCATTGGATGCCCAGTTCACTGAATTGCGAAAAGAGGAAGAGCTTGAGAAAGAGATAGAACGAGCATCGGTTAAGATACCGGTGGTGGCTGAAAATGAATCCGGGAACGGTTCCCTTGGAAGTGGATCACAGCCACTGAGCGACTCTCCATCTGAAACCCCCACTTCTCGCAATATTTAGATACTCTTCTTTCTGCAAAATAAAAAAAAGTGAAGCAGAAAGAAGAACCAGAAGAACTGAGGAGATCAATTTAGGTTAAAACTATTTGTTGTAGGTTAATACTATGCTTATAGAATAAGTTAGCCATTTGACTCTTTGGAGCGCTTTGATTTTTTATTTTTGTCTCACACATGAGTTGGTTTACTTGTTATTCACAATGTAGCCTGTTTTGTGGAATCACAATGATTCTTAGTCAAAAGGAAGAACTTGCGGCATCTGTATGTGCTTGTTCTACAATTTGTTTTGAATGGCGTGAATATTATAGGGTAAACATTTACACTTTGGGTGGAACAAGGTTGCAGAAGGTCCTAGGAATCTCACTGGATTCATCAAATGAAATGCTTATAGTCAATGGGAGAATTCCAAAACTGTAAGAAGTTTTGTGCGTTGAAAATTATTACTCCCACGGCACGTATTTCAAATCACGTTTCGCGCTAGTTTACAACTGCGTGTTGCATCGTGTTGTGCTTGTTTTATTCAACATTGATATCTGGGAAAACTGACAGTCAACCTCAAACCTTTCTGATATTTCACCATGCCTCAGTGATCAAAATGAAATTCATTTTTGTGGATTAAAAAATAATAATGTCCTTTTATTTTTTTCGAAGGGTATTTATAGGACAAGTAAAGGCATTTACTAGATAAATAAAAGAATTCAAAAGAACTTAGAAAATTAAAATCATTTTGGCTATTTATAAAAAAAATATAAAAATTCATAAAACACATATGGGCATTTATAAGACAATTAAAGAGATTTACAAGACAAATAAATGGATTTAAAAGAACTTAGAGAATTAAAAACATTTTTTCCATTTAAAAGATAAATATGAAAATTAACAAGATATATATAGGCATTTATAAGCCAAATAAAGATATTTATAAGGCAAGTAAAGGAATTCCAAAAAACCTAGGGAATTAAAAATATTTTGGCCATTTATAAGATAAATATGGGTATTTACAAGACATATAAGACAATATAAACACAAATAAAGTAAGGATATTATTGTCTTTTTACCTTCAAAAATTAATTTCTTTGACTATGAGAGGGCACTGAAATTTTAAAAAGTTGACTACAATTAATTTACTACAGAGTGGCTCATTGAAATTTTCTCATGATGTTTTAACTTGGGAAAATTAAAATAAAGGACCAAAATAAAATAATATTTAATTAGAAGGACCATAAAAATTGTAATTATTAAGAAGGACCAAATAAGCTTAAAAGTACTAAATTACCCTTTTGTTTTCCTAATGCAAAAAACAAAGAACAAAGTATCTTCTTCTGTCTTCCCCTGAATATCAAGGTGGGGCAATTTGGAAATCCAATATTAGAAGTTAAAAACAACGATTTTTGGTAATCCCGTGAAAACAAGAAGTTAATTAGAATAAAGTTGTTCTTGAACTTCATTACTATGCATACACTTTAAACAAATATCGTCATTTTTAATTTCCAATACTGGATTCTCAAATGGCCTCACCTTGATATTCATGGGAGGACAGAAGAAGGCGATTTACTCTTTGTTTTCTATGTTGGGGAAGCTAAAGGGTAATTTAGTACTTTTAAGCTTATTTGCTCCTTCTTAATAATTACAACTTTTATGGTCCTTCTAATTAAATATTACTATTTTATTTAGGTCCTTTATTTTAATTTTGCCCTTTTAACTTTGGGAAACTCTGTTTTCTGCTATTGATGGAGGATATACCTGTTTCAAGGGATATATTTATTTATTTATTTATTTATTTTCTCACATTCTTATTTTTTCCTCCTCAATTTTATCAATTCCTTTACTCTCTTATTTTAATGAGTGGGAGAGAATAATGGTCTAAAATTATAAGTGAGATCAAACCCACCACGATCTTCCACTTAACACGGAATTTTTGTACCACTAGGATATAAAACAATTGGCACCTTTTCATTTACTCTTCAAGTCTTGGGGTTATTTACTCAACATGGATTACTTCTCCTCAATTGTATGGATTTTGATAGAGTAAATTGTATAAATTTAGAAAATTCAAATTCATTTTTAAGACTCTAATTGAAGTAGTTTAAATTACATTTTTTTAGTACGAATACAAGATGATACACCCTTTTTTGGGGTTAAAGAAGTCAATTTTATTAATATAAAAAAATAATTACAAACACCAAATAGCCACATCCAAATAAACCTAATGGCTAGCCTTCACCACTCTCTCTTCTGAAAATAAACCCAAGTTAATCCTGAGGCAAAGCAATTTGTGCACGTTGAGAGGCACAAGTTTAGAATTAATTAATATTTATATGCTTATTTTATATTATGCTTTCTTATTTATTTAGTGATATATATTTTAGGATTAGATATGAATATTATGTACTATATTAATAGCTTGTCATGTCCTATCTATCTTAAATTGATCTTTTTATAATTAAAAACTATTTAATTTATTCTTCTAGTCCGCACTTGAGAAATTTATAATATGATATTCACTCACATTCACATATATGTGAAATAAATATCGTAGGGTGGCATTATAGTTTAAAAAGACTTGTACTTTGAAAACCAACAAATTTCTGTGGTTTTGAAAACAATTATTTCAAACAATTTTTTTTTCCTTAAATGTGATTTTTTAGAATAATCTTTCAAAAACACACACACACACTCCTTTCTAAAGTTTGTCCTGAAAAGATATTTTATAAAACTATATTACAAAAAGGATTAATAAAAAAATTTACCTCAAAAATTTTTGTTGAAAAGTAATATTATCTTAAAAGTTTTTTTAAGTTTAATTTTTCTCTAAAAGTGTTAAAATGAAGTAATGTTACTCCTTACTCTTAAAAAATTAATGGTTAGCATCAATTTTCATTAATTTTGTTAACAATATAGGATAATATTGCTATGTTTTAAAACTCTTAAGATGACATTGAACTTAAAAAATCTTCATGTATAACATTATTTTTAAGCGAAACCTTGTGGGGCAAAATTGAACATTAACTCTTAAAAAATTAAAAACAAAATTAAATAAAGACTAATATTTTCACGTCGTTTCAAATTTTTCTTCCCTGTTTTAGTACTCTGTGTGTGTGTGTGTGTGTGTTTTTTTTTTTTTTTTTGGTTATTATTATTATTATCATCAACGCAATGGATCGGAATGGACGTTTTCAGCTCTTTTTGCTTGAGCAACTCCTACCGTCCATCTTGAATGTTTAACCCTATTATCATGCTCATAACAGTATTTTTACATAATTACAACCATATATAATCCATAATTTGATTTGGTTGATTTTGATTTTATTTAGATTCATGTCGCAAAATTAATCTGGATGTGAATGAGAGAGAGGCACACATCATTAGCTACTGACTTTATTTCTCTTGGAAAGTTTGAGTATATAGAGACTAGTGTATTTGAGAAACTATAAAGACTCAATAAATAACTACAAATACTTGAATAAAAATAAGATGAAAGCAAAGGAAATTTCATATAAAGTGGGTCAAATACTTAGACATTGAAATTTTTTTTAAAAAAAAATCCAAGAAAAATGTTAGACAAAAATGGGTCAAATAAAAAGGACTGGACTTTTCAAGAAAAATTAATTAAATATTTAGACGCTGAAAATAAAAATTAATTTTAACATTAATTAAATTGAAGAGGAGTAGCGGAAGTAGCAGAGATAGATGTTGTATTAAAGTGAAACAAGTATAATCAACAAATTGTTAGTTGATGTGGTAAGTGATTCTCAGTATTTTTTTTTACCAAGTTTTATCTTAAATGGTTTGAACTTTATAATCATCGAGATCTTGAAATTTATATTTTAAGTTTGAATAAAAAGTAATAAAAAATTTAAAATAGTACACAATTTCATACTAGACCTTAAGATATACGTTAGAAGATTAAGTTCCAAGTAATTTCATAACATCCTAACATTTTTTTCCCTGAAAAGCGTACATTCAACTGTCAATTTTTCTCATTTAATAAAAAATGATAACACAACAAATTTAAATAGTAACTTTGCAATTAAATATTGACAAAACATACTTAGAATATTTTTTTAATATACAATTAACATTAACTTGCAATCTTATAAAAAGCATCAGAGTGGGGAAGTATCATACATGAAAAACTTTTGTTACCAACTATTATTTTTATTACAAGTCAACGGGATTTAATTTTCTGGATTTTTCTTTTTTAAAATAGTTAAAAATTTCCAGGAAGCCTTGAAAATTTTCCAAATACTAAGATTTTTTTTCTTTTTTTTAAAAAAATATTTTTTCAATTTTTTGTTCTTAGAATTGTTTTATAAAATTGTTATCCTTCGTGGCATGTAATGCATCTGGAGTAACACCCCCGTTTTTTTTTGACCTGATGAATAATTCTCCTTGTGCTGCTTAATATACACTCAAATATAGGGGGGGGGGAATAAATATGAGAAAAAGATATATAAATATCATGTGAATTTTCAAAACTTAGAAAAGTTTATTAACACTTATAAAGGATAGAGAGGTGACAAAAGACCAAATTAAAATTTTAAAGTGTTGGTGATTTTAATGTAATACCCCTCAATTTTTTAAATAAAAAATAAAAGGCACCTCACCGAAGCGCTGCCATAGCCTAGTTACCACAGCTTAGCTAGCCAGCCCACTTTGCCAGCTTGCTTGCCAACAGAGTTCTTATGACAACTTCAATAATGCAACTAACTACTTTGGTATAAAGATTAATAACTTACGCTCCCTAAGTTGTCAATGTGTATACCCAAGATTATTGCTTATACTCAAGTTGTCAACGACGCCACCCAATCAGGCGTTATTGACAATTTAAGTATAATAGTTAGTAACAACCGTTATTTAATGTCATTGACAACTTAAGTATAAATAATAAATAATTTGTACATAGGGTTTAACAACTTGAGCTCTTTTAAGTTGTTAATCTCTAAACTTAAGTTATACATTGTAATACTCAAGTTGCCACTAAGATTTTTTCAAAAAAAAGCTCATTCTCTCTCCATTTACATCTTCCCTCACCTCTTTTCTTCAACCCTCTTCTTCCCCGGAACCACTTTCCCTTCTGGACGGTCCAGAAGGGAGGAGCTCTCCCTTAGGGAAAGTGGTTCCCTTCTTCCCCTCCACACCTAAGAGCCAAGAAAATATTAGCTCCCTCCTTCAACCTTCTTTTTCTTCACCTCCATACCCAAAAGCCAATAAATCAAAGAAAAAAACATGAAATGATTGCGACTTGAAGATGCAAATCTTATAGGTTTTAATGTTTTTCTTGTTCCTCTTCCTCTTCTTGTCTCTAGAAGTGGCCCCACCCTCCTTTGAGAGCTTCTTTGGTTCAAAGCCCACACCTTCAACGAGATGGTTGGGAAATATAGTTGTTGATTATCGTCTGAGATAAGGGAAATCCATGCCTTGGCTCCGTCGATGCCTCCTCCTCCCCTTGCTAATCGTGTCTGTCGACGAGATGGTTGAGAAAAACATAGCCACTAGTCTCCGCCGATCACCATCTCTTCTCCTTTGGCCACAAGTTATGCTTTTACTGTCATTATAGATCGATTGATCGGTAGATTGAGAAAGGGAGAAAATAAGATAGAAGGCGATGTCGGAGAGAGAGGCAGTGGGTAGTGGAGGTGGATGCTGATATGGAAGGAAATAGAGAAAAAGGGGGAGAGCAGAAAGTGAAGGGCATTTAAGTCTTTTTACTCAAACTTTGATATGTTAGATTCCTAATAGATGACCTTTATATTATCAGGTTGGTTTCTTTCATTATCTTTTTCTCATTGTCCCTCATAATCTTTAAATCATATCCGTCTAATCAATACACAATTACTTTAACTTTTCTCTCACTTTCCCAATCAACAGCCTAGATTAGATGAGGAGAGATAATGAGAAAGTAGACCAATGAGAGGATCCCATTTCCTATATCATCGGCAAATGTTTATAGAATTTTTTATGTTTTGGAAGTTCATATGGCATTTATTTATCTTTTTCTCAATACATATTGTAGGATGCATTAAGGTCCCGTTTGGTTCAGGGAATTCGGCCCAGGGAAAGGGAACTTGGGAAAGTTCCTACTTAAAAATCACGTTTGGCACACGTGGGTTCCGGTAAGTGCGATTCCCTCCTATGGTTGAGGTCCCATGAACGTGGGAAGGTGATTTCCATCTCAAATTGGCGGGATCTGAAAATTGTTCTCGGGAGTTGGAAAATTTCGATCAAAAAAGCCCCTCAAAACTTCAAACAGAGTAGCTGATGCACTTCGACGCGACAACGAGGAGCTGCGACAATTAAGAGCTGTGAGAGAGAGAAGTAGCAGTTGCGAGAAGTGGAGCTGAATCTTGCTTTGTCGTTGGTCGAAGAACAGGTGTAGACGACTATCGAAGCCAGGTAAGATGAAATGGGTGTTTAATTTGTGTGATGATTTTTGTCTGAAAGTGTGATGCTCGTGAACCAGAATGAATGTGAAAGGGTCATGGTGTTTTGTGTCCCTGGTTCACGCACATCATTGCCAAGGCGTGTTGCTCGAAGGAAGTCCCCAGCGAAGAGAAAAAAGATGAATTAGGGATATTAGTTTGTGTTTTATGCTACAAGTTTTTTGTAAAGATGCAGGACATATGTTGCCTTTTATGTATTGTCGTCAGTCCTATTCACCTGTGTCTAATAGTGAATTTAATTATGTAACTTTCGTTTGAACTTCCCTAGATCGATCGAACTCCACTGTTTGGTTCGAACTTTACTAGTTCGTTAGAACCTAAACTTCTGTCTTCTTTTGCAGTTAAATAATATGGTGATTAATTTCACGCCTATGTTTCCAGTTGTTCTGTGTGGTTCTAATGATATTAATTATGGTTAACATTACTTGTTGCCTTGTCTTAATTGCCTTGTACACTCTTTTGTTATCCCTCTTATTTGTTTCCCATTCCTCGTGGATTATTCATTCTCGCACCAAGTTATTTTCTATTTGTTTCATCTCCAATTTCGTTCCATGCTTCTTGTCCTTCTCACATCCGCCACCGTTTTACTTATCAGCCTATCCTTTCCCGTCCTCATCTGGTTCAATTCTCAAACTGAGCCTCGACGTGATTTGGTCGGTTTCCCAGCTTTTTTTATTCCCATTTTTTTTTTGTTTTCCAGCATTTTTTACATAAGGGCATAATGAGAATTTTATCTCAAGTTCCCACTTAATCTACCCCAAATTCTTCATACCAAACATTTTATTTCCAGTCAACTTCAACTTAAGTTCTATTCCTATGTCAACCAAACAATTCTATTTTTTTAAGTTCCCTTTTATCTTCCCTTTCCTTCCCTCTTTTAAGTTTTCTTCCCTCATTTAATATTCCGTGAACCAAATGGGACCTAAATAATCAGGATTGCCTTTCCTGTTTTGTAAAAGTGAAAAAATGAAATTATTGAATTTATGTTGATGAACCAAGAATGAAAACAAACTCCAAGGACTAGTATAATACTACCTAGTTTATCCTATATTTAGGAAGAGGAAGTATATTTTTTTGGCCAACCGAAGCAGAAGTACAATATTTACATCTTAAATTTGAGCAAATCATAAGAGAAGATGCACCATCACATAATAAAACCATTTTTTTAAATTTTAATTTTAATTTTTTTGTAAAAATGACAAAAGTCACAAATCCAATAGTGTCAAAGTGTATATACATAACATGTAATAACCTTGTAACACTTCCTTAAAATTTTTTATAAGAAAATAGTTTGTACAATTTCTCAGACTAGATTTTAGAAGCTGTTTATTATGTTTGAAAAAAATTTTGTAGTTTTTTTTGGCTTTTCCAAGTTACTCAAGTTTTCAAATCACTTGTTTGTATGATACCGAATGCTCTTTAGAACACTTGTGAGAAAATACCTCTTCGAGTTAGGGTTGAAGAAGTACATTCACGTAAATTGAAATAAAACTTTTTTCACATACTTATTTTATATACCATAAATCATATTAAAAAAAACAGTTTCTACTATTAAGCACTAAGTCATTACTTTGGAGTCAGTGGCGGACCCAGGATTTTGGGTTTATGGGTGCAAAATTAATAATGCCCCCGAAATTTTTTTTTAGGGAAAATTTTAAAGGCATTAAAAAATAAAAAAATATAAATAATAAAAGGAAAGAAAACTTCAACTTAATATAAAAAAATAGGGTTCTATTTTTTTTATATTGCATGAGAAAAAAGAGATTCCTACACACACATGAAATAGTGAGACCAATATATATATATATATGTGAGTCTCACCATTTCATGTGTGTGTGGCATGAGAAAATATTTATCCTATAACATGAGGAGTGTTTTTCCAAAAAAAAAAAAATCAAGAGTCAACAACCTACCAATATATATAAAGAATAAGGGGTAAGAGATTGGAAAATAATATAAACATTACATTTTTTATCAAACCCAATTAATGAGTGACTTTTAGTGGAGTAGACCTAGCCCAAGCCCCAGCAACATTCATTTGTGCGCCACTGCCAACATTGTTTGACCTGCTTTCATTTTCATACTTTCAGTGGCCGGAAAAGATTGAATTTAATTAAAATACTATATTCCAATACCCTTTTCCTGAAAGTTTATGTCTGCAATCGCGTACACCTGCGCATGAGTAGGTCCGCCGATGGTTGGAGTAGTTATTACCATTTAAGGATATATTAATATCTTATTTTCTTTATTTAAATAAATCAAGACTTGACCTGAAGAAAAAAAGAATCAAGGGAATGCAAATGAGTAAAAAGATTTAATCCATTTATATAAATTACAAAGGAGTAAATTTTCTAAATAAGAAAAAAATGAATAGCATAATTGTTTATATTAAGACAGATAATCTAATCATGAATGAATAGACTGAAAACCTAGTGAGCCAAAGTGATTGTCTTGGAGAAAGTTTATTGACGGCTTGTCTTGGAGAAAACTTACTTCAAAAGGCAGCACAAGTTGGCCCCTACTTCCCATGTTGGAGAAAACTTCAAAAAGCAGCAACAATTAGTGAGTATTTGAATATTTTAAACGGCAAGAATTGTATCAGTGATATTCAACCATGAATATTACATTGCCGATTACAGTAGAAGATTTGGATTTGACTGTTCTGTACAACACTATAGCAGACAGCAAATGGTCTGATGCAGAAGCATTTAATGACAATCCTAACGTTGTTGAACGTGGGATTCGGTGCGCTTCAACAACATTTCAATAATTGTGGTTAAGTCTGAACGTACATTTGGAGATTATAGAGGGGCTCTTGAAATTAGTGGCCCTCGAGTATCTTGAACTTCGAGATGCTCCCGGCGAAACTCCACTGTTGACAGAAGGATCATATGGTGAAGATATATCAATTGTCCAGTGCATAGTTGAAAAAAACAGCAACACACTGTCAATTTCAAATGACTTCGGCCATGCATGGATACCAAATTCCTGCAACCATGGCTTTTCATTTGGGATTCAAAAAGATGTCCTCTCTATTTATCACCACCCCCCGCGTCTTCACGGTGTCTCAGTCTCCACCATGTCATTTTTTTCCTGTGAACCTCCATCCTTATTCTCTCTCTTCTTTCCTCAACCACCATCAACCACCTCCACACCATCATCATCTATGTCTTTATCACTGGATCTTCATTTTTTCCACCGACAATTCAGACCAGGGAGTGCCGCCGACATCTGAACTTGGGCTCTCTTTTCTTTTTATTTAAAAACTGAGGGTACAAAGTTAATTTATCAATATTTTAAAATTTTAATTTGATCCTATAACTTTTATGTTCTGTGTAAAAGTTAACAGACTTCTACGGTTTTAAAATTTCATATAATACTTAGGATTCTCCCAAAAAATTCCTCCCCGTTGAACCATCCATCGTGGAGTATTTCACTGTCTTTTTTTTTTTTTTTGAAAAATACAGGCAAGCATTAGCTTGAGATGAAAATAAAAGCTAGATTATGGATAACTAGCTCAAAATACAACACAAAAATATAAGTCTATGGCAAACAAGCCAACTGGTCCTTTAGCACCATATCACCGCACCCCACTGGAATTGTTAGGATAAGCGTCACATCCTCATCAACAAGAGCATTATGTCCTTCCTTAGCCAGATAGTCAGCGCACGCAATGTTGTCTCTTGGTGTATGATAGATCTTTATACTCCAACCTCGGAAAAGCAGATCCCTAATATCTCCAATAATGTCTCTTAGCGAATGATCAGAATAACAACAGTCTCTCATGATGATATTAACCGCATCAAGAGAATCCAAATAGAGCAGGATTTGTCGGAAACTCGATTGAAGAGCCATTCTCAGCTCTAGCAAAATGGCACGCAGTTCCGTCTCAGTAACCGTTTTAAGGCCTAGGGACTTGTAAAACCCCATCAGCCAGTGTCCCCGAGAATCCCTGATCACCCCTCCGCATGCTGCCTGTTGGAATTGCTGCCGAATTGATCTATCAACATCCATGCGAACCTCATTACTAGAAGGAAGAGTCCATGACTTTTCCTCAAACCTGTCAAGTTGAAAAATGTGGTGAGATAAGTTATAATTGCCACTGCTTTCCATCAAAAGGTACATACACAAGTGAAGCATCTCCCTGGTATCCATGTTTCCGCCTTGGAATAAAGATTTGCATCTAGAAGTCCATAGAATCCAACATCCCAAGCTAAATATTCTCGACCAAGGGAAATTGCTAAACTTTCCCTTTCCTGGCTTATGCTTGGTATTTCAATTAAGTCAACTCTGTAAATTTCCTACAAAAAACTGAGAAAAATAATTAAGAAGTAAAATTTCTTTCCATAAATTTCTGGCTCTCTCGCAATCCCTTATCACATGCAACACACTCTCTTCCCTATTACAATGAAAAGGGCAAAGATTATCATTTATAAGACCTATTCTGGTTCTGAATGAGTTAGTGGCAAGTCTCTCATGACCAACTTGCCACATGAAATATTTGGCATCCCTATTTGTATATTGTATCTGCTTCTCTTCTTCCTACTGAAACTTTTTCATTTATTACACTCGTGATACTGTAAAAGTTTATAAAGTCTTTTACTTAAACAATGCTAAACAAAATTAGGAAGTAATATAGATCACAACACTGAGGAGGCATTAAACTTACTAGTCCCAGGGCAATAGATGACACACTAACCGCAGAGCCTAGATGTTTGAAAACCTTGAATAGTAAGATAAATTATTTTAATGTATTTCTATTTATTATCTTTTAAATTAATTTACTTGACCTATAAACTTAACATATAATTATAAGTAATTTATTTAACCTTTTAATCTCCTCCAATAACTCAAATGATTCTTATATCAAGGATAAAGACATTGCAAGAGAGGATTTGAGGTTTTTTTTTTTTTTTTGAAAAAATAATCCTACTAAAAAATGTGACGATTGATGTGGACAAAAAATTGTTAGATGGATGCCATATATTTATATATTTAGTCAACAAACATTGACTATTAGGACTAATTAACAAGGGCAAAAATGTCTCATTTTTTAAAATTTCAAAATACATTTGCCCTACCAAGCACTAGTGTAGTGCAGTGGTATGACGCTGGGTTATCCAGCCTTTGTATCAGGGTTCAAATCCTGCCCGGACCATTGATCCCTTTATTATAAAAAAAAATACATTTGCCCTCTCGAAATTTTCCAGCTGCCCAGTACCCATACTCAAAAACTTCCAGGCATTTAAGCTTTAACCCTATATAAATAATATACAGGGAAGTTGAGTGAATACGTGGCTAGAGTTGGAAGTCGTGGTTTTCCTATTAGACTTTTTACGTGGGGCTACAATCAATTGTCATTTTTTTTTTAATGCATAGGCATTCTTCCATTGGAGGGTTTGAGAAACTTTTTTTGAGTACTAAATACTCATTCTGATATTTATTATAAGACATCAATTACTAACATTTTTTTTGTCTTTATTATAAAGCACCGACTTACTTTAACTAATTCATTTATTACTATTTCCTCATTATACCCTCATTTTTAACTAACTCATTTAAATCTACATCATTAAAATATGGGTAAAGTTGGAAACATTTATTAATTTTGAACTTAATTAATGAGTTAACTTCTATTCATTGGTTTATGAGAAAAAATAGTTGGTGCCTTATAATAAGGATCAGAGGGAGTACGAATATTTCTCTGGATGGGAATTTAAACATTAATTCACTATGTTGTTGATATGATTGAGTGGGGAACCACTTTCTCTGGGGTCCAATTTCTCTCCTCATCACCTCTTTACCCATCCCTCCCCATCCTCCATCCTCACCTTTAAAATTTTGATCCAAAGGCCCAAAAATATTTCAAAAAAAAATTCCTCCTCATCCCTTCTGCATCTGTTTTTTTCCAAAATATTTGTGGGCCCTTGGATCAAAATTTTAAAGGTGAGGATGGAGGATGAGGAGGGACGGGTAGAGAAAGGATAATGAGAATATCCTCTCCCCTTTCCCTTCTCGTCAATATGACGAGCAGGGAGTGCTCATCCCCCTTGGGACGAGCGCTGGGGTGATCTGGGTGGTCCAGATCTCCCCATGAGATCTGGACCGTCCATTTTTATTTTTATTTTTATAAATTTTTTTATAAAAATTTTATCAGGGTTTTTTTCTAGTACCAGTAAGTATCCTAAACTATCTTTTTAGTACTAGCTAGTAGCCTCAAATAATTTTTATATTTATAACATTTGTTTTTAAAATTTTATCAGGATTTTTTTTAGTACCAGTAAGTATTCTAAAATATCTTTTTAGTACCAGCCAGTAGGCAAAAGTACGGAAAAAACCTTAATTAATTAATTAATTACCAAAATGCCACTGAGGCAAAAGTATTAACCTATCTGCCTCCTGTAATCGACTACATAAGGCATGTAATCGATTATACTATGTAATCGATTACGTCACTGTTTATCGATTACACCAGTATGGTGTAATCGATTACACCAGCTGTAATCGATTACACCATATGAAGAAGAGATTTCGAATTGGTGCATGACGAAACTGATTTCCAACTTCTTTTTACCTACAAATGCGACTTGGGGAAGGTCTTTTTGTCAACAATTAATCGTCTATACTATGCCTAGTCCATCGATGCCCTTATATCCGTTTTTTGTCCTACGACATATCATTTGCAAAATTCATCACCTCAAATCATATGAACTGAAAGCATAAATATTCATAACTAAAGTAAATGCCATAGTCAGTACAACTTCACCAACTCTAAAAAAAAAAAAAAATTACAAGATCCAAATACAAACACAATGTTCGACAGAAAAAAAACATAGCTATCTAATCTGTATCCTCCTCTGAATCCTCCTCCTCCTCCTCATCGGAGACATCAGGCACCTAGTCCTCCTCTCCGGTTGCCTTCTGGTGCTGTCTGTCCTATAACTGCTGTAGTCCAGCCTCCAGCCTGTGCATCCGGCTCTGCATCCACCGCCACCGCTCGTTCTCCTTCTCAACGTGGCTCCTCCACCGCTGCTCGTGGCTCTTCTACCGCTTTCTCTATCGGAGGTCCATCTGCCTCATCTGTACCATGATGTCACGGAGCGAGAATCCACCATCTAGCTCAACTATCTCCTCATCCTCATCATCGTCATCGTCCGGCATAGGGACCTCAGGATGAACCACGGGGGGAGCAGGCGGTGCATCGTCCTTGTCAGCGGTAGTGCATACCCAGACACCCTGATCATTCTGAACGATCTTGCACTGCTCCAGTAGGCGCCTCCCGAAGACAGCGTTCCGCTGCGTTTGTTCCACCATCTCAAACGTCTGCATCGGTACACGGAAGTGGAGCAATATACGATGGACTAGGTAGGTGAATGGGAGGGCGGCATTCTCCTTCTGCTTCACCTTGTACATCATCCAGCAAACATAGTGTCTCCAGTTCACCGGCCTGGCGTGAAGGATGGCCCACATGATCGGGATATCAACCTCCAACACCCTGGAGTGATTGTAAGCCCGGGGGAACAGAATATGGGTCAGCACAAAGAAAATGATCCGTGCATCCATAGTCAGCTGGCCCACAGTGAAAAGGGCTCTCTGACCCAAAGACCTCCTGATATCATTGACGGTGGCGGCTTGGTTGTATCCACGCAAGTTGACTTTGGTATCCCCATCGTACAGAGTGGTGCCTGCCCCATCAAAATCATATCCCAGCATATGGGCCCATATAGGAGCAGTCATCTCTATCCCAATGCCCCAGACGCGCAACTTCAACACTCCATTGATGTAACTAAGGTTATGGTAAAAGGCTCTAACCATATCCTCTAAGTAAGGACCGACGAACTCTGCCAAGCCACGTAGATGCGAACCCTCCACCAGTAGGACTATATCAAATCCCTCCTCTGCAAAAAATTGCATGTCCAGTGACTTGGGCTTGATCACGGGTCTGCTCGCAATGTGTTGAACGAAGGATCTGTGGGATGCTGCATTATTGTCCAGGAGAATTCCGTATCGGAGATCTTCCGGCTGTGCCTGAGAGCCGGATGTCTCACCCTCCATCTGTGCCTTCAAACGTCTCTCAGTTTGAGGGTCAACTCGTCTGCGTGGAGGCATGATGACAACAAATACCTACAAAGATACAATATAAACCATCAATAAACATGAAACAAACACAATTAATGGCATAATCACAATGCATGATCAATATCGGTCAACGAAGACAATGTAATTGAAAGAAAAATGCACAATCAACAATCAAACTCCACGTAATCAATAATCTTCAACATCCATACACACAATAACATGTAATTTGTGCTTCAATCCCACTGTTTACATCAATTTCACATGCAAACATACTGATGACTTCCTAATTTTAATAGATTTGAGGTATATTTTGATATATTTAGGAAGTCATTAGTACTAAATTAAAGAGATTTTATTAAGATTTTAAGAGAAATCAAATTGGTGCATCATTAGTGGGATTTCAAGTTAAAATAAAATTTTTAAGTTTAGGAAATAAATAATTAAATATTTAAAGAAGACTTAGTTTTATTATTATTATTATTTAATTGCTTTTATTTTCACAATCAGGCAAGCACAGGAGAACATGAGTATTTTGGAAATTGAATCAATCCAATTGAATGTACGTGGGTCATACAAATGGAATCAATTGAATGGAATGAATTAAAAGACCTACAGACACGCACAAGAGCACGTTTTGATCTTGGGAACCAGGAGACAACTGAACTTGGGATGCTTTTGGGCTTTAATTCATTTAAATGGCAAAGTGTGCGTGGGCCCAGAAAGTGATCCAAATGGTCAATGAATAAAACCTAAAATCTAAGAAAACGGAGGACGGCTGGAACACGCAGAACAAAGTTAGGACGCAGAGAAGGAGCTGAACCAATAAATCAAAGACGAGACGCGAAGAAAAACGAAGAACGGCGGCGCAACTCAGTTCAATTGAATCGTCGCCTCTCTTGTGATTTTCTTCATGTCTCTGAATCTTGATTTAATTTTATGTACTGTCATGACTTTGTTTAAAGCCCTGTGTAGTTGATTTTATTTTGCAACCTAGAGTAACTATGAACTTATTGATGGATTAGACTTTGTTTCATCGTTTAGTTATAATTAGTATTAATTTTGGTTGCTTAGTCGTGTGTAAATTTTATCTATTTAGTGACTGGCCATCATTAAATAGGATTTTGAGAATTATGATTTACCTTGGCAAAGGGAATTTTAATTAAGCTCTAGATTAAACAATATGAGATTAAATTATAATTTAATTTGCGATTAGGATAGGAATATACCTAATAGCCCAATATAATTGTAGAAGAGTGTGTCTGGATTAAATTACCTCTATAGTAAATTTGTTAGGTATAACAACTTTTACTTAAAAGAGGGTTGTAAGTGGACCGGAAGGCACTTATAACTATTAATACTCGAGATTGACAAAATTAATATTAAGAGTAATTAAATTGGTGAAATAAATGTTTATGAAATTAATAAGGGATTAGTGCCTCTAGGTTGTCCGTTTGATTATTGCGTAGATTATTTGTTTGATTTTGATTTTATTTTCTTAGTTAAATTAAATTTGATTGCTCAACTTAAACGAAAAGTGCAAGATTAATTATTAACTTAAGTAGTGGGTACTAAGTCCTCGTGGGAACGATACTTTACTCATCTTTATTACTTAATACGGTCCGTACACTTGCGGAATCTTAGACTTTATAAAAATTTTGCCCTATCACATACACACATTGTTTCCGAAACGCACAAAAACATCAATTTAATCTATTACTTGTTCAAAAACAACAACAAACAATTCAAATCAATGATCAAAACACTACATACCCAAAGAAAACAAATCTTAATTGATTACATGAACCATATCTTCAGAAAAACGGAGAAAATAGAGACAAATTCGCAATGGGTACCGAAATCAACGCAAATGAGAGCAAATATTTGATTTTTCCTCAACCCACGGCTTGAATCCGCAGCTTTCTGGCCGAAAATCACAATAGAGGAGAGTGGGGGAGCCCTAATCGATTAGAGAAATGAGAAATGAGGGAAAATAAGGCGTTTACCCTTTTTAAAAACTGATTCCGCAATATGTAATCGATTACGGCCCGTGCCATAATTGATTACATCGCCTAGTAACTGCCAAATTTGCCTTTTGATTTTATGTAATTGATTACGCCACTCATTGTAATCGATTACACTATGTAAATTTCATGTAATCGATTACTAAATAGTGACGTAATCGATTACATAGTGCAAAAAATGAAAAAAAAAGAGATCTGACCCCCTGTAATCGATTAAATAAGGCATGTAATCGGTTAAGGGGGTAGATGAGTTAATACTTTTGCCTCAGTGGCATTTTGGTAATTAATTAATTAATTAAGGTTTTTTCCGTACTTTTGCTCCGCCAGTAGCCTAAAATAATGTTTTAAGATTCTAAAAATTATTTTCAAGAATATAAAATATTTTTCAGTGTCAGTCAATATCCTGAAGTACTTTTTTAATCTCAGTCAGTACCCTAGAATTTTTTTTAACAGTACCAGTCAGTACCATGAAGTATCTTTTTAGTCTCAGTCAGTCCCCTGAAAAATTTTATCAAGATAGATACTTCAGGGTACTTACTGATACTGAAATAAAAAATCCTGATAAAATTTAAAAACAAATTTTATAAAAAGAAAAATAAAAATGGACGGTTCATATCTCATGGGGAGATCTGGACCATCCATATCACCTCAGCGCTCGTCCCCGAAGAGGGAAGGGGGATGAGCGCTCCTTGCTCGTCATATCGACGAGCAGGGAAAGTGGTTCCGATTGAGTGATGTAAAAGAGGGAGGCAATGATTGGGTGAAGGAGCGATGACTGTTGAGACTTTCTAATAGAATATCAATGGGTCTGTTTGGGTTAGTAGTAGGATTTGTAGCTTAAAAGTTATTTGACTTTAAAAAAAGCTCGGTAGGAAAAAAGTCAAGTTATAGATAATGATTTGTGTTTAGATTGATAGTGGTAGAAGTGGTGGGACCTATGTCAAAAAGCTGAGAGCTTTTTGGAAAAAGCTCATTGGTGAAGCTTTTTCCTTAACGGGTTTTTTGAGCTTTAAGTCCAGTGAATTTAAAGCTCAACCTAAATAAACCCAAAATCAGCTGACAACGTTAACTGATTTTTTTTTTTAAAGTTACTGCAGAAAAAGGCTCCTAACGTTGCACTCCAAACAGACCCAATCGCAACTAAATCTAACGCAATGTCATGGATTCCACTTATCCCAAAAAAATTGTGAGGTGGAAGCGACTTTGTATTATAGATGTGTCTCGCTTCTCTAAAAAAAAAAAAAAGAAGAAGAAGAAGAAGAAGAAGAAGAAGAAGATAATGTGTCTCGCTGAATGACTAACAGGATTAATAACACTTCAATACTTGCAAAATATAGGGACTAATCCAAAATAAATTAAATTATAGGAACTGACATAAAAATTGAGGAAAAATATGGGATCATATGATTAATTATTTCAAGAATTTCCCCAAGGTAGAATTTTTTTCCTATTGCTGTTGGGCACAAGTATTCAATTAGACTCACCAACAACATATCTATCAGTCAAATTGAAGCCTTAATATGCGCCGTTAGTTGTAGGGAAGAAAATAGACATCACAGAATGGGCCAACATGTCTATTTGACAAACGTAAGAGTTTGGCAGACGGCATAAGATAATTCATGAGATTCCTTTTAAAAGATTTTTTTTTAATAAAATTCTTAAAAGAATATTACTTTAAGCATATGTTTTAATTTTTTTTCTTTTTATAAAATTAAACCCCATCTTTATTATAGCCTGGTGTGCCCCACAGCTTCCAACAAGCGAGACCAAAAGAACTCACTCCAAAACGCCCGGCCATGGGGCTATCCTTCATGGTAAAGAACACACTAAATATCACACGTTCATATTTACCATAAACTATTTGAATTACAAATGCAATGTGAATATACAATATTTTGTGACTACTACTACTAATAATAAACATATAATCTTTGATAGCAAACAACAATCGAAGAATCAGGATCAAGGAATGTTATGAAAAAATGTACAATTATTATATTTTCAGCATTAACATGTGATATTTAGTGTGTAACACACACACAAATTCAACTGTTGTGTATGTATTCAGTTTTTTAATGTATATTTAGAAAATCCGGACAAGCATCCCTCAATTAACAAAGAACATACATGCTCGTGACAATCTCCTAAAGATCCCCTTTTGTTTTGTAACAAAAAATATGCATTTTCAATAGAACAGACCTCTCTAAATGAGCAGCAAAGTTCATTTCTAATTAAATATGCTTTGAACTAGTCATACAAATGTTGAGCAAAAAACTAGTCATACAAAAGCCCTTGTCTAAAAGGGTAACAAATCTTAGGGCAAATCCTTTTTTTTCTCACCCTTAGATTCACCCAATAGTTTGTCTGCTACTTCAGCAAGCATGCAACAAAATATGGCTTCATCTGTCAAAGAACCAACAATGTCATCTGCTAATCTCAGCTCTTCATGGAACTCAGGATGCATCACCAATGAAGCAAAATTCACATCGAGCACCAAACCAAGACATTTCCCAATGACTTCAAGCTTAGGAACCCAATTGCAAGCTTTCAGACCCAATGTCACCGAGGCATTCGGACACGGCCTCACTTGTGGAAACCTCTGATATTTCCTCAACCACTTTGTTAAATACCGGATCAATTGCATAATCTCTTTGCCATTCAACTTGCTAAGTGTAGGAGATAACATATCTCTGTTGATGTTAGATGATGCAAACAAATAATGCAGACAAAGCTCAGATCTAGAGAACCCATCATGTGCCAGCATAAGCAAACTAGCAGCCTCCTTTGCCAGAAGGAATTTCTTTCCCTTGCGATCCTTTGCTTTCTCCAGAGCCGATAGAGCTTGGCTCTCCCATTCTTTCCTCACAATTTCCATACTGTCAAAAGCATCTTTCGGTGGAGAAAAAAAATACCTCAGAATGCAAAGCATTTCGGATGATCCAAGATCCGATGTGTGCCTTATACACAGGCAGAGCAAATCCGACATCCTCTTCTCCACTAGGCTAGAAACCAAGTTTGAATAACCAGAAGGTTCAACAATACCGTTAACAATCAAAGTCTCAACTAGTTCCCATATCTCTAAGGAAACACACCCTTCCAAAATCAGGCCTGCTACATTTTTAGGAATGAAAAAATGAAGTCTGTCAATCAAGATCTTTGTATAATCACGATTGGACAAATCGATCCCAATTGAGACTCCCACACTGTCTCTAATGTTTTCAAGGTATGAATTCAAACTATTGACAAACTTGCCCTTATCAAAATCACTAGTTTTGAGCTTTGTCTTTAGCTCCACAGAGAACTTATTGCAGATAGAAATTTGTTCAGCAACAGTTTGTGATATATTCCATCCGGTGAGGGGTTTAAGGATGGATGAGGAACTTATTTCTTCTTCTCGTTCTGGCTTTAAATTTTGGATAATATTATCTGCGTTTATGACAAGAGGATAGTCTGGTGGTGACTCATGCAGCTTTGGATTGACTGAAGCGTTCTTAATGACTTCCAGTAGATTCATGATGCAATTACAAGGAAAACTCAGCTACCTGTGAAGGAAGCAAAAGAATCAGCCTCTAATTAGTACACTTACTCATAAAATAGAGAATGAAAAACTATATCAGAGATTGATTTCATTTAACTGTCTGCAAAAATTAGTTCACTAGCTACTTTGTTATGGGCATGAATATTTGACCTCTAAGAGACAGATACCAAGATAAGGAATGCTACTAAAAACACGCATCAATTTTTTTTAAAAAAGAAAAACCCTGTTGGCTGTTTTGTAATTGCTAAATATATGGGCAGAAGCAAAAATGCTGAATATTCACATTCCAAGCATGATCAACTGTCTGTAAGCATAGTTCCAAGTTCCCTGTACTTATCAACCATTTAAAACAACCAATAACCATAATTTATCCCCCAAAATCAAAGACCTAACATGCAGTGATATTAAGCAGCTAAATAAAACAAACGGATGAACAATCAGGAAAAAAGAAGTTAAAAGTGGAGAGGACAGAGAGAACACTTACACGACTGAAGACCTAAGGGAGTAGATGAGACTGCGGCCACCAAGCAAAATCAAGATTAAGATGTGAATAACGAGCCGTCAACTTTGAGAAGCAGAGGGAGTGAAATTGTGACAAAGCAAGATCAAGATTCAAGAGTGAGAGCTAGTCAGCGACTGTGCGGCTGTGTGAGTGTGAGTGTGCTACTGAAGGATAGGGACGAGGAGGAGAGGGAGACCCTTGTGTGGCGTCGGAGACGGGCGAGGACGAGGAGTGCAGCAGGAAGACAGACTCGAATACAAAGGGCGGGTTGGCCTGCAAGCCCAACTGGTTTTACCCAAGGTTGTTAAAAAGTAGATTTTACCTAAAAACAGGAGAATAAAAAATCGTAAGACGTAAAATCGTAATACAAAACGTAGATTTTATTAGCATATATATATAAAAAAAAATTAAGAAAAGTAAGACAACTGGCATCATTCATACACTGGTCAATGATCAATGCAATATCAATCAAAATATTCAAGATTGTCATCAAATACCATTCAAACAAAGACAAGACAATTTTAAAAACTACAAAAAGAATCAAGAGATAAAAGCTTTGCATTAAGTTGGTTTTATTATAGAAGAAGTGTATACTATGTTGCACTAATATTAGAAAGCTAAACATGAAAAGAAATGACATTCAAAACATGAATTTTACATAGCTATTTAAGCAAGACATTTATTTGGATTACTTTGAAACAGCAAGAGCATTTCATGCTCTACTGATATTTTAGTTTCCATGTCATACTAGATCTCAAAGAATGTTCTTTCCATGTCCAGATGGAGAAGAAACTGACGATGAAAAACAAATGGGTCAAAATGAAATGACTATTCACTATTAAGTCAGCAACATCATACTAAGTAAAGTATGCTTCCCATAACATTTAAGTTCTTCTCCATTTCGTAACTGTTAAGTCAGCTACATCGTACAAAGAGGCTTATACTAAGCAAGGACACCAAAAGTTTAAACCAGCAAAGGTAAGAGTAAGACCAAATATAGATGGAAGACTATAATACCTGCACAATTTTCACACCTCCCATGGCCCCATCGGAAGTGGACACAGAATTCATCTTTGGTTTGTTCAAATGGGTGCTAAACCACTTGCCCAAACCTCATACATGTACACCCAGGGAAAGCGACTAAAACTCGATAAAATCAGGAAGCTGAGGTAGCCAAACGGCCCAAACCTCATATATCCCCTTTTCCAGCAACAATTATCCAAGAGCATATCGAAAAAGATAAAACTTTTATATATTCAACATTTCTACTAGTTCAAGTTCAACTATCAATTATTGTAGAGAAATCGTTCAATTTTCTTTTGGCATAGGTAAAATTCCTTCTCGGAGGCATAGACACCAAGCACTGTAATTTCTAAATCAAATGTCACATGCAAAGAAACAGAGGAAAGAAGAAACAGAGGAAGAAGGATGAATCAAGATGCAAAGAAACAATAATAATACCTCTCTGTGAGTCATCCTCTCGATCCACATCAATCTTGTGGTCTTGCCTCTTGAAGAAACATTCTTCCTCGCCACGACGCAATCAACAGAAGCAGCAGTATCTGAACTCTGGACTCTCTGGAGAGCACGACAGCCGACGAGAGCGAGAGACGACAGCCGACGAGAGCACGAGACGAGGTGTCAGACGTGTGAGTGAGATTGTGAAGCTGCTGCTCAGCCGCTGCGCCTCTGCCTTGCCTCTGGACTCCAACAGGACCAACACGATAGAATAGATGATTGATACCAAGGGCAATTTTTTTTTGTTTCGCTTTTTTGCAAAACGCAGCGTTTAAACGTTTGGTGCAGGTGTTGTGGAAAATATCTAAATGTGTTTTACAACGAACTGAGCCCGAATCTTTAGCCCAATTCATCAATAGTCTTCTCCTTCAATGGGTGATAATCCAACCACTTTATTATGGGCTGTGGGGTCTAGGAAAAAAGTTGCCTTCTATATCTTCCTCAACATGCATGCCCAACTATCCCTCGTCTTTGGGTTCAACTGGCGTGTGGATCGGTCTTCCTCACTTTAAGGGAGGGGGTTCGATCTCTGCGTTGGTCAACGCGCTAGGGGAGGCATCTTAAGGGTCTGGGAAGCTGTGGTAACGCTGGCAGAAGTGGAGGCATGAGTACTCTCTGGTTAGTATTCCCTGTGGACTGGGCTCCGAGCGTTCTGCCCTTGGATTGTGGGTGAACCCAACCCCTTTCCTAAAATTTTTATATAAAAAAAAAAACATGCATGCCCAACTGTGGAAGAGAGTTGGCTGCAGACTGGCCTCCGGGCGCCCTGCCCTTAGTTTGTTGGTGAACCCAACCCCTTTCTTAAAATTTTTATATCAAAAAAAAAAAAAAAACATGCATGCCCAACTATCAAAGAGAGTTGGCATAAATGGTAAGAGATTCATTCAAGTCCCAAAGAGATATATATTCGATCCCCGCTACCATCGCTGAGATTCCTTTGGTAGAAGATCTCGTAAGTCTCCATTAAGTGCTCAAAGAGCCTGGAGCCGTGCCCTGACCTTGGTGGGGAAATGATGTCAAACCCCTCCAAAACTTTCCTTTATCAAAACAAAAAGAAAAAACATACATGCCCAACTCTGCTCCTTGCTTTTTTATGACCTAGCAAGATAGGGAAGTGCCCCCTTGATTGTTTAGTGTCTTATATTGAAAAAGATGTATTTGATAGTATTGATAATGAGGGAATTATGATAGAATTTCAAAAAATAAGACTTAGAATGATGACATTGTAATTATTGTAATATACTTTTGTTATTACAATATATGCATTTCAACTTATTTAGTGCTTAGCCTTAATATTTCTAGCAGCATTTAGTTTTTTTTTTTCCTCTTTATATTCTTTTGTTTTTTAATGCATTTAAAACTTTGCTTAAATTTTTTTTTTTGAGGGTGCTGCTCCCAAAACCCCCAAATCTCCCCATCAATAATGCCTCTTCAATTATTTTCTGGGTGCACCCCTGTACATGAAGCCCTGCATTGGCATATTGATGAGAATCCGGATGAAGCAGAACCCAACTTATGAGGCCCAGGCTAGGCTCAGTGGACATCCCTACGGGATTATGAGCCTTCATCAGATAAACCAAAATCCCAAACAAATCATAATTGGGCCATGCGGCCTAGTGAGACAGTTCCCATCGCTTTCCGTCAGAGGGTTGGCAAAAACCCATAATGGGCTGGATAGAACAATTTAATAAATGCAGTGGGGCCCATACTGCCCAGTGGAACAGTCGTCTCAATCAAAACAGACAAATAATGAGCATATCACGAGCTTGCATGGTGGTCAATTGTCACACATGCAACAAACTCACTTTGGTTTTCATATAACATTAAAACAATTAAAGATGGTCTCTTCCTCTTATTTTTCCCCCCTTCTTGTTTTCTAAACAAAAGTCCAAAGAAACTTTTACTGTTACCAAACAACAAGAAGAATTCATCTCCAAGTTATATATACGTACGTTGTGTAATTATGATGAATAAAAGGATATATATATAGCACACAAACACATATAGAACCAAAAATAACGGAAAGAAAAACAGTGGATTTAATTTTAGGAAAATCTATATAGGAGCTCAAATAACAGAAAAAAAATTTAAAAAATGCCCTAAGATTCTGAAAATACCAAAAAAGACCTCAAAACATTTTCTGGTATAAATTCATTAAAATTTTAATTGTTAACGGGGCTGATATAGTTGTTAACGTTTTAATGAATTTAGGTCTTTTCTGGTATTTTCAGAATCTTGGAGCCCTTTTTAAATTTTTTTCTGTTACTTGGACCCCTATATAGATTTTTCCTAAATTTTTCCTATTTGGATGGCTTGGAATGGTAATGTGCAGATGTAAATCAGAGAGAGAAGAAATCTAATTCCTTTACGCAATGCTTAAGATAAAAAGGAGAGAAGAAATGTGTGTGTCTGCAAGTCATTTTCACATTGAAATGTGTCATTATTAATTAGTTTTGTTCTTCATGTGGACATTTCAACTAATAAATATATGCATGCCAGCAAATTTTGGCCATGTTCATACACATAGTAAAGGGAATAAACTATCTTTGTGGTCCTCTCTCAAAATTGTTCACATATCTATTTACTTCACTTATATGTAAGACACTTTCTTCTTCCCAAGCTCTTGACTTGTGGTCCTCGATCCTCCTCCTCGGCCTTTAATTTGTTCTCTCTCCATTCCTCGTTTCAACCCTTGTGGAGTTGGAAATTAGCTTCACCACATATTAGAGATTTTAAGTACCACTTCTTTCGGTCCTTTATATAAGATATAATTTATAATTCAATTTCTTTGTTGAACTATATCATATGCTCCTTCGGTTCTTAATATAACAGAAATATTTGGATAGTTGATCTTGATTCTAATATAAGATACATTTTTTTTTATATATTTATTAATGTTTTTCTAATTCTCACATTTATTGATGCTTCCTCAATCATCATTAAGGAACATAGGAAACGAGGGAATTAAAGAAGATGATTGAGGTGTTTTAATTAGAAGTACATATCTTAGTAACTAACTTTATCATCAATTTCTTTTATTTGATCAAATCAGGTAAATATGTTTTATATTAAAGACCGGAAGAAATAATTAAGGACTAGAGGAATTAATATATCTCACAGTTAGTCAGAAAGCATTTTGTTGTAATGGGATGTTCTGCACATGCTCAAGGTTTAGTGCAAAAGGTTTTTATTTTGAAGGTTGATTGATACTAACCTTACAATCCTCTCTTTTCTATCTTGTTTTTATTTATTGGGATTCAAATGATTTTGTAAAAAAAAAAAAATTGACGGGTCATGGTAGCTGGGCAAATCCACATTCCAAACTCATCCAAAAGATGAGTATGTAGTGCTCATCCCCAAATAAAAGGGGCTTTTATATTTTTTGAAAAAAAAAATACTCCATAGGTTAAAAAGTAATTAACTTAAGAAACTGTATATTGAAAAAATATTTTAGATAATAAGTACTATTGAAAAAAATATTTCGAGATACATACTGATGTTATAGGAAAAATATTTTTGCATGTTGGACTAGAAATTAATTAATTTAAAATATTGAATAAAAAAATATTTCAGGATGTAGCATACAATTTAATACAAATAAATAAAAATACATTAAAAATTATAAAAATAATCATTAGAAAGAAGAACACTAGAAAGTTATCTTTTGAATCAACATGGAATAAGGAATGTGAACCGTAAGTATGCGGGCTGACATTCCATGTTTCAACCAACACCTCAAAATTCGAGTTTTTTAATTTTTATATATAGTTTTTTTTCTTTTTTTTTTTCTCAAAGAATTTATATATAGTTGATAGAATACTTTTATTAACAACATTTACATTATTATTACTTTATTTCCCATGCAAAATGTGGCTATATATATATATGTAGTCGACCCAGACCAAGACCAAAACGACTAGAAAGAGAGCGATGACGACTCTGTGCTCAGCCATGTTCGGTGAAACGAATAACCCGTCTCGGCCTGAACAACCCATGATAGAGAAATTGCCGTCGCATTTCACGACGGAATGCTGGTTCGACGACGCATGCATATTAGACATGGACTACTTCGTCAAAACCCTCTCAGGCATTAAAGCGAAAGGCGTGCGTGCTGACCTAATTGGCTCCATCATCATCCACTACGCCTCCAAATGGCTCCCCGAACTCTCCGACGGAGACGGCGGTGGCGGCATCTCTGACAAGCCTTCCGTCACTCAATTCCAAGAATCACCTGAAAGCGCGACGGCTTCGTGGATGAAGAAGCGATTCTTCGTGGAAACGCTCGTCGGAGTTCTGCCACCGGAGAAGTATTCGGTCCCTTGCAATTTCCTGCTCCGTCTTCTGAGGACAGCGAATATGGTCGGCGTGGAGGTGAATTACAAGTCGGAGCTGGAGAATAGGATATCGTGGCAGCTAGATCAGGCGTCGTTGAAGGAGATAATGATACCGTCGTTCAGTCACACATGCGAGACGCTGTTAGATGTGGAGCTAGTGATAAGGTTGGTTAAGAGATTTGTGGGGTTAGATGTTGATGGAGGGAAAAGTGGGGTGGCTCTGATGAAGGTAGCTAAGTTGGTGGATGCTTACCTGGCGGAAACCGCCGTGGATGCCAATCTGAGCTTGTCAGAGTTCGTTGCTCTCGGCGGAGCTCTTCCTCCACATTCCAGAGCTACAGATGATGGCTTGTACAGAGCTATTGACACTTATCTTAAAGTAAGTCTTAATTATCCCTTTAATCTTTCACATAAACAACGGAATTAAGATATATGCATGCTTTACCACTCGTCCTTAGGCTCAACTGGTAAAGAGGTTGAACACTTTCATTAAAGGGAGATGGTCCTCTCCCTCCAGAGGGCACTCTCACCAAAGGTTTGATCCTGAAGTTGGTTAAGGCGCTGAAAGAGACATTCTAACTCCTGGGTGCCTAGGTAAACGCTTGAGGGCAATAGACGGCTTGTCCTGCCCAACATTGATATCATATAGGAGGAAGGAAAATTTATCCTTGTCCTTAGATTGTGAGTGAACCTAGCCCCTTTTCTAAAATTTGTGTATCAAAAATAAAAAAAAGATATATGCATGCTTTGATGATTTATTCACTCTACTTTAGATTAAGAAACAACTTTGAATAATTAACCACAATTAATTTAAACCTATTTTCTTTTTCTAAAAGCGATGTATTAAAATATTCAACCTATATATGTGTTGTCACCACCACGATATTCTCCTATTCAGAGAAGAAATATTTCTGGAGCAGGAAATGATGGGAGAATAAATTATAACCAAATGGGCATGAATATTAGAACGCATGGCCTTTTAATATATGTCAGTAGTGTTGTCGTATAACAATCTATCAATCATGTACATTCATTTTTTCTACTTTTGCCTTTTGGCTTTTCCTTTGTCCACTTCTTGATAAAGCCAAAAGGTAGTGGTACAGTTTTATGGATCTATCATATGGTCCAACGTTTCCCTACATACATGAGTGTGTACATATGTACGTACGTATATAAAACCCTTTTTGCTATGTATAATTGTATGTGCGCTACCGTATATTTGTTTGCTCAAAGAGTTTATGTATCCATAATTTTTATTATACGAGCAACATATTTATAGAGTTCAGGAAAAAAATGATAACTTCAATTTATATAACGTGTGTATGTGATTCTAAATGATCTCTAAACAGTTGCTGAAAACCATATATAACTGCATTTTTATATACTCCAATCTTAAATATAAAACATATTTATAGTACAATTTATTCTATAAACTATATTCTAAATTTAGGATTGGAGGAATAACATATAGATTGATTAATTTGAAGACTTGTATTACGTATTCACGTGCAACAAGTATCAAACCAAATTAAATAAAGAAACAGGAGAGAAAGATAACTAAGTTTTCTTGTTCAATTTGCAGAATAGTGATGCAGTAGTTTGTGAATCTCAAGTTCACCATACACACCCACACAAACACAACGATATCTACAATATGAAAAACCTACATATGTAGTGTGTGTGAATATATAGTACCTTTTATAGTTAATATAAGACATTAGCTTTTTTTTTTTTTTTAAAGAGAAGTTAATGAAACTAAATAAATTAGTAAATCATATGTAGTATATGTTTTGTATCATTTGATTATATATAAGTTTATAAGTTGGATAAATTAGTTTAGTGTAAAAAGAGATAAATATAAATATTACCTCTAGTCTAAATGAGACTCAATGGACTATAATTTTTGGAGAGGTATTAAGGAAGTTAATTAAATTATTTTAAAATATTTATATTTATATTTTTTTTCTAAACTAATTTATCTGACTTATAAATTATTATATAATCTAATGATGCACTACTTATTATATGATTAATTAACTTATTAATATTTAGTTTTATTTTTAATCTCTACAAGAAAAAGTTAATTGAATCTTATATTTAGAATTTAATAAAATATTTTAAAATAATTTATTTACTTTCAATGTATCAAATACAAGAGGTGGGAGGTAGCATATTTTGTTACTGTGAGAGTGATTTTGTTTGTTGGTGTGATGGTATATACAGGCACATTCAGGGGTATCAAAGCAAGAAAGAAAAGGTCTATGTAAGCTGATAGATTGCAGGAAACTAACCCCAGAAGCCTCACTTCACGCAGCTCAGAACGAACGCTTACCTGTAAGAGCCGTGATCCAAGTCCTCTTATCCGAGCAAACAAAACTGAATTACCCCGGGGACTGGAGCGGCTCCTTCGGCGGCGGAGGCCTGAGGAGCCCCAATGGCGGCAGGGGCGATTTGCCGGCGAGGTCATTCTCGAAGCGGGAGATGCACGCGCAGCAGATGGAGATAAGGAAGCTGAAGGACGACGTTTACAGGCTTCAGAGTCAGTGCAGTGTGATGCAGGTTCAGATGGAGAAGATGATGATGGAGAAGAACAATAAGAAGGGTTTCTTCAAGTGGAAGAAGTTTGGGATTGGTGGGTTTGGTAAAAGTGTGAATGTTATGGCTTCTTCTGTGGATCATCACAAGATTCAACAAGGGGTTGTTGAAGAAGAAGATGTGTTTGAAGCTAGACAAACTCCTGTGGGCATGAAAACCAGATCGTTGTCTCGGACTCCTCATCACAAGCACTGGAGGAAATCTATGTCTTGATAGCTTATTAGTTCGAATATTTGTTTTTTGAGCTTGTCTAAATATGTGAGTGTGTGTGTAGTCAGTTTATAATTTGTTGTGTTTGGTGTTAGACTTGTGAGTTTTGGCAAGTCCCACATCGGTGGGTTTTGGGTTTGAAGGGGGGAGGTTTTAGTATAAATAGAGTGCCTCCCCCTCCCTTATTCCTCACCCCACAATTGTCTCTCAAGGCATTTGTATATCTTCCTCTTTTGTAGTATTTCACTTGTAAATTATTTGGAGTGAATTTAGGATCTGATATTTCTCTTATATTTGTCCGATTTATTATTTATTAGTTGCATTTAAATATAGTAGTTGGTGCTTATTATATTATTAAATTACGTCTAGAAACTTTGTTTTCTAGTTGGGTAATTTTCTAATATAATCGGTTACACTCTATATTGCGCTTCCTCAACAATTGGTATCAGAGCCGAGGTTCTGTCTGAGTATGCTCTGTGGTTGCAGCTTAGTCTGAGCTTCCACATCAGAAAAGAATTACTTTTGAGCTTTTGTTTTGGCAACTATTAAATAATTTTTGGAGCAGAAATGGCGGACAAAAGGAGTGATGTGTCCACAGCAGATGTTAGCGGTTCGTCGTTCTCATCATCGTATTTGACCAGAATAGTGTCAAATGCGAAGTTTGCAGTTGAAATTTTTGACGGATCTGGGCATTTTGGCATGTGGCAAGGCGAGGTTCTGGATGTCCTTTTTCAACAAGGACTAGACTTTGCCCTTGAGGAGAAAAAACCAGATAAAATGGAGGAAGAAGAATGGAGGGTCGTGAATCGTGTTGCTTGTGGTACTATTAGATCGTACCTTTCAAGAGACCAGAAGTATCCATACACAAAGGAAACTTCTGCATGTAGACTGTGGAAGGCACTGGAGGACAAGTTCTTGAAGAAAAACTGTCAGAATAAACTCTACATGAAGAAAAGGCTGTTTCGCTTCACTTACGTTCCTGGTACCACAATGAATGAGCATATCACTAGCTTCAACAAGTTGGTGACGGATTTGCAGAATTTGGACGTGACTTTTGAAGATGAAGATCTGGCCCTGATGTTGTTGGGATCACTTCCCGATGAGTACGAGCACCTGGAAACTACGCTACTTCACGGTAAGCAGAAAGTTTCTCTGGAAGAAGTTTGTTCTTCTTTGTACAGCCATGAACAAAGAAGGAAAGAGAAACAAAAAGGTGGAGAGGCAGAGGCTCTAGTGGTTAGAGGACGTACTGAGGAGAAGAAGAGATCAAAGAAAGGGAGATCCAAGTCAAGGTCTAGACCCAGCAAAGATGAGTGTGCCTTTTGTCGAGAAAAGGGACACTGGAAGAAGGACTGTCCGAAGCTGAAGAACAAAGCCAAACCTGGAGATGTGAAGGCCGATATGGACTCAAATGTAGCTGATTGTGATGATGAGAATTCAGATTTCTCACTGGCTACAACAACGTCATCAAAACCATCAGATGAATGGTTATTGGACTCAGCCTGCAGCCATCATATGTGTCCTAACAGAGACTGGTTCACTGATTTTGAAGAAGCAGAGTGTGGAATTGTTCACACAGCAGATAACTCTTCTCTTACCGCATATGGTATTGGTTCAATCAAATTAAGGAACCATGATGGATTGATCAGAACATTAACAGATGTTCGGTACGTACCAGACTTGAAAAAAAATCTCATTTCTGTGGGGACTCTAGACTCAAAAGGGTTCAAGATCACTGCAGAAAATGGAGTAATGAAGATATTCTCTGGTGCACTGGTGGTGATGAAGGGTATTCGGAAGAACAATAACACGTACCACTATCATGGGAGTACAGTTATTGGGACGGCAGCAGTAACATCCAGTAGTGAGAAGGATGCAGAAGCAACCAGGTTGTGGCATATGCGCTTGGGACATGCTGGAGGAAAATCCTTGAACACTTTAACAAGTCAAGGATTATTGAAAGGATTGAAACATTGCGTCATGGACTTTTGTGAGCATTGCGTAAAGGGGAAACACACAAGGGTTAAGTTCGGTACAGCTATTCACAATACTGAAGGTATTTTGGATTATGTACACTCTGATGTTTGGGGTCCTTCCAAAACAGCTTCATTGGGAGGTAAGCATTATTTTGTAACCTTTGTTGATGACTTTTCTCGAAGAGTTTGGGTGTATACGATGAAGACCAAAGATGAAGTTTTGGGAATTTTTCTCAAATGGAAGACGATGATAGAAGCACAAATAGGCAGGAAGATCAAATGTCTTCGCACAGACAATGGTGGAGAGTACAAGAATGATCCTTTCCAGAAGGTTTGTGAAGATAATGGCATCGTCAGACACTTCACCGTAAGAAATACACCACAGCAGAATGGGGTGGCAGAACGCATGAATCGGACTTTGCTGGAGAAGGTTCGGTGTATGTTGTCCAATGCTGGCTTGGGCAAAGAATTTTGGGCTGAGGCAGTGACGTATGCGAGCCATCTCATTAATCGTCTACCATCTGCTGCTATTGATGGTAAAACACCATTGGAACAATGGTATGGTAAGCCTGCTAATGATTATGATTCTTTACATGTGTTTGGCTCAACTGCATACTATCATGTGAAAGAATCAAAATTGGATCCTAGAGCAAAGAAAGCTATTTTCTTGGGGATCACTTCTGGAGTCAAAGGATATCGTTTATGGTGTCCAGAGACGGAGAAGGTTGTGTTTAGCAGGGATGTTACTTTTGATGAGACTACTATTATGAAGCCGGTAACATCTGGAGATACCACACAGACCGATGGTGCTTCGAAGCAGGTGGAGTTTGAAGGAGAGTTGATTTTCCCAGTTCAGAGAAAGGATAGGGAAATGAGAGAAGACTTTCCTGTAGAAGATGAGCCAGTTGAAAGGGAGGTTTCAACCCAGGAACCTCAACAACAACAAGAATCAATCGCAACCGGCAGGCCACGACGAATAGTAAGAAAACCTACTCGCTTTATGGATATGGTGGCTTGTGCAACTTCAATTGCAACTGATGGCATTCCTTCAACTTATAAATGGGCTGTCCGGAGCTTAGAAAAGGAAGAGTGGATGAATGCTATGAATGAAGAAATGCAGTCCCTTCATCAGAATGGAACGTGGAGATTGGCCAAACTCCCAAAGGGTAAGAAGGCAATTGGTTGCAAATGGGTGTATGCGAAGAAAGAAGGATTTCCTAACCAAGGTGATGTGCGTTACAAAGCAAGACTGGTAGCTAAAGGCTATGCTCAGAAGGAAGGAATTGATTACAATGAGGTATTTTCTCCAGTTGTAAAACATTCCTCCATTAGAATTCTGTTGGCTTTGGTAGCACAGTTGGATTTGGAACTAGTTCAGATGGATGTTAAAACTGCATTTCTAAATGGAGACTTGGAGGAGGAAATCTATATGACTCAGCCTGAAGGATTCAAAGTTGCTGGAAAGGAGAATATGGTATGTAAACTTGAAAAATCGTTATACGGATTGAAGCAGTCTTCGAGGCAATGGTATAAACGGTTTGACAAGTTTATGTTGCGGCACAAGTACAGGAGAAGCAAATACGATCATTGTGTGTATTTGCGGAAGCTTGAAGATGGATCTTTTATCTATCTCCTTTTGTATGTTGATGATATGTTGATTGCTTCAAGAAATCAAGCAGAGATTGAGAAGCTTAAGGATCAACTGAAGAAGGAGTTCGAGATGAAGGATTTAGGTGAGGCAAGGAAGATACTTGGCATGGAGATAACAAGAGATAGACAATCGAAGAAGCTCTTCTTATCTCAAAAGGAGTATTTGAAGAAGGTGCTACATCGTTTCGGTATGAATGAAGAAACCAGGACGGTTAGCATCCCACTTGCCCCACATTTTAAGCTTAATGCTGACATGTCGCCGAAGGATGAAGATGAACGAGCATATATGTCAAGGGTGCCATATGCGAATGCTGTTGGTAGCTTGATGTATGCTATGGTTTGTACGAGACCAGACATTTCACAGGCAGTTGGAGTGGTGAGTAGGTATATGCATGATCCCGGAATGGAGCATTGGCAAGCTGTGAAATGGATTCTACGGTATATTTGTAATACTGTAGATGTTGGATTGGTCTTTCAGCAGGGTGTTGATCAATGTCTAGTTGGGTACTGTGACTCAGATTTTGCAGGTGATTTGGACAAAAGAAGGTCAACTACTGGTTTTGTATTCACTCTCGCAGGTGCACCAGTTAGTTGGAAGTCAACTTTACAGTCAACGGTAGCTTTGTCTACAACAGAGGCAGAGTATATGGCGATTACAGAAGCTGTAAAGGAGGCGATTTGGCTTCAGGGGTTGCTTGGAGAGCTTGGTGTTGGTCAGGAAAGCATCACAGTATTTTGTGATAGCCAGAGTGCTATTCAGTTAGCAAAGAACCAAGTCTACCATGCAAGAACGAAGCATATTGACGTCCGATATCATTTTGTAAGAGAAATTTTGGAAGAAGGTGGAGTCACAATACAGAAGATACGAACAGATGACAATCCTGCTGATATGTTGACAAAGGTGGTGACTTCTATTAAATTTCAACATTGTTTGGATTTGATCAACATTGTTGAACATGGTGTTTTGAATAGAAGTTACAATTAGAATTTGTAAATAGGAGAAATTGAGACTGTGAGATCTTGCCAAGGTGGAGATTTGTGAGTTTTGGCAAGTCCCACATCGGTGGGTTTTGGGTTTGAAGGGGGGAGGTTTTAGTATAAATAGAGTGCCTCCCCCTCCCTTATTCCTCACCCCACAATTGTCTCTCAAGGCATTTGTATATCTTCCTCTTTTGTAGTATTTCACTTGTAAATTATTTGGAGTGAATTTAGGATCTGATATTTCTCTTATATTTGTCCGATTTATTATTTATTAGTTGCATTTAAATATAGTAGTTGGTGCTTATTATATTATTAAATTACGTCTAGAAACTTTGTTTTCTAGTTGGGTAATTTTCTAATATAATCGGTTACACTCTATATTGCGCTTCCTCAACAAGACTCTCAGAATTGATGTCAACTTTGGGAAATAAGATCATGATAAGATTTTTGCATCAGTCCCCGAAGAGTGATTCTTTTTGGTTCTTTTTTATTTATCAGAAGAAAAATATTAAAAGACTGTTAATTGCATGATGCGAGTGGGGATATATAATAGGCAAGTTCTAAATTGAAATGCGTGTGCATCATGTATATGGTGTCAATTGCCCGGGATGCTCACTTGAGCCCGGTCAAAAATTATCCAGCACATACAACATGAAAAAGTGGTGGCAAAAAAAAAAAATTAGGCATATTTGGGTAGGGTTAATTATCGAGCAAGGCCCGATTTCGGGCAAGGTATACTGCATGCACAAAAAATTACACACAACTTATTCTAAGTCTATATATATATATATATTATGTTGATATAAAAGACCAATATGCATTAAAATGATAAAATGCTAATACATCAGTAACTTACAATCATGTGGGGACATGACGGTAGCATATCAAAAACAGTATGATGAATTAGCAGTACATATAAGACATTATCAAATTTAAAATAGTTGCTGTAGTGCTTTATGTCCAAATGAAGCACTTGCATAGAGCTTGCTTTGTATGCCCTTGGTGGAAGTATTTTCTTCTTGAGGTAAACAACTGAGAGAGTTCTAGTTGCAACCTGTTGATATAGTGATGAAGAAACAATCCTCAAAAGTGAAGCTCTAAAGCATATTAGCGAAAGAGAAGATTGATTAGTTCTCTTCTTTCATGAGAGATTGTAAATATACTCCTTCAAAGCATATCCACAATTGATAGAATAATACCTATGAACCTGATCTATATTTTTCTACAAAAATACACCAACCAGAGGATGAAATATGATCTATTTTCTGAACCACAAAGGCAAAGGCTAACGTACTTCTGAAGGCTAAAGATGTCAATGAGGATGCGTATTTAATTTCCTTGATGACCGACTCAAGAGTAACCTTCAAGCTTTTGTGGAGAATTTGATTTCTTTTCATCCAAATTATAGAGATGAGCTTGATAACACCAGTGATCATCTCTCTATTACCGTCATCAATCATCATACAAAGTTTTTGACAGAATTTAACCACAGCTTGAAGGAGTCAAAAGAATAACATGGGAGTAGAATAGATGTACCTCTAAAACCACACAGCTTTAATAAAAGGACAATGAAGAAAGACAAGTTCCAAAGATTCTTGCACCGAACATCCAAAGGGATAGTTTCCAGATTCTTCCATCAAACTAGTGTCCAGTTAGATGGAACATTCAATCTAACTGGACACTAGTTTGATGGAAGTTCCACTAATAGATCCCGCATTCTTTCAAGATTACCTATAAAAATCGGTCTAGTTTGCATGGGCTACCACGGATAGTGGTTTAAAAGGGTATCACTCCCATTACCATCTATGTCGGATAAATGATTAGCAACAATGTCAGAGCATTGATAAATACGTACCTTTCTAAATCCAGGAGGAATTATAAGGTTTCTTAAAACTAGGAGAGCTACCTATATATATTTGTGCTTCAAAGTTTCCCCAAGTAAAGAATTAGTTGGAGAACAAAGTATATATTGTTTTAGATCAAATAAATATTATTATACATGTATTATTTTATTTAAAAAATATACATTTCATTTTTTGAAAAATTTGTATTATTATTTAATATCCTTCCACCAAAGTTTATATATAAGTCATTGTTTTTTAATTTAGATAAATGATATAAAGCAAGTATACTTTTAGTTCTTTAAGTCTCACCTGAGATATACTTTTAGTCCATTAACTTTATAAAGTATACTTTTAGTTCTAAATTTTTAACACCGTTAATGTTGTTAACAGAAAATGTTAACACTGCAAACTCAACTGATGACTGTATAGCTGACAAAGCATATTTAAGTTTTAATTTTTTAACATAATATATTTATATTATTAAACTAAAATAATTTGATAAATAATTACAAATGAAATCTAGATTTTGATATATATTTAGATTATTAATTAAACTAAAATTTTTATATTTACATCATTAACCTAAATTTTTTTAATATAATTAGGGTTTTGATAATGATTGTTTTCTTAAGGATTTAGATATTTTTTAAATTAATCATATTTTAAATTTTAAAGTAATAGATTTTAATTACATGGTCAACATATAAGCTTATATAGTCATCAATTAAGGGATAAAAAATATAACTTATATAGTCAGTATTTTCCGTTGGTAACGTTAACGGTGTTAAAATTATAGGACTAAAAGTATACTTTATAAAGTTAAGGGATAAAAAATATAACTTATATAAACTTAAAGAATTAAAAATGTACTTTAACCTTAAAAAATTAACATTAGAGACAAGAAATTTAGAATTGCACCTATTCATATGAATATATATTCATACACATGCACATATTACTATAATTTCTCTTGTAATTGTTAAGATATATTTTATATGGTAGTTTTTTTATTTTATTTTTAGACTATTTATTTTAGAACATCTCAAGGTATGAAATTATGGGATGTATTTAAAATTTTTAATAGTATTTATTAGGTATATTGGAGTTTTTAAATATATGATATTGGCAATGGAGTTATGGCATGGGGAGGGAAGCTTGCCTTGTCCAACCCACCATTGCCTCAAAAATGGTTAGGGCTTCTATTGGATAAGGTTAGATAGTAGGTTGCAAAATGAAGTCCATTCATCTTTCAGGTTGGGTATTGGTCAGAGGTCTTACCTTGCCCAACCCTACTCCTAGTTATCATTAGAGCTGGGGAATTAGGGTTGGCCTAGCCCTATAAGGCTGGCTTTTGAAGAGTCAGGGCCTAACATGCCTAGGGGTAAGAAAAATATATATTTTTCAAAGCTCGGCCTAGGAGCACTAGGGTTAGGGCCGGCTCTACGAGACCCAAAAATTAGTATTCCAAACTTTAACTATTTTTCCTCCGTTTTTTCTCAAAGAAATATAATTTGTAAATTACAAATTAAAGTTCTAATTTATCAAATAAATGTTGTCAATATTTATATCTAAACAATATGAATCATCCAACAAATAAATACATTTACTAATTCTTAATCAAAAGAAAAATATTATCTATAAATAACTCACATAAAACATAAGAAACATATCATTAAGCAATATTAATACGATGACTATCATTGTCATCTTTTTGGCCACTATCATTAATTTCAAAGATATTTAATTGTGCTTCACTTTGAATAGTAGGCTCTGCTTTATGAGTTAGAATATCATGAATTTTTTCTTTCGCATCATGAACACATTCATAAAA
Source organism: Acacia confusa (assembly GCA_037074495.1). Taxonomy (NCBI): domain Eukaryota; kingdom Viridiplantae; phylum Streptophyta; class Magnoliopsida; order Fabales; family Fabaceae; genus Acacia; species Acacia confusa. Next base: position 8,713,655 of record CM073508.1, on the reverse strand, counting down.
AGGGCTTATAGGGCAGGTCTAAGGCCCTACAAGGTTAGTCCTTTTAAGCCTGAGGCCCTACAAAGCCAACATTGTAAGACTTATTTCATTTAACTCATCTAATTTTCAAGTTTGACCTTGAAAAGTTAGGGCTTAAAACGGCCGGCCTAACGAGCTCGGTCAGATTTTCCCGCTCTAATTATCATGGTACTTATTTCTATACTACAACACTAAAAAGGAAAAAAAGTTTTTGTTTATTCCGTTAGTGATTGACATATCTGGAATGAATTAAAAAAAAAAAGATACTTAATTAAGAATTCATAATTCGTGATATTATTTTATTTTCAGAATTTTTAAAATAATTACATTTTCAAACATATTAAATATAAATAGTTGCAAAAAAATCTTACATTATATAAGTTTTTCTTTATATTTTTCTTAAAATACAATCTTTAACATTCCAAATTATATTTTTATTAAAATTGGGATTGTGACTTGTGAGAGTAATTTCCTTTTACCATAATCCAAGAGGAATGTCTAAGATTTGGCGAAGAGGTTTTTTTATGTTAGATGCAAAAATAAGCGTAAAACCCAGGTATAAAATGGTAAAAACTTTAAATATCCCCGCGTGCTTTTAACTGATAAACCCCACCCAAAAACCTGAGAGACAATGCTCTGCATCTCCAATGGCTGCTTTTGCTAAAATCTCCTACACCCATGCTCGCAGAAACGATCTCATTCACCATACTTCTGGCAATTTCAAGGTCAAGACTTTTACTTTATCTCATAACCTTCGAACCCACCATCTCTTAATCAGAAAATCCCATGGAATCCGCGTTTCGTATTCTGTCACCGACAGTACCTCCATCAGTATGCAGAACCCAAGTTCGAATATTTGCCAATTATGCCTCCTTGGGAAGTTGGAGCAAGCTTTGAGTTACTTAGATTCGATGCATGAACTTCAAATTTCTGTGGAAGAGGATGCTTATATCGCTTTAGTTCGGCTCTGTGAATGGAAGCGAGCGCGAAAAGAAGGCTCTGGGGTATATGCTTACATTTCAAAGTCGATTTTTAATTTAAGCCTTAAATTGGGGAATGCTCTGTTGAGTATGTTCGTGAAGTTCGGCAATTTGGTGGATGCATGGTATGTGTTCGGGAAAATGACAGAGAGAAATTTATTCTCTTGGAATGTTTTGGTTGGTGGATATGCCAAAGCTGGGTTCTTCGATGAGGCTTTGAATTTGTACCATAGAATGTTGTGGGATGGTATGAGACCCGATGTTTACACTTTTCCGTGTGTTTTGAGAACTTGTGGTGGAATGCCAGACATAGTTAGGGGTAGAGAGATTCATGTGCATGCTATTAGATTTGGGTTCGAGTCAGATGTAGACGTGGTTAATTCATTGATAACCATGTACGTAAAATGTGGTGATGTCGATACTGCGAGGTTGGTGTTCGATAAAATGCCTTATAGAGATACAATTTCTTGGAATGCCATGATTTCTGGGTACTTTGAAAATGGAGAATGTTTGGAGGGACTAAGATTGTTTTCTATGATGCTTAACAGTTCTGTTGATCCAGATTTGATGACTATGACCAGTGTGATTACTGCTTGTGAAATACTTGGTGATGAGGACTTGGGAAGGGAAATTCATGGTTATGTGATGAGAACGGTGTTTGGCAAAGATGCCTCTGTTTATAATTCATTAATTCAAATGTACTCATCTGTTGGACTTATTGAGGAAGCCGAGAAAGTCTTTTCTCAAACAGAATGCAAAGATGTGGTGACATGGACTGCAATGATATCTGGTTATGAGAATGGTTTGCTTCCTGAGAAAGCTCTAGATACGTATAAAATGATGGAAATGGAAGGTATCATGCCAGATGAAATCACCTTAGCCAGTGCACTTTGTGCATGTTCTTGTTTAGGGCAATTGGATATGGGTATGACCCTTCATGAAGTTTCCAAGCAGACTGGGCTCATATCATATGTTATAGTTGCAAACACACTTATTGATATGTACTCCAAGTGTAAAAACATTGACAAAGCTTTAGAAGTCTTCCACTCTATACGTGACAAGAATATTATATCCTGGACATCTATCATCCTTGGTCTTCGGATAAACAACCGGAGTTTCGAAGCTTTGTTTTTGTTTAGGGAGATGATGATCAGACTAAAGCCAAACTCTGTTACCTTAGTTTCTGTCCTGTCCGCATGTTCTAGAATAGGAGCTTTGACATTTGGAAAAGAGATTCATGCCCATGCATTGAGGACTGGACTAGGTTTTGATGGTTTTATGCCCAATACAATTTTAGACATGTATGTAAGGTGTGGAAGAATGGAGTCTGCTTGGATACAATTTTTCTCAGGTGATCAAGATGTTTCAGCATGGAACATTCTGCTGACAGGATATGCCGAACGTGGGAAAGGAGTGCTCGCCGTTGAACTTTTTCAGAGAATGGTAGGGTCAAACGTTGTCCCCAATGAAGTTACATTTATATCCCTTTTGTGTGCTTGTAGCAGATCTGGCATGGTGGCAGATGGATTGGAATATTTTAACAGCATGAAACATAAGTACTGTATTACACCTAACCTGAAACACTATGCATGTGTGGTTGATTTGCTTGGCCGTGCTGGAAAATTAGACGATGCTTATGGTTTCATACAGAAAATACCAATGAAACCAGATCCAGCAATTTGGGGAGCATTATTAAATGCATGCAGGATTCACCATCAAGTTGAGCTCGGAGAACTTGCTGCTCATAACATCTTTCAAGATGATACAAAAAGTGTCGGATATTATAGTCTTCTGTTCAATCTATACGCTGACACTGGCAGATGGGACAAAGCTGCAAGGGTAAGAGAAATGATGAGACATAATGGACTAATAGTAGATCCTGGATGCAGCTGGGTGGAAGTCAAGGGCAAGGTACATGCTTTTCTAGGTGGTGGCAACTTTCATCCTCAAATCGACCAAATAAATATGGTTTTGGAGGGATTCTATGAGAAGATGAAGGAAGCTGGTTTTGGTGGGCAAGATAGTAGTTCTTCAGACTTACTTGAAGCTTCTAAAGCTGATATATTTTGTGGCCACAGTGAAAGACAAGCCATTGCTTTTGGACTTATTAATACTGCCCCTGGTATGCCCATTTGGGTCACAAAGAATCTGTATATGTGCCAAAGTTGCCATGATACCGTCAAATTTATCTCTAAGGTACTTCGAAGAGAGATTTCTGTTAGGGATGCTGAACAGTTTCACCATTTCAAGGGAGGCATGTGCTCTTGCATGGATGAAGGTTATTCAAGTCAGAGAAATTAGCAGAAAAACTGGAAGATATATATAGCATTGTAATATGAAAAAAAAATTATAGTTGAGGAAACTTCCTGTTACACTGTAAATGATGGGGCTATGATGCGAACACCGATTGGTCCCATGCATTGGTGATATGAACGCTGTACAGAAAACCACAGATTCTGCTATGTCTTGCACACTGATTCTGCTATGTCTTGCACACAGATTCTGCTATGTCTTGCACACAAGTTATCTGCATGAGTATGCAATTTTTCTCCTAATATATCCAGGAAAAATCAAAGTCAGGAAGCTGTCCCTATGACCTGAAGTAACTTGTAATCTTCATTTTGTTTTGACAAGAATAGATTTTTGGGGTTTCACTGTGGAATTTTATACAGGAACTGCCTTATGAAGCACGAACACTTCTATTTTTTAAAAATATGTGTGTTGGACACTCTGACATCATCCACCGTCCGACACTCTGACATCATCCGGCATTCCTCGACACTCCTATTTTTTAAAAAATATGTGTGGCTTTAAATATTACTGAATTGGTGATGAATTTTCCTTTTGTATTTTTTGTAAAAAAGGAGGCACGGCTTTTATAATGAGGCTGAATCTACGATGAGCCAAGGCTGGAAGTAGGATTTTACGAAATATTGAACTTGAATGTAAATTATAATATATATATTTAATATCAAAACATGTTCTGACATGTCGAAATTTAGATTTTTTTAGAATTAAGGTGTCGAAGTGTTGAGTCGTGTCGTGTCGTGTCTCATGTCTCGTGTCGATGCAACATAGGGTGAAGGTGTAAAGATACAATGGTCTTAGATGCAGAAGATTGCTTACCTGCAATCAGACCATGTTTGGCATATACCCGACTGGAATTTATTCAACCACACATCTCCTACCATCATGTTACTTAAATAGGTATTTAATGAAATGTATTGGTTTACCAAGCTTTTTATTGAAAACGCATGAATGTAAATTCTTTTACGGAGTGAGATTATTTGTCACTTTACCAGCATGTCATATTGGTATGTTATTTTAGTACAGTTGGGTCTTATCAGTTCTGCTTGTAATATTATGTCCTTTCCTGTAAGTTTACTGGAAATAGAAGGGTCTGAGGCAAATGCCAGCTCGTTTGAGAAAATTTTCAAATTACAATTTATATAGCTTCTATAGATATAAAGGCCGATGAAGCAGGTAAGTAAGAAAGAGAAACAAGCTATTATCACATATTTTACACTCAATACTCTTGTACACAAATCAAACCATTGAATGCCAATATTTTACACGATTATTGTTCATTTTTTTAAGGAAAAAATTCTTGCAACAAAGTGGCTATTCAACTAGCATCACTCCCAAATTGTAGAATTTTAAAAAAAGATAAAGCCAAATTGATAGATAGAAATCAAAGTTTAACTGCTTTCTTGATTGTCTTGAAGGAAGAACCGATAAGCAAGGATGGAGAAGATGGAATTCGCCTCAAGCCTCTGGCACTCTCTGACCTAGCAAGCTTTTTTCCCTTTATATTGCATTCCCTTATTTCCATCCCCTCAAAACTTTTATTGCCATTTTCTTCAATTGTACAAACTTCTTCTCCAGTGTAAATTTTACTTGCTGTGTGAATAAAATCTCTACCATCTTTCTCCGCCTGAACATTCTTTTCTTGAGGTTTATTTTCATTTTCTGAAACTCTTGGGGTTTTCAGCTCCTGTTGTGGGTACATCTGATTTATTTGTCTGATTATTTCCTCAGTCCCACTAGTTTCATTTCCATAAGTTTCTAATGGATCCGTGTCTTGACTATTCTCTAAAAGAATCTGAAGCCATTTCTCCACATTCCCTTTGCCACGTTCTTGCCTGATATGTTCATCTTCCTCAATTTCTGTTTCTTGAAGAGCTGGAAATGAACTCTCCCAACTTTCCTTACCTCCCTTGATATTTAGCTTCTGAAGTTTTTGCTCTATTGAGCATTCCTCCTCCAAGGCAACACTTGATCTTTTATGCTCCTCAGTATTCTCTTCTGTGATGAAATGAGTTGGTTTTTTCAGTTCTCGATTCTTTTCCTCTTGATTTTGTTCTTCATTTGCAGATAAACCAGCTTCAGATGCTCTTTGTTCCTCCTCCAGAAATACTCTAAGCTCCTTGTGCAAAGGAGTTCTTGGCCTGATTGCGGGTAAGCAAAGGAGAGGTTTACTGTCTCTCTCTTCATCAAAGGTGGAATCATCATCTATTCTTATTCTCTTCCTTCCTTGATCCCATTCTGGCCTTATCTGCTTCTCTATTTGATCTCTCTGTTTATGCTTGCGGTGGAGTTCTTTCTCTGCATTATCACAAATTGCCTTCTGAGCTTCCAGTCTAGCCATGAGTGCATTAGTAGCAGCCTGGTTCAATCTAACCTGTTCCTTATATAGTACACTCCTGCAACAAACAATTTTCAGAAGGCAATAGTTAAAACGCTTGCAAATTTAAGTATAAACCAGATTCTCAAAATAGTTTTTTTATAATTTTGAATGAATCTTCACATGTATGTTCCTTTAGGGCTGACTCATAGGAGTGACAAGGATCATACTTCTGACAACTTGATTACTGCAAATTTAATTCAAAAGTTTAGGGTTAAGGGTTTAAACAAGAAAATAAATACTCATGTATACAAACTTATTGAGTAAATATACAATCATAATGTGTTCCCTTGAAAATATACCATTTATGCGTCATTGGTTTATTTATCTATACAAAATTGATCCCTCAAAGTTTAGAAGTAGTTATATGTGTTCACTGTGTTAATTGTCAAAATAGAGTAACTAACAATTTGGCTTCATAGAGTGATTAATCTGACTTGCTCTTGAGAGACTAATTCTAAAGAGGTTATTCCAAATAGCTTGTATTTTTTCTAAGAAATAATCTCTCAAGTAATAATTTGATTTATGATTATCTATCTTACTGGTGCATGGTGTCCCTGATCATCTTCTCTAGCGTGGTTCTGTAAGAAGATTGAGCCTCAGATAACCGCCTGCACTTTTCAGCCTTTCTCCTGGCTTTTATGAGTGCCAATTCCAGGTTTTGAATTACGAGCTTCTCCTCCTCATTTGTGAGCCTCATCTCATTCACTTCATCGTCCAGCTTCTGAATTTCAGCTTGCATTCTTGTCCCTTCTTCTCTTTGCTTCAGGGAATCTCTGGCCATCACAATGGCCTGATATGGGTTCTTGGCAAAATATGGATCTTCATTTTCTTTGAGGACTTTACCCTTGCATTTTTTTGCAGCAACTGAGAATATCAAAGTAATTCAAACAGAGAATGTTCAGCTATAAATATTGGAGAATGTTCAGCAAATCCCTATCTACATTGGGCCCGTTTGGGTTGGCAATGGGACTGGTGGCTTATTTTCTATTTGACTTTTGCAGAAATAAGATAGGAAAAAAGTTAGGTTGTAAATGTGATTTGTATTTGAATTAACAGTAGTAGAAGTGACTTTTTTTCAAATGAAAATATGTTTGGGTTAGCAATTGATAAGTCAATTGAAATGAAAAATGACTAAAAACGGGCATGAATGTTATTGAATATTACATGTATTAATATTAATTATATATATTGTGATAATTAAAGATAAAAATTTACATTTACATTTAAATTTGGAAAAAAAGTAAATTATTATTTTAAAAAATTAATAAACAATAAAATCCTTAATTATATATATATATATATATATAATGAATAAAATTAATTAAAAATAAGTAAATTAAATATTTATTTTAAATAATGTTAACTGTATTTTAATAATGATGTACTCATTATTTATTTTTATTTTATTATGAATTAACTATATTTATATTTATTTCATTATTTATGAGACATGGTTTGAGACATGAAAGGGTTATTTGTATTTTTGCCTAAAGTTTTAATCCTATTGCAACAAGGGGTAGAAGAGGGAGTGAGGACTGATAATCCAAATTGCCTAACAGGTCCTCAGCTTTTCAGTGTTTCAGTCCGAAAAAAGTGGGGTCCGTGAGCTTCTGTCCTAGTGGAGCTTTTTTGAAAAGTCCAGCCAGATAAAAATTAACCCAAACACTTTTCATTGGGTTTTTTTTTTTTTAAAAAAAGAAACGTCTCCAAAGCTTTCACTCTTTTTTTGGCTTGCCTACGTTCTCATACCGCCAGCCCAAATACTCCCATTATTAATGAATGGGTGAATATATTGTTTATCTCCCCAAGGGTGTAATCTTCTAGCCCATTTTCAGTGCTTTGAGCTTATTACTACAGTGATTGAGTTAACCATTTGTTTTCTTATAAATGTCTCTTTTCCAACTAGCATATTCATCCAGGGAAATATAGAACAGTAGCTTAAGCAGAAAAAAATTTTATTTGGTGAGTGCAATTAGACTTGCACCAATTGCACTTGCACCAATCACCAATTGCATGTATGAAATACGTGCAATTAGACTACTTTCTGAACTATTGGAGAATCCAGTGTTTCATGTATTAACTACTCCCTTCTGGTCTTAAAATATATTTGAAGAGTTGACCTTGGTTCTAAATATAAGATATATTTTTCTTATTTGTCAATCATTTTCAAATTTACTTCTTTCTTCTAGAATAATCAAGGAGGAGAGTGAAGGAAGGAATTAATGAAGATCACTGAGGTATTTTATAAATTATATGTCATATTAACTAAACTAACCTTCTAATCAAATTAGATAAATATGTCTTATATAGAGGAGCAGATCGAGTATTTAGCATGTGAAAATACACTCCAATCATGTCAACTAGAAGGTATTCTACTTATATATGATATTATTAAACTCATTTATCCGATGTGGGATTTCTCATATAAAGCTTAGTTTGCTCGCACTTGACATTTTCTAACAATCTCCCCCTCAAGCATAGTTGACGACACAAAAAAGCGACCCCATATTGAAGATGCCGCAAACACCAATTCCTGGCTGAAGCTAAATCAGGGCCAATCCAATTTTTGGACTTCAAACAGTGTGCAATTTTATTTGATGTGGGACTCCCCATACATGCTAAGTTTGCTCACACATGACACATCCATACATGCTAAGTTAACACGATGAGTGGGTTTGGTGTTTGCGAGTGAGTGAGAAGCGTGTAAGCAAGAGTGTGAAGAGATTTTAGTGTCAAGAGTTAATTAGCAGGTGATCGAAAAGGCAAAAGTGAGTCAAAGAATGAGGAGTTTTAATATGTTAGCAGTTTAATTTGTGTGAGTTTCATGGTCTTGAACGCCACAACAATGGAAGGCAAGAGCTCAATAATATAAATAGTGTTTTTTCTTCAAGATATTTTCTAGCCCGGGACTGTGTGAAAGTGGTCCATGCGCATAGAAAATTTTTTTCTTTTTCAAAAGATGTTGTACACAGGTACATGCAAATATACGATTCTTGAGAAGTTGCTGCCTAGTTGGTCACGTCAAGGAGCCTATAAAATTCAAAGTCATTGGTCAAAATAACTTCATTTAATTTATTATTGGGCAGCTTCTTCTTCAGCAAGGAGAAACTTGTTTTTCGACAATGTGAAAAAGTAATACTAGTATGAATTTGTAGAAAATCAGTTGGATTTTGTTTCATCATTACACACACACACACACACACACACACTCTCTAGACAACCTCCCTGCAGAAGCCTAAGCCTTTACCTCTTTCCAAAGTGGAAACGCCAAAGGCTAAAGCCTATACCCCTTCTAAAATCCTCTTTTATTTGTGGATTACTTAATATTTGGGATTAAGTCCCATTGCTCCTTCATCGTGGTCTGGTGCTGATAGAGCAAGCTAATGAGATAAATTCTGATATTGGTTAAAGCAGAAGTACAAGCTTCAAAACAACTCTTGTACTTGAAGGAGAGGATGAAGACCAGCACCAGACCACGATGAAGAAGCAAGGATGCTTGAAGGAGCAAGGAGACCAACACCAGACCACGATGAAGGAGCAAGGAAACCTAATCCTAAAGATTTAGCTGCGCAAAGAAAAGAGGATTTGACAAAAGGTATAGGCTTAGGCTTAGGCATGTGCAGAGGGGTATAGGCTATAGGCTTTGGCACTTGCAGAGAGTTTGTCTTGAATAAAAATATATACTATATAATAATGAAATAAAATCCAGTAGATTTCCAACAAGTTCATACTAGTAGTACTTTTTCACATAATCGAAGAATAAGCTCCTGCTTATTGAAGAAGAAGCTGCCCGGTAATAAATGAAATGAAGTTATTTTCAACAATAACTTTGAATTTTAGAGGCTTCTGGACTTGACCAGCAGAGTTCCAGGCTAGAAAATATCCTTTGAAAAAGAAAAAAAAAAATCTATGCACATGCAAGGCTCTTGCCTCATTCTTGAACCCAAATCATATATAATGTAAATTCTTGCTGATTAAATTGTCACCAATTTAAAGATTCAGAATACAAGAAAGCACTAACCAATTGCAGGAGACAAAGGCCTTGGCTTCCGGTTATAATCCTGTTGCTTCAAGGCTAATTTATCAATAGCGTCCCTTTGGCATTCCACGATTGCAGCTGGAGCAAGCCCAATTTCTTCCTTCAATCCAATGAAGTGCTGCGGAAAAGAATGAGAATCCACTATTTGAGAGGCATTCAGCTCTTCATTTTCTCCATCAGAGAATAAATATGAGAACGCCCTGTGCCTGTGGTAATTTGCAAATAGAAATTTTGTCACATACCTCCATTGAATGTCCTGATTCCATTAATAACTAGACCAGAATGTTGAATTGTTTTGTCAATTATTCTAGTTTCACAGTTTAAAATTTGTCTAGAGTCTAAAATAATTGTGTCCTATGATCCATGTTCTGATTATAATTTTTTTGTCATTAAGTCATATTGACTTGTTAATCATCCATCTTTCCAGCATTTCGTGTATACATGCATAGTTCATACTATAAGAAATCAAATTACGTACACGAATGATTTTCACTCAGTCATTCACTTTTATCTATTTGGTCGCATGAATAATGCTTGGAATGCTAAATTTGGCATGTGATCACGTTAATAAAATTTAGCAGCAGACTAATGAATTAAAGCATAAAGAACTAACGACTAGACTAATCAAAGCCTAGCGACAAGGAATAGATTAAAAATCCTTATGCTATATGAATCTAATTGAAGCTTATTACAGTAGAGACGGATAATTTTTTTTAAAAAAAACAAGAATGAAATACCTACCTGAAGTCTGAGTTTGAAGAAGCAAAAATGGAGAGGAATTGATTTACAGAGAGACCCAATTGAAAATCCCACCATGGAACTAAGAATTCCAGCTTGTTCTTCTTCTTCTTGCACGCTTGCCGCTGCAATATCCTCAGATTGCTCAGAACAGTCAATCCTCCTCCTGCATATTCATTTAACCCAGCAAAACAAAATTAAGCTATTACACCTTTTACTCACATTCTCAGACAGATTGAGAGAGAGAGAGAGAGAGAGAGAGATTACTTGAACAAGGAAACCAGTGATCGATTTCCCAAGCTAGAGGAGAAGCTGAATCAGCATGATAATACAGGACATTGCCGCAAGGATCTACTCGAATTACAGCAGGATCAAACCCAGCATTCCTGAGATTACGTAAATGCAAAAACTTTCAGAGTCGCCCAATTTGAGACCCTAAATTCCCTTTCATGCTCAGGTGCAGACTATGTTAATTAAAAATCTTACCCTAAATGGCTGAGCTGCTTCCACAAGAGACTGACAAAAATCTTAGGCTTCGCGGTTGGCTTCGCTTTCGGATCAATTACTGGGAACATCATATCTAAATCCCTCGCTCTCTCAGCCTAATTATTATCTCAAAGAGTAAGGTTACATTACAATCATACAGAATGTACACACACACACACACATTTGACGCTAATCCACATATGAACTCAATTTTCGTACCTCGTCTTCCTCGAGAGCGTATGGTGTGAAGATAAATGGAGGGCCATGGCTGTAGGGACTGAGACACCGATCGTGACAGAGCTTCGCGTAGGCTTTTGGGAACCCTAGGTTTTCGTTAACGGCCATTTCCTCCGCCGTGAACCTGTCATCGTCGGCCATAGTCTCGGTGGTGCTTTGTCGATCTGTACCGAAGTTTAAGTTGTGGTGGAGACGCAGAGAGTGAATGGGAGGAGAGCGTGTTTTTGTTGATGAAGAACTAACGGTCGAATTGAATTAATTTGAAAGGTTTTCTTCAAAGCAACCAAAATATTCAAAGCAAGAAATGAGAGTGTCATGCTCAAGCTGGGTAACGGCTATGTGAGATTGAGGATAAGTGACCCCACAGTGCCCACAATAATTAATAATAGTGTATGTTCCGATTCAACCAGCTCAAGAAACTGTTTTTTCAACCTGATTTACGATAGATAATAAATATGTGAAATGAATTTTATTTTAATTTATTTAAGCATATCACTGTGATGATAAAATTTGTTGTCACTATGATAAACCAGATCAGATTTTGCACTGACTTTACTCTTTAAACAAACTAAAATATTGTATTCAACCCCAAAAAATATTTAAATATGATTAAAAAAATATTTAAAAATGAATGCTGTATTTCCTAGAAATTTAGTTATTTAATTTAGATTTTGGAAATGATTATATTATTTACATAGGATTATATTGGAAGCATTATAAATAGTTGAGACATTGGATTATTGAATTATTTAGCTTCAAAAAGTTACCTATCAATCATTGAACAATTGAGGGGCGTTCAAATTGATTCAAACAGTAACTAAATTGACAATTTAAAAGGTAAAGAAAATTTACTATGATTAAAGAAAGTTAAAGTGTAAGGTATTAGGTAGATAATGCCAAGTTTGATTTTTTTTTTTTAAACAAAAAAGAAAGAAAGAAAAGGAGGAAATGATGGGAGACAAATCATGAAGCAAAATTTTAGGGTCACAAAGCCATATAAAAAAGGAACAAAAAAGTTCCTTTGGTTGAAAGTACACATAAAAAGGGAAATCCAAATTTGTAAGGTTGGTATCCCAATGGCGAGTGATATTGCACATTCTACAAAATTTGGATATTGGTGAGATTTGATTGAGGGTAATAACTTTTAGGTTAATTATTATTAGTGGGGGTAAAGGAGCTACAAGGCATATATTCTTAATCTCTTTGGTCAATTTTTTCTTTATCTAGTTTGAATTCCTCATATTTGTTGGGGCCCAACAAAAGAATCAACCTAATTCATTATTTTTGTTATTGTTAATTTTGGGTGATGAATATGGTCCCCCACAAAAAAATTGGGTGATGAAGAAGTAGCCTCAATGATATCTCTATATAAATGTTATTTTAGGCCCAGTCCCTAGGCACACCATGTTATATTGTCTCAATATTTGTCGCTATGAACTTCAATAAGCCTAGTTTATTTAGTGCAAGTTCAAAATTTTGAAATGTCCCAATACCAAACTATTCAATGAGTTCACCACTTTAAATATAGACCCATTTATTAACTAGTTGGTGTAAGTGGGAGGAGATGACAAAAAGAGAAGGGTAAGTGGGAGGACCGCATCACTAGTAGTGGAAACAGGTCAAACAGCTTTAGCTGGCTTATGACCTGATCTATTGTGTTAAGGGCCTGGCCAAACATGGTCTGTTTGTAAAAAAAAGTTTAAAACAAAGCTTATTTAAAGGTATATTTTTGTTAATAAATCAGGTTTAAACTTACTAAGAAATTTATTAGGCTTGTCGGGCGAGTATGCTAACGCAAAAAAAAAAAAAGAAAAGGTTAATCACTTAACCTGTAAAAAAAGTAATTATCCTATCAGGCTGTCTATTCTTGATTAGTTTTGTTTGGTATATGTCAGACACAAGAATCACATGAGTCCAAGATTTTTTTTTTCCTCTCAACGAGCCCAAGATTAATTGTTGAACCACATTAGATATTACCCAGATTGCAAGTATATGTATGTGTGTTATCATGAGAATTACTTCCAGGTGGGAAAAAAAAAAAAATCTTGCAAGCTCGTGAAAGTGGACTTCAACCTATAACACTATTGGCTTATACTTAATAATATTTTACTCGTCTGGCCTTTCTTGAAATTGTGAGAATTAGGTGCTGGCAAACTCATAGATTTGGATATTTTTATGAGTAAACGTTCACTAGTGCTTGATCTTAATATGTCTCCTTAATAGACCTTAGACCAGGTCAGACCTTTGTACAAATTAGGGTTAGACCAAAAATAAGGTTTGTAACAAACCATAGACCACGCATTGGTTACCTTGTTGCAAAAAAAACTTAAAAGAAAACCAATTTGGGTGCCATCACTTTGGTGGGCACCATAAGCTCATTATATATCAACTGTCCAATTTTTTTTGTTTTTGGTCAAACAGATTTAGTGAAATACTCCCTCTGGTTCTTATTATAAGGCACTAACTAACAATTTTCACATATCAATAAAAACAGTTAAAGTCAATGAAGTTGTCACAAAATTTAAGTAATTTCCAATATTACCCCTACTAATTACACTAAATTCCAATATTCTATTAATTATTACTCTCACCCACTACTTTTATTAACTAGGGGCATACATGGAAAAAGATAATTAATGCTCATTGGGAACAAGCAAGTGTCTTATAAAAAGAAGCAAATAAATTTGCTAGTTGGTGCTTTATAATAAGAACCAGAGAGAGTAATTCCTTACTATTAACCTATTTCCCGGTTCAACATATTTCCCCCATAAATCCAACAAAAATATGATGTGGGTTTGGGTGTCCAAACATATGGTATATCGTGAAATTTAACTCTATATTTAAATGAGAAGAACATTAGGAAGAAAGAAATATTATAAGGAAAACTTTTAAAAATAGTAAATCTTTTTTAACTATTTTTCGGGAGTTTTCAACATAGCATAAGATTTTATTTTATTTGGCAAAAAAAGCTGTGAGTTGATTATTTTGTACTCTGTTGAGTGAAACTATAATTTTCTAAAAGAATTATTTAATGTTTGATCCTGTATATTTATTTTATTGTCCGAATAAATGATATTATCAATTAAGTTATAATTAACTTAGCTCAGACATGTACACTAAAAATTAAAGTTTTTTGTCTTGGCTAAAGTATATATTTGATGAATAAGAGAATTTAAATTATAATTACGTTTATAAAATGCATTTTTTGTCCCTTAATGTGGAGGATGATGACTAAGAGAATTTAAATAGTAAATTTCCAATTAAATGATGACAAATTAATCTTTAATTAATATTTTCGAACTGAAATATATTTTTTTAAAAAAACAACGAAGTTATGATTTAAATTATCAACACAAACTATTCATCTTCCACAATATAAAAACAATATATTAAATGATTAAATTTTAAGCATGCATGCTTTGTCATTATTTAACTGCAAAATCATCATTTAAATTCTTTGAGTCATAATTTTTTTGGTTAATAAGACTAATGATATTAATATTAAGGGATTAAAAATACACTCTATAAACTTAAAGAATTAAATTAAAACTTGATGTAAATTTAGATAGCTAAACATGCATATACTTTAACCAAGTTTTTATAACAAAAATTTTTTATTCACAATATTCGAATTTGAAATCTAAGTTAAGGTGAATTAATATTTTTTAAGGATGGGTTTTGATTATTTCAACGAAAGAAGTCATTTTTTAAGCAGTTACCTAACTGGGAGAAAAAATGGGCAATGCTTTAATTGAAATTAAGTACTCATTAATTAAAGTACTATTTTATTTATTGTTGTTGTTCTCTAATCACATCATACATGCATATGCACGATCATATATAGCCACATATATAGCTTTTAGTCATTTTCAAAGGTTTTCTTCTTCTAGAAAGTAAATTTTCAAACCTTTCTTATCAATTTGATGAAAAGATCTTCAAATAGTTCATGTGATTTTCTGGGTAGCCCATCGAACACGTGCCACCACCAGTTTCTGTATCACTTCAATTTTAATTTTACAGACGTAATGCTTTTCCTCTGCATTCCGTTCCATTACCATTTTTTTTTAAAGAAAAAGTTATTATTTTGATTCTTATAATTTTGATTTTGTTGTAATTCAGTTTTAGATTTTGATTTAGTATAATTTAGTTCTTACAGTTTTGACTCAGTTAAAAGTTGGTCAATGAATTTTAACTCATTTTAAGTTAACTTTTATAGTTTTAACTATTTAAAACTCTAGTCCCTAAATTTTATGAAATATTATTTTATTTTTAAGAATAAAGGAATTAATATTTTAAGTGGTTAAACTTTAAGTATCGATGAGTTACATCGAGTCAGAGCTCAATAACTAAATTACAACTGCATCAAAATTATAAAAACTAAGTTAATTATTTCAAGTTTAAGTTTAGAGATTGAAATGCAACTGAGTAAAAATTAGAAGGACAAAAAGGTTAATTTCCTCCCTTTTTTATTATTTCAATCACTTCAATTTCTTATTTTAACTTTTTAAAAGTATTTTTATGATTTAGTAATAAATATATGAGATGACTTTTATCCTAACTTATAAAATATTGCTTAAGAAAACGCTTTGGACAAGTTTCAAAACATGGACTAAAATCAATTAGGTACATGTATACATTAAGCACCTAAACCGGACCACATGGGCACGTGTATATGTACTTGTTCATACCAATAAAATATTGGACTTCTTTTAGCCAAAAAAAAAAAAAAGATGTTGTTGTTGGCAATGAGTTGATACTTGATGAGTTGAAAGAAAAGATTCGATTTCTCTTAAATAAATTCAAATCAATATTTGAATCTTGTTCCTATTAATTAGTTTGAGAGAGCTACTTTTAATTTATTAGATTTAACCGAAGATACCAAATAATATCATAAAAAAAAAATCAATATTATATTTATGAGACATCTAAACGAGTAAATTATTTTGTTTTTATCTTTTAATATTTGATTTCGACGTTGAATCCACTATATTTTTCTTGTGTAATATAATGTAACACGTATATGGGTTGAAATATCTTGCTATATAAAATAGAGATGGAAGCAATTCTCGTAGCCACATGTAAGTATTAACACTTTTCAGATTTTTTTTGGGTAATTAACTTCCACGTAAGTAGTTATCCTCACCACAAGTATGCAATTTTACTCATCAACAGGCGCGAGCGCATGCGCATATATATATATATATATAGATAGATATTGTTCAGTTTATAGAACACAGATGTCTAACTTAAGAGAGCTAGTGTTTGTTTATGTGGGATTAATAAGGTCTCCAAGGAGCTTAAGGATTAAACACCAAGGGAGTGTAGAATGCTTAATGATATCTATAGAGGAGGTACCACAGAGTTTCTGAGGATCACTGTACTTATACTGCGATGGTGGTGGCCATAGAAAGGTGGGGTGTGTACACAGTGAGACTGTATGTAAATGTGTGAACCAGAGAGTATATCGGTTAAGCAACCTTCCTATTTATAGAGATTGCCTCTAGGGTTGGCTCATTGTCCTGTGCACCACGTCCTATGCCATGTGTACCTCTGGGTACCATTCGCGGACGCCCACTTATTGACATTGTCTACTTCATTACTTGTACTATCCGAGATTATATACATGATTAGTGGAGATTAGTGTTTTAACCTGTGTGCAGGTAGACTTATGTGCAAGGCTTCGCTATTGGGCCATTAGGTCCTCCAGACCCAACATGCTAACACACACACACCATTTTTTGATTACAGACATATATTTTTATTATTAGTATATAAAAGTAGAGTTGTGGGCAGTTATCCCAGTTAACCTCATCACAAGTATGCAATTTTACCCTTCGATGGGCATATTTTCTCTCTTGCGATTTCTTAATTCCTACACAAGAATAAGTACTTACACGTATAAAAACAAGAATAAGTACTCCCTTTATTTATAATTTTTATTATCGTTCATATATATTGAGGGATGGAGCTTGTGATAAATATTTGGGAAGGCCAAATATAATGACGGATCCATAAATTTTATGAAGGGTGGGCTCCAATGATGGGGGAATTTGGAAGTTTAGGGGCGCTAATTTTTTTTTAAGGAAAGTTTTAAATGCATTAAAAAAAATATGAACAAAAAAGGAAAATAATATCAAAAAAGTATTCATGAAATCAAGTGAATACTGATGATGTAATAAGAGAGACAATTATTTTATAAACATATTATATAGAAAAGTAAGGCTAAATGCTATTAGAAAGGTAGCTACATAAATTACAATGAAGGGTGAACACTTAATAAGTTTAAGTACATATATTTTAATAACAAAAGTATATTATAATAAAAATAATTACAATGGAGGGTGGCCAAATGCATACTCATGAACTAAAAAAATATTTGGGGGATCAAATGTATTAGATAAAATATATTTTTACATTATAGTAATTTTTTTAAAAAAATTTCTAAATAAAGTTTTGGAACACCAAAATTTTAGGGGGGCCATGGCCCCTTGTAACAATGAAGTTCGTCCTTGTATATATTGTTCCCTTTATTCTAGTTTCTTTCAACAAAAAAATAAAATAAAATCTTATCCCCTCTGTTTAAGAGTTTTCTTTTTATTTTTTTAATTAAATTCAAAAGGGATTATAGACAAAAACTAAGACAGGTTAATCTGGTAGAGAGCTAAAAATTGACAATTCTATCTCCATTTTCCAAGCCTAAGATCCTAAAAAAAACCTCATTTTACTTAGGAATTTTATTATCATTCATATATATACTACTTCCAATCTTAAATATAAGTTACAGTTGATTTTTTTTAGGGATTAAAAAAGTTAAATAGGTTACTTAATCATATCATATGTTGTGTATTATTAGCTTATATATTAATTTATAAATCAAATAAATTGGTCTCCAAATAATTGTAAATTCTTTAAAATAATTTAACTAACTTCCTTAGCCTATCAATATTTCTTATAACAACATACCATGCGATAAATATTGGATTATCAATATTTCTTACAACAACGTACCATGCGATAAATATTGGATTTATCTAGTGGCATAATGTGTGCACACAAGTTTCTAGCAGAGGACATTAAACCCTCTATTATTATTCGATAATCTTAAATGTTGAATTCGCTTTGAATAAATTTTAAACTTCATTTCAATAATATGTGAACTCATCATCATTATTCCATGAGGTCTATGATAGTTTATTTATAAAAAGGTTAATTATGACTATTACACAGTGAAGAACTACGAAATATTTCAAAGAACATGACATCATGAACTGCGCTGCACCATAACATTGTAAAGATAGTCCATTCAAATTATGTTTGGATGAGATCATCACTTTGTTGTTTGTCTTGGAAGATCGATGTTCTTGACTGTTATCGTCAAAGTTTTAGTTAGCCTATAACTTCTCTATTGGTTTTCATACTTCAAAGATGTTCAATTTCCATTTATTGCTCATGGTGAAGTAGTCTAACACGAAACCTGCAAAAAGAATAATAGGAGAAATCATGATATTTCTAGACTCATGTTTTATAGAATTAATACACGGTTTAAAAATTCAATTAATTTAGATAAACATCAGAAGTCATGATATTTTTAAATTGTATATGATTTTTAATATAAAATTACCCTGTTTTATTACCCATATATGAATAACAACATTCTTGTGATATAACACACACACACACACATATATAGAGAGAGAGAGAGAGTTACTGAAAATTATCACATTGCAAAATTTATCGCTTAAAGGTAAAGGACACGTGTCATTGAGTAGGTGGTTCATCTTGGAGAAGAGTGGCACTAACCAAAATTAAAGTAGATTACACTTTGTTCTTAAATAAATTTCAGATACTTTGCATAATCATTTAGTTATGATGAGGAATTTTTCAGTGGCTTTTCCGATTATATATAATCTGGTGCAAATGGCGGGAGAGATTTTAATTCTTGTAGTAGTTAGCGATCATGTTCAATGAACAAATTAAGAGTCCCTAAATAACAATACTCCCCTACTAAATGCATGTGAGTATAAACCATTATACGTCATTATAAACAATTAATGGTTTAAGAATGGCGTCCCACAGGTTTAAAAATATTTTCAACATTTTTATCAGAAGTTTTGAAAAATTAATTTCTTGCCATTTTTATACCGAAAAGTCACAAAATTTAATGTCTTGAACGAGATATATTAATGTTGTGGGGTGTTTTGTCATAAGTAGGTAAATGAAATCTCTACCAACAAAAATTGGATCGAGTATATATCATGAACATAATCTTTTTTTTTAAAAAAAAAAAAATTAAAGTTAAACATTGAATCTTTATGGATGATATAATATTATTTGACTATATATGTGATAACACTAATTTCTAATTCTCATGGCTCATCTTTTCAAGGACTTGCACAATCTTTTCTATGACTACAAGAAGTGGGGAAGAAATTTAAAAGGAAAAAACAAACCATACACACATATTTATGTTGTGGTTGCGTAGGCGTAATTTTTACTCACAAGTTTGGTACATTCAGATTCAACGTCTTAATTAAAAGTAAGACATTATAAATCAATTAAAATACTTTTGTCATTAAGTTGACTAATTCATAAAGCTAACCAAATTTTCAAAAAATATGACATAATAGAAATGAATGTAGAAGAGCAATGATACGAAGAGGTTGATATCTCCAATTGAGTTGATAATACTGGAATTTGACTTAGCTGAATAATCATATATAAAATAAGATTTGATCATATCTCAAAGAACATTAATTTAGATATCTACAGGCTACTGATAAAACAACAACTCTAATTTAGTCATATTTATTTGCAGCTTTAATTTCACAAATTTAATTTAATTACCAACATAGATCATTGTTTCTCTATGAAGTAAGACCATATGAACATTCCATTCCATTAATCAACATAAAGCAAATATGGATATTAATATTAATACAAGAATAGTAAAGTGATCGAATAATCAAATTTTAATTTTGATAGCATTTTCCTTATAATACATCACACAAAAAGACATTGATAATGATAAAATATTGAGAAAAAAAGCCAACTAACCAGTTCAATACAATATAAAAGTTATTGATTATAAAAATGAGAAAGCTTAATCTAAAATAATGTTCATATATATCCTCTGGGGTATGAGCTAGAAGATAACAGCTTAGATAACGTAAGCGCCTGATATTATGATTTAGTTCAACTAAACCATCGTTATGCAATTAGAATGAATTTATATGCTTTTACACAAAACTCACAATTCATATTTTTTAAAATATTAATGTGCAAAAGCATATATAGATGTGACACGAAGGAAATGAGCAGACAAAGATAGAGAGAATATTATAATAATAACATAATCACACTGTAATCAAAGCCAGAAAGTTCAAACATTTCATTCTTAATCGCAATTTGGTCCAACCTTAAAGCCAAACCAAAATTCTTGTTTTCTCAAGGAAAAATATCTGTTTTCCTTGATCAATCAATATTAGAAAGAAAATATATCAAAATTTGGTAAAAATTATTCTTAGTTCATTTACTTTTCTATATACTTTTTCTCCACCTAAAATGTTGAATGAACCATTTAATTTTCGAAATAATTAAAGGTCAAAGTTAAAAATAGTATTAATATTAAACTATATATAGAGAGACATCAAACCTATGCATTTTATCTAATACATTGACCTTTATCGAAAAAAAAGAGATCAAACCTATTCATTTTTATTATCAATAAAAAGTTTTGTTAATGGGGAAATTGTGGATAAATCCCAATTTGAGAAACTAATTGGGGAATAGGACGTAGAAAAAAGTAAAACCTTGAGGTCTTTTGAAAGAAGTAAGTAACCATATGAAATGACCACTCTATCCTTAATGAAACAACGATATACTATTTCATGTTTTCCACCTATCAAGTCCCTCATTGTCTCCTTCATCTTTCCTACTTCACCCTTCATAAACTCCATATCCAAAGAACAACCTAAGTGATTGACTGGATATAAGTAATTAAGTAAACTCCAACAACAAACTATGTCAACTCTAGCAACCAATGACAACGACCTCTATATCTTGGAACACCGGATTCGATTCAGCGACCTTGTTTGCCGCCGCCGCACCTGCCTCTATCTTCGAACTCTTTTGCTGCTCTCTCCCTTCTCTGCCTTCTTAGCTTAGTTGAAAACAAAAATAAAATTTCAAAAAGAAAAATAATACATCTTGCATAGTGGCAAGACATAACATATTTGGTGATGGAGGGAGACAAAGAAGAAGATGAAGGTGAACCATAATAAATTGGTATAATAGAAGATGAACCACAAATTCCTATTAACCTTCTATAAATTGCGAATGACCTTCTACGAATTATAACTAAGCTTCCAGGAATTGCAATTGAGCTCTGTGTGTGTAAATTAAGTTAAAATGCAAGTGACATTCCTTCAAATACAAATGCAAGTGACTTTGCAAATGATCTTCTGTGATGTGAAAATTAAGTTAGAGTGTAAATGCATATGTCTTTTCATCAATTGCAAATGACATTACACGAATTGCAACTAAACTTTTAGGAATTGCAATTGTACTTCTGTAGTGTGTAAATTAAGTTAAAATGCAAGTGACCTTCCACAAATTGTAAATAACCTTCCATTGTATGAAGATTTAATTAGAGTGAAAACATAAATGATTTTCCATGAATTGCAAATGAACTTCCATGAATTATATTGCAACCGAGCTTCCATAATATGCAATTTTGTTATTTTCTCTATATATCTATTTATCCTAACGGACCACAGATTCCATGTACCAATGGCCAATTAATTTTTCAATCATGAACTTTTAGCCAATTTTCCCTTTGTTATATCATGGTTAGGCAATCCATCACGTCATCAATGCATCTGTTCAACCTTTAATTTTTCTTTATAACAAAACAAGCAAAGTATCTTGACATACAATATATATATATATATATATATATATATATATATATATATATATATATATATATATATATATAGTTGTCAAACTCAAGAGTTAATTTTTTAAATTTACCTTTTTTTTTTATATATTTTTAGCTTATAAAATCGAGTCGAGTTATCAAAAAATTCATGACCGTTGTAAACTCAGTTAAACTCATGAGTTTATATATTGAAGTTTACTGTTATTACATCTCTATCTTATAAAACCATATTAACTTATCATTAAACTCGTATTGACTTCTTCGATTAAATCATGCTCGGTTGTTTAAAATATAAATTTTATAGAAATTTTGTTGTTAAATATGATAATTATAAACATGATGGATTTAATTTCAATTATTTAGATTTAAAATATATTTAAATCAAAATATATTTTTAATACCTATTCTAGTTTACATCATTTATTAGGAGTTTGCTTAAATTTACAAGTTTGACAATCTTGGATATATATTGTATGTATATACACCACTTTCTTTGAGATTTAATACCAGTTTGGCATAGATACCAAAACTCCATTTGTGAGTTTGTTTCTACTAAATATAGAAAAGCAAACATGCACTCCGACTTCATTTCTAATAGTCTAAATTGTACATTTTTTGTGTGGAAAATAATATGCATATCATCATGCGTATAAATTCTTCTTCTTTTTATATAAATTAAACAATGAAGCACGAAAAGTTATTTATCGCTTCTAGCAGATCTATTTATATTTGCCCATTTGATAAATCTGTAATACTCTAAAATTTGACTTAGGGTAAATATCATAAATTGGTAGAATATACCTATTGAAAATAGGTGAATATGAGGTCTCAAACACCTTGTATTGAATTTACCTTATTATTAGACCAATTTCTCCTAAGATTAAATAATGTGCGAAAAGGGTTCTTAAAACATTAGATAATTTGCAAATAGGTCCCTGAAATATTTGTGAGTCATAAAATATCCTGAGAAAATTATGATAAAATCCTAAGAGGCAACTAAATATTTATTAAAAATTAGAAAGTATGTTGTCTCTAATTTAGGTAATTTATGAGATTATTTTCCTTGGGAAATAATGAGGCAAAATTAAATATCATTTTGAGGAACATAAATTGCCCCATGGTTTTTAATATTTTGCATAATGCATAAATTATCAATTTCAGTAAAATAGTTGTGAGAAAATAATTAATCCTAATTAAGAAAATTGTCAACAATTAGTAAGTGATTAAATAAGTAATTAATTGTTTATTGTTTAAACATGAATAAAAGGGAATATCCAAAGTTAATTATATGAAACCCCTAATTTGATATTAATGACCAATGGAGGGTCAAGGTTGGCATAAAGAGTGTTGCTAATTAATTTAGCATAATTAAGAGGTATATTAAGTAAATTACAAATATCCTTAATAGAATAAGCTTGCACTAATTGAGATTAGTTGCACAATTTTTCAAGATGATTAGAGACAAATTAAAAGAGGGCTAATTATATTTAAAAATAATTAAGCCAAAGAGAATGAAATAATATCTTAAGTAATTAAGTCTAAATCTTCATATAATTGAGTTAGCTAATGGCAAAATATAATTAAGGAGCATGTAAACACTTGATTAACATGATAATTAAGAATTGCTAATTAGTGTTGAAAAGTCAACAATGACACCTAAGCCTTGATTATGTCATCAAGATGACATCACAAGAGCACATGTGTATGAAAAATTAGAGGAGGTGGCATGTTCATATATAGGTGTAGGGATGAGATTTTAATTTCCTTCCTAAGTTAGATCTAAGGGATTATATCAAGTGAAAGTTGTTAGAAAGTTAACCATTAATTTGCTATAAATAGAGAGCTCTCATCTCTTCATTCTTCACACCAAACTCATACCAAAGATTGGAGAGTTTAAAAGGAGGGTGAATCAAGAAGGAGGAAGGAGTTCAAGAGTCTTCAAGAGGTAAGTTCTAGTTCTTAAATTTCTAATCTTTAGTTTTTATAAGTTCTTAGTATAAATGTTAGTTTAATCTAGAAAATTAGAGAATAAATTCCTATACTTGTTTTTAGGCCTCATTGTATTGAAAAATGTCTGAAGAGGTAAAAACATGGTAGGAAATAATTTTTGGAAGTCCTTGGATCAAGATTGTGAAAGTTGTAGAATTTTCGGTTCTTAAATCTTAGACAGACAGTGAAAAAGATGCTATGATTTTATGTAACAAATGAAGTTATAAAATCATGAAATTTTTCAGAAAGAAAGTAGACATGTAGGGCTTTTCAAACATATAAAATATGCAACATTTTGATCTCTGGTCAAGGAGATATGAATTTTTGAAGTTAAGCCATTTTTACTGGAATAAAATCTGGGCAATGTTGAGAAACGTAAAAACTGGTAATGACTCACTAATTCTAGGTGAAAATGAATATTTTTCCTCAAAAATAGACATCCTAAGGGTTCCGGGGAATTTTACGGATCCTCATTTTGATTTTTGTAGAATTAGTTTATGATTTTTCAAAGTTACCAAAAAAATCTGCCCAGAAAACTCTGCACTATGTTTTTAAATAAATGTAAGGGCAAAGTTGTAAATAACAAATCCACCAAGGGTAGATGGGTAAATAGAGGTGGAAGTATATCTTAGGATATTATTCTAAGTGATATGGTGATATATTAGGATATCCGGGAGGTCCAGGGCCGGATCCAAAGGTCAGACGTTTGACAGTTACCCGATGAAAGGTACGGACGCGTACTGTAACTCTAACTCTTATGTTGCTTGTATGCTCTATATGTGATGTGATGATTCATATAGTCATGGACAAGACTGGGTCTTGGGTCATGCACTGTGATTAAGACCATGTTTTAAGTCGCTGTTTATACATTCAGCTATTATGTGAAAACGGGTTACAGTCTTGGTAATGCCGTATGGATGTTTTCCTAGCGTTGAGGACACGCTCCGGGGCGTGGCACTGGTTTATGTGCAAACTATATGGACCTTACATGGGCTGTGTGTTATGTAGAGGTATTGTTGTGATGTGAACTATGACATGTGCTGTGTGCTATGTATAGTTATATGCTGAATTGTAAATGAATATCTGTCATACATATACTGTTATACTTGAGCATAAGGTTAACTGTTACCTGAGGTCCAATGGGCATTGGACCTCAGTTTTAATGAACAGTTCAGGAAAGAAACCGGGATAGAGAAGGTGCCGGTAGATGGAGCCGTGAGAAGGCACCGGTGGGCGGAGCTGGGAAGGGTCACCGGTCAAAGCAAATGCTGGAAGAGAGTCCTCAGAGTATTCATTCTGGCATGATTTAACAAGGTTATCCCAAACGGTTTGGTGTCGAAGGCAGGGCTAGTCTATGTGGGTCAGTCAATAAGTCGCCGTGAACTCGGTGAGACTCCCATGATAGACACCTACCTGGCCAAACTGTTTGATTAACTGAGTTAGGTTTATTGCCCCAAGTCTAGCTACAGCTTGGTTGAAGATTGTATAATTACCATGTAAGAATTGTAATTGTACAAAGCTCTGGATTGTATCACATAAATATTCCTTCGGGAAAATTTTTAATATACCAGCTTATGTCGGGGCATCATCATATGTCTGGGCATTCTATATCAGATACTCATTGTTCGAATATTAGCGCACACTATCCGTTTCCGCAGTATTCTAAGCTGTAACACCTCAAACTCTGTTGACTTTTCCAAAATTAAGTGTCAACCGACACGATTTTCAAGCATGGAATTTGGAGTGTTACAAAATCAATTATGTTATATCAAGTATCAGCTTATTATTCACCTATAAAAAAAAACACCAATTTTTTCAAGAACTTTTCAGTGTATTATCACCTTTCATCAATATACCTATAATGTATTTTGAAGAAATCTTGATAAATTTTAAAATATCTCACTCTCAGCCACTAATCAACATTAAATGAAATTAGAATTTTAAAATTAATAATTATAAAAAAAAATACTACCTCAAGTCCAAAATATAAGACATTTTTCCATTTTATCTTTTATCTTTATCAATTTTCTCCAAACTAATTTGATTGCCTTAAGAATTGATAGATAATAATGTGTTACATATAAGTATTTAAGAGAGGTCATCTTACATATGCTAAAATTAAGTAATTTATTTATTTTTTATAATTTTATTAAATTAGAAAAAATGTCTTATATTTAAAATCGGAGGTAGTATGAAATTAAAATTGGAAAAAAGAATAATACTTTTCATAGAAATTTGTCATATATGATATATGGCAATAGTTGCCAAACTTGTCCGCGAATCATGCAAAAAAATAGTGTTATGATGAGGGTCACAACGTGAGTATTTATAGAATAGGAATTGATGCTAATTACTCACAATACCTCTTCGATTAAAAAGTAATAATCATATGTTAGATTCATGAACCTTAGATGTTAATTCATAAACCGTCATAAATTTCTTATATTCATGAACCTCATATTGTTGATTCATAAACCATCATAAATTTCTTTGTTTATAGGGACATGACTTTTCAAAACACATTTCTTCAATTTAAAACATTAAAATTGTAACATCCCAAATTCCACGTTCAAAAATCGTGTCGGTCGACACTTAGTTTTAAGAAAATCAACAGAGTTTGAGATGCTACAGCTTAGAGTACTGCGGAAATGGATAGCGTGCGTTAAGATTCGGACAATGAGTATCTGATATAGAATGCCCAGACATATGAAGATGCCCCGACATAAGTTGATATATTAAATATCCCGAAGGAATATTCATGTGATACAATTTACAGAGATTAAATACAATTCTCTGATAAAGAAAGTCTTAAACTAGACCTATGGTTTGAAACCTAACATCAGTTAATCAAACAATTTGGCCAGATCGCTGTTCAATCTAATGGGAGTCTCACCAACTCTATGGTGACTTGTGACAACCCACTGATGAACCCTTCTTTAGTTTAAGCACCAAATAGTCTGAAATAACTTTGTTAAATCCATGCCAGAATACTCTGCCATAAACTAAGTCCTAATAACTTCTACCGACCTTCGTCTTTGACTACTGCCTCTTCACGGCTCTTTCCACCGGCACCTTCTCTATCCCGGTTTTTTTCCCTGTACTATTCATTAAGACTGAGGTCCAATGCCCATTGGACATCAGGTAACGGTTAACCTCATGCTTATATAAACAGTATATGACAGGTATCACAATAGTAAATTCACAATTATAACTTTCAGAATCATAGCAACAAGTAACATAACACAGCCACTGCAATATGTATGTTACCCCAGTCTGTACATATCCAGTGCCACGATGGCCTATCGTGTCCTCAGCGCTAGGAAAACTCAACGGAGTTATCAAGATTATAACCCGTAAACAATTCAGTATATCATGAACAACTTTCAAAACAGAGTTTCAACATGTGAACACAACTATCATATATTAGCATACCATAAGCATAAGAGTTAAGGTTACAATACGCGTCCGTACCTTCGTTTGACGGGTTTTTGGGTACGTTGTTTGTCGATACGCGTGCACAGTCTATCCTAAAAGGGTAATATCGTCTCAATTAATTCTCAAACAATATTTCAAGAGACACCTTGGCCACAATTGACAGTTTTGCCCTTGGAGGATTTATTTTCAATTATTTCCTCATAATTTTCGGAAAAATCGCTGGTGCAGAATTTCTGGGCAGAATTTTGCCTAACTTCGAAAAATCATAACTAATTCCAGAAAAATCGAAATGAGGATCCGTAAAATTTCCCGGAATCCTTGAGATTTCTATTTTCAAGGAAAAATACTGGAACTTACCCAAAACTCATGGATAATTCGAAGTTTCCACTTTTCAAACCGCTGCCCAGAATTTCGCCCAGAAAATGTAGCCTAACTTCTGGAATTTATATCTTTTTGCACATAACTTCAATTGATACACTCTTTATATATTTAGAAAGCCCTAGATGTCTACTTTCACCATGAATTTCTCAGAATTTTAGAACATCATCTTCTTCATAAAATACTAACGTTTTTGCTATTGACTCCAGGAAACACTAATCGATGAAATTTCGCCAGAGCTTCGCTATTTTGATCATAATCTTCCGGAAATTTTTGCCATACTCTTTCTTCATCATTTTTTTTCGAAATAAAGCCATTGGAAACCATAAAAACATGAAAATAAAATTGGAATTGGAAGATTGATGATCAAAACAACATTTCTAGCATTTCTACTTCATAACTAAGAACTTAAGAACTAAAAACTCTCTTACCTCTTGAAGAACACAAGCTTCCTACTTCTTGAAGCTCCTCACTCTCTCCCTTGCTCTCTATATTTCGGTGATGCTTGAGGAATTGGTGGGGAATTTGTGAAGCCAAAGGCTTCTATTTATAGGCAATCCAAGAAGTAGTCCCCAAGCAACTTCTATGGATCTTAGCCCTTGATTTTACTTGGAGAAGAGGCAAATATCTTGGCCCTCCACCTCACTCCAATGCGCCCCTCTCTCATCTCTTTCCTCAAGTTTTTGCTTAACCTCTTAATTATCCCCAAATGCTAATTTAGTTAAGTATAAGTTAGTGTTCTTCTTCAAAATCCAATTGCACCTTTGAAATCCTAATTTTATGACTAGATTTATGGTGATTTTTAATTCCCAAAATACTCAGGTATAAATCTTAAAAGTAACCGAAAATAACTTTGGGAATAGCCAAATTGAAGCTCATATTTCAATGATCTCAAATATGTACTTATCTTGAATACTTAGTTTCAATATTTCAAGTTATGATTTAATTTCTATAGGTTCTCATCTAATCTCTTTTAATCAAGTAATTACTTGCTCCCCAAGACAATTACTTGCTCCCTAAGTTATCCCAATCTTCTTCCATACACTACTTGGTTTACTACACTCACACACTCACACAACTTTTGACCACACACACTCACACAACTTTTGACCACACACACTCCCTCATCACACACACACAATTTCGGCACACACACATCACATACACACTTGCCTCGGCTTCCTCCACACACTAAGCTACTTATCCTATAAGTTTTGTATTTTTGAAATAATTCATTCTCCTTAATTAGTGCCCAAGAAACCGCCCCCTTTCTCCTAATTTCCTTTTAATCAATTATGTTTTAATTGCTCTCACATGCTTAAGAAGAAAATTCTCTCATTGGTCCACTTAGATTTTAGGATTAAGGTTTAATATAATTTGGTTCTTTATTGTATCATTTATTTACCATCAAATAGGAATTTTCGTCCCATAGAAATAAATTAGAAATAACTATTTTAAATCCTAATTTTAATTTCTAACATCATGTTTTAGGGGTTACTAGGCTTAACTACCAAAATTAACAAAGTTTCTAATTCAATTTTGATAGTTAATAACTTCTTGTGTGCTAATTAATATCATTTGGTCTTTAATTATGACTTTAAAAACTTAATCATTAACTAATCTCAAAAATTAATAAAGTACCTCAGTTATTGCAATTTCAATTGCCCAATAATTGTTGCCAATTCTTTCTAATTGATTTTGTCATCCTCCGATGATTCTAATTGTTGAAATGGTATAATTATGTTTATACTAACTTATGATAACCTTAGGATATTTTATGATCCTTAATAAGATTTAGAAAATTGGATTTGGATTTATTTAGAATCCAAAGAAAGTTCCCTTAAAAATGATAATAAATTAGTTAAAATTTTAGAGACAACATATTCTCCTATTTAAATATTTAGTTGTCTCTTAAGATTTATTATATAATATTCTCAGAGTATTTTGTAACCCATATCTTCACTCAGGAATTTTTTAGCTCTTTATTTACTCTAATTTCATAAGAAATTACCCTTAGGAAATAGGATAATTATTTCACTAGTTTTGAGACCACATATTCACATATTGTAGTAGGTGTTATTTATCAAAATATAATATTTACATGTATTATGAAAATTGGGGTATTGCAAAAATACTATTGAAGATATTATTTTCTTGACACGCCTGCTTATATTTACAATAAAACTCACAAGATGATTCATTAAGTTTATCGAGTTTACATTCTTCACTAAGAAAATCGAGTTCAATTCAATTTGCTTATAGACTCGTTGTATTATTTACGTTCTTACCAAATTAATTACTTTAACTAATAAAGTATAATTACTTATAAAGCCACTGAATAATACAATGAATAATACTTTTCTTACAAAACCAATGCACTACTTTTTCTCTCCATTAATTAGTTACTTTATTTGAGGAAAAATATACAATAATGCATATTTGTCTTATAATATTTTCACTTTTATTTTATTAGAGGAGGACAGGTCAACATATAAATATACAGCATAAATGCATAATAAATACATACATAGTTCAGTTGAGAAAAATTGATATAATCTTCTTTGTGTGATGAGGGGGGAAAAAAAGAGTCCTTAACCACCGCTAAAGCAAAGAGCCCATATTTGGACATAATCATGGGGTCCACAAATTTGTGTGAACCTTACCAAATATACTCTCTTATGGCTTCTCTTCTCTATCTGTCATCTTATCCGTACATCTCTCCTCATTTTTTTCCAAATTTTCAAATCTCACAAAATTTTTTTATGTTTTGACTCTCTCGAGTAACAAAAAGAAAAACCCTTTTCTCACGTAAGAGGTTTTTGCAGCTTTCTTAGGCTATTCAGTTCCATATTTTTCTTATTTATATACACACGCATACACACACCATATTAATTTAGTTTTTGATCACTAGAATAGTTAAGACGTGTTTGGCTGCAACAACAACAAAAAATGATGATGGAAGGTGGAGATATGCACAAAGCTAGTAGCAGTCTACGAGCAAACAGTTCTTCACTATGGAGGAGGACGTCCATGGATGCTTTTTCGAGGTCTTCTCGCCTTCGCGAAGACGAAGAAGACGACGAAGAGGCTCTCAAATGGGCTGCACTTGAGAAACTTCCTACTTTTAATCGTTTAAGGAAAGGTTTGTTAACATCTTCATCACATGGTGAGATTAATGAAATCGATGTCTCTGATATTGGATTAAAAGAAAGAAAGAAAATTCTCGAGAGATTGGTTCGAGTCGCCGAAGAAGATAATGAGAAGTTTTTGCTGAAACTCAGGCGAAGAATCGATCGGTAATAATATATAATCTTCAATCTTTAAATACTATAATTTTTCTGAGATTTTAATCTAAAAAATATATCAAATATCCTTTATTTTGTTTTTATGAAGAGTTGGGATTGAGATTCCAACGATTGAAGTTCGGTTTGAGCATTTGAACGTCGTGGCAGAGGCTTATGTGGGAAGTAGAGCGATGCCGACTTTCATAAACTTCGTAGTTAATATATTTGAGGTAAATTTTTTACCATATAAGAAGATATATATGTTTTATTTTTGGGTTGAAGGTGATATATATAATAATTAATAATTATTCTGAGAATTTCGTTTCTTCTCTTGGTGATCATCCAGAATTGCTTGAATTATCTGCATATTCTTCCAAGCAAAAAGAAGCATGTGAATATCCTGGAAAAAGTGAGTGGAATTGTGAAAACTCGTAGGTGAGAAACTGAGAACCAAGCAGGAAGGCTCCAATATTATTATTATTAATATTATTATTATTTCATGCTATTAATTATATCTGTGTCTCATGATAATTAATTAAGAATAATTGTCTTTTTCATTTTTTTTAAGGATGACACTGCTTTTGGGTCCTCCAAGTTCTGGAAAAACCACACTCCTATTGGCTTTAGCAGGAAAACTTGATCCAACCCTTCAGGTTAATTTAAAATTGTCATCTCATCATCAATTAATTAATTCATTAATTTCTCTTAATTAATTATTCTATATATATATATAATCCTGCAGGTTTCAGGGAAAGTGAGTTATAATGGACATGAAATGAACGAATTTGTACCTCAAAGAACAGCAGCTTACATAAGTCAGAATGATTGTCATATTGGAGAAATGACAGTAAGAGAAACCTTGGCTTTTTCCGCAAGGTGCCAAGGGGTGGGATCACGTTATGGTTAGTCTATTAATAATTTTTGTCTCTTTCTCTTTTTTAATTTAATTTCTTATATATTTTAATCTTCTAATTAAGCATTTGAATTATTATTATTACAGACTTGCTTTCCGAATTATCAAGAAGAGAGATAGCAGCAAATATTAAGCCTGATCCAGATATTGATATCTACATGAAGGTCATAACATAAGCCTTCCTTTATGCATAGTATTTTTTTCCTCATACTAATTAAATTTATTTTATGCTTAATTACTCCTCTATATATATATATATATATATGCATTATTAAAACTTATCTCATCTCAACTTATTTACAAGTTCTAATCAGACTTGTTGCTTGGGATTTTTTTCTTCAATCTAGCCAATCATCTGTGTAGTATTATGTATATTATTATACTGTAAGATTTATAAGAATATAAATTGTTTACAAATCATGAACAGTGTAATTTTTTACTTATGTTTGGCACAGATATATGTAGGCCCCACTTAATTTAGATTTTTTTTTTTAATTTTCAAATATTAAAGTTGCTACTAGATTTTTGTATATGGAACTTGCTCCAAAGAATCATAAAAATTATATTTGAATTTTAAAGCCAATTAGAGTTTTTTGTCATTTGCAGTAAATTTTCTAATATTATTTAGTAGCTAGTCTTAAGATTTTTCATAAGGACTTTTTGACATTAAGTGTAATCTTTAAGATTCTAGAAATAGTTTTCTCTTCTTTATAAACTCAATAAAGGTACGTGGAACCTTCCCGTAACATATACAGGTTTGCCAATAAAACATAAGCATATTAATTTGGTGGGACCTACTGATATATATTGTTATTTGATTTCACATCATGACTTAGAACAATTAATATTTTATAATGTATTCTGATCTCTTTCAATTTAGAATCACTAAATTAGTTCTAATAATATCCCAGACAACCGCATCTAAAGGCAAGGAGGCAAACGACATGATGACTGAGTATGTGCTGAAGGTATAATAATATCAACCAAATGTGAATTTTTTTATTCAAAGTTCTGTAAATTAAATTAAAATTAATTATAATTAGCAAAAAAGGTATTTATTTTTACAATACTTGTAGATTCTGGGGCTGGAAATATGTGCTGATACTTTGGTAGGAGATGAAATGATACGTGGCATCTCTGGTGGACAAAGGAAGCGTGTCACTACTGGTAAAAAGAATTCAACTTCCCCATCCCAAACATATTAAACTTACTTTTTTTGCGTGGCACATCCGTTATCGTGGACCTACTTCTTTTTTACTTGAACAATTTATCGGGGCTCTAAACTAATCCAGATTAAGCCAGGACATATCATATTATGTGCATCTAGATCAGCCAAACTCACTTTCCTGAGGTGAAATAGTCATATTTTATGTGTATCTAGATAAGCCAAACTCAAAAACAATTGACATATTATAATATTATGGTTATATTAGGTTTTTCTCTATCTAAACCTAAAATTTTGGAAATTTTAATGATGCTATTGGACACAGGAGAGATGATGGTGGGACCAGCAAATGCAATGTTCATGGATGAAATATCAACAGGCTTAGATAGTTCCACAACTTTTCAAATAGTGAAATGTCTAAGGCAAATTGTTCACATTATGAATGGAACTGCTGTTATCTCTTTGCTACAACCTGCACCTGAGACTTATGAGCTTTTTGATGACATCATTTTGCTCTCTGAAGGCGAAATCGTGTACCAAGGACCACGTGAACACGTCCTTGAGTTTTTTGAGTACATGGGTTTCAAATGTCCTGAGAGAAAAGGTGTTGCTGACTTCCTTCAAGAGGTAAGCCACTTTTAATTACTCCTTCCGATCTTTAATATAATATTTATTTACCTAATTTGATTAGATTAAGAAAATTAGTTATGTTATCATCTTTTTACTTGATTATTGTTAAGGCCTAAGAGAGTCAGGGGTAAATCAAAAAAAAGATGAACAAATATATGGAATAGGTCTTATATTTAGAACCAAAATCAACTCATCAATAGGTTCTACATTTACATTAAGGATCAAAGGGACTACTTTTTATCTCTAAGATACTAAATATGACTCAAAAAGAGTTTCAATTCATATTTACTTACCTGTTTTTGTAGGTTACTTCTAGGAAGGATCAAGAGCAATATTGGATGCGTAGAGATGAGCCATACAGATTTATAACAGTGACTGAGTTTTCTGAGGCATTTCAATTATTTCATGTGGGCAGAACAATGGGCGATGAGCTTGCTATTCCATTTGATAGGAGCATGAACCATCCAGCTGCTTTAACTACCAAGAGTTATGGTGTTAGCAAGATGGAATTGCTCAAAGCAACTTTCTCAAGAGAGTTCTTGCTCATGAAAAGGAACTCATTCGTTTACATATTCAAGCTAACCGAGGTAAGCTACTAAGTTCAATTCAAAAAAAGGAGATATACTGTCACAAGTCCCACATTGAGAGGGTTACCTTGAAAGATAAACCTAATGAGTCCCTAGGCTCTTCAACTCCAACAACTAGCTTTTAAGATGTGATTCTTCCAAATGTGGGACTCATGACACATACAATCATATGATTTGGGGCCTCATTCTCTCTTTTTGCTTATAGCTTGCAATAATGGCAATAGTGGCAATGACCTTATTTCTACGAACTGAGATGCACAAGGATTCAGTAGACCATGGAGGGTTTTATGTGGGAGCTTTGTTTTTTGCCATTATTATGTTTCTGTTCAATGGGATGGCTGAGATATCTATGACTCTTGGGAAACTTCCTGTTTTCTTCAAGCAAAGAGACCTCTTGTTCTATCCCGCATGGGCATATTCTATTCCTAGTTGGATCCTACAGATTCCAGTTACTGTGGCTGAAGCTGTTGTTTGGGTTGCCCTATCCTATTATGTTATTGGATTTGACTCTAATGTTGCCAGGTATTAAAAAAAATTCCTTATAAGTTAATCCTTTTTATCATTCCTTGATCACTAAAATAACTTATGAACTCCACTTTTTATCATTGAAATAGTGGAAAACTTGATGGTGTTCATGATTCAGGTGTTTCAAGCAATGCCTTTTGCTATTGGTAATTGGACAAATGGCTTCTGGAATGTTCAGAACAATTGCAGCAACATGTAGGAACATGATAATTGCAAACACATTTGGAGCATTTGCAATAGTCATTCTTCTAACACTAGGAGGCTTCATCTTGTCAAGAGGTAGAACATGAACAATTCATAGATTAACACACACAAATGCTACAAGATCTTGAAACTTCAAGTTATTGAATTTGAATATTGCATAATGCTTCTTTCTTTTGTTTCCTCTTAAACAGAGGATATCAAGAAATGGTGGATATGGGGTTACTGGATTTCACCTTTGATGTACAGCCAGAATGCTATGATGGTTAATGAGTTCCTTGGCAGCAGTTGGAAACATGTAATTTCTTCTATCAACTCAAACTTTTCTTTTCTTTTGAAAGCAAAACCTTACTGTGGCCCTTAACACACAAGATTTTTTTTTTCCTTTGTCTGCAATGAAAGGTCCTTCCAGGTTCATCTGAGCCATTAGGAATTTTGATTCTCAAGTCTCGCGGCTTCTTCACCCAAGAATATTGGTACTGGATAGGTGTTGGAGCATTGATTGGATTCATACTTTTACTCAACATTACTTACACTCTATCACTCACATTTCTTAGTCGTGAGTATCTGTTTGTCTGTCTTTCTTTCTTTGTTTTCTGATGTTTCTTTGTACTTATTCTTATGTGACGCTACTTTGCATTGTATAACTGATGTCTAAACATGTAAATAAGCAGCAATTAAGACATCACAAGCTGTAATGTCTGAAGAATCTTCTGAAAAAGCTCAAGAAAGCATTGAGTTAACAAGCATAGAAGGTGCACCAAACATTGTTAATATACGTCTTCTACTTTCAGAAGCTATACTATATTATGAGCATGGATTGAAGTTTAGTCGTTATAATTATTCTTGAGTCTTATAGATTACGAACAAGCTTTCAATTGGTCATTTCAGGGAACATGGATGATGGTGATGGGAGAGAAAGAGTTTCAGATGCTACAACATTAAGGACAAAGCGGACAAATAATGCCAGCCAGAATAGGAAAAGAGGAATGGTTCTTCCATTTGAACCACATTCAATCACCTTTGATGAAATTACATACTCTCTTGACATGCCTCAGGTAAATTGATTTTCTTAAATTTCTTTATTAACATAAGAAACTAGATCGATCGAGAAAAAATAATACACCTCCAATTTTAAATGTAGATATTGTATTATTAAAGTTGAAAAGATACTCACTCTATCTTTTTGAACTTGTAGGAGATGAAGAACCAAGGTGAAGTTGAGAATAAATTGGTGCTTCTAAATGGTGTTAGTGGAGCATTCAGGCCAGGTGTTCTCACAGCTTTGATGGGTGTGAGTGGAGCAGGAAAAACTACATTGATGGATGTGTTGGCAGGAAGAAAAACTGGTGGATATATTGAGGGAAACATAAGTATTTCAGGATATCCCAAAAAGCAAGAAACTTTTGCTAGAATCTCTGGTTATTGTGAGCAGAATGATATCCACTCTCCTCATGTCACAGTCTATGAATCCTTACTTTACTCAGCATGGCTTCGCTTATCCCCTGAAGTCGATTCCAAAACTCGAAAGGTTTGCACTTGACCCTAGTAGAGTTTTTTAGTGAATTAGGTATGTATCAGGTCTATATTCTTCATTTATTTCCCATGGGCCTGTATTTATTATTTTTTAGCCTTAGAGGCCTCATGTTCATAATCTTCATTTTTTACTTTTGATGTCCCAAATTGAATGGCTCTGATGACATATTAGATTTTTTTAAGTGAATTAGGTACATATTAGGTTTGTCTTTCTATCAAAATAGATCAAGCCAATTTGATGGGACATCCATTGACATTATATACTTCCAATTCTTTCTCTAATCAGTCAATATAATGGAAGACTTTTATATTCTAATAGATCCTTTAAAGTTTAACTTATCAATATGTCTGATTTTGATCCCAAAGTTTATAATATTTTCTCTTTGTTCTTAAATCAAATGGCTTTGATATAATGTTAGATTTTTTTAGTGAATGGGGTAAATATGAGGTTTGTCTTTCTATCAAAATAGTTTAAGCCAATTTGACAGGATTTCCATTGACATTTTATACCTTAAATCCTTTCTTTAATTATTCAATGCGGGATTCTTATATTTTGATAGACCCCCCTAAAGTTTAACATATCAATAAATGTATGATTTTGATCCCACAGTTGATGATGTTTTTCTCTTGGTTCTTATAAATGTTTACAGATGTTTATTGACGAAGTGATGGAGCTGGTAGAGTTGAATCCATTAAGGATATCTCTGGTTGGTTTGCCTGGTGTGAGTGGTCTCTCCACCGAACAACGTAAGAGACTAACTATAGCTGTTGAACTAGTAGCCAATCCATCAATAATTTTTATGGATGAGCCTACTTCTGGATTGGATGCAAGAGCTGCTGCGATTGTTATGAGAACAGTTAGAAATACGGTTGATACGGGAAGAACAGTTGTCTGCACAATCCACCAACCAAGCATTGATATATTTGAAGCTTTTGATGAGGTGAGAAATGACTTTAAGGTTGAAAATTTGTTTCCCCATTAATTTTCACTGACAATGTTTTGTTTCTGTTAAAAAAAAATGTGGTTTCAGCTCCTACTATTGAAGCGAGGTGGACAAGAGATTTATGTTGGGCCACTTGGTCGTCATTCTTGCCACCTCATCAAGTATTTTGAGGTAAAATACTGTGTTTGTAATTGTTCTTGGGTTAAGCTAAACTTGGTTGAAGTCATACTGATTAAATTCTTCATAAGATGTTAAGGTTAGACTCGACTATAATAAGTCCACTTTAATATTTGACTTCAATAGATAAAAATTATACTCATCTTTTAAGTTCAATCAATGTTTCAATTAAAAATTATGATTCTTTATAGTTTTTACTAATACTGCAATATGTTTATACCTTTTATTTTATATCTAGGGGATTGAGGGGATTAGCAAAATCAAAGATGGGTACAACCCAGCAACTTGGATGCTAGAGGTTACAACTCAAGCACAAGAAATGGCTTTGGGTGTTGATTTTGCAAATCTATACAAAAATTCTGAATTATATAGGTAAAGCAGATTCCTATAGTAGTATAAGTTAATTAACTATACAATTAGTGAGACTACATATTCTAAAAGCATCATAAATGTTACTTATTCTAGGAGGAACAAAGAACTTATAGGAGAATTGAGCAAGCCAATTCCTGGTTCAAAAGATATGCATTTTTCTACTCAATATGCACAACCATTTATGGTGCAATGCATGGCTTGCTTGTGGAAACAACATTGGTCCTATTGGAGAAACCCTCCATATACTGCAGTGCGACAATTATTCACTACCTTCATAGCTTTGATCTTTGGATCAATGTTCTGGGATCTTGGATCCAAAATGTAAGCTCCATTTCACAAACCTCTTTGTACTACTGCATTATATATTCTTATTTCTTCATAGCTCATGTTAATTTGTTCACTTTGAACCTTCTTTCCCCCTTTTAAATCTTGCAGAAGCAAGAAACAAGACCTATTTAATGCCATGGGTTCAATGTACAATTCTGTACTCTTTCTTGGAGTTCAAAATGCATCTTCAGTTCAGCCAGTGGTGGCCATCGAACGAACTGTGTTTTATAGAGAAAAAGCTGCTGGAATGTATTCTGCACTCCCCTATGCATTTGCACAGGTAATTAATTGATCAATTATTACACAACAACGACCCTTAAAGCTACAATTTTTATATGCTCCTTTCGATCCTAAAAAATAAGAGCTAGACAAGGAGTTTGCTTTGATTCTAAATATAAGACTCCAATCCTTACTGACTACACATAATAAAAGGGTTTCCATCAAAGAATTGTTATAATGCACATGATTGAAGAGGGTATTTTAGGAAAAAATAACACATTTATTACAAATAACTAACTTAATTAATTTCTTTAATATCTATAAATCAGTTATTTAGTTTTAAGTTTGATGGGACTGTGTACTAAGGTATAAAAGCTTGTGTTTTTATGTTTCCAGGTTGCAATAGAGCTGCCTTATATTCTAGCACAAGCTGTGACATATGGTGTGATAGTATATGCAATGATGGGATTTGATTGGACAGTAGAAAAATTCTTTTGGTATCTCTTCTTTATGTACTTCACCTTCCTATACTTCACCTTTTATGGCATGATGACTGTGGCAGTCACTCCAAATCATCACATTGCTGCCATTATTGCTTCTGCATTTTATGGACTGTGGAATCTCTTCTCAGGATTCCTCATCCCAAGAACAGTAAGTAAAACAATCTATCTATATCTTCATATAATACAAACACTCTAATTGTCCTATGAGTTACAAATTGTGCTGAACATTTTTCAAACTCTTACTATTACAAATTAGGTTGAATAAAGTGTCTTTTCCAAACCGATTGTAGAAGATGAAGTTTATGAAGTATGATTTTGTAGACTTGATGCCCCCACATATTGTAAAAGTCACACCTTTTTGGTCTAGAATGGGCACAATAAGCTTAAAGAGAGTTACTTTTTTGACATGATATTCTATTTCGATCACATTTTCTAACCTGACGTGAGCACATCTATTCTATACATGATCTAGAAAGTGTTTGATTTTCTAAACTAGTTGTAAATGATAAGGTTTAAAAAGAATGACTTTTAGGCCTGATGTGTTCACATATGGTAAAAGTTACACTTTGTAAACCTAAGATGTGAACATTTCAGGTTTAAAATGTATGACTTTCTAGACTTGATCATTGGAACCATTCTAGAAAATACTTTCCTAGATCAGTTCTCCACCCAGTCTTAAATGTGTTTGAATGTCTAAACCGACCTTATCTAAGATCGGTTCTAGGCGAGGTCTAAAAAGTCATCTTTAACTTGTCTAAATTTTATTTTTGCACTGGTATCTACATAAAACATGTAACTATGTTGATTAATTAAGTTTAACAAAGGAGTAAGAAGTCATTTAGCATGTTGTTGGACATTGATTAAAGAGTGTGAAATCAAATGGATCAGGGGATTCCGGTGTGGTGGAGATGGTACTACTGGATATGTCCAGTGGCATGGACTTTATATGGATTGTTTGCTTCACAATATGGAGATGTGACAAAAACGCTGGAGACAGGTCAACCTGTGAAGGAGTTTCTCTATAGTTATTATGGCTTTAAACATGCTTTTATTGGAGTTGTTGCTGCTGTTATTGTTGCCTTTGCTATACTTTTTGCTTTCATCTTTGCCTTCTCGGTAAAATTCTTCAACTTCCAAAGGCGATAGTTTTTGTGATTGTACCAAATCAATTATTATTTATACAATTTTAAATTAGGTGAATCTTATACCACACAAAAGTTAGTTGTCTGTATCAAGTGTGAAGCACTGTTGTTTATATGAATATGTATTTGCAACTCTAAGATGAGCCTACATCCAATTTAAAATTGTTAAAAATGTCCATAACATAATGTTCGATTTTTAATGATAAAAAATATAATTTATTGGACCTTATAGAATCAAAGTAGATTGAGTTGTTCATCGTGAAAAGAAAAGAGGAAACACAACATCCAAAAAACATCGTTTATGAAAAAGGAAGAACTTTTAAAACAAAATCATAAATGAAGGAAATTGCTTCCCAAAAATAATAATAAAGGAAACTAAGAAATAGATAAAAAGAAGGAAAGAACTTGGGAAAAAGACACTTAAGTACCACTTGAACTTACAAAACCCTAAAAAGTCTATGAACATATAGAAATGATAGAAAGGTAATGTGATAGGAATATGAAATTTTGAAGTTTGAGTATTTTTACTAAAATAGCTCAATTATTCAATTTTTTAAAAAAGAAAAAGAAAAAAACCACCCTTGTCAAAGCAACACCACCATTGGCTAGCCACCAAAGCTCCGGCAACTATTTTCTTAGGGAGGGACTAGTTTTATTTTATTCTTTAAATGCGAGGGCAAAAGTGGTAGATATGAGATTTGAACCCACCTCACCTTGGTTGGTTCTGACAAGTTTAGCCATTCAGCCTCCAAGCACCCTATGACGAATGTAGGCATAAGAATATATATATATATAACTAAACGAGGTGTAAGAATATTAACTAAACGAGCAATGATATTAACTAATTAAAGGCATAAAAGTATTGACTAAAAGTATAACGATATTGACTAAATAAGTAATAATATTCACTACAAGCTTAACAGTATTAACTAAATGAATAATGATATTAACTAAACATGTAAACATATTCATTAAAGGCATAACGATAATAACTAAATGAGTAATAATATCAATTAAAGGTGTAACATATTGATTAAAGATGTAATGATATTGACTAAATGAGTAATGGAAAATGACTAAATATGTAATGACATAGACTAGATGCATAAAAATTTAACTAAATGAGTAATGATATTAACTAAAGGTGTAAACTTATTGACTAAAGGCATAATGATATT
This sequence comes from Acacia confusa, assembly GCA_037074495.1. Taxonomy (NCBI): domain Eukaryota; kingdom Viridiplantae; phylum Streptophyta; class Magnoliopsida; order Fabales; family Fabaceae; genus Acacia; species Acacia confusa. The sequence continues at coordinate 8,672,026 of CM073508.1, read as the reverse complement.
AGCTAAATGAGTAATGCTTTTAACTAAAGGCGTAATAATATTAAGTAAATGAATGATGATATTGACTAAAAGAATAAATGTAAATATCATTACTCATCTAATCAATATTATTATACATTTAATCAATGTCATCATTCATTTAGTCAATATCGTTATACTTTTAGTTAATATCATTACTCATTTAGTTACTATCTTTATGCCTCTAATCAATATCATTACACCTTCCGATTTTCCATTACTCTTTTTGTTAAATACTACCTTGATATGTATATGTGTGTGTATGTGTGGATCCTTATGCCTTAATATATTAAAGGGTACTTGGTGGCCGAAAGGCCTAGCCTTTTGAAACCAACCAAAGTGGGGTGGGTTCAAATCTCAAGTTCACTACCTTTTGCTTCACATTTGTTGTTTTTTTTAAATAAAAAATAGTCCCTCCCCAAAAAAATAGCCACCATTGGTGGTGGTAGTGCTTCAGCGAGGGTGGTTTTTTTTTTAACTTTTTTCTTTCTAAATTTAAATATCAGGGGCATTTTAGTAAAAATACACAACCTTCAAAATTTCATATTCTTACCACATCACATTTATGTTATTTCTATGTGTCAACACACTTTTTAAGATTTTATGAGTTCAAATGATATTTAAATGTTTTTTTCTTAAAGAACTTTCGCAGATCAAACATTACTTTCTCACTTTTTTTGCTATTGGTTTAGTTTGTTTGTATTTTTTTGGCCAATTGCTAGGGATTCAGTTTGGATACTCATCAATCCCAAATTTTGGCCATCCAAATTAAAATTAGATGGTCCAAATTTAGTGGTACCTCCAATTCTAAATAGAAGAGTCAACTAAATTTATTAGGGAGATTAATAAAACTAATTAAATTAATTAAAATGTTTATATTTATCATTTTTTAAAAATTAATTTATCTGACTTACAAACTGATATATAATTTAATCATACACACCATATGCTTTTATGATTAGCTAATTTATTTAGCTTCTTTAACATTTTATTTTTTAAAAAAAAGTCAAATAAGTCTTATATTTAAGACCGAAGGTAATATACTTTCATTTTTACGTTTTTAATATTTTAATAAATGTATAATATAAAAAATAATTATTAACCTTCATTCTTGGAAAAATTCTTGAAAAATACAATTAAAAATGAGAAAAGATAAATTAGTGCTCCAAATTTATAAATCTCAAGTTAGAAGTGAGGTGGAATCTTGGATTTTCAATTATAACCAAATGACCAAAATGCCCTGAATTGAGGGCATAAATTTCAAGGTCAATAATAACATCTATATCTATATTAACAACATCAGATTCTACATCAATGAATTTACTTTCATATTCGACAATTTCATATCCCAAAAACCAGGGATAATTTTAAAGACACAAGTTTCAAGGTTCATTTATAACATCTGTATTTATATCAACAACATTATATTTTACATTAACGAAGTTACTTTCGTATTTCATAACTTCATATCCCAAAAACTAGGAATAATTTTGAGGGCATAAGTTTCAGAGTTCAATAACAACATATGTATCTATATTAATAATATTATATTTTACATTAACTTTACTTTCATGTTTTACAATTTCATATCCTAAAACTAGGGACAAGTTTTAAAGGTCAATAATAACATTTGTATCTATATTTACAACATCATACTTTAAATTAATGACTTCATTTTTATGTTTCACAACTTAACTCAGAGCAATTTGGTCAGAATTGGAAATCTCATATTCCTACTTTAGTTTTGATATGACATTTAATAAATTCACAGCAACAATTTTTTTTCCCCCATTTTTAATTTTATTTTTCTTGAATTTTCCCTTCATTCTTTAAAAAAAGTTTTTAATTTAAAATCATTAATTAAAATTTTTAAATCTAAACTATTAAAACCTTTCTTTTTAATTGGGATAAGGTGCAAAATTGCACATGTATTTTACCTAGAGGAGCACCTAACAACAAGTATTTTTAGGTGCAAAAGTGCATACGTGATTACAAATTAAGTGTAAAAATATCGTTAATCGTTAAGTTTGACTTTTTTTTTTTTGGCTTTCAAATGTGTAAAAATACACATGTGGTTTGATAAAAAGAGTGTTCAACACCAAGTTCTTTTTTTTTTCAATTTAATAATTTTATTTCAATTAAAGGAAATTTTCTATGTATAATTCATGGAAAGCTAAATTTTTTATTTCCATAATTTATTTTATTTTTCCAATTAAATTTTCTAATTAATAATTAATAAATGAGTATTTATGAATTTTAAATTATAAATAATATATTTAATTGAAAATAATTTTTATTTTTTTGGAATTGAACTAGAAATTATTTAAATAAATTTTCAATCAAAACCAAAAAATATTTTTTAATTTTTATTGCATTAAGAAATATACAATATAAACATTTGCATCTCTTAATGAGTTATTTTTATTTATATGATGAATGAAAGTAAATCAAGAAATGTTATAGACTTATATTTATAGAGTTGACTTATAAATACTCATTTATCAATTATTAATTAGAAAATTTAATAAGAATTTATCTTTTAAAAAAACTAAATCATGGAAATAAAAGTTTTATCGTTTTTACCTTTTGAATAAATCATCTTTCCTAAAATAATAAATCAGAAGAAAAAATTTGGCCTCCCAAAAATTATAGCTAGAGAAATAATAATTTGTTAGCTCTCAATTCAGTTTTGATGATAATTAAACACTTGTAAATTGATGGTTTAAATAATAACTCGATTTCATACTTTAAAACTCAAGTTCATGTATCAGCAAAATAGAGAACTTGAGTTCTGGGGTAATGAACTCGAGTTCGCGACCTTTTACCATAATCAATTTTCAAAACTTTAAAAACTAGAGTTCTTTAGTACTAAACTCGATGTAACATCCCAAAGTTTTGAATTTTTGAGAATTAAAGAAAAAGAAAATAAAACAAAATAGAATAAAGATGAATGGATAATAAAATAAATAAATACATAAAAAAATAAAAATTGCAGTCTATAAATTATTCCACTCACATATTGCAATTCTCTATTGTTTTCGTTGGCCCAATATCACACATCCACTTCTCCCATCTAATTACTTTCATCCAGCCCAAGACATGAAAACTGATACATTCTCTATATCATTCCATTTCGGCCCAACACGTGCAGCATATTTTATCCAAATCATTCTTCTTATTTCGGCCCCCACACACACTTCTTAATCAATCCAACGCAAACATCAGCCTATCATGAACCCCTCGTCCTCCAACGCAAACATCAGCCTATCATGAACCCCTCGTCCTGGGTTCAACTGGCGTGGAGTCAGTCTTCCTCATCTTTAGAGAGGGGTTCGATCCCTACCTTAGTCAAGGAGCCAGGGGAAGTATCCTAAAAGTCTAGGAAGCAGTGGTAATGCTGGTAGAAATAGAGGCATGTGTACTCTCTAGCCAGTATTTTCTGTGGACTGGGCTCCAAACGCCTTACCCTTACCCTTGAACTGTACGTGAGCCTGGCCCCTTTCCTAAAAATTTATTAAAAAAAAAAAAAATCAGCCCATCATCATTATTCTCCATTCCATTCTCATCGGTCCATTATCACCTTCAACCCAACCCAAAATTACCACACCATATCTGCTTCTTTTTCTCCAGTCAAAAACGCAGAAGCTTTAAACATTGACAAAATCAATACCTCAGCAACAATCACGCAAAGTCTGCAACTCGCCACCATTCAGAGCAAACTTTCGGCTTTCTCCTACTGTTCACGCAAGACCATTGACCTCCCTCTCATGCACGAAAACTCAGAAAGTCAGAGAGCACCATACCTCTTTTTCAGTTTTTGAGCCAAGTGTCGAAGGTCCCATGGTCTTTGTCCGTGAGCAGCTCCTCTCCATATTAATATATATATGATTGTTTGCATCTCCTTCCAGCTTCCCTTGCTTCACCGAGAACCACGAACCGAAAACAGAGTGAGAGTCGAGAAGAGAGTAAGAGAGAGAGAGACGTAGAGGGAGAGGGAGAGGCCGTGAGAGGAGCTCTGTTTCAGACCGACAAAACAGAGGAAAAACTCCAGCATCTTTGTAAGTATCCCATCATCGCTTTCTTCTATTTTCTTTTGCTGTCATTGTTCTCTGTTCTGTAGTAACCGAAACAGGGTCTGTGTGTGTGTTTCGGTTTCTTGGCTGTCATGAGAGTTTTGCTGAGTTTCGGACATAAATCTCTGGCCTTCATCGTACACTTCCCAACCATGCAAGCCGTGGCTTTTGAATACGTTTGCTGTTATTGTTTTCTTTCACCTAAGTGTTGCATACCTTCAGAGGTTTCTGTTAGTGTTAACCGAAAACAAGGATCTGTATAAACCATGCTGTGAGCTTGGTGTCATCATGTTCTTTTCATATTAAGCCTTGCGTTTCTGTCTCTGTTTTACCATGAGTGTGTTAGCTGTGAGTGTGTTCTTATTTTTGCTGTTATGATTTCCTGTATAATGTTGCTGTCATCATGAGAGTCTTCTTCGGGTGCTTACTGTGAGTGTCTTAAACATGGAGGGAAAGGATAAGTGTGTGTTTAAATATAGGTATCTGAATTTAAACCTGTTTGTTATTATTCTTGCTAAGCCGTGACTGGTTGTGAGGAGAGAGAGGAGTGTGTGAATGCATGAATGGGAAATAAAAGAGAAGAAGAAGAAAAAAAAACGCTGGAAGTATATATACATAAAACCATGTTGGTATTAGGGTGTGTTTAGATATATATATATGTGGTGTGTATGTGTCTGGAAAGAAGGAAGAAAATATAAACTCAAAGAAGAAGAAGGAAACGCATCTGATGCAAATTTTTTTGGTATCACTGATTTATATAAGTTGGTGTCTGTGTTGATAGCGTTTTGGTACATGGAGCTGAGACTGTGATTATATATATATACATACCACTGTTCGAAAATACCTTATATATAAATATTATACTCTGTGTGTGTGGGAAAATGAATATATTCGTGCAGATGTGTATACTGGTGATGTGGGGTGGGACTTGCAACTATTACACACACACACACACACCTTTGTTGAGAAGGTTGCATACCCTGCGATTTTTGTTTGTTGGTTCAGCCTCAAATTGCATTATTCCGTGTGTACATAATATGTTCTATGGGTGTCATGTGTTCCAAAATATATATATATATATATATATATATATATATATATATATATATATATATTCTTCATAATATACATATTAGAGTTAAATTATTTTATGGAAGTATTTATTGAACTAAGTATAGGGTGATTAGTTATTAAATTCCTATTTTGTTATTTATGGAAGCAAATAAATAATAATAAGAATGAGAATCATTAAAAATACATTAAAACCATATTCTTATATGGTGGTTGGTCTTTGGTAAATTTTATTGGTTAATAATAAATAAGTAAGGGGGAAATAAATAAATAAAAAGAATTATTTATGGAGAGATAATAATAAAAGGTAAAGTAACAGAATAAATAACAATGGAAATAAATAATGAAGGTATTATTATTGGTATATTTTTAATGTTATTATAAATTATAATTTTTAATATGTGGAATTTTAAGATGTTATTAATTGTTAGAAAATTTATTTGTATAGATTGAATTGTGGAGTGTATGTGAACTCTGGGATTTAGGAGTAGTGTGAAAGTAGTTAGCTCGGGCGAGAGGTAACCATGTTCCACTTATTATGATATCGATATACTGCTTTTGAGTATTTTTCTGACTAATTATGAATGTTTTAAATAAATTTTGCCATGTGGATTTTATGAGCTAAAATTTTATGCATTGAAATATCATGACAATCATGGGGAAAGGGAAGGATTGGGAGAAGATGTGATAGTTATTTTCCACCACGTAGTGAGGCCTCCATTGGTACACATTGGTTAGCTTTTCTTTATTGTCCCACCGGTTTATTGGGACTAGCCCACCGGTTCATTGGGCTTACGACACCTCATTAGATTAAAGTGGGGAAAAACCCATGGTCTGGGACAGGTGCTCTGGGGATTTTGATCGATCATCATCACTTAACCAGTGAGCTTTTAGAGTAACCAGTATCATGGGTGTAACTTAGCCCATGGGTCTAGTTGGAAGAAATAAAGCGTTTCGGTTGGATTGAAGGGAGGTATTTAGGTATTGCATACATTACATCCGATCATGATACCAAATCATAATGTGATATTATATAATGAGGATGTTGATGAATTGTTTATTTGAGTTGAACTGTTTTAATCCACTTAACACCTCACTAGCACTTATCGATATTCGTAATGAGCTGGACTGATGGTTACAAAATTTTTCCAGGTGACCAATCCGATCCAGGTCCGTCTAGGAAGCAAACAGAGGTTTAGTCTACTTTACTAAGAGTAGAACTTTTGTTATATGTTTTGGATGGCTATATATTGCCATATTCTAGGGCTCATGATGCATACTTTAGCATATTTTGAAAATTTTAAATTCCGCTTTAAATCCTATTCAGACCCCTTTATCAGTTACTCCTATCTCCATGCTTCCTCCAGATGATGATGACAAAGGGGGAGAAGAGAGTAGCTGATAGTTGCTACATTTTTAATTTTGCTAACGACTGATGTGATGATGCGATTTTGCTAATGACTGATGATCAATGATAGATGCTAGATCTGATGCAATTTTGTTAATATTTGTCTTGATAGTTGACTGTTGGTTCTTGTATTTCAGCAACTTATCTTATGTACATGTAATGCAAAATGTTTACTACTAATTTTCATCAGATTACCTTGCATTCTCCGGGTTTAACAATAAAAATTTCGCTTAACTATCTGTTGAAAAATATTGAAATCAGATCCTTAAACTCAGCTATCTCCTCTAAATTTTTACAAGTGGTGTTATCAACAAAAAGAGGGAGAATGTTAGCTCTCAATTCAATTTTGATGATAACTAAACACTTGTAAATCGATGGTTTAAGTGAGAACTCGATTTCATGCTTTAAAACTCAAGTTCCTGTATCAGCAAAATAGAGAACTTGAGTTCTTGGGTAGTGAACTCGAGTACGCGACATTTTGCAGTAATCAATTTTCAAAACTTTAAGAACTAGAGTTATTTAGTACCAAACTCAAGTTCTTTAACTAGAGTTCCATTTGTAAAACTCAAGTTCTTTATATGCAAAAATCAGGTTTTTCAGTCGAAGTCTAAGAACTAGAGTTCTTGGATAAGAACTCAAGTTCATAAACTAGAGTTCATCATTTAGAATTCAAGTTCTTTAAGATCCAATTTGTGCCTGATTTGAAAACTCGAGTTCTTACAGATCAACTTGAGTTCTTGACTTAGAAACCTGAGACATTCAGAAAGAAAAACAAAGGAACTCGAGTTTTGTTTAAGAACTAGAGTTTTAAAACTCAAGTTCTTGTTTAAGAACTAGAGTTCTTGTCGCACGTTGTGATTTGTAACTTCGCAAATGAATTGACCTTTAGCTAATGCTTTCCAAAATCAATAAGTATGAATTATAAAATACTTTTAACTCATTTGCTAGTGTTTTTCAGGTGTTGAGATGATTGTTAAGCAAAAAGCAGAATAAAACAAATGTTCACGTCACAGGCATTTATTGCGAAGCAGCAGAAACAGAGCAACATATAGAATGAAATCTTGTAGCAGAAAGAAACATTTCTTCGAGGCTTACTTGTTTCAGTTATACGTCTGAAAAAGCATATTCAACGGACAAAACATTTAATGAAAGAAGTGATTACAATTAATGAAGTCTCAATGGATCGAATTGATTGATGAGGAACCCTGTGCCTAACGGAAATTTAATTAAGTCTCAACGGTCACCTACCAGTTCCTCCCAACGGCATTAATGGCGAAGAGCATAAAAGACCAAGCATTCAATATTGCCAACCACCGAAACTCTGCGCATTTAACTCTGATTTATTACTCTTATCAGTTTCATCCATTATCAAATATCTTCAGATATTCTTTGTACTTGAGTGCTCATTAATTACTCGCTCGTGAGGAGTTGTAAACACTTTTATTATTTTTGTTAGAGACTTAAGGTTGTGGAACCTTAAGTTGAGGGTGTACGATTACAAATAGTAAGGGGGAGTGAGTCCGTAAGTGTGAGGATCATCCCTAAGTTAAGTTGTATTTGTGATCCTTGAAGAGTTAATAGAAATCCCAAGGAGTTCTTGGGGATTGGATGTAGGTCAGTATTAGACCGAACCAGGATAAATTGCTTCGTGTCTATTTTCCTTTAAATTTTTGCTTAGTTAGTGTTTAGCTATAATTCGTGAAAATCTTGATTAAGCGAAAAATTTTTAGATCACCTATTCACCCCCTCTAAGTGATATTTCATCTTCATAATTTCCTTTTAATTGAATTAAAATTATTAAATTAAAAAAACATTTAGTGTTGGATGTTCTTTTTACCAATACACATGTATATTTTTGCACATTTGAAAACACAAAAAAGTCAAACTTAATGATCAAACAATACTTTTACACATAATTTGTAACCACATGTACACTTTTGTACCTAAAAAAACACTTGGTGTTGGCTACTTCTTAAAATAAAGGGTTAAGGTGCAAAAATACACATAAACTTTGTTCCCAGGAGCGCCCAGCATCATATGTTTTTTTTTGTGCAAATATACATACATGGTTACGTTTTAGAAGCAAAAGTCACATGGGCCGTTAGTTGGCCAACGTTGACCGTTAACTTGGACGGAAATGAACAGTAAATCCGCTGAAATTACCATTTTGCCCATATATTTAAACTAAAATTACCATTTTGCCCTTAGTTTTTCATATATATTTTTTAAAAAACACTAAAATAAATCATTCCCCGCCGGTGGGCCCCACCACCGTCAGAGGCCGGCCACACCACCGCCGGCGACTTTTTTTTAGTGTTTTTTTTATAAAAAAAATATTTAAAACCTTAGTTTTTAATTTTTTTTTTAAAAAAAAGCCGCCAGAGGTAGCCGCTGGTCGTCGGCGGTGGTTGGCAGTGGGGAGGGCGGCCGTCGCCGGCGGTGGGCCCCACCGGCGGGGAAGAGTTTATTTTTTTTAAAAAAATATATTTAAAACTATGGGCAAAATGGTAATTTCAGTGGATTTACTGTTCATTTCCGTCCAAGTTAACGATCAAAGTTGGTCAACTAATGGCCCATGCAACTTTTGCTCTTAAAACGTAACCACGTGTGTATTTTTGTACACACAAAAAACATGTGGTGCTGGGCACTCTTGGGGACAAAGTTTATATGTATTTTTATACTTTAACCCTAAAATAAAACACATATATATTTTTATACCTCAACCTTTTTTTATTTATTTGATGAAGAGTTTATGTCTATAGTGCAAAAGTTTCTCTCTTTTTTACGCAGATCACTCACTACCTCATTACACAACTTTTTGTTTTTATTAAAAGGTATTTAAATAGGACAAATCTCATCCCAGTGGGAGCAGTGGGGGTCAGGTCGTTATGCGAGATGGGAGACTCTCAGTTAAAACCCATGTAACTGGAAACAGAGCTTTTTTGTTGTACATTTTTTTTCTTGTCCATCCTTTTCCGACTCATTTCTTTCGACTTCAGAATCTAAGGCAATATCTAAATGAGAGTTGACACAGATGGTAAGTGGTATAGGACTAAGCCCTTGGGTCGTGAGTTCGATCCCTCTACCGTCGTTGGGACTCCTTTGGTAGGCGATTTCGTAAGTCTCTAGTAAGTACTTATAAAGCCCGGGGCCGTACTGTGGCCTTTGTGTCTAACCTTCCAAAACTTTTTCTTATAAAAAAAAAAAAAAAGAATCAAAGGCAATAATCGCTTTCCTCGCGCCGTAGCAAGACTAAGCCTTAAGTTCCGCCGGAAAAGCCTCCCAGTCTTACTGCCCGACGATATGTCAATACTCATGTACTTTCCCCTCTGTTCTCTGCTGTGTTGGCTTGCTTAAGAGTATTTGATCCTCTGACTTCCTTTGCGCTTAATGTGACCTATCTATGGATTAGTTTTTTATTTCCTTGTTTCTTTTTCAAATTTATGTGCCACTAGCCACTGATTAATTGATGCAGAGCTCTAATATCTCATTTCTGTTCAAGCAATCTGTTTTAAGCTATTATAAAAGTCCACCCTCTTAAATCTTTTTTTTATTTTAACCTACTTGTGTATGAACTCCATTATTAGTTGAAGGCTCAAGACATCTGCAAATTAAACGTATCTTTCCACTAGTTCTAGTTGATTGGGAAGATTCGAGAAATATTATTGAGAAGATGAATTCCCTAATCATTTCTCAGAATCCTACTATAGACTTGATGGATGAAAACCTAAAACCCGGTGCAGAGACATGGATTTCAGCTAGTCAAGTTGTGCGAAGTGCATTAGAGGCTAATGGTTGTTTTTATGTGATGAGCAATAAGATATCTACGGAGCTTCACAACTCAGTAATTTCTCTAATGGAAGAACTGTTTGATCTTCCACTTGAAACAAAAAAGCAAGAGAGCAGCAATCAGCCCTACCATGGTTACTATGAATGAACTCCAAAATCCCCTTTACATGAATCTGTTGGGATTGACTTTGATGGCTCCATTAATAAGGAAGCAATTCAAAAGTACGCCAATATCATGTAGCCCACAGGATATGATCATTTCTGGTTCTGATCCTTAAAACTTGTTTACCTTACCTTTCTAGTTATACTCTAACTTTCTACGGTCATTAATGGATTTTTTCTCTCATTGTTTTTAAGTTGTGAGACTCCCAATCTGTATGCAAAGTTGCTGGTAGAAATTGACCAGACTGCTAGAAGATTACTGTTTGATGCTTATATGGCGTGGACAAAAGACATGATTCGTTGATTGAATCAACCAATTACATGCTCCAAAGCTTTAAGTACCTAGTAACGAAGACTACTGAGGGTGATTTAGGATTGTATGCTCACACAGACGTATCATACTTCACCATATTACAACAGAATAACGTGGCTGGTTTGCAGGTTGAACTGAAAATTGGTGAATGGATTGATGTTAATCTCTCACCCTGCTTGTTTCTGGTTGGGGCAGGTGATGCATTAAAGGTGGGTTATTTATTACTGGGTTAAAACAATTTTTAGTCCATCAAATTTGTTCTCATTTTGGTTTTAATTCCTCAAGTTTCAAACTCCCTGAAGGGATAAAATGGTCCAAATGTTTATTTAATTACAAGGACCAATATTTTGAAAAACAAAAATGAAACTTGAGGGACTAAAATATATAGTTTGAAACTCAGGGGACCAAAACTAAAATGAGACTAAACTTAAGAAACTAAAGATTGTATTAATCCCTTATTTATTTTTCACATCTTTATCTCATAATTAAAACTGCTTGTTTAAAACAAGTGAACACTTGTTTGCTATCTTATAGGTTTGGAGTAATGACAGAAAACTGGCTTGTGAACACAAAGTCGTTATAAAGGAGAAGCAGAAAAGGTGCTCCATGGGATTATTTTCATTTAATAAAAGCATGTTTCAGACACAAGAGTTAGGTATTGTTTGGAAACTTTCTAAAATCTAAATTTTACGTAGTACGAGGTAAGTATGTGAGAGGAGTTTTGTCTCGACTTACGCAAAACCTAAGTTTTGGGCTTCTTCCAAACACTACCTTAGTGAATGAGTACCATCCAAAACGATATAAATTAGTTAACCATTATGAATACTTGATAACTCGTGAAAAGTTTCCATCACAAGTCTTCAGTTTTCTTCAGGTGTGATGTAAAATGGGAAGGATGTAGATGAATTATGATGAAGCCTCTCTCTCTCTCTCTCTCATGTCAAAAGGTATTAAGTAATTGTTTGGGTATAACAAAAAAGTGTTTTTTTTAAAAGCATTTTTCCTCAATCTAAAATAAAACTCTTCTTATTTATTTACTTTAAATGCCATAAAAACATTTTAAAAATTTTAAGACAGACCGACGGTAAATGTAGGCATTTATCTCAATAGAGATTCATATCTTAGTTCACTACCTAATAAAGGTCAATCTCATTAGTTGATTTTTTTTTTTTTTTTGGTAAGGTCATTAGTTGAATTTTTTGGTAAGGTCATTAGTTGAATTTGAATTGCTTAGTTTGAAAAATGAGCTTATTTGGTATTGGGATTTCTTTAGCCCAATTCATCAGGTTTATTGAGCTTTTCAGCCCATGATCATGTCCACTTTGTTGAAGAGCAATTTATGATTTTTAGACTAAAAAAACTGTTAGTTAAGGTGATAAAAGACACCATCTTTTATAAGAAGGAGAAATCAAATTCAAATTTTGGAAAACGCATTTATTGAGAAAGGTGAAAACTTTTTTTCTCTCCAAACCTTGAGGGGAAACCTTAGTAAAACAACAACCACAACTCAAGAAAAAAACACTAATACCTCGACTAGGGATAGGGATGATCATGGACCAGATTGGACGGGTCTAGTCTCAACCTGAGGTCTGGTCTAAGAAGGTCCTCGGGTTGGACAAATCTACCGAGGTCTGGTCCAGTCCAAGAGCCCGAGCTCGGGCCGGACTGGACCAGACCGGTGGATTGCCAGTGCAGCCAGTCCAGGACGGGATTTTTTTTTTTTTTTAAAAGAAGGCAATGAAAATACAAAGCTATAGTTCTGTTTGTATTTATACCAAGGAAAAGATCAATTTTGAAGCCCCAACATACAGTTCTGTTTGTATTTCTTTCAGATCAGTTAGCACTTAGCACTCATATTTGTCTATTCATAAGCAAACACAGATCAAAATCCATTGAGACAGAACCTGAAGATCGTGAGGCGAGAAGGAGAAGAGTAAAAAATTTTGTAAGAATGCCAATTGAAAGAATTGGAAAACAAGCAACTATTTGAATAATTGTTGATCATGTATATATAAAAGCCACGAAGGATTTAAGTCCAGCCATAAGGAGATCTGCGACAGTATGGTAGCTCAATAAGGAGATTGAATATAATCAATAGCTACCACTAGGAGAAGAAAACAACAAATATTTTGCAAAAATTTTTTGTGAAAAATGAAGGGAAAACAAGTAAAAGAGAAGAAATAATGGAAGCTTCAGAATTTGCTATCTCTTCAAACAAGTTCTTCAGACTCAGATGAGCAAATGCCTCACTCGGATATGTTTATATTTTGTTTCATTCTCTTATTCCTCTTTCCGGAAAGCTTGCGTCCAGTGTTGCAACCTGAATCTGGATCTAGAAGAGTCGAAGAGGACAGGAGCGGAACGACTGAGTGCTGAGACGAGATCTACGGCGGAGAAGGCTGAGGAGACGGGATCTGTGGCGAAGACGGCTGAGGAGACGGGATCTGTGGTGGAGACGGTTGAGGAGACGGGATCTGCGGCCAAATCCTGAGGCAAGAGGGCGAGAGGCGAGATGGCGAGAGGCGCTGAGTGAGAGACATTGAGACTGAGACGCGATTGTGACTTGGGAGAGTGTGAGACTGAGAGCCTAACCACTAACCCTATTGGTATTTAAAAAAAAAAAAAGAATAATATCGGCCAGACCACACAGACCATTGGGTTTGATCACCTGGCTCGAGGTCCAGTCCAACCCAATGGGGTTGGTCTGATCTGGTCTGTTTTAAATTGTCTTATACCATTTTTTTTTTTTGTTGGACCGGGTCAGACCGGGTCGGGTAACCCAGACCACACCAGACTTTATGATCAACCCTAACCTCAACACAGAAACAGAAGCAAGTGGCCAAGATATTAAACAGAAAGGCAATAAAATTATCTCAAAAAAAAAGAGAGAAACTGAAAATAAAAAAAGAAACAAAACTCATCATATGCAGTAAAGAACGTACATTATCCTTTTTTTTTCCTGACCAAAACTACGCAAAATATCATCATTATAATTTTACATAGTATAGGTGTAACGTGATGTGATCAATTATAATTAAAAATATTTTTGAGACGGTTCAAATCTTTTGAACTTTCAAAACTTGGTGTAAATTGTCAAGTAAATCACGCAAGGATGGTTGACGGTTAGGGGAAATATACTTTCATACGTACCAATTATCATAATGTAAATTTTTTTTTTGCTCAACATCATAATGTAAATCATGCGTGAAAAAATGAAAAATGTCCAAGATATTGGAAGAAAACACGTAATTGAATTACTCTGCCCTCTAGAAGTTAGGCCAGGCCATTTCATTTCAACCTCAAATAATCGCATCACACGCCCACACAAACAAGACATATTGTATATGACTAATAACAAATACAAGAGGAGAAAATCAGTAAAAAGTCCCTATTTTCAAAATTGTATTGGTTAGAATTGTTGGTGGAAGTTCTTAAATTGTCATACAATTTAGTAAATCTTCCAAGTCTTGTGTAGTGACATGTAGATCCTGATAGTATCATCACCTATAAATTAGAGAGTTGATTCGAGTCTTGTCTAAGAATAATGTTCTTATGAACAATTAATTTCGCAACCACTGATAAATAAGAAGCAACACTTTCCATGATTAAACAAACATTTCCTGCGACACAAGGTGAGTTAGAACTCAGCTATGTAGAACACCATAGGAGGAAAGAGAAGTTGCTCTAAAGCTCAATGTCGAGTACTCAAACTTTGGTCTCATACCCTTTTATAGGTCGCACAGGGCTCAAGAGAATGTTAGACACTTTAACACAATTAAATGTTGGTTACAAAATCATTAACATGCCTAATGAATATTAATGGGGAGGAAAGAGAAGTTGTTCTAAAGTTCAATGTCGAGTACTCAAACTTTGGTCTCATACCCTTTTATAGGTCATATGGGTCACAAGAGAATGTTAGACACTTAAACACAATTAAATGTTGGTTACAAAATCATTAACATGCCTAATGAATACTAATGGGGAGGTTGCTAAGCATTAGGTTATCGAACACATTAATAAATGTTTATGATCCATTGAGGTAGCAATAAATCATATAAATTAAGGTTGTATTTTTGTAAAAATATTTCTGGTAAAAATGCCCAGCACCACATTTAACTCACACATGAAAGAGGGGAAAATTGCCGGATTTCAACTATGTTTATGATGGCCTTTTATCATGTAAGTAAGCCTATTCCTTTTATTGGCTCATTTATTAGTTTAAGATTATTTATTATTACTTAGACCTTACAATCACATACAATGTGGAACACTTCATTTGGCAGACATTATTTACAACAAGAACAACATGAATTAACGTACTAGTACATATGAAATTATATTTAGTATTAGTAATTTATATGTATAAATAAACATATCAGGTCTCACCTCCATAGCTCACAGTTTCAAATTAAATAACTTATTTTTTTCATGATAAAAACATATTCTTTCAAGTTTTTAACTGTCATTGATATATATTATAAAAATTCAATATCATTTTCTTTTACAGAGTTATAACTTATAAGTCCTTGTCTTTTATTTTATTTTAGTTTGGAATCATGATGGAAGTTGCGTATCCCATAAATATAAAGAAGGACAAATTGCTTAATTAAAAATCTCGCAAAACTTATTGTTGAAAGGTATCTGAAACTTGTTTAAGGATCTTGGCACTGCTCTAATTTAGTTATGTGCAAGTTACTTGTAGGGAAAATTATAATAAATGACCTAAGAAAAATAATACTTATTAAGAATGACTATAAAAATGATTATTATTTTAAAGGACCATAAATTAAAATATTAAATTAAAAAGACTAAATTGCCCTTAGCTAGATTTCGTACATTTCCCGTTATTCAAATGATTCTTTTCATCTAGGTATTTGAATTGATTGATGATTAATTACAAATAGATATTAATTCAAATAACCACTTTCTTTTTCAATCCCATAAATAAGAAAGAACAGCTTAACATCAAACACTCTATAGATTATGTGATCGTTGATGAGCCGTAAATTTACCATGTTTTAAAACACAAGATTAGCATGAAATTGATCGAATATGATTAAAACGATTAAGAATAATAAATTAAAAACATGGATTTAATGTCAAACATACCTTCACGACTATTCTCGGTTGTTTTGCAAATTTTTATCCACAAGGAATAGCAAATTGGAAGAGCTCAAAGACAAGAAGAGAAGCCTACTGAAGTTTTGGCGCCGAGGGCGCCAATTCTGGATGTTCCAAAAAGTTGGCACCCAGGGCGCCAGAAGTGCGAAAATTCCTATTTTTAATTTTTGGAAAGTTTTTAGGGCCCGAAAAAATGAAGGAAAATTATGGATTTTTGATATTTAGAAACCCAATTGGACCTAATAGATAAAAAGAGGCAACCCTAGCAAGAAAAGAGAAGAACTTTTGGCACAAAAAACTACTCTACGGCATTGAAGAGCGGAAATCAAAGCAATTGTGGAGATCAACCTTCCCTAATCTCTGAAGAACCATTCTCTCTTCATCTTTTCTTCTTTATTTTGTTAATCTAGCCATGCTTGGCTAATTTCTTTTTTTGTAGTGAGGGCTAGGATGAACCCTATGCAACTTTAAGTATTTGGTTGAATTCTTGTATGAACCTTGATTTCTTTGATTGAATAAATTTTCTTTGTTTAATGTTTTTTTGAAGATTGATCACCTTTAAGATTGACCATAGGTTGATGTATGACAATAGAGATGTTGGTGCATCTAACTAGAACTTGTTAATTCATCATAAAATTGCATGACCTAGACATAGACTTACGAATTTATGCGATCACAGGATTTTGGTTCAAGATTTGATCTTTCTAGACAATACTAAGACATTAGGTTGTTTT
This sequence comes from Acacia confusa, assembly GCA_037074495.1. Lineage (NCBI taxonomy): Eukaryota > Viridiplantae > Streptophyta > Magnoliopsida > Fabales > Fabaceae > Acacia > Acacia confusa. The sequence continues at coordinate 8,655,337 of CM073508.1, read as the reverse complement.
TAAAGACAGAATAGACTAAGGTAACATCAAGACATTAGGACTTAGTCTAACCTTAGAGAATCGATCGTCAATTTGGGAATCATAATCAATTAGATCTTTAATTCAAATACTTGAAAGAGCATAGGGGGATTCTAAGTCCTAGCTACGTTTTACTTGACTGATTATCTTTTCTAAACATTCTCTTGCAAATCTTGATTTTGCATTCTTTTCTTTCCTCAATTCTTGAAATTCTTGTTTAACTACAACTCATCCTTTGTTACTCAAAATTATCCAACTAAGACGACAATAGCAAATTAGTGATTGAATAACTATTTCTCGTAGGACGATACTTTCTCACTACTTTATTATTTGTAACGATCGGTGTACTTACCGAAGTCGCCCATATCAATCATAAAATCAAGGTTAAGTAACAAATTCGTCCCGGAAGTATACGTCCAAGAGCAATATTGACTTGAAGGTTTTTTTAGGCTTCATGTTACCTCAGAAGTCTAAAGACGTAGTAATATCACCATTTTCTATTCAAAAATTAACTATCAATGTCAATTTTTTAACGGTCAACGTTAGTTTTTTAACGGAAAATGACAATATTATTACGTTTTTAGATTTTTGGGGTGAAATTAAGCGTGGAAAAACTTTTAGGGCAACATTATTTCTTAATATATACTTCCCGCACGGATTTTGCTATTTACCCTTGAAATCAGTCAGAAACGAGGAGCAGCAGAGAACGGTTGAAAACCTCTGCAGAGACCCTGTACATCCTTGGCCAAACGATCAAAACCCTTTCATGAAAATTCTGAGTCCCCATTATCCAGGAACCTCTAGTACTCTATCGCTCCTCTCTCCACCGCGCATCAAACTTCCTTTGGGTCACGGTTTTCACCGTCGGCAATCACTATTAACAGTGGAAGCCTGAAGCTTTTGTTGTTGTTTCAGTCTTTCTCTGACCAGATTCTTAGGGCTTCCTCTGCTAGACGGAAGAACTCTTGGTCCACCATTATTGCTGATGATGAAGAGTGGCTCAGAAGGAAAGCTAATGTGGATGCGTTTAGGCGACTGTTCACTGGGTTCAACACTGATGCTGCCATTGGCGCTCCAAAATGAGCTTCGTATGCAGCTGGCACATTAAATATTTCAGTCACAAAACCAATAAGCAGCTAAGCACATACAAATTTTCAAATTGAAGAATTTAACAGTGTTTCCATCTCATCATTGGAAAACAAAGCACTGAAATTTCAGCACTTGAGCGTAATTAAACCAAATATTACACAAAGTTGGGAGCCTCTAGCTGTGAAGATCAAAGCTGCAGGATGTGTTTTGCTCTTTTAGAATCAACTCTTAGAAACATTAATTTTGTAGATCACTCCAAATTCCAACTGAGACATTATAATCAATAACAGTTAAACATTAATTTTAGTTTTTAGGATTTTTTTTATCTCTTGTTCTTTAAAATAATTATCATTTTTATGGTTTTTCTTAGTAAATATTATTTTTCTTAGATCTTTCATTATAATGTTCCCTTATTTTTAACTATATACAAAATGGAGGCATATTCTTAAAAAAAGAGTTGCACACTACTGAAGATAAGTACTTTAACATATAATTTTACCATAAGGGATTTTTCAAAAAAAAAAAAATTAATGAAAAATTGTCATTTTCCAATGGGGAAAAAAAATACCCAGAGGCGTAGTTAGAAAGAACTTTCAGTGTCAAGCGGATAATCGTATAGGTTAGTAATCCAATATTTCGATAAACACGAATATTAAATCGTCGTCAATTTTGATTGTGAATGTTAATTATTGGCACACTTATTAGTAATCCAATTTCAAAAAAACTAAAAACGAAATATTAAATAATCGTCAACTGGAATAATTATTATTTGATGAGGAGACGTGTCCTAGATGTAACTTCCAGCTGCAAGCATCCTCAAACTTGATATCAAAATTGAGTATCATTTTAATTGAATGATTGTTTTATTTTTAGAGGGAGAGATCAATTAAGTAAGCTGATTTTTTTTTTATTGAATAATTTATTTTGAGTGATATAGATGGCGTATATTATATTATTTTTAGATTTTTGAACATGTAGATCTTAAATAAAACAATATCCTAACTATGATTATATATATATATATATATATATATATATATATATATATATTCAAAACATATTTCAACGTACGACCTATAGTTTTCAATTAGACCGGTCAATTTCGGATTCGGATTTCCTCATAAACTTCTCCCCTCAGTATCCCTCAGAAACGCCTTCAGACCATTGATCTCTCTGAAAGTTAATCTCAACCATCCATTTCATCTCTACCTCATGAGGTAGAGGTGAAATAAATGGCTCAGATAAAAAGTAAGGAAAATGAATGGTTGGGATGGAAGGATTCTGAGGAATTTTGAGAGAATCCGGATCCGTCAATTTCTTAGATGAGATCGATTCGTTTGAATTTCAGACCAAGGAATGAAGGTCCAATATATTCACATCACATTTTTAAACTCTCTAAAAACTCAATGCCTCTCTAAAAAAATAAAATAATTTGTCATAAATTTCCAGAGTTTGAGTGATAACTTACCAAGTTTCAAATAACTTATTTTTGGCATGATAAAAAACATAATGTTTCAAGTTTATAACTGTCATTAATATATGTTTAACAATAATTTTCTTTTACAGAGATATGACTACATAGCTCCTTGACTTTTATTTTATTTTAGAGTTTGAAACCATGATGGAAGTTGCATATCTATATATAAAGAATAGTCACTTTCCAATAAAAAACAAGACACATACAGCGAGTAAGAATTTTTATGTCCATCAATGTTAGACTCCAATAGTTGGCGTGGGAAATATATATATATATATATATTAATAATCCAATAAAAAAAAACACGAAGATAAAATCATCTCCAATTTTGACCGTGGAAGTTAATTATTAGCACAACAATAAGTAGTCCAATTTCAGTAAGAAAAACGAAAATTAAATAATCGTTAACTGGAATAATTGATATTTGATGAGGTGGCATATATGTCTTACGCGTAACTTTCAGCTGCAAGCATAGTCAAACTTGATAAATTTGAATATTATTTTATTTGAATATTGTTTTATACTTTTACACTTATTACGGGGATGGATGTGAACTAATCCATAATCTCCCAGGATGATATGGGTATATGCTAATTTACTATTTACATTCTTCTATAAATAGAAGTCTCCTATAACTATTTATGACTTTCTCCTCTTTAGAATTTTCTCTATTTCTCTCATTTTATAATACTTATCAGCACGATTGCTGATTAACTTCAATCATCATCGGCGATCTTCATTATCTTAAATGATGATGGGTGTTTCCGTCCCTTCGTTCATCTCATCCTCTTGTTCATACCTAGTGCCGTCGGGATCGCCGGATGTTTATCTGTCATTAACTCTCCAGCTTTCTCTCTTTCTTTTTCTCTGTTCTGCAACAGAGCTTCTTGATCTTATGCTCCTCTCCAAGATGTTCATCATCGTCTTCTTTATTCTTCCTCATCTTATTCTTCCTTACCTTCATTTCTTTATCTACCAGTAGAGTCTTTATTTTTCATTTTCATTTTCAGCCACATGCGACTTCCATCCTTGCTCTCTTCCACCTAGCTCCTCCAGATCTCGACCTTAGCCAAAGTCTCACTGTTTGACAGATCCATTTTCGTCCTTTCCTCTGACCATTTTTACTTTTTAACTCGGCTCCCTCCAACGCCCCTTTAGTTTATCACGTCTTCATCCCTTTCATTTTTCCTTCCCACTGTTGCACATAACTACCCCCGCTGCTCCTTTTCATTTTCATGGCGGTGCTTCTCATACCCTTGCAGTTATAAAAAAAGAGAGAGAGCTGCCGACAGTGAGAGAGTGAGAGAGAAAAGAAAAAGGGGAAAGAAAAAGAGAATGGAAAATGAAGGTGACAGGAGGAGAGAGAGAGAGAGAAGGAAAAGTAAATAATAAGAGAGATTGAAAATCGAAGGTGATAGGAAGGTGGCAAAAAAAAAAGGATGAATCACGGAACACATGGAGCAGACAAGGCAGGGAAGCTTTTGTTTTAATATAATATATTCTATTATAATACTTTTTATGTGGGGTAGTGCCGTAGTGGGGTATATAATATAATATGTTTTTAGTAAAATTTTGGCGTTGGGATGTTTCTGCCGACAAGCTATCTCTAATAATAATAAAAAAAATTACTGTTTGTGCCAACAGTTCAAAAAAAAAAATGTTTTTATTTTTATTCTTATTTTTAAAGGGGCCCAGAAGTAAAGTTCTAAGGTGAAGAGATCTTTCAACTTTATCTTTATTATTATTGGTATTTATTTGATTCCACATTAGAAGTTTAGATTTAATTTTTTTTTAAATGTTTTAATTTGAGATTTTATTATTGTGACTAACATTTACTTTTATGTATTTACTTTTATGTTATGTAATTTTATTTATCTTTTATGGTTGCAACACTAATATTAGTGGGTACCATTTATTTATTTTACATTTATTTATTTTTCATCGCGGAACACTAGTATGTATATATTAGTGGGCTCCATTTATTTAATTTTATTATCATTCTTTACTGCTTTATTTATTTTCATGGTAGCAACACTAGTATTAGTGGGCTCCTTTTTATTTATTTATTTATTTACTGCTTTATTTATTTTCATAGAGACACACCAGTATCTATTAGTGGGCTCCATTTATTTATTTATTTAACGTTTATTTATCTTTCATGGTGGTACACTAGTATATATTAGTGGACTCCATTTATTTAATTTACTTTTAATTCTTTACTACTTTATTTATTTTTTATGGTAGCAATACTATTATAGTGGGCTCCATCTATTTATTTTACATTTATTTATCTTTTATGGTAGCGACACTTAGTGGGCTCTATTTATTTCATTTTTATTCTTTATTGCTTTATTTATTTTTCATGATGGTGACACTAGTATAATGGACTCTATTTATTTATATTTTATTTACTGCTTTATATATCTCATTCCCTTTTATTTTTATTTATTTACTGCTTTATATCCCCCTTCCCTTTTATTATTTATGGCAACGACACTAATATATACATATTAGTGGGTTCTATTTATTTATTTTATTATGTTTATATTTTATTTATCCTTAAGATAAATTGTTAAAAGACCATATGTATCATGAGATCAAAATGCCATGGAGATATAAGGTATAAATTGGCCTGAAAGATGAGGCATAAATTGGCTTTAGACCAAGAGGCAAGTTAGCCTTAATCTAAGAGGCAAGATAGCCTGAAGCCAAGAGGCAAATTAGTCTGAAGACAAGAGACAAATTATGAAACAATATTTGATCCATAAATTTTGTATGCCATCAGTTGTATAAGGCCTCAAAATTGTATATTTGGCATTAAATACTCCCTTAAATTATGAGACAAGGAATTGTATGATCATGATTGATATTATAAATAAATATATCTAATTTGCTATTGCAGTAGCAATATTGTGATAAAGTCAAGAAATATTGTGAATTAATTTCTTGCCATGATCAAATAAGATCAGTGAATTATGGATCATGAATTTTTATCCAACTTCATTCTTAGAAGTGAATGAAGTAATAAATAAAATAGTGATTATGACTGTTTTACTATTATGATTGGTTTTCTATAATTATAACAATTTTTGTGAATACGAGAGAGGAATATTCATAAACAAAATAATTAAACAAAAGACCATATTATTTCAACAAAGTTTAATAGCAAGTGGCTCAACTCCATTACAAAGCTTAATCATCTCATTCTGAAGATATTTAATGTCATCTTCTTTTGCTTTTCTTGAGATGGGATCAAGATGAGGTAAAGCTCTTCGTAATATCGAGATCTGCCTCATAAGTTTTTGAAGTTTTTTGTAAGGCCACTCTGTTAACCCTCCTTATTTATAAATTTTTTGAATGGTATGAGTACTCATATTTAATTGTTTACTCGCATCATCGAGGGTTAGATGAAAATAATTTCTTAAATCATGGAGCGTTGTTTTCTTTATTCTTTCTCGTTGCTCCATTGTTAATCTATATAATTCACCCTGATTAAGGGATGAAGTATCATATGAAATATTAACCGCAGGTTGTTTTCCTTTATCTAATGAATTTTTAATGTTGGTTTAAAATGAACTCCCGCGGAGTTCATTTGGGTTTTTAGCCCATTACGAACCAACACAAAGGACCTCATGATAGTCCAATATAGGATCACGCATCAAATTATATCCTGATGCTTGTAAATCTATACAATACTGTGTGAGAAAATGTTTGATTTCTCCAAAATTTTTATTTGTAAAATCAAACATTAGAAGCCTGTCAGTATTGTAAGATTTATCCTGTACATTTTCATATAAAACAACATGAGAAATCATACCTATCCTCCTCCCGTGAACTTCAAGTCTATGATACTGAAGTCCGTTGGTATGTATGATCTCCCGTAAAACATGACAGCAACTACATTCCAATAAGCTAGTAGTTGCTAACTGGCTGGTAGTCACTAGCTGACTGGTTGTAGCTGGCTGGCTGGTTATTATTGGTTCGATGGTTGTTCCTGGCTGGCTAGTCATTGCTTGCTGGCTGATCGTTATTGGCTGGCTGATTGTCGTCACTATTGGCTGAATTAGATTGGTAGACTCCATTAGTTCTGCCGTAGTTCTACACCTCTTAACAGGCCTCCTTGATGAACCTGCTTCAGTTGTACCTTCAATCTTTGTAGATTGAGGAAGAACATTTGTTCTTGGGGGAGAAAAAGGAACATTTGAAGTAGAAGGAGGGATAACCATCTCAGAAGGAGGAATAAACGTGTCTAAAGGATCAGAAAATAGTAAAGAAGAAAATGACAGATTTGTCTGATCATCATACAACAAAGCATCAAGTAATGCTGTGTCGGATGTATCAGAAATCAGGATAAAATTGCTTGGTCCAGCCATGGCAATAGAATTTAGAGAAATATGTGTGAGTATCTGGTAGTTGATATTATCAGATGCTTGAGCGTTTGTGAGGCATGTTCGTTTGTCTTCTTCTATTTATAGCCGAATTAAATCCTATTGAATCTCTGTAGATATGTGCAGTCCTATTGAATTTCTACAGATTTGCTCCCTATAAAGCTCTTGCGTAGAACCTTTTCAAGAGCCTTTTTGACTTTAAATACATACGACAATCTGTAATGTCGCGCCTGTGATGCAATATCGCGCCGTGATTCCACAGTGTTGCGCTCGTGAATATTTTCATAGGATCGATGATTTTGATGTTTTAGATGATTTTATATATTTGATTATCATTCCTGGAAAATGGAAATTTTGTTACCAGAAGTAACAAAATAATGCTTTTGTGGAATTTTAATGATATCTGTAGAAATATATATCATATATAGAATATTGTATGGAAGTTACATGTATTGATTTTAATGGACTCACACTTGAGGGGGAGATTGATATATATATCAAGTGTGAGTGTTTGTATTAATCATCTATGAATGTTTGTTTGTTAATTTGTGAATGTTTGTGTGTTGATTCCCCCGGAATGGATATTAGATTTAATGATAAATTTTATGGAAAGTTAGCATGACTCGTTTGATCATCCGAGTCGTATAGCTGCATGTTCTCAAATAAAAATGATTATGAAAATATTATTGGAAATGGATCTCTGGAAATATATCAAATTGAAAGTTTACATATGAGATTATAAATCTGCAAAGTTTGCAGTGATGTTTGTAACCAGAAGTTTGCAATATATTATGCGCGCAATTTCCAGATTGAATGATCCAGAAAGTATATGAGGTTATGAGAACATTGTTTATATGTGTAGATTTGCAGCAATTATATAAGCCAACAAAATTCTCCCCATAAAATTGGCTTTTGGTCAGAAGCTAGATTAATTCCATCTTAAAAGTTTTGAATGTGCAATGATTATTTATAATGCACACAGATGGTTATACACTGCATGATTAGAAGAGGGGGAGAAAAATAAGCAGATTGGGTGAAGAGATAAAATGGAATGAATTATCATTGGCTCATATTGATTCTCGAACAAAAAAATATGCACTAAAAGTTCAAAAATGATAATTCAGTTGCAGAGTTTAGTTAATCAAATGCCAGAAGCATTTACTGACCTAAAGAAAGTGACAATGTCACATGTCCCAACTGCAAATGCTCCTATATGAATTATTATAAAGCACGCCTAAAGCGTTGCAAGTCCATCGGTTTTAAAGATAAAAATCCTCGAAAGAGAAAAGGAGCTATAAAATATAGATGATTAAATCGAGGATAATTAAAAAAAGCTCCAGAAGAGTCATCTCCTGAAGAGATGTTATCTCCAGAAGAGATATTTTAAGAAAAGTGTATTGTGGTCCTAGAAGAAACCCAGGTACCTAATATATGTGAATATAAAGAGATCTCAATAAATGAAATCCGATGGGACCAAAAATGATGTCGACATTGATGATATTTATGTTTATATGATAGCATATGTTGGAATGAATGATAATAAGGATCATGAGCCACAATATATTAATGTGTGCCAAAAGCACATGTCCCTGAAGGACGTAAGGCGCTAGAAACACATATGTCCCAGAAGGACTCAAGATGCTAGGAGCATCAAATTCTCGAGAATAATCAATTAAATAAATTCATATATTGCATGAAGTAATCATAGTGCATACAACATCATTATCTAAATAAACATTTATTAAAGTTTTATATGCACATGTATATTTATGAAAAGATTATTATAATTTTACTTGAAAGGGTTAGATTTTGTAGGTATACAATGAATAATCAAATTGGGCGTTTCTGTAATTGTTTTATAAGTGAACAACAGAATACTTGATGACAGAAAGAGAATTATGCTCAAAAGGCATTAAAAATTATGTAATCATCAGGGGGAGCAAAACTGAAGAGGGGGAGACGATACATGTTGTACTCTTTTTTCTTATCTAGGTTTTTTCCCACTGGGTTTTCCTAGAAAAGTTTTTAATGAGACATCATTGGATAGTGTATCAATGGATGATGTACTCTTTTCTTTGGCTAGGCTTTTATCCCACTGGGTTTTTCCTAGTTAAAGTTTTTAACGAGGCACATTTATAAATGGACATCCAAGGGGGAGTGTTATGAATATACTTATTATGTGGATATCCATTAATCCATAATCTTCAAATACAGGATGACATGGGGTATATGCATAGTAATTTACTATTTGCATCTTTCTATAAATAGAGGTCTCCTGTAACTATTCATGACACTTGAATGAAAATCTATTTCATCTCTCTAGAATTTCCTCTGTCTTCTCTCTAAAATTTATTCAGTTTTATAATACTTTTGACCATTTTAATTGAAGCATTCTTAATAAACCAATTCCTCAATTCAACGTAACTTAGTGACAACTCTACTTGACCACATCTGTATAACTTTTGGGAAAATCTATCTTGGGGCCCTTGTAAAAGGAAAAAAAATGCCTCAAAATTATAAAAATACCAGAAAAGGCCCTAGAGCATTTTCTGGTATAAATTCATTAAAACGTTAACAACTATATTAGCCCTGTTAACAACAAAAGTTTTAATGAATTTATACCAGAAAAGACCATGTGGCCTTTTTTAATTTTTTTTCTTACAAGGGCCCCAAGATGCATTTTCTCAATATTTTTTTTAAAAAATAAAATAAAAGGTGAGTTAAGGGTATACTTTTACATTTTATTTTGTGCCAACTTAAGCGTGGAAATGTGGGCGAAAAAAGCTACTTCCAACTTTTAATATAAGACTTTGTAGTATAAATTACACTACAAACAAAATTTTAAATTAAGATAGGAGATGATGGGCCTGTTTGGATTTGACTTTAAAGCTGGCTTTTTGTGTAAAAATGCCTAAAAAGCTGGGTCACTCAAAAAAAAGACAGTCTGGTCTGTTTGGGTAATCCAACAGACGTGTTGGGCTTATTGCATCAATCCTATCATGCAGGGCTTTTTAATAAGCTCCAATTTGAAGCTTTTTCGGTATCGCAACGCACTGGTCCAGTTTTTTGTTTCATGCGTACTGACCCGCCTTGTTTTTTGCATCCAGGAAATGGAATCCTGCATGCAATCTAACTCTGCCTTTTTTGTTTTTTTCTTCCTTTGTAGTCTTTCCAATGCAGGCACGGGAATTCGACCAAAAAAAAAATGCTATGTTTATACTAATAAAATTTCTAATAATATATTTAATTAAGTATTTTATTTTTTATATTTTTAATAATATTTATTTTTTTCAAATTGAAATTAAAATTTCCATTAACTCAATATATACAACTAATACAACTAATATGTATATGTAGTTTCAATATGACTCATGTCCTTTTCAGTCATTTTTCATCTCAACTAACTTTTCAAATACTAATCTAAACACACCTCAATTAGAAAAAAAAAAATCACTTCTGCAAAAAGCTAAAGGGACAATCTAAACACACATCAGTTAGCTTAACATGACTTTTTTCCTATCTTGCTTTTATAAAAGTCAGATAGCTTTTAAGCCATCGTTCCTATCGCCGACCCAAACAGGCCCAATATTATAAAGAATGTGCTCCACTCTCCATCTCTCACATTTCACACTAGGAATAAGAGTTAGAGGAATTTTTCTCGGTCTCACTTTTTTGTTGAATACTCCCTCTAGTCCTTATTAGAAGATACCAACCACCATTTCTCACAAACCAAAAAATGAAAGTTAAATCATTAAATTGGTTCATAAATAATAAATATTTCCAACTTTACCCATATTTTAATGATATGAATTTGAAGAGTTAGTTAAAAATGAGGGTATAATTGGAAAATAGTAATAAATGAGTTGATTAAAGGTAGTTAGTGCTTTATAATAAGGACTAAAATATTGTGATAGTTGATATCTTATAATAAGGACTAGTTAGTAACAAAAATGATTAGACATGGTTAAAGTTCAATCAAAATATGCATAAAAGATTAATTTTTCATGAGGGGGACTATTCTATATAACTATTCTATATCCTTTTTCAACGAATCGAGAATTTTTAACTTTAAGCGTAGCTAGACTGCGTCAATATATAATACTCTGACAACAAAAAAACATTAAATTTTACCACATGGACGTTTTGAGGAGAAGCCACGTGTCACATTTGTAGGAGGCCATCTCTTCATGCTAGCGGCCACCACGTGTTCCCTCCACAGTGCGCCACATGTTTGCGTCTCTTTATTCTTAAAAATGCACGTGTCTTCTCTTATTCGAACCACGGGCCTTTGCTAGTTGTACCAAATTAAACCTGCATTATATTATTACATAACGTTAGGTACATAATAGTATCATTATATATAGTATCTGAATATAAATCTGTTCTAATGTGTCTTCTCCCGTTCGAACCTGCAACCTCATGCTCTTGGTGTCTTTGCGTCACCTCTTTAGTAGTTGCACCGAAATGAATATGCATTTTATTATTATATAATGTCATATATACAATATTATTATGAGTTAAGTATTATTTTTGCTCAATAAATTTTTGTTGGGAAGCAATGGGTATCCGGAATTTTTTTAATGATCAATTTTAACTTGAAAGTTTACAAAATGTAGTAATTTTGTCCCTCTGTTAATTTTGACTATTAAGTTTAACTAATATGCACATGTGGCACCAAATGCATCATCCCCAATATGACACGGCATCCTACCTCATCTTCTCTTTCTTCCTCTCTCCCTCATTCACTCATTTTTAGGATCTTTGTCCCTAACACCCCTCACCGCCGGTGGCGATGTAGATCACGCCGGCGGCACCCAATTTTTTCATTGATTGTCACGTTTTGGTGATTCTTATTATATCGTTCATTAAAAGAGGGATGCAGAAACGATGAGAGCATTGATTTGGAATAGATTCAACAACAATTACATGCATATTTTTTAATCAATCGGTCTCAAGCACCAAGTAGTGAGCAACTATGGAGATTAAAATCAATCTAATCCAAGAGCAAAAAAGGAGCCAATGATTAGTTGAAATTAGAATTAGGAACAGATAGAATGAAATCTTTCCCAAAATAAGCTTATTCATGCTCCTCCTCCTCTTCATAATCCAGGCCTAAAAAATAAATTTAAAGATATATTTTGAATGAAATCAAAATAACCAAAGTAAAATCATCAATTTTTTTTAAAAAAACAAAATGTCAATGAAGATTGAAGAAGTTGAAAAACGAACAACATGGAAGGAAAAGAGATAAAACAGTCCAGATCTAATAATTGATTAAGCATAACTACTAGATAGAAGCCATATGAAGCTGTAGACCACCAGCTTGAAGCTATCGCAGACAGCTTGATCATCGCCCCAGTTGGCACCCATCATTGCCACGTCCTACAAACCACCAAATTGAAGCTATCGCAAACAATCAGACATAACCGGCGAAGAGGAGGAATCAAATGGAGAGGAGAGAGAAAGAGAAAGAGAAAGATAGAGTATAATAGTAAATTCATCAATATTTTAAAATATCAATTTGATCATTGTCACATTTATATCTTTCACAAATTTTAATAGACGTTTTGGGGTTTTGGAATTTCATATGATATTTAAATGACATTTTCCTTTTTTTTTACTCTTATCTTATCCTTTATTTAAAGAAACATAAAACCAACATTAAATATGATAGTTCTGACCTTTTCTTTTACATGGTTTAAAATTTTTTAGTTTAAGTGTAAAATTTAAATCTTAAAATATAAAAAAAAGGGAGTAATCTTACTTAACTTGAATATAATGTCAACCCATTTTCACTCATATGTAAGTAGGGCAGGTTGACTTGACTTGTTTTTTAAATCCTACAAACAAAGTTACCTAGCCTGCATCACCAATTCTAGTGTGCTACTAAAGGGTCACTTTGTTAAACTGAAGATGTTTTTCCTATTTTTTGCTTCTTTTTTATTTTATTAGAGGGGATGAGTATTAACGACTTAATAAATGTTATAAGCGGAATCAAATTTACAACTTTCCATGCTATTAGAATATTTCATCTTATCTAAAATATAAGATGTTGTTAATTGAGTAATTCACATGAAACTAATTAAAGAATGTTAGTTAAGTTATTTATTGTGTCTGAAATTGATAAAATTCACTTACTTTTCTCTTATCATTATTTTTTTTATACAGATAAGCAACCTTACATTATCTAGCCCTTATCATGTTCGACAATTCTTGATAAGGCCATATTAGGATATGAAAAAGCATGAAACCCTAGCAACAAAGAAAGACTTAGTTTGGCTAAAAAATCAGCAGCATTGTTCACACCGCGACGTATATGCCTAATCTCAACAATCCATTCACGTTCCACTATGGCCTTGATTTCATCAATCAAGAATCATCTTCATGAGCTTCATTAACAGGGCCCTGTATCAGTCCCATTGCATCTGCAAAACCTGCTTCAAGGATAACTTGCTTATCCCCCCTGTCCCACACAAGCTTCAACCCGTGAAGGCAACCCCAGAGTTCCGTCGTTAAGCTGTCCCCCTCCTCTCCTTTAAACAAGAAGGCTTGCAGAAAGTCTCCATGTTCATCTCGCAAGATGCCTCCGCTCGCTACGCCTGTAGTCGACGACAAGAAAGCGCCGTCCGTGTTGACCATCACCTACCCAGATGGGGGAGGCTTCCAACGTTCTTCTGGAGTATTCAGAATCTTCTTTTGACCGTCAACCAAACATAACCTGTCACGGGCTTCATTCAGACATTGCCTGAGAGCCAAGACACTAGAGGATACAACAAGATTCGAAATTCGTTTCCCTTCAAATACAAACAAGTTTCGGCGTCGCTAAAGCCACCAACAGGTGATGACAAAAGTCTGCTTCCAATCATCTGAATGTGACAAGCTTCCACTACAATTAAGGTTCCATCGAAGCCAACGTTCAAACTCAAGAGTGTTAGTTCTCTATTGGTTTTGATGATAACAATCAATTGTGAAACCAAAATTGAAGAGTTGTCTCAAGAATTTAAAAAACTTGCTGACTGAGACAATACTCGAGTATTGGAGTTTCAAAGAAAAGCTCAATGCAAATGACAAAGGGCAATACCGTAGTATCCAAGAGGATACTCAAGTATTATAGAGAGCAACACAAGTTTTCCATCAGAGCATACTCGAGTATTGGTATGCATACTCGAGTATAGGCCTAAGACTCTTCAATAATTTTATAAAAGAAATACAAACCTCGGTTTGGAAAACTCACTTTCGAAAACTCAAGTTTTGGAATATGAGAAGTCTGGTTTCCAACTTGGCTCCAGAATTTAAATGTTTTCATAATTAAGTGAAAACTCGAGTATGGTGATGACTTACTCAAGTATTGAGCCAAGAAAAGATGAGTTAAAAATTTATTAAACACACAAACTTCAATTTTGAAAACTTTGGTTTTGGAAACTCCAGTTTCACACTGGCTATGTTCTCTCTGGGTTTCAAAATGAAAACCCATACTCGAGTATGGTGTTGAATACTCGAGTATCAAGTCATACAAAGAGCAACTGAAATTTTCTGAGCCTTCAATACCGCGGTATTGGTTGAATACTCAAGTATTAGCTTAAGTGAAACTGAAGCTCCAAAGCTGAAATCGTGAGTTTCATCTCTGGAAGGAGAATACTCGAGTATCAGTTTGAATACTCAAGTATAACCTTAAGTGCATAGTGACACACTCGAGTATTGATGCACAAACTTGAGTATAGACCGTGACGGTTGAAATTTTGAATTTACGAAATCTGTGTAATGATTATTATTTGATCTAAATGCTTCCAGTTATTAACCATCAACATTACCAGATATGTTTAATGTGTTTGCTAGTGTTTTTCAGCCAAGTTACAGATGAATTAAGCAGATTTTCAGGGCTGACTTCACTAAAGCAAAGGAACTGTCAGAGCATTAATTGAGGAGCCACCTAACTTGCTATATTTCCGTCTAATGAGCTTTACACGATGGAAAAAGGATAAAGAGACATCTATCTACTTAGAACCCTGTCATTCCAACGGCTATAAATTCAAGGAACTTAGCATTTATCCTTCCAACACAAAGAATGAAAAAAGTGGAGAGAGATAAGAGACCAAGGTGCTTGTAACAGACAGAAATCTTCACCAACGGTAAAATGAATGCCAACAACTGTCATTAAACATACTCTAAGTATAAATAGAGCAGCATTCAATTCTGTCTAACAACTATTAAGCTGAAAATCGAAAAGCATTTAATTTGTTCATTTATTCATTAGCTTTTTTGTATAGAGTATCTACTGATACTATCTGAGCTTCAGTGATCATTTTATCTGCTCCTTTAAGAGAGTTTATCACTTGTATTCATTTATTGTAAAAGAATCTCAAGTCGGGGGACTGGAGATTTAGGGGTTTTTTTATTACAATTTGTAAGGGGGAGCAAGTTTTAGTGAGAGAATTGCTTCAGAGTTATAGAGTGTGTAATCAAGTGACTTAGTTAAATACTCAGAGTGCCTAAGGACTGGACGTAGGCCAAAGAGTTGGGTCGAACCAGTATAAACTCTTGTGTATTACTCTTCTTCCATTACTCTTTGTTCTGCCCTGTTCAGTTACCATTTGAGCAGAATTTGTGAAAATTTTGAAAATCCCCAATTCACCCCCTCTTGGTGATTTAGCTCCGCTTTCAAAGAGTATTGAAATTGTGCCATAACTACTGTGGAACAATCATACGCCATAATTCATGAGCATCAGGGCATTCTCTCAAAACATGCTGAATGCTTTCTTCATCAGCCAAGCATACTAGGCATACTACATCCTCGCTCAATCCTTTCTTATATCGAGATGCGTTCGTCAACAGTCGATTATGAAGAACTAGCCACATGAAAAACTTGCATCTCTCTAGTGCTTTGACCTTCCAAATGTTACCCCATAGCTTATTATGGTGCCTTTCCGAGGGTAAGTTGTCATAGGCAGATTTTACAGTGAGCTCCCCATTCTTAGACCACCTCCATTGCAGAATCCCATCTGGTCTTTCTTCAATCCCTTCTCTAACCTTACTCCATGTGCGTTTAATTCTACTCCACAAGTTTGATCCAGGCCGTCCCAGCTCAATCTTTAGAAGTAAATTTGATCCACAGTTGTATTTATTCCTGACTACTTGCACCCAAAAGTCATTTCTTCTGGTAGCTAATTGCCAGCCAATCTTCATGAGGAAGGCTTGGCTGTAATAGCTTGAGTGTCGAAGACCTAACCCGCCGCTGGTTTTGGGTTTACAGGTGACATCCCAAGAAACTAATGGGATTTTCTTTTGATCCTCAGTGCTGCCCCATAAAAACTGATGGTTGCTTTGATCAAGGCTCTCACACGTGTTGGTTGGAAGTAAGGATGTTTGCATAGAATATCCTGGTATGGCCGAGGTTACCGATGAGATGAGAGTGACCCTACCTGTAGAGGATAAGGATCTAGCCTTCCATGTTGATAATCTAGTTTTAACTTTATCCACTATGTAGTGAAAAGATTCCTTCGTCACCCTCTTGTGGTGAAGAGGCACTCCCAAATATTTGCCCAAGTCACTAGTTATAGAAAAACCAAGCGACTCACACATTTCACTTCTTCTTGCATGGTGTACATTCTTTGAAAAATATACCCGAGTTTTTTGCTAGTTAACTTTCAACCCAGAACTATCACATAATGCTTTTAGGCATCTATTAATCACACCTACTTGATCCATTGAGGCTTTTGCAAACAAAATGATGTCATCTGCAAAGAAAAGGTGAGAAATAAGGAGCCCAGTTCTTGTGAGATGGATTGGTTTCCAATGTTGGGCCTGAATTTCAGATTGAATAATGTGTGCTAGCTTCTCCATACATATCACAAATAAATAAGGTGACAATGGATCTCCTTGTCTCACTCCCCGAGAAGGCTGGAAGCACTAAGCTTTATCTCCATTCCAGAGCAACTGCATATAAGAGCTAGAAACACACTGGTTTATTAACTCAATAAAGTATCTAGGGAGATTCAATTCTTTGAGGCAACTCAAAAGGAATTGCCAATTAATGCGATCATAGGTTTTCTCGAAGTCAATTTTGATTGCTAAGAAGCCCCTCTTCTGCTTTATGGATCTCATAGTATGAACAACCTCTTGGACCACAATTATATTATTGCTACTGTGTCTTCCTGGTAGAAAACTACATTGATTTGGGGCAATCACAAGGGGAAGGATATGCTTAAGTCTGCTCACATGGATCTTGGAGAGAGCTTTGTAGATGACATTATAGAAGCTTATTGGTCTCAAATCCCCCATGGACTTCGGATGCTCCTTCTTCGGGATAAGAGTGATAAGAGTGCCATTAACCTCCCTGAGTGCTTGGGGGTTAGCAAATAAATACTTCACATATGACACAACAGATGGCCCTACCGTTCGCCATTGATTCTGATAAAAGAGTGCATTGAAACCATCAGGTCCTGGGGATTTCAGAGCACCTATACTGAAAATAGCTTCTTTGACTTCAATATCTAAAATCTCCCTAGCATACCTTCGTAAGTTATCATCCTCAAGACAAGGGTAGGACATATTGCAACTAATAGATGTTTTGTGGGGAGAGTCCTCTATAAGTAATTCAGAGAAAAATCTGGTAGCCATACTTTTAATTTGAGGTGTGTCATAGACCCATGCACCTTCACCATCCTTGATAGCTTTCAATACGTTGAGATTTCCATCTACGATTAGCACGGGCATGAAAGTACTGAGTATTTCGATCTTAAAAAACAGACCACTCTGATCTAGCTTTCTGCGCCCAGATAAGAGACTCTTGAAGCAATACATCCTCAAGTTCCTTCCAAAGATCAAGTTGCAGCAACTCATATTTTGGCAATAGACCAGGCCGAGATACCACCCGATTAATGCCATCTAATCGTCGTAATAGCAATTTCTTCCTCCCTTCTGTATGCCTAAAAACTTCTTTATTCCACTTGGAGCACGCAATAGTAAAACGAGAAATGTTTTGAGCCCAAGCCATATGGGATGACCATGACTGGCGAACAAACTCATCAAATTGTGCATGAAGCACCCAAGCAACAATGAAACGGAAAGGTCTATTCGAAGGTTCAACGATCACATTCTTATCAAGACATAAGAGCAAAGGCCTGTGATCAGATTTGAAGAAAGGAAGATGTGTAACCGAGGCATTGGGGAACATATTAATCCCTTCTTCATTCGCCAGTATCCTATCCTATCTCACCTCGGAAGTGCTCTGCTTCCATGTGAACTCTGGACTAGTGAACCCAACATCTCTCATGTTATGACCCTCCACCCATCTAATGATGTCCCGATCAACCGAAGACCAGAAAGTAGCAAAGGAGTGTCGTTCACACAGGAGTAATGTCCCATTAAAATCTCCTCCTACTATCCAGGGACCTTGTATTAACGAGGCAAGGCGAGAAAGATTGTCCCAAAGTACTCGACGAGTCATATATGTAGGACTATCATATACCACGGTAAGCATCTAAGAGCATCCAGCTGCATCAGTAACCTGCAAGTGCATAAGTTGATGATGCCGTTCAATCAAAGAAATAAAAGCTATGCTATGTTCCCAAAAACACCATATACTACTACTAAACCCTTCACAATCTATTAATTCCATGTTAGGAAATCCGAATTGTTGTGCTCGTCCTTGGGATACCTCCTTTGAGCATCTAGTCTCCAAAACTGCAAGAAAATCAATCTTAGAATGGGATTTGAGGTCACGAACGAGTGCAGGGAAACTCTTAGTTCCAATGCCTCTAGAATTCCAGAATAAACAATTCATTGGGCAACAAGTTTTGGGTGTTGGGGAATGGCGACCTCCCCCAGATTTTTATCTTGATCACACATCACTTCATCCATCGTCGGCTGGTTCAATTCATGGGACTGCATGGGTGCTTTGTGTAACAACACATCCATCACCCTCTCATTTGACGTTATCGACCTGCTATATCCAATTAACTCGGTAGCTTTATTTTCCAGAGATGAGCGGATTCTTCATAAGTGTTAGGAAAGCCAAAATTTGGTTGGGCCTCCAAATTTTGTAATTTAGCAAAAGAGTTGAGAGCGCTGGGCCTCAATCCACGGCCTAATATCAATTTCCTTTCATCTCGACGTGCTGGAGGAGAGTTTTCTTTCCCTTTTGCTTTACCTTTTCCCACGTTTTTCCTCTTTGACCCCACTGGGACCCACTCAGCTTTATTATGATTTTTAAGCACCGTCATCTCATCCTTATCCTCCATTAATCCTAATGCAACTTCCTTCCTCACATTCAGTTTCCGCATATCTCGCTTATCCTCCGGAGATTTTTGATTGACGGTTTGATCCCCATTACTGCCTTTTCCTAAAATACGCTGATTTGTATGTCCACGAAAATCCCGACGTAAAATACGTAACTTTCCAAACTGGCTTTTGTCAGTTCTGTTGCCGCCGTTAGCTTCTAACGACCCTTCGTCGGACACTGTGTTCTTCGCAAGATTTGCATCACTACCACCCCCTACAAGCGTGTCATCTATTTATTGCTCATCTCCGGCAGCTTCCACACCTGCTGAATTCTTCTGTGTCATATCCCCACAACCTGCAGCAGGTTCTACATTTCCTTGATCAAATGTTAATGGGCATGTGGTCTTTTGATGTCCATATTTGCCACAGGTAAAGCAAACATTATGCAGCCCCTCATAGATGATAGGATGCTCCTCACTGAACACCATGTATGTAAGAAGAAGAGGCTGCTTTAAATCAATTTCTACACATATACGCGCAAAACCACCCTTATCATAAATCCAGGTGGACCGATCGACTTTAATCATTTTTCCTATCATGTTCCCAATCCTGCGCAACGACTCCACGTTATAGGATTCAAATGGGATGTCTGGCAATCGTACCCAAGCCGCAATCCTACATTGCAAATCCACCTTCCAAGGATTGAAATTTGGCCGCCAACACTGGACTATCAGATAGTGATCATTTATCATCCATGGACCCTCCTGGAAAGCATACTCTCGATCCTCCTTGTTGGAAAATGATACTATATAGTATCCAATGTTGAGTGGAATAATCTTCAAAGCATCCTTTGGTCTCCACATTCTCTTAAAGCGATCACGAATCACATATGTGGGAAAACTGGCACCCAACACTTTAATAATAAGAGAGTTCATCCATGGTAAGCACCACGCTGAGTATTCCTCTGCAGTAAAACACAGCTTCCCAGGCTTCCCTTCCATCCTTCTCGTTTCCTAGTTTTCTTCCTCATCTGACTCTTCCAGACCGCCTTTGGGCTCCTTCTTATTCATCTTATTAAAATACTCCTTTCACCCCTGCATAATGTCATCCTCCTCGGAATGTTGAACTAGAAACCCAGCACAACCTGGTGAAAGAAGCTTGTCTAGGTAAGACAACTTAGGTGCACCACTTCGCAATTTTGACATGTTTGCGTCAAAAGTTCCTTCCCCACTCCACTTCTCCTTTGCCACTCGACCAAAAGCAAAGCCATTGCCATCCCCGCCAAGAGCACTCTGAGTTGTGTCCTTCTTGCCGTCACCATCACCTCCACCCGACCCCTCTGAACTGCCGTTCTCCGTTAGAGTCCCTCTCCCTCGCTCACTCATTCTCCGTTTCAATTCTTCGTGCTTTTAATCCTTTTATTCAACATACTTTAAACAATATGATTTTTAGATATGCATTTATTATTCCTCACACATCTCTCCTCTGTGAGGTAAAAGTGAAAAAAAATCATTAATTATCCTATCAACCTATAATATTTTAAACCAAATTGTCCTAATAAAATATATTTTATATTTTGAAGAAAAGAGAGTAGAAGTGAAAGTCATCAACCGTGACCTATTTTTTCAACTTTACTTAAAAGGGAGCCTAAAGTAGACTTACATAGCATTTTGGTAAAAAGCTATTTAGTCTTGAATTTGTGCTCTGTCATAATCATTTTTCTCCCTTTTTTCCCTCTCAAATCCTATCATCACTCTCAAATTTAAGAAATAGATGGTTCAAATTTTATATTTTATAAAATTATTATTTTAAACATAAATAAAAAAATTTAAATTGTTAAAATTTTATCTACACTATTCATAATTATAATTGTAATAAAAAAATTAATTTTTAAAATACTACAATAATATTTTAAAAAATATTAAATTTCAACCATCTATTTTTAATATAAAAGTGGAGATGATTTTTTTAAAAAAAAAACAAAGAGAGAGAGAGAGAGGAAAATGACTATGAGAGATTCTGCTCCCATTAGTCTCGTGAGGAGAGCTTGGAAAAGAAGGGATCAAAGTTCAGTATATCAGGCATCATTGGAGGAGAGAAAGGTAGTACGGGTTAACCACCAACGGTCCAATGAACCTGGAACCTTATTTTTAGGAGTCGGTCCTCTTCCCACTTCCGTATCATCATAGTCTTCTAGAAGATGGATCCCAAAAAGAAAAAGAAAAATAGTACAATTAATATTTTGGTCAAAAGTCAGAAATTCTAGTTAAATAAAATTATTAAATAAGGCTTCTAGATGCACCGAGTTTATCATGACCCTTTAAATACAGTTAATGCTTTTATTTGTTGACCTTCAAATTAATCACAGCATGCTCCTAGGATTTATCAGAGCTTTATTTGTACGGATACGCGTAACTTTTTGAGTTTTTTTCAGTGTGTTCATGTATGAAATTTATATAATGAACTATTTATTTTTTAAAATTCTTTTTGCATGTTTTAAAGGATTTTTTATTTGTTTAGTTTTTTGGCATATTTCTTTCTCTCTTTTTTTTTCAAGATTTCAATTATTTTTGAAGGTTAATAATACGGTTTTAGACAACAAAAAATCTAAATATATTATTTTAGACAATATTTGCTACAAGTAAAATATATCAAGGTTGTTCCTCACGGGTTTGCATGCAAACAATACAAATAAATGGAATATACGGTTTTTTTGTGGGAAAATATATTACTTAATAATTAACGTATGTCGTGAACTTTTTTTTTTTTTTTTGTTTCTTTTGGGAAAACCATGCTTGTACATTTATACAATTAGATTGTACTTATATTAGTCTGAAAGGAATTTTTTTTATTTATCTTATTTAAAAAAGAAATCTAGATAATAGTGTATATATATAAATACACACATATATGGCACATTGTTTCATATATTTTTAATAGAAAAAAAAAATGTACAACAAGGATATGTCATTTTTAAAATTGAGACAATACGTGACCTAGTAATCCATCCAAGTAGAAATTTTCAACTATCCTGTTGTTTCGGATTTGATAATGAGCTTGCTTGACCAATGTTATTTATAATTGTTATCTTCTTTTTTATAACTCATTTTTTTTTTATTAGTCTCCTTAAATATTTGACTTTTGTAAACAGATTCAAATTACTACATATTTATATCTAACCAATTAATTAATTATTCAAAATCTCCCCGTCAGCTAATTTTAACTATTTCAAAATTTCCATGTTTCCCTCGTCATCACTACAATTTAATTTCTTTCTAATTAAGCAAGCTATTTGTATGAGTAAAATATATAGTGATAGGTCCCATTTAATTAAATTAAAATATCCATGATCATTTCTATTATTTTCCCCACTAATTACACAAGTTGAGTGGTGGAATTTTAATATAATTAAGCTTTTACAACCATAAAAAACTTTAAACCTTTAGGAGATTAAATATTACTATAGTAATTTTATTGTTTGCAAAAGAATCTTTGATGATCACTTTATAAAATTATTTATTTCATTTACTTTTGGCTTGCTGGGCACAAAGATTAACGAACACTCACCGTTTATTCCATTGGCTGCTTTGTTGGGAAGAAAATATTATTGGCAAAAAGCACTCAATAATGGTGCCTATGGGCCCCACACAAACCGACGCGGATTTCCTCAGCGGCTCAGCGACTCTCAAACAACTGCTAGATCTATCATGGTTAAATCTCAACCATCCATTGTAATATCTTCAAAACACATTCAGAACCTTGAAAAATTATTTTAGAATCTTAAAAAAATATTTCAAAGTACTAACTGTATTAAAAAAAAATATTTCATGATCATGAAAAAATATTTCAGGATGACTGCTACTAAAATAATACTTTTCAGTATATTTTTTGAAGATTCTGAAGTATATTTTTGGTACCAATTAGTACCCTGAAATAATATTTGGTGCTGAAAAGTATTATTTTAATAACAGTCAGTATCCTAAAATATTTTTTCATGATCATGAAATATTTTTTTAAGACAGTTAGTACCTTGAAATATTTTTTTAAGATCCTAAAATAATTTTTCAGGGCTCTGAATGTGTTTTGAAGATATTACAATGGATGGTTGGGATTTAACCATGAGAGATCTAACGGTTGTTTGAGGGCCACTGAGGGATACTGAGACACACGCCGCTAAGGAAATCCGCGTCCCACACAAATCCAGAAGTTTATGATATCATTGGTTACGTCACATAATACAATTTGCCCTTAATCAAGTGCCCCTGATCATAATCTTGTATACAATTTTGCAGCAAAAAGACAGATTGCCCCTAGAAAGACATAGGGACAGAAGCCTTCAATGTATATCATTACTTTATTCTTCACTGCATTTGTTTTGACCATCATGATAGGAAGACTTCAATTTACTACCAAACTTATTATGTTTGGATTTGTCACTCAATCGGTGATTAAAAACCATTGGGTTAGATCATAGTTGAATTGAAGCTAATCCAAAACTAAATTAGTGAGAAATTAAAGATTTCAATGTAATTATAATATTTTTTTTAAAAAAAAATAGTGAATCGGTTTGGTGGTTGATCCAAACCTTAGTGATGAAGCTTGTTCCAATATCAATTCTATGGAGGAAGCCACACAACACATCCCTTTTGTCAAAAGAAACAAATCCTCTCATAATCTGTCATGAATTCATATTGTCTGTTGATTGAAAAGATGAGAGAAAACTCGAAGGGTGATAACTTGATGATATGGCTTATTGTGATATTTTAGATTGATTGAATAATTTTTTTTAAAAAAGAAGTGAGAGATCTCTGTTTTGGAAATTATTTTAGAATAAGTTAAATAGAAATATTTTTATAGCATATCATAAGTGTTACATCATTATCAAACCAGTTTCATGTTTAGAACCAACTAAAAACAATTTCTTCAGGTAAAAAAAAAAAAAACTAAAAAAATGTTCTCATATTAATGTTTAGAATTTAACACGACACAGTTTGAAACTGTCCATGGGCAGATTAAAAAAAAAAAAAAATCAACAAGGATATATAAATATGGAGACTGTGACTCAAATGTATTGAAGCTAAGAGATATGGTCAAACTTAAATATCTTAATTTTTTTGGTTTCATTACATTTAAATTAATTTTTTTTTAAAACCCCATCAGAAAGTTTACCCAATGTTTGAGGCTCCTCCTTCAATCCCTAACAATATCAACGGTAGAATTACTACTATCATATAACTAGAAAAATTTGTGAATATTTTTACTTATTAGACTATATGTTATATTTGGTAAGAAAAGAAACATGGGTAATTTTTTTTTTTTTTTGCCTGATCTCTGTCATATTTGAAACTATTTTTCTTGGACGATACTGTCATATTTGAAACTAACGATATCAACTTATGGCCTTTTCTATTTGTTACATTAGATATCAAAACTCAGCAGTTGAACAAATATCAATGATGAACCTGAGTACCTGACCTGACTTTTTGGTTTTCCTGGGCTTTATTTATATTGTAAAATTATCCCCACACACGCACGCACCCACGTATTAGTCCCCCACTTCATAATATAGGATGTTTCTAGAAGAAATAACTTAATTTAAAATATATGTCATCTATAAGATAATTAATACTAATTTTTCAAGTTTGTTCTTGTCATTAATGCTCATTTCCAATTTTTCCCATTCATTAAATTTTCAAACACACTTTTTAATGAGGGTGAAAATGAAAATAAATTCAATCTATGACATATTTAACCTAGTTATTAAACCTAGATTTGGTATAGAACCGGTTGATGTATTGTGTTAAGGGTCAATTGGTCAGATCAGGTTTAAACCTTTTTCTAACTTAGGGCAAAACCTGTGAGAAAGTGAAGATTTCAAGGTAAAATTGTAAAGAAAATAAAAAAATTGAATTAAATTTTTTAAAAAATAGCGAACCGGTTTAGTGGTTTACCTGGACCGATTATCTGGCTAGTTCACTTGTTTCTGAGTTCAATTGGCTAGTCTGATCCAAATTTAATAAATATGATATTTGATGAGTTAACTATCATTTCTTATTTCTCGTGAATTAGTTAAACTACCATATACTCTCTTAAGTCTTTTTTATAAGAACCTAAAATTTTAATTGTTTTAGTTTTTTTTTTATAAAAGCACGAAAAAAGTTCTTTGAATGGGTTTTTTTTTCATTTTTTTCCTCGTCAATTATAGATATTACATTAATTAAAACGTTGGTGCTAACAATATTTATTTATTTCTCTCGTTTACTTACTCTCTATAAATAAGGGTATACTTAATAAATAAAATTATTTTTGACATACCTACTATTTTCATCTAATTTAAACCATGACAGAATTATGTCGTCAAGCTATTTATAATAGCATTGGTGGGAGTACTACGGATAGGATGGATTATGATCTATGAAGGACCACGAAAGGTTAGGACTTAGGAGAACAGGACTTGGTTTCCCTGATACGCCTCTGATTCCCTCCTCGTGGGAGCGTCTCTCTCTCTGCTCTAATTTCAACTTTGACCCCTGTTCCTGCCGTTCTAAACTAAACGTGAAAATTTCAACTTTTACCCCTGTTCCTCCTGTCCTATGCATGGATTGGATACTTACAATTTTTTTTTTTTTTTATAAAACTAAAAATCTTTTAATTTAGTGGTATAGATGTTCTTAGAGGTTGTGGGTTTGATCCAGCTGTAATTTAAGTCATTAATATACTCTCAAAAAATTATTTAGAAGGTGGTTTATTTTGAACTGAAAGAGTAAGGAAAAACTTATTTTATACGTAATTAATATGCATATTCTGAAAAAGGTTTATAAATTGTAATGCAAAGTAAATTGATAGTTATATTTAGATCTAAGGTACTGTTCTCATCCTATTCAGAACCAAATTAAACACATGATCTAATTTTCCGTTAAGGCCAGATATAAACCCCTGCTTATCTATTTTACTCGCACCTTTTAATTTTTTTGAGTATATTATAATATTAAAATGTTTGACCTCCTTTATTATTCCTTGCTTCACAGGGTACCTTCATCGACTCGTTCATACGAAGGAACTTTCCTTCGCATTTTGAGATACAACGCCTACTTTTCCCTGCTGCTTCCCCACGTTTTTTGTTTCCTTCGGTCCATTCTTTCGCCACCAAAATAATATAAGCGACAGCTTCTAGTTCTAGATTCCCGTTTGACAAATTTGACTTTCCTTAGCCGCCGGGTTACACCTAAATTATGAAGTATATATATAGAGAGCCATTTCCATCTCTCTCGCTTCAACCTCATTGTATCCCACCACAAAGCTGAGAAACACTAAAACAGACCTCGTTTTCCTTTTTCAGTTTTTCAAGCTTCAATTCTTTAATTCTTTCGCTTATTGGTTGACAAAGCGTTACTTGATATTGCAAACACTTCGTTCCCAGTTTCCAATCTTGAAAAAGGTTAATTTGAAGCTTCAAAAGCTGTTGCCTTTTTACATTTCGGGTGAAACGATTTCTGGGTTTTGTTAGGGTTGAACTGAAGTTGGAGAAGTTGTATTCTTCTTTTCATTTGGGTTGCGATGGAAGGTGGTAATATATATTTAGCAAATAATAGCATGCGAGCTAGCATGCGAGCTGGGAGTTCGACGGCTTGGAGAAGCAGTGGAGTTGAAATATTCTCGAGGTCTTCGCGTGAAGAAGACGATGAAGAGGCTCTGAAATGGGCTGCGCTTGAAAAGCTCCCAACTTACAATCGTCTCAAAAAAGGCTTGTTGACAGCTTCTCATGGGGTTGCCAATGAAATCGATATCAGTGATCTTGGGTTTCAGGAGAAAAAGAAATTGCTTGATAGGTTGATTAAAGTTACTGAAGAGGACAATGAGAAGTTCTTGTTGAAGCTCAGGGAACGTATTGATAGGTAAGAATATAACGCTTTTTCAGAAGAGGAAGTTGCTGTTTCAGGTTTTCTTTTTGAATAAGTTAAAAGTTCTAGTAATGGAGGAAATGAAACTTTTTTTTTTTTTTCCAGAGTTGGGATTGATATTCCGACAATTGAAGTTCGATATGAGCACCTAAATATTGAGGCAGAGGCTTATGTGGGAGGCAGAGCTTTGCCCACTTTCATAAACTTCGTTACTAATATAGCAGAGGTAGGGACAGGCGGATTTTTAGTTCACAAAATGGTGTTTCTGAGCTATTGATGTTATTTAATGTAGTTTCTGACAATATTTGGGTCTCTGGTCTCTCAGAATTTCCTGAGTTCTCTGCATATACTCTCAAGCAGAAAGAGACATGTGACAATTCTTAAAGATGTTAGTGGAATTGTCAAGCCTCGTAGGATGACACTGCTTTTGGGTCCTCCAAGTTCTGGAAAAACCACACTTCTTTTGGCTTTGTCTGGAAAGCTTGATCCAAGTCTTAAGGTGAAAAATAAAGATATTTTTTTTCTTAAAGTGGTAAATTAACAGATGTGGTTTCTTAATTCTTCTCATCTAATTTAAATACCCTTGTGTCTTACAGACATCTGGGAGAGTGACTTATAATGGCCATGAAATGAAAGAGTTTGTTCCTCAGAGAACTGCGGCTTATATTAGCCAGCATGATGTTCATATTGGTGAATTGACGGTAAGAGAAACCTTGGCTTTCTCTGCAAGGTTCCAAGGGGTGGGATCACGATATGGTTAGTAGAATTTCACATAAACATCTTCCCCTTTTCCTTTCATTCTAATTTTTGATAGTGTAATTCGGTGTGTTATCACAGACTTGCTAGCTGAATTGTCAAGAAGAGAGAAAGAAGAAAATATTAAACCTGATCCAGACATTGATGTCTACATGAAGGTAAAAGAGAAGCTTTAATAACTTTTTATAACTTTTCCCTAGAAAATTGAATTATAAATGTTCACTGTAATGCGTAGAGGGAAGAATATCATACCGTTTAATATGTTTCTGATATTCCAGGCAGCAGCAACTGAGGGCCAAGAGGCAAATGTTGTAACAGATTATGCATTAAAGGTAATACCAATATCAGCTTCTTTCCTGCTTAATAATTTCTTAAAATTTTCTATGTGAAGGAAACAGATTAATAATTTTTTTCTTACAACTTGCAGGTTTTGGGATTGGATATATGTGCTGATACCATGGTGGGGGATGAAATGTTGCGTGGTATCTCTGGAGGACAAAGGAAGCGTGTTACCACGGGGGAGATGTTGGTTGGACCTGCTAAAGCTTTATTCATGGATGAAATATCCACGGGCTTGGACAGCTCTACAACTTATCAAATTGTGAACTCTCTCAGGCAGTTAGTTCACATATTGGATGGAACTGCAGTTATCTCGCTGCTCCAGCCAGCGCCGGAGACTTATGAACTTTTCGATGACATTATTCTTATCTCTGATGGACAAATAGTATACCAAGGACCCCGTGAATATGTGCTTGACTTCTTTGAATCAATGGGTTTTAGATGTCCGGAGAGGAAAGGTGTAGCTGACTTTCTTCAAGAAGTAAGTCCAAAGCTTATCTCTTATTTCCTCAAATATAATGATTTTATTGTGATTTTGTTCATATAATCTTCTCTTGTTGTAGGTGACTTCAAGAAAAGATCAGGAACAGTATTGGGTGCGCCGAGATGAACCTTACAGTTTTGTGACAGATGCTCAATTTGCTGAGGCATTTCAATCATTCCATGTTGGCCGAAGAATCGGAGATGAACTTGCAGTTCCATTTGATAAGTCAAAGAACCATCCAGCTGCCTTAACCACTAAGAAATTTGGTGTTAACAAGAAGGAGCTTCTGAAGGCTAACTTCTCTAGAGAATATTTGCTTATGAAAAGGAATTCGTTTGTTTACATCTTCAAGCTAACACAGGTTGGTACTTGCTCTCAATTATCATAAATAAAAAGACCATTTTGTTTATTTTATACATGATTTTGACTGGTAAATTTTTTTCTTGGTTCTATTTAGCTCATTATCATGGCATTTATAGCAATGACGCTATTCTTTAGAACCAATATGCATCGGGATACGTTGACCGATGGGGGAGTTTACTCTGGTGCTCTATTTTTCACATTAGTGATGATTATGTTCAATGGCATGTCTGAGATTTCTATGACCATTGCAAAGCTACCTGTTTTCTACAAGCAACGGGACCTCTTATTTTATCCTTCATGGGCATATGCAATTCCCTCATGGATTCTCAAGATACCCATCACATTTTTGGAAGTTGCTGTTTGGACATTTCTGACTTACTATGTAATCGGATTCGATCCAAATGTTGGAAGGTAAAGAAGAGGCTTCCTTTCCTTTTGGTTGGAAATTCTAGTTCAACCTTGTATTTACTTATAATATGAGACCTCTTTTTTTTTCTTGCAGATTGTTGAAGCAATACCTTCTCCTATTACTGATTTCCCAGATGGCTTCTGGACTGTTCCGATCTATTGCAGCCCTTGGTAGGAACATGATAGTTGCCAACACATTTGGGTCCTTTGCCCTGCTCATTCTTCTTACATTGGGTGGCTTTGTTTTAGCAAAAGGTAATATGCGTGAATAAAATGTCCACAAAAAAAAAAAAAAGGTCACATTGCCCACTTTATGCTTACTTGTGTTTTTCTTCTTTTTCTTGCATATGTAACAGGTGATATCAAGGGTTGGTGGATCTGGGGTTACTGGATTTCACCTTTAATGTATGGCCAGAATGCTATAGCCGTCAATGAGTTCCTTGGGCATAGTTGGAACCATGTAATTTCTTGAACACAACTTTAGAAAAATTTTCTACTTTCATTCGAGTAATGTCTGGGGGTCATTTGAAAATTCTTTGCTTTCCAATTATAGTTTACCAACGATTCAAGTGAGACACTAGGGATCCAAATTCTGAAGTCTCGTGGATTCGCCACAAAGGCATATTGGTATTGGATTGGACTTGCGGCATTGGCTGGATTTGTTCTGCTTTTCAATGTTCTGTTTTCACTGGCTTTATCATTCCTAAGCCGTAAGTATCTGAACATTAATTTGCTGTATTGAAAAAAAAAATCTTATCAGAGTGATGCATGGCTTTTACTAATTGATATGAATCATTTTGCAGCATTTGAGAAGCCACAGGCAACAATAAATGAAGAACCAGAAGAGAGTACATCTAATCGCCGTGCACAAGGAGTTGAATTAGCACGCATAGGTAACTATCTTTGCAAGCACATGCCGTATCTGAATTGTAACATATAGTATGCCTTTGATGCTGAATAAGATCTCATTTTTTCATTGTAGCGAGTTCGCAAAATGGTGTGGATTCCAGTCATGGAAGGAAAAGAGGAATGGTTCTTCCTTTTGAGCCACATTCTATCACATTTGATGAAATAGTATACTCTGTTGACATGCCACAGGTAAAAAAACAAGAGAAAAAGAAGAACAATACCAAACTTGAAATCTAGTAGTGGTTTGAGTATTTTATTTGAGTTCCAACTCATTTGATATCAAAATGGCAGGAAATGAAAGACCAAGGTGTACTTGAGGACAGATTGGTGCTTCTAAAGGGTGTGAGTGGAGCATTTAGGCCCGGCGTTCTCACGGCTCTAATGGGTGTCAGTGGTGCTGGAAAAACTACTCTAATGGACGTTTTGGCTGGTAGAAAAACTGGTGGATATATTGATGGGAGCATCAAGATTTCGGGATACCCTAAAAAGCAAGAAACTTTTGCTAGAGTCAGTGGTTATTGTGAGCAAAATGATATCCACTCGCCACATGTTACTGTCTATGAATCATTGGTCTACTCAGCATGGCTTCGTCTGCCTCAAGAAGTTGATTCTAAAACCAGAGAGGTTAGCATCGAAAGCCAAGCAGTACACTTGCCTAAATTTGCTCCTTCTTTTGGCCCTGACCTTAAAATTTTCTCTTGACATAAAATGCTGATTAGCCGTATTGTTGGATTTTTGATGAATTGTTATAGATGTTTATTGAGGAAGTCATGGAACTTGTGGAGCTGAACCCATTGAGGAACTCGCTGGTTGGTTTGCCCGGCGTGAGTGGTCTTTCAACCGAACAACGCAAGAGGTTAACGATCGCAGTTGAACTAGTGGCTAATCCCTCTATAATTTTCATGGATGAGCCTACTTCTGGATTAGATGCAAGAGCTGCTGCAATTGTTATGAGAACAGTTAGGAACACGGTGGACACCGGAAGAACTGTTGTGTGCACAATCCATCAGCCAAGCATCGACATATTTGAAGCTTTTGATGAAGTAAGAAATCATAATAATCAATGAAGCTTGCGTTTGGTACAGACTTGGGTATCGGGTATCTGACATTTGTTTGTTACTGTGACCTTAGCTTTTCTTGATGAAGCGTGGAGGACAGGAGATATATGTAGGGCCGTTAGGTCGTCATTCTAGCCATCTAATCAAGTATTTTGAGGTAGGATGCAACTAAAAAGTCAATTTTTTCCCCCAATGAGCAAGCCATAATTGGTTTACTGGTTACTGATTTTCCAATATTTTTATATTGTAGAGCATTGACGGAGTTAGCAAAATCAAAGACGGCTATAATCCGGCAACTTGGATGTTGGAAGTCACAAGTTCAGCACAAGAGGTTGCTTTAGGAGTTGATTTTACTGATATTTACAAAAACTCTGACCTATACAGGTGAGTTCACGCACAGATATGATTATAATGGCTATTGACTACAGTGACATTCATATTGTTGATATCCTAAATTCTTAAAATGTATGTCTTTTCAGGAGAAACAAGCAGCTTATTGAAGAACTTGGCAAGCCTGCACCAGGTTCACAGGATCTTTATTTCCCCACCCAGTACTCACAGTCGTTTATGGTTCAATGCTTGGCTTGCTTATGGAAACAACATTGGTCATATTGGAGAAATCCTCCATATACTGCTGTGAGGTTTCTCTTCACCACCTTCATAGCCTTGATTTTCGGAACCATGTTCTGGAAACTCGGAACCAAAACGTGAGTTATTTATTTATTTTAAAATACTTGCTAATGTTAGAAATCTATATATTTTTCACTTCAGTTCTGATGTGATTTTTTTTTATAACTCTCAACAGCTCAAGGAGACAAGACTTGTTTAATGCCATGGGATCTATGTATACTGCTGTTCTCTTCCTTGGTGTTCAGAACTCTTCTTCTGTACAACCAGTAGTAGCAGTTGAAAGAACTGTGTTTTATAGAGAAAGAGCCGCCGGAATGTACTCTGCTTTACCTTATGCATTTGCACAGGTAACTAAAAATTGTAAAATCCTTTTTTTACAAAGTATTTTATTTCCCTCTGCAATCATGATCTTCTCGAATCTAGTAGAGTCAAACCTTTTTTTGCGTTTTGTTACAGGTTTTAATAGAAATACCTTACGTATTTGTCCAATCTGTAACATATGGTGTCATAGTATATGCCATGATTGGATTTGATTGGACCGCGGAGAAGTTCTTCTGGTACCTATTCTTCATGTTCTTCACATTGATGTACTTCACCTACTATGGCATGATGGCTGTGGCTGTCACACCAAATCACCATGTTGCTGCCATTGTTGCTGCTGCTTTCTATGGAATCTGGAATCTCTTCTCCGGATTCATCGTCCCACGACCTGTAAGTGATCCTTGAATTTCTAGACTACTGGGGCCTGTTTGTTTCTATTTTCAGCTCTTTTTGTTTTTAAAAACAAAAAATATTTTTGAAAACAAAATCAAACAAACCCATAAAGACAGATTTTTAGTCTTCTATGTGAATTGATGTACACAATTATTGTCTATTTTCTAATTGTTCTTTTATTTATAATTAAAGGCGATGCCTGTGTGGTGGAGATGGTACTATTGGGCATGTCCTGTGGCTTGGAGCTTATATGGATTGTTGGCATCACAATTTGGAGATATAACAAAATCGATGGAGGGAGAGAATCAAACTGTTCAAGAGTTTCTGAGGAGTTATTTTGGCTTCAAACATGACTTTATAGGAGTTACTGCTGGC
The DNA here is from genome assembly GCA_037074495.1 of Acacia confusa. Lineage (NCBI taxonomy): Eukaryota > Viridiplantae > Streptophyta > Magnoliopsida > Fabales > Fabaceae > Acacia > Acacia confusa. Next base: position 8,622,209 of record CM073508.1, on the reverse strand, counting down.
GTGGTTATTGGCTTTGCAGTACTCTTTGCTTTTATTTTTGCAGCTTCAATCAAAGCCTTCAACTTCCAGAGGCGATAAGAGTTTTGACTCTTCCAACTTGCATGAAGGATTCTTTTGTAATTTAAGCCATTCTTTCCCTAAATAATTCTTATATATAGTTACTTTTCTAGTGCCAGCTTAATGCTTCTCATATAGATGTGCAACCACACACACGTATATATAGAGTAGTCACAATAATGTTGTACTTGTATTCTTAACTTATCAATGGCAAAGAAAGTTGGTTTCAAGACGCCAACACAATTTTACATTATTACTCCACACAGACAACTATTGCAAGAATCAGTTCCATTTAATAGCCCTTCTTCTGATTCATGCAAAACATGGCATATACTCTGTTTTTTTTGGGTGCATGTGGGAAATGCATTGTCTTTGTAAAAATGCAATTCTATATTATTCTCTATTTTCTAGGGTAGATTAATATGTACAAACCCTTTTAGGTTTCACGTGATTTTTCATCATATCTCTATAGTTTTTTTCCCCCTTCTTTTTATTAGTTTTTTCTGATTTTTATAAGGCGCTTATAGTTTCAAGCAACATATAAGAAGGGGAGAAAAAATACAGGGATTTGGTTAAAAGTAACTTTTAGATTGTTTCACTCCTAAGCTTAATCTTTGGAACAAGTAGGGAATCACATCCTCTTTTATCCAAACCATATGCATAAAACAATAGTAATATTTTAGTCGTTTGATTCATTTATACTTACAATTTCTCATAGAGATTGGTCCAAGTACAAAAGTGTTTTGTAGCTTTCTATTTTTTTTTTTAAATAAAATAAGAACAAGTATCCTTAAACAAAAAGAAATAATCTTCTAAGGTACTATCCGGAACTAAATGTGAGCATATCTTTCAATTGAGATTTAAATCTTGCTTTGCTATGTTGCAAGAAATTAGTTCTTTAGTCAGATACATCTCAATCAATTGTTCTGATATTAGGAATCCTAGGAACGCTTGTTCCAAGTTTACATAACTCAAATTCCTCTAGATAAAATGGATTATTCTTGGGAGAGCTTTGATCTTCCATATCATGCAAGAGTTACCACTTGTTTGTTTTAGCATTTTAGAAGTGATTTGTAACATTTGAGACAAATATTTAAAATGGGTTTTGTTTTTGTTACAAAAAAATGTATATAAAAGCACTCTTTTGTGTTTCCCAAACAAGCGCTCCGTATGAACCACTTACAAAAAAACAAAATTCAAAGTAAAAAAAATAGGGAAAATATATATCAGGGCCCAAGGTAGCAAAATAATTTCAAAAAAGGCCCAATAAACATTCACATGCCAGAAAAGGCCCTAAGGCCTAGGGCCTTTTCTGGCATTATTTCAAAAAAACAAGTGTACGGATATAGTTGTTAATTGCTACTGATATGGTTGTTAATGACTACTGATATAGTTGTTAATATTTAGTTGTTAATTAGACTGATTTAGTTGTTAACGGGGACTAATATAATTGTTAACAGCTATTGATATAGTTGCTAACGCTTTTTGAAATAATACCAGAAAAGACGGGGCCATTTCTGACATGTGAATGTTTATTGGGCCTTTTTTGAAATTATTTTACTACCTTGGGCCCTGACATACATTTTCCCAAAAAAATATGAGGAAATTGCAATGAAGTTCCAAGTTAGGAACTTAATTATGTAGAAATCCCAATAGCAAATTAGCAAGTGTTATTGTTTCTTACTTTGGAACTTGTAATTGCATACTCTTCAGTTGTCATTGGCACTTATGAGTAATTGAGCCCTTTCCTTAGGACCTTATTGTAATGCCCCAAAATATATTGCTCAGATGAAGGCTGACAACTCAAATATCAGTATAAGATATGCAACTCAAACCAGATATTATGAAAAATGTGTCATATAATCATAAAAGAGAACATAATCTAAATGTCACAATTAAGTTTTTGATCATACAAACCATTCTTTCAACATGCATAGTCATTACATCTCACACCAGAAGAAAACTGGAAATTTGGGATGGAAACTTTGAACGAAATGCCGCGTATTCATAATGATCAAATGATTTATAACGTTTTGGATGGTCCTCATCAATTAGCTCTTCTTGTGTCTTAACCATCTTATTATTAAATGAGAACAATCCCAAGGAGCACCTTTCCTTCTTTTCCTTTATGACGATTTTGTGTTCACAAGCTTGAATTCTGTCATTACTCCAAACCTGAAAAATAGCAGAACAAGCTTTTGCTTTGTCAATTAAACATGAAAAAACAGTTTTTTTAGATGCAGATATGAAAATTATTTAAAGAACCCACCTTCAATGCATCACCTGCCACGATGAGGAACATGGAGGGTGAAGGATCAGAATCAATCCATTCACCAGTTTTCAGTTTAACTTGCAAACCAGTCACATTATTCTGATGTAATATGGTGAAGTATGTTACGTCTGTGTGAGCACGCAGTCCTAAATTATCCTCATTATTATGGGGTACAAGGTATTTAAAGCCTCGGAGCATGTAACTGGTTGATTCGAGCAGGGAATCACAGTGTCTTTTGTCCAAACCATAAGCATCAAACACTAATCTTTTAGCCGTTTGGTCCATTTCTTCTAGCAACTTGGCATACAGATTGATAGTCTCACTACTCAAAACAATGAAAGAAACAACGGTTAATTTGCATTTTTAGCCAAAAGTAACCAGTTAGGAAGCAATTTCACTCCAAAAATATTAAAAAAGGAACAAATTCGCCCTAACTATTAAAAAAAAAAAAACATTCACCGTTAAAACTTGATATTAACCATCAACATTTTTAACGGCAAAAGGTAAAATTCTCACGATCTATTTTAAGGTAAAATAGATTCTCGAAAAACTTCCAGATACTGAGTGTGTTTTCTGGTGCAAATGTGCAGCTTAAGCCAAGAGAGAAAATTCAATTATAACTAGAAAGGTAAACCAGAAAACAGGTAAGCAAGTTTTAAGGAGTACCAGAAATGATCATATCCTGTCGGGCGCATGACGTTGGCATACTTTTGAATTGCTTCCTTATTAATGGGGCCATCAAAGTCAATTCCAACGGATTCATATAAAGGGTGCATCGGAATTTGTCCATAGTAACTATGGTAGGGCTTATCGGAGGTCTTTTGCGATTTTATTTCAAGTGGAAGATCAAACAGTTCTTTCATCAGAGAAAGTACTGAGTGTTGAAGCTCCGCAGATACCTTATTACTCGTTGCATAAAAACAACCATTAGCCTCTAGTGCACTTCGCATGACTTGGCTAGCTGAAAACCACGTCTCTGTACCAGGTTTTAAGTTTTCGTCCGTGAAGTCTATAACAGGAATCTCAGAAACCATTTGCGAACTCATCGTCACAATGTTATTTCTCCGATCTCCCCAAGCAACTCGGACTCGTGGAAAGATGCTGTTGATGAAGTTCAGAGACAGGTGGGTGAAGAACAGATTGCTTGAGAGTTGAAACAGATATGAGTTACAAAACTGCGTCTATCAGTGGGTTATAACACTGGAAGTCGAAAACAAAAAAGGAAACCTAAAACCAATCTCTTGGGCGAGCACATCAAGTGAAGACGAAGTCAGAGGATTCAAACAACCTAACAGAGCAGAACACAGAGAGGGACTAACCTGAATCTTGAATTATCACCGGCGGGTAAATCCTGGGAGGAACTTAACAATCAGTCTTGTGATTATCACCTTTGATCCGAAAGCTAGAAAGAAGTTGCAGGTCAAGATGTTTGGTAGGATGAGACGGAAGAGAGCGGTGAAGGAAAAGTAAAAAATTTAAAAAAAGAATCTCTGTTTCCAGTATTTATAGGGAATGGCTTTTCTAGCCGCCCAGTGCCCATTATATCCTGCTGCCATCCTTCTCTCTCCAGCACGTGTATAGTGTGGCTTTTAGAAGTTGCCTCGTGTCCCCACAATATGACCAAAATCTACTTAAATTTTCATAAAGCGGATAAAATAGGTCAAGCTCATTAGATCAGCCTGTTTAAGCCCTAACCTTTTAAGGAACAAGTTTAAAAAATAGACGAGATATTTGAAATTAGCCCTGAAGGGTCGACCCTGACGGGCCTCAGGCTTAAACGGGTCAGCCCTGGAGGGCTTCGAGCCAGCCCTACAGGCCTTTTTCACATCCATATATATATTGTATTTGTTATAGAGTTATTTATCTATTTAACTACAAATACATAATAACAATACTCTAATTTTATGATTTGATTTATTATTTATTGTAAATAAAGATTATGGATGTGTTCATGATGCGAAAGAAGAATTTCATAATATTCTTACTCATGAGTTAGAAGCTACTATTCAAAGTGAAGAATAATCAAATGTCGTTAAAATCGATGATAATTACGAAGATGACGACAATAATAGTCATCGTACTAATGTCTCTTAGTGATATGTTTTTTATGTTTTATGTGAGTTATTTGAGAATATAGTTTGTTTTTTATTATGAATTAGTGATTGTGCTTATTTATTGGATGATTTGTGTTATAATTTACTAATTATATTTTTTTTAAAAAAAAGTTAAGGAAAAATAGTTAAAATTTGAAATAGTAATTTCTAGGCCATGCGAGCCGACCTTGGCCTTAGTGCTCTCGGGCGGGCTTTAAAAAACATGTGTTTTTCTTACTCCGTGCCCTGAAGGGCCGGCTTTATTAGGCCCTGGCCCTTCACGGGCCAGCCCTGATTCTCAGCTCTAAATTTTCATAGTTTCTTTCAGATGCTGAAGATATTATTTTTATGTTTTAATGTAGGGAATATCATTTTTGCTGTTAAGGCAGAAATTTTTTTTGTCTTAAGCTAAAACGATGCCATTTTGGCTCCTGTTTTCTTTTTCTTTTTTCTCTCTCTCTCCCTTCTTTTCATTTCATTTCTTCATCTCTTCATTTAAAAAAGAGCCAAAACAGCGCTATTTTGACTTAAGGCAGAAAACTTTTTCTGCCTTAAAAACAGAAATGATATTCCCTTTAATGTAATATTTTGAATTTATGTTATGGTTAAGGTACACTTGGTATTTCTAAAAGGGTTAGACATGTGCTTTACCTCAGGAGCGTCTAGCACCACGTGCTTTTTTTGGGACAAAAAATACACACGTGGTAACGTTTTAGGAGAAAAAATACCACAGCCGTTAGTTGACCGTTAAGCATGGTGAAATTACCTTTTTGCCCTTAGTTTAAAATAATTTATTAAAAAAACAAAAATACCCCACCCCACCCCCTGCCGGCGACCGCCAGCGAAATTATTTATTTATTTATTTTTTAATTTTTGAAACTAATTTTTTTAAAAAAAAAAAAAGCTAAGAGGAGGCCACCCTTCCTACCGCCGCCCACCCCACACCAGTGACCTACTGCTGCCACCCCACCGCCGGCGACCACCTCCGGCTACCGGCCGCCAGCAACTTTTTTTTTTTAATTTTTGAAAATAATTTCTTTTTTTTTTTAAAAAAAACACCTTATGTTTAAAAAAAATATTAGTTTTAAAATTTAATATATATATATATATATATATATATATATATATATATATAATATTATTTAAAAGATTAGTTGGCTGATATTCTTATCAAGCCCTGTCCTTCCACCAGATTCAAGTTTACTAAAATTGAGTCTCTCTGTTCTCCATGTACAGTTTGACCCGTGGGGGATATACATTGAAGCACACACATAATCACGTGAAGATCACATGCGTGGCACATCGTCATTGAAAGAAGAATGCTGTATATACAAGGAAATCACTGTATAAAAAGCATTAAGCAATGAAACACCCATTTCATATTTTATTGGCTCGTCTGTATTGCTTTTGTTGTCATTATCTTTTGGCCTTTACTCTAGATAGGGTGAAGGATTTCTGAGCAAAAAAAAGATAGGGTGAAGGATGATGGGCATTATCCACGATATATAGCTAAGGTACAGACACAATAAATTAAAATGGAAGCATAGGGGAAGGGAAAGCATGGCGTCGTTAGGCGAAATCTTTAAGAGCGCATCTATATATGTATGTATGGGCGCACGGCAATTTTCATTATTATAATTATTGTTGTTGTTATTAATTAAATAATTAGCTGTCTGGATTCATTGCATGTGCATATATATTTACTTAATTTAATTAAATTAAAAAAGTTAATTATAAGTTATATATATATAAACTTAGTTTAAAAAAAATTCACCGGCGCCTGGTCGCCAGAGGTGGCCGTCGGCGGTAGGTCACCGGCATGGGGTGGTCGGTCACCGGCATGGGGTGGTCGGTGATAGGGAGGCCGGCCTCCCCTTAGTTTTTTTTTTTTTTAGTTTCAAAAATAATTAAAAAAAAAATTCTCCGGCGGCGGGTAGCCACCGGCGTTTGGGGGGGGGGTGGCAGTGGGGCCCGCTGGCCGGGGGGTGGGGTATTTTTGTTTTTTGTTTTTTTAAATTATTTTAAACTAAAGGCAAAATGGTAATTACCATGGTTAACGGTCAACTAACGGCCGTGATATTTTTGCTCCTACAACGTAACCATGTGTGTATTTTTGGTTCAGAAAAAAACACGTGGTGCTGGGTGCTCCTGGAGGTAAAGCATATGTGTATTTTTACACCTTAACCCTTTCTAAAAATGTGTCCAACAATAAGTGTGTTTTTATGTGTAAAAATGATTATGTAATTACAGAAGTTGAGCAAAAATCACATATTTGTTTTTAAGTGATTGTGAGCCCACTAACATAAAGCAATGAAATATATGACTTTTACTTTACTTTTAGGGTAAAGGTGCAAAAATTCCCATGGACTTTTACCCAAGGAGCGTCCAGCATCATGTGCTTTTTTTTGTGCAAAATTACTCTTGAACTCTCATAACTGGTGCAAAATTACCATGACTGTTAAAAATTGCTAACATCCGTTTATTACCTTTTGAAAATACCAGAATACCCCCCTTCAACCTCAATGTTCATCCAAACGAAGATGGCAAATCCAGTTCACAATCGCAAACCCAAATGGCAAATCGCAGACCCATTTGAAGGTAATGATTTATCACAAAACAAACAAATAAACCCAGATCAACCAAATCACAAACAAATTCCAGAAATTGCAAACCTAGATCGCAAAGAAACAAACAAAGAAATCACAGAAACCGCAAACAAACCACCGGAAAAACCACCACCACCGACAGATCAACCAAACAAACAAACCACCGGAAAAACCATCACCACCAGCCACCAGCGCAAACTTTAGCCAAAGATTGGAAGAAATCATACCAGAAACAATAAAGAAGAAATCAAATTTGAAATCAAACCATAAACAAGAATCCCCAAATCAAAAATCAAAGAAGACAACAAACATTAAAAATCAAAAGAAGATAGGGAAATCAAAATAAAAAAAAAAAGAAAAGAAAACAAAGAAACCAGAGAAGCATCGAAAGAAGACGGCAAAATCGAAATCGAAGAAAGCAAACATGAAATCAGAAGGCGTCATGAGTTTGGGAGAGAAGGCATCAGAAATCGGTAATAATGGGTAGCTTCCTCGATTGGCCACATGGTACAAATCACCAGAAAACCAAGTCTCCAGTACGACGCCGAAAGACAGAGATTCATCCCCTGAACAAGGCGCTGAAAGACGATTCTTCAAAGAACTCCACCTTCGATCAAATCGATGAGGGAGACTATATGGCGTTCTGCTTTCGGTTGAAGGAGTTGGTGGAGGTGACGAGGTGCCGGAGATTTGGAAGTGGAGGTGGATTTGAAGCACAAGGGTGGATCTGAAGGAAGGAGGTGGCAAAGCAATGAAGGAGAAGAATGAGAACGATGGGTTCAACATCTGAAAGGAAGGGTAAAGTTGGGAATTATAAACAGTTTGACATTTTTATTTTTTTAAATAGTGTGGGGCCCATGCTAAAAGTAACGACAGTTAAAGGATTTTAACGGCAAGGGTATTTTTGCACCAATTATGAGAGTTCATAGGTAATTTTGCATAAAAAAAAAAGCACATGGTGCTGGATGCATCTTGGGTAAAAGTCCATAGGCATTTTTACACCTTTACCCTTACTTTTATAATTACATAATCACTTTTATAAAAAAAAAAATAAAAAACGTTAATGGTGGACACACTTTTAAAAAAAATCATAAATATATTTTTATACATTTATATGTATATTTTTTAATTTAATGATAGGGCGGAACATTTTATCTTTTTCTAACATTTTCAATATTTTATGTTTCTTTAAAATTTGGAGATGTAGAGGAGAGGGGCAATATTTTATCTTATTCTGACCATTTTACCCATAATAACCTCAAACTACCCTTAGTTATTTCTTCTCTCCTCTAAACCTTCTTTCTTTGACAAGGAGATCATTTCTGACTATTTTTCTCTTCTTCTCTCATCAATCCATTTGAATAGGGAGAGAAAAATTAAATTAGTATTATATTTATCATATAGATATGATTTATATATTATGAGAGATGATGAGAAAAAGATGATTAAAGAAACTCAGGAGGTTTTGTCCATTTGTATTTATGCATCTCTATATAAGTAAAGCTTCCTTTCAGTTATAATAATAAGAAAATTACGAATTCATATGGCTTTTTTTTAAGTTTCCTTTTTTTAAAAGCTGAAGTTGTTGCCCCTTTCCCTACTTGTATCACCATCGTGTCCACCACCCCCAATAATTCGTGTAATATCCTAAATTTTTAGGATTTAAACATTAGAATATTGTATGAGAAATTTAAATCATAAAATTTGGGCTAAAATAATTATAAGAATAATTATTGGAAATTAAGGTCTATTTTTCCTTAATTTATTTCGGGAAAAGAATAAATTCAAGGAATATTTGTAAATGATAATTTTAGATATATCATATAAAATTATAGAATTTGTATTTCAAGGTCTAGGAAATTAAGAATTTAATTTCTTTGAAATTATTCAATAATTGCAATTAAAGCTAAACGCAAATAAAATATTGTTTTTTTAAAAAAAAATGAATGGAAGCCCAACACGTGAGCAGCAGGAAAATGTATAAGCCTATCATTCATAACCCATTCATCCTATACATTACCCAATCAATTACCCAACCCCCTATGACCCAACACGTAGCAATATTGTAATCCCATATACAACCTATTAATCATCTATTATCAAACCACTCTCCAAAACCGAGGAAGCAGATCACGTCTTAATAGCAGAAGATCATACATATCAGAGAGCAAATCGCGTAGCCATTAAGAAAGTCAGAAGGATCAGAGGCAGCCATGCTTCTCGAGCTCCTCATGGATGGACCGAAGGTTATGACGTTGTGCAACGTCTGGACTCTGAGTCCCTATTTATATGATCTCTCGTCCCAGTTCTACACATTCAACATTTAGTTAGAAAGAAAAACAGAGTTTGAAGAGAGGGAGAGACCGAGAGTGAGGGAGAGAGGAATGCTGAGAATGAGAACGTGAGGATCTGAAAGGAAGCTGAAAATTTTCTGCTCTGTCCTCAGTGGCGGAGCTTCTTTAGCACAAGGGGGGCCACGGCCCCACCAAAAAAAAAAAAAAACCTAATTTTTTTTACGTAAATTGGAGTTTTTTAACACATTTAGCCCAAAAATTATATATTTGTTTTAGAAATTTATACATTTGGCCTCCTCAAATATATATTTTTTTTACATTAGTTAATGAGTATATATTTAGCCTCCAAATATTTATCCTAAGATCCGCCACTGTCTGTCCTTGAGTCGCTGAAACAGAGGAGTAATCCAGCGCTCCATTCTTGTCGTGTCTGTTTGATCTCTGAAGGTAAGTAGTGGGTCTTCTCTTCCTTAAGTTCTTCATTGCTGCCCATCGGAAAGTTGGTCAAAACTAAGCCTTAGGAGATTAAATATAAGCTTGCTGAAAGCTAAACTGAAAACGAAACCAAGACGGGGGGGCGGTGAACTGTGTTTTTTTTTAGCACCGGTTTGCTTGGGCTGTTAACATCTGTGAGGTTATTTATAATAGAAAGCTTGCTGACATATAAAAGAAAAAGGAAACACTGAAAAAAAAAAAAGAAGCTTACTGTCGCTGAACATAGAGATAAATATATATATATATATATATATATATATGTACGTGTTTGCTGTCACCTTTCTTTTTACACCTAATAATGTATATTTATGCATACATTGCGTCTGGAATCTGGTGCAATTATTTCTGGGTAGTTATATTCATATAAGCCAAAATGCATGTCTTTCGTGGGGTGATTGCCGAGAATATATCTTTGTGTGTGTAAGTAATGATAATTTTCGGTTCATGTGGGTAATAAAAAAAAGCTACCGTTATGCTATCTGTTTGTTGTGTTGGGATGTATATATAATAACTTTTCAAAAGTCAAATACTTGACTAGATCTAATATGAACATTTATAAGATGATTCAGAAACCCAAAAGTTCATTACCTTGCGTAAATACATATATATATGGTTTTGTTGGTTTTCATTGGGATATATTTATACACACTTTTTCATTTTTGGATATCATAGCAAAGCATATTAATTAAGGAGATAAATTATGTATTAAAAAGTGTACATATGTACATATACTTAAGAGTCATAAATAATGTTTAAACCCTTGAGACCTTGTGATTTTTGGTTGTTAGGAAATTAAGTTCAAAATGCATTTTTATAAATATGTTTAACTCAAAATTTTATGAAGCATAAGTTAAGTAGTATTAGTGTTTATCAAGGTTTTAAGAGAAACCATGAGAAACATTAAAATGTATATTAATAATTAGTATTTATAAATACGGTTATTAGAAAAGGGAAATTATATTAATTAATAAATAAATTAAAGGAGGGGATAAATAATAAATGAGGAATTATTATTATTAGGATTAATAACAACAACAACAACAACAACAACAACAATAATAATAAAATTATTATTGTTAGAGAAATTTTTAAGGAATTGATAACTATTATTAATTCTCTAAACTAATTCGCGTAATTAGTTTCCTTGCGATTCAAGTAAGTGACTAACGACGATGATAAACGTTTTTAGGCAGAACTTGACACCTTTCTGATCCCAACAACTTCAGTCAAGAGATAAGGATTCAAGTTTGAAGTGGGTAACTCTAATCTTGTAAGCATGTAAGTGTTTATGTATTAATTAGCTGATCATATATGCTGGTTGATTTACTTGTTATATGTTTTTCTTAGCTATGGATTTGAGGCTGCGGTCTCATGGGGCTGCGTGTCTTAGACAAGGGCTGCGGTTCTTGGCCATTAACTGCGGTTATGATTATTTGTACTTGTAAATGCTTCCATGCTTTAACATGTGTTATTCTGTCATTTATGTTTTCATACATGTGCGTGAGATTAATTGTTGCTCCTGGGGTCCATTCATTTGGACTCCAGACCGCACGAAAGATATAAGTAGTGGTTCAAGATCAAAATGCAAGAAGTAGCTGTAAGGGTTACAACAGTTGAAACCTTTTGGAAAATAAGAGAAATTAGACTGTACTTTAACGTTTATCATTCGTCTATTTTGAAATTACTGTATTAACATCTAACTATCGGATGAATTTGAATCGCAAAAAATTTGTCCGTATATTTTCAAACTAAGTTAATTTCAAAAGTTTTTATTCTGCAATTAAGTCATCCAAATCATCTTGATGTCTTTCCGTGTTAACTCTGATAAAATAACGGCCCCACAGGGTGTCGTCACAATTCGTTCTTTTCATTGTCTTAGCGTCTTATTTGTTGTCTCCTTCCTTCTTCGACAACACAGGCAAACACGACGCTCAAGGCTAATCGGTTGAGGGAAAGGGTGAGGAGTTGACGACTGGTGAATATGGGAAGAGAAGCTGCGATCGATGGCGAGCACAATACCCTTTCGTTTCAATGCTGAATTTCACCTTTGTATCCCCTTTCACTGTTCTCTTTGTCCTCTTCATCTTTTTCTACATCAAGCACTTCTTTCGATTTCAATCTTGGAAACCGTCATCAGGCGTGATTTGGCCATGGAAGCAACTACTCATCTGGTCCTCTTCTCCAATGAACTCCACAGCGAAATTCACACAATTTTGATGACACTAAGAAAAGAAAAGGTTCCGATCTTCCCTCCTCAGGTCTCACCCCATAAACAATTTTATAATAATATTTTATAAAACCTATTACATTCATATATATATATATATATATATATATATATATATATATATATATATAACAATTGTAATATTTTAGTCGTTTGATTCATTTATATTTGCAATTTCTCATAGCTTATTTTATTTAATAAGAACAAGAATACACTACTAGAAAATGCTGTATTATCGACGGAATTTATCAACGGAAAATATTCCGTTGAAAATAGCAACAGACTTTTTGACGGAAATTAAATTCCGTTGGTATTAGAGACGGAAAAATATTCCGTTGAAAATTGCAACGGAATTTAACTAGAATTCCGTCGAAAATTGCAACGGAAAATAATTCCGTTGAAAAGTGTCATAATACATTACGAAAATTGCAACGGACAATAATTCCGTTGCAAACCTCTTCACAATTTGACCTTGAAAAGTTCTTCACAATTTGCAACGGAAAAAAATTCCGCTGCAAACCTCTTCACAATTTGAGCTTGAGAAGTTCTTCACAATTTGCAATGGAAAAAATTCCGTTGCAAACCTCTTCACAATTCAAGCTTGAGAAGTTCTTCACAATTTGCAACGGAAAATAATTCCGTTGCAAACCTCTTCACAATTTACAACGGAATATACATATAATTCCGTTGAAAATTCCAACGGAAATATTTTCGTTGGAATTTGAGATGTAGCAGGGAAGGTCTCACCTCTGATCCTGATCCTCGTACTTAGTTTGACTATTTCTTCTCTATAGATGACAGGGCTTAAGAACTTATGTATATTGCTAGGGTATGATCATTGTATATCCACACGATTTCTTTGGTGAGAAATGCATCTGTATTGTTTAAGCTTTGTAATTTGTTACTGTAAACCTTGAGTATACCCTGTTCTTGCCACTACAGTAAATCATTGGATAGCTTTTTATGTGAACTTACTTATATTTTTTTATTTGTTAGTTATATTTATTCAACATTGGGTTACTTAAATCATTGATATTATTAGCCATAGAAGAAGTTAAGAATTTAGAATTTGAACTTGTTGTCTCTATTCTTTTATATTAAAAGTTCTTGGTTATATTATCACATATTCATACTTTGCATTATCGTATTTTTTTTTGTCATTGATGAGAAGTTTATTAGGTTCACTCGTTTATGTATATTATTTATATATATAATTGAATGTATATTATTTATATCCACTTATCATGTTTATTAGATACACTCATGTTTATTCATATGAAACAAATGTTTTTTAAAAATTAATAATATTATTTGCAATGGAATTCTACTTGCATTCCGTTGCAAATTGATAAGCAATTTTCCAACAGAAAATATTTCCGTTGCAATTTTCGACGGAATTCTAGTTAAATTCCGTTGCAAATTGTGAAGTGAAGAACTTTTCAACGGAATTATTTTCCGTTGCAATTTCCGACGGAATTCTAGTTAAATTCTGTTGCAAATTGTGAAGAACTTTTTAACGGAACTATTTTGCATTGCAATTTCTGACGGAATTCTAGTTAAATTCTGTTGCAAATTGTGAGAAGTTTTCAATAGAATTATTTTCTATTGCAATTTTCGACGGAATTATATGTATATTCCTTTGCAAATTGTGAAGAACTTTTCAACGGAATTATTTTCCGTTGCAATTATCAACGGAATTCGTTAATAAATATCTTATTATCTCTTTCTTTATCAACGGAAAAATGTGGCTTACAACGGAAAAAATTCCGTTGAAAATTTCAACGGAAAAATTTTCTATTGCAAATTGCAACAGAAAACGAAATTCCGTCGCCTACTGACGAAGCATATTTAGACGGAATAATTCCGTTGAAAATTCCGTCGAAAAATACATTTGCAATGGAATTTTTATCATTAGCAACGGAAAAATTTCGTTGCAAATATGAATATTTCTAGTAGTGATACTTGTAAAAAAAAACAATAATCTTTCAAGGTACTATCCAGAACTAAATATAGACATATTTTTCAGTAGAGATTTGAATCTTACTTTGCTATGTTATAAGGGATTAGCTCTTCCATAAGATACATCACAATCGATTGTTTTGAAACTAGAAACTCTATGAACACTTATTCTGACGAATACTAGTTCCAAGTTTACATCACTCATACTCCTCTAAAGAAAATGGATTATTCTTGGGAGAGCTTTAATTTGATCTTGCATATGATATGCCAGAGCTGTTCAAGCACTACCATAAATGATGTGTTAAGAACTACTTATCGCTTGTTTGTTATAATTTTTTACATTGATCTTGTAACGTTTGAGATAAATAGAAGAGTTTTATTTTAGTTTACAGAAAAGTATATATAAAACCACTTTTTTGTGTGTCTCAAACGAGCACTAAATGAATCACTCACAAAAAACAGAATTCAAAGTTAAAAATATATGGGGGAATTGCAATGAAGTCCCAAGTAGAACTTAATTATGTAGAAATCCCAATAACAAATGAGTTGTTAGTCATTTCTTACTCTGAAACTCATAATTGAGTACTCTTCAAAATTGTCATTAGGACTTATGGGTAATTAAGTCCTTTCATTGGAACCTCATTGCAATTCCCCCAAAATATATTGCTCACATGAAGGCTAGCAACTCAAATATCAGTACAAGATATGCAACTCAAACCAGATATTGTGAAAAATGTGTCGCATAATCATAAAAGAGAACATCATCTAAATGTCGCAATCAAGTCTTTGATCATACAAACCATTCTTTCAACATGCATTGTCATTACATCTCACACCAGAAGAAAACTGGAAATTTGGGATGGAAACTTTGAACGAAATGCTGTGTATTCATAATGATCAAATGATTTATAACGTTTTGGATGGTCCTCATCAATTAGCTCTTCTTGTGTCTGAACCATCTTATTATTAAATGAAAACAATCCCAAGGAGCACCTTTCCTTCTTTTCCTTTATGACGATTTTGTGTTCACGAGCCTGAATTCTGTCATTACTCCAAACCTGAGAAATATCAAAACAAGCTTTTGCTTTGTCAATTAAACAAGAAAAAACAGTTTTCTTAGATGCAGATATGAAAATTATTTAAGGAACCCACCTTCAATGCATCACCTGCCACGATCAGAAACATGGAGGGTGAAGGATCAGAATCAATCCATTCACCAGTTTTCAGTTTAACTTGCAAACCAGTCACATTATTCTGATGTAATATGGTGAAGTATGTTACGTCTGTGTGAGCACGCAACCCTAAATTATCCTCCTTTTCATGGGGCACGAGGTATTTAAAGCCTCGGAGCATGTAGCTGGTTGATTCAAGCAGGGAATCAAAGTGTCTTTTGTCCAAACCATAAGCATCAAACAATAATCTTTTAGCGGTTTGGTCCATTTCTTGTAGGAACTTCGCATACAGATTGATAGTCTCGCTACTCAGACAATGAAAGAAACAATGGTTAATGTGCATTTTTGGCCCGAAAGTAACCACTTAGGAAGCAATTTCGCTCGAGAAATATTAAAAAAGCAACAAATTCGCGCAAACTATTAAAAAAAAGTAATATTAACCGTTAAAAATGACCGTCAACATTTTCAACAGGTAAAATTCTCACGATTTGGTTATTTTCAAGGTAAAATAGCTTCTTGAAAAACTTCCAGATGCTCAGTGTCCTTGAGTGTTTTTTCTGGAGAAAATTTTGCAGCTTAAGCCAAGAGAGAAAATTCAATTATAACTAGAAAGGTAAACCAGACAACAATGTAAGCAAGTTTTAAGGAGTACCAGAAATGATCATATCCTGTCGGGCGCATGACGTTGGCATACTTTTGAATTGCTTCCTTATTAATGGGGCCATCAAAGTCAATTCCAACGGATTCATATAAAGGGTGCATCGGAATTTGTCCATAGTAACTATGGTAGGGCTTATCGGAGGTCTTTTGCGATTTTATTTCAAGTGGAAGATCAAACAGTTCTTTCATCAGAGAAAGTACTGAGTGTTGAAGCTCCGCAGATACCTTATTACTCGTTGCATAAAAACAACCATTAGCCTCTAGTGCACTTCGCATGACTTGGCTAGCTGAAAACCACGTCTCTGTACCAGGTTTTAAGTTTTCGTCCGTGAAGTCTATAACAGGAATCTCAGAAACCATTTGCGAACTCATCGTCACAATGTTATTTCTCCGATCTCCCCAAGCAACTCGGACTCGTGGAAAGATGCTGTTGATGAAGTTCAGAGACAGGTGGGTGAAGAACAGATTGCTTGAGAGTTGAAACAGATATGAGTTACTAAACTGCGTCCATCAGTGGGTTATAACACTGGAATTCGAAAACAAAAAAGGAAACTTAAAACCAATCTCTTGGGCGAGCACATCAAGTGAAGACGAAGTCAGAGGATTCAAACAACCTAACAGAGCAGAACACAGAGAGGGACTAACCTGAATCTTGAATTATCACCGGCGGGTAAATCCTGGGAGGAACTTAACAATCAGTCTTGTGATTATCACCTTTGATCCGAAAGCTAGAAAGAAGTTGCAGGTCAAGATGTTTGGTAGGATGAGACGGAAGAGAGCGGTGAAGGAAAAGTAAAAAATTTAAAAAAAGAATCTCTGTTTCCAGTATTTATAGGGAATGGCTTCTATCCAGCACGTGCGTAGTGTGGCTCTTAGCAGTTGCCTCGTGTCCCCACAATATGACCAAAATCTACTTAAATTTTCATAGTTTCTTTCATAAGCTGAAGATATTATTTTAATGTTTTAATGATGAATAGTAATAGTTTCATATTTTGAATTTATGATATGGTTAAGGTACACGGGGAATTTCTAAAAGCGTGTCCAACAATAAAGGTACGCTTTTTTCAGTTATAAAAATGATTATTTAGTTATAAAAATTGGAAAAAAAAATATTTTGTTAAGGTGATTGTGATTCCACTAATATAAAGTAACAAAATATATGACTTTTACTCTATTTTTATAACTATATAGTCATTTTTGCATTAAAAAAAACTTGTTACTGGACACACTTTTTGAAAAAACCACATATAAAATTTTACATCTTTATATTTTTATTTTTCAATTTAATGATAGGGCAAAACATTTTATTTGTTTCTAACATTTTCAAGTTTTGATGATTCTTTAGAAGTTGGGGATGTAGAGGAGAGGCAATATTTTGTCTTATTATGACCTTTTACCCATAATAATCCCAAACTACTCTCGGTTACTTCTTCTCTCCTCTAAACCTTTTGTGGGAAGGAGATCCTCTTTTTGGACCATTTTTCTCTTCTTTTCCTATTAGTCCATCTAAGTTGGGATTGAAAAAGGAAGAGAAAAATTAAAGTAGTATTATATTAATTATATGGATATGATTTAAAAATTACAGATGAGAGAAAGGGTGAGGGGTTGACGGTAATGTTGTCAAAAACTAGTTTTTACAAAGACATGAGAGGAGGTGGTAAAAATGTAAATTGTAGAAACGACACGACACATAAAGTTTCTACTTTCTACTACTTCAGGTTAAAGCTCAAAATATTATATATATATGTGTGTGTGTGTGTGTGTGTGTGTGTGTGTGTTGCGTGCGTGCTCTCGCACGCATGTGTGCGTGGAAAAAAAACATAAATAAGTAAATAACTATTCAATGAAAAAAAAAATCATAAATCACTATTCAATGAAAAACTTCATATTTGAAAGATATAATATAAGCCATATAAAACATAAGTCCAAAAATATCAAAATTATAAAGTTTAACATCTCCTAAATTATAATAATTCATTCAAATCCAATGCATTATGTTAAATGTCATTAATGTTCTCTTCTCTTGCTCTTACAAGTTCATTTGTAAAGTTAGAAATATCCAAATCATCACCATCCATAGGTTCTCTCTCTCTTTTTGGTTTTAAGTAAAAACCATAAAAACTGTAAAGACGTAAGTTTCTATCCATTTTTACATTAGTTTTTACCCGTTTTTTACTTTAGACAATGTTTAACTATGTTTTAACACTGAACACCTTGATAAAAACATAAAAACGAAACGTAAAAACTTACGTTTTTACACTAGTTTTTTGACAATACTGGTTGACAGCTTTTAGTCCACCACCCCCAAACAACTCGTCCTCATCATCATCTTGGCGTCTTATTTGTTGTCTCCTTCCTTCTTCAACAGCATAGGCAAATACGACGCTCTAGGTTGATCGACTGAGGGAAAGGGTGAGGGGTTGACAGCTAGTGAATAGGGGAAGAGAAGCTACGATAGACGACGAGCACAATACCCTTTTGATTTCAATGCCAAATTTTAACTTTGTGTCCCCTTTCACTGTTCTCTTTGTCCTCTTCATCTTCTTCGACATCAAGCACTCCTTTCGATTTCAATATTGGAAACCATCATCAGGGGTGATTTGGCCATGGAGGCAACTCCTCATCTGGTCCTCCTCTCCAATGAACTCTACAGTGATATTCACGCAATTTCGATGACATTGAGAAAAGAAAAGTTTCGATCTTTCCTCCTCAGGTCTCAATCCATAAACAATTTTATAATAATATTTTATAAAACCTATTACATTGATATATATATATATATATATATATATATATCCATACACACTATAATATTTATAAATATAATCCTTTAAACCTATAAACATAATAATTATAAGGGTAAAGTTGTCCATATAAAAATATTTAATATTAAAATCTGTCACTTCCATTTTCATTTGACCAATCCTAGACCTAGGAATCATGATCAGCCCTTAATTTGGGCCTAAAAGGGCTGGACCTTTTAGGGCCGGGGTAAGAAAAAACCTTTGTTTTCAAAGCCCAGCAAGAGCACCAAGGCTAGAGTCAACCCTGCAGAGCCAGAAGTTATTATTCTAAATTTTAACTATTTCTTCTTCTTCTTTCCTCAAAAGAATATAATTAGTAAATTACAACAATTAAATTTTTTTTATCAAATAAATGTTATCAACATTAGTATCTAAATAATACACATCATGAAATAAATAAACATAGTCACTAATTCATAATTAAAAGCAAACTATTGTCCATAAATAAATCACATAAAACATTAGAAACTTATCACTAAGTAACATTAATAGGATGACTATCATTGTAATCTTCTTCGTCACCGTCATCAATTTTAATGACATTTAATTGTATTTCACTTTAAATAGTAGACTCCGCTTCATGAGTAAAAATACTATGAATTTCTTCTCCTGCATCATGAATACATCTATAATCTTTATTTGTAATAAATAATAAACCAAATCATAAAATTAGGGTATAGTTATTATGTATTTGTACTTAAATGGATAAATAACTCTATAACAAACACAAAATACATATAAACTAGTAAATTACTATCATATGTGAATCCATACATCCAATTGCGAGTACAAATAAGAGCTTGAACATTACATGGAAGAATGAAACTTCTATATTTTGTTGGAATTTGTGAATCAATACTTAAAGTTGATTCACTAGTTACTATAGTAATTATAATACTCCGAATATTAGTTGCCATGTTTGAAAAAATAAAAAATCTTTGTTGATTGTTCTTCCACCCATTCGAGACATCAAATTCTTCCCAATTATCAGGCTTTAGTATTGGTTTTTCCAAATAAGTTTTCAATTCAGACTTATTCTTGGAAGAATGATCCATACTCACATAAATATCTTGATAATCTTGCATCATTACAAAACATTCAAGTAAATACTAGTTGAACACCCAACAAATTCAATTGATGATGAAATTAAAGCATACATCAAATGCAACGTCAAAGGTGGTTATTGAAGCACTTGAAGTTTGAAAAGAATGATGGGTTGTCAATGTTGAAGATCTAGTGATTGATGCACCTTCAACTTTATGAATTGTAAGAGATGTTCCCACATTTGAATATTCATTGAAAATGAAACTCAGCTTGCTCCTTATATTGGTAACATTCTCATCACAAGTTATAGGGTCAATTTTTTCATAGAAATATTGTATAATATTGAACTTCCATTAAGGATCAAGAACCACCGCAACTGCAAGAATAACGCTATAATTATGCCAACACTTGTCAAACTTCCCTTTCATTTTGTTATACATCTCTTCAATTACTGGGTTAAGGCTTGCCATATTTGCAGTAAGTAACATCTCAATTTTTGATATTTGCATAAAATAAGAATTGAAAGTTGGATAAGATGACCTATAAATCAACCTTTTAATCTTCTCAAATGGCTTCAAGAAATTACTCATTTCCTCTGCTCTATTTCACTCTTCTTGTGTTAGAACAAACTTGAAGTTTGTATCATCTAAATCCATTTTTGCAAAAGCATGACAATATTTAAGACCACTTTCAAGCATTACATAAGTGAAGTTCCATCTAATAGCCATGTCCAATCGCAAGCCAATTGTAGTGTCAATGCCACCAACCCTTTGAACACATTGCTTGAGAAGATTTATCCTCACCTCAGATGCCTTCACATATTTAATACTCTCTCCAGATCTTATTCAAAGTAGAACTTGTTAGTTTAAGCCTTCTTGAACTACCAGATTGAGGATGTAGCCACAACACCTTACATGAAAAAATTCCCATTACAAACCAAGCTAAAGTTGTTTTGCATAAGTAGCTTATCTTTCAATAAGTCTTACAAATTATCATTTGCAGATGCATTGTTTAGCAAAATTGAGAATATTTTATCATCCATCTCTCATTCTTTCAAGCAATCATACACTTTCCTAGACATCTGATATCCAAAATGCGAAAGCCACTACAAAAAAAAAGTCCTTTAGTAGCAGTTAAAATTACGTATTTGTAGCGGTTTTAGCAGCTACAAATATCAGTAGTAGCGGTTGGAAGAACCGCTACAAAAAAACACCGTGACAAAATGATTTGTAGCAGTTAAAAATAACCGTTACTACATATCAAAAAACCGCTACTGTTTTTGTAGCGGTTACAGAAAACCACCACTACATGTGACTGAGCTGACATCCTTGTGATGACATGGTAGCGGTTCTCAAAACCGTTACAAAATGATATCTTGTCGCAGTTTTAGAACCGCTACAAAATTACAAAAATGCATCACCAAATATGGCGAGGAAAAATATTTTGAAATTCATTTGTAGCGGTTAACTAACTGCTACAAACGTTTCCCGCCATTATTTTAGTTGTAAAATTTATTCCCACCCTTTTTAAAAATTTTTGCACTTTGTAGCGAATTTTTTTCAACCGCTACTAAATATTCATAAATTTTTTAAAATTTTCTCCCGGTTGCAAAAATGTTAGTTATGCTTAGTAGCTGTTAGATAACCGCTACAAACGTAATCAATTAAAAAATATTAAATTAGTCAAATACTTTATTTTAATATAAATTCGTTAATCATTATATTTAATTAGTTAAATGTTACATTATCAATAATTTATATTTTAATTTAAATTATTACTAATTTTTAATTATAATTTTTTATTAATTAAATTTAATTTATTATGGTTTGATGTAAATAAAATAATGCATGTGAAAATGAATGGAATAATATTTGTGACGATATATGGAATAGTGTAAAGGGAAATGAAATAATATGTGTGGAAGCGTAAACAGAGAATAAAAATAATCAGAAAAAAAATTAAGAACACAAATGTTGAGTGAAAAAATAAATATTGCGATAATAATCATATTTGATCCGGGTTAACAACACTTACCTTATCAAAACAATTAATCTCCTTGAGAAAATCTAGAAGTTCGAGAGAAAAAGAGTAGAAAACGTATTAGAAAACGAAAGTGAAGTGTATTAAATGAGGTTTGATAGGGGTTTTTATATTGGTATCTGCGTACCTGTTTTGTAACGGTTGATGTTTCGTTTTTATAATGTTTAGTGTTAGTAGCGGTTAGTATGTCGATTTTTGTAGCAGTTCTATATTTTGTAGCAGTTCTTATGTGCAAACCGCTACAAATAATTTTCTAAAATTTTTGACAAAAAAAAGATTACATATTAAATCGTCAATTACAAAGTAATCTTTTTGAAAAAAAAAAAAACACACACACATGATTACAGATGAAATGTTTTGACAAAAAAAAAGATTACAGATTAAATCGTAAGCATAATTTTTTCTCTAGCTCTCAATCTTCGTCATGATCCCTACAAAAAAGAAATTTGGATAAAATGTTGCTTTTTAGTTGAATATGTTGGAACACAAATAACACTTTAATTAAATATTATTATTTCATAAAGCATATATTAAAAAACGTACCGAACTATAGGTAAATTGTCATCGCCGTTTGGGAAGAAATCCTCGAAGCTAGCTGGCTAGAACGGCTCACTCTCGTAAGCGACATTATTAGCATCACCTATGTCGTAAAGGTCCTGAGGCTTTAAGTGAACAACCATATGTCAATCCACGTGTCTCTCATGGCGACATAATAAACCTAATGGGCCTCTGAGGCTAGAATATATGGCTCATCATCTTTAGATTGACCAGCGTGAATCGGCCGGGAGAAATTCATTGATGTGATGCCTAAGTCGTTAGTTGTGAGTCCCCAGGACATTGTCGTATTCGCCCACAAACACTTGAATAGCGTCACGGTGAAACGGCCCTGGTAATTTATCTTGACCACATCAAGGAGCTTTCCATAATATGGGACGTCACCGAACTGCATGTTCTCGTCACTGCTGCGTGCATAACTCCTCGTCCCAAACGTTCCATATACACTTGAGTTTTGGGTCAGCAATCCCTGATCTCGTGAAACGGTGTAAAACTTGAAACCGTTTTGGGTCAGCAAGTGTAGCAGCAGCATCACCCTCATAGATGAATGGATCTTGAGGCGGGGAAGAATCCTCTTTAATGAATGGCGGGGGAGGGGGGGAGGTGTGAAGTGATCGTCAGGTATCAACCTGTTCAAGGAACTAACAAACCTATCCATGTAGTGCTACTGTCTAGCATACTAGCGATCGAATCTCTCCTGCATTCGCCTTTCCTTGGAAGCCTGCCTCACCGCTTGCACGGCCACCTGCGCAGCAACCCCCTCGGCAACACGCTGGGCGATAATCGCCTCCAAGTGATCCGGTGGTGGCCTTCTCGTGACGGAGGTTCTGGCCTCAGAGGCGAAGGCCTTGCCGTACACAGCGCTAGGCCTGGCGCCTAGGCCCATACCCCTAACGCGGCCAGGATGCTCGGCTGGTCCCATAGCAGCCTTCAACGGGGCCGTAGGATGCACAGACCCCTGTGACTCCGGGGGTAGCGACGATTGGAGCTTTGCCTAGCTTTGCTCAATCTGGGCCTGACGCACAAATTTCATAAAACATTAATGAAAAAATTTAATTCAATTTAAATATATTAAATTAACAATATAAAAAAAATTTTGTGTAACTTACTATGATCTGCTCTGCCTCCTCAGAGGTCGGCGTCCCATCACGGTGTCTATGGGTGCGTGTGAACAACTCCCCATAGTTCGTCTTCCGGTTCTCCTCTCTAGCCTTCGCTTGCTGAAAGAATTAAAAGAATAATAAGTTTGTCAAGTAAAAAATAAAACAACCAATCATTTAAACATAAAATTAATTTTCCTTTCAATTACCAGCTCACTGTAGGTCACAACAAACGTCTTGGATCCCACCCTCTGATGTGCCCGACTTGCGGTGTTCCTCCGAGACAAAGCCTGCAAGGAGGAGCAAACAAAAAGTTAAGTGAAATTAATTATTATTTTGAAAGTTTATAAACTATATGTAAAGTTTAAACTATAGAGTAATTTAGACTATAAATATAATTAACTAATATTTACACAATATTTCAAGTACATTTAAACTATAAATAATGTTAAACTACTAATTAAATAATTCACAAAAAATGTAAAGTATAATTAATTAAAAGACGTACTTGTCCAACTGGACTCCTTCGATATTGGACAAAACCTGCCCAGTCATTTGGGTCGACTCTGTTGGGGACATTCTCGATCAGCTGCTACAGAGGAACCCTCCCATCTCCATTATTTTTGTTGTATAGACGATTCCTCCAGTTCTTCCACCCATCCCCGATCTTCAGCATAGCATACCGTTCCACGTTCCCTCCCACATTAAACTTTTTCTGTATCATAATTTAATTATTAATTAATTGACTAAAATAAATAAATAAATAAATAACTAAACCACAATATATAAATATTATTAACATGTAAATTTTAATTAAGAAACATAACCTACCTGCACAATATCAATAAATGCATCATCCTTGTTCTTATCTGCAACGTGCTTCTAATTTTTGAAGTCGAGCGGGAACCAAGCCCAATTCCTGCCAAATTCCGATAGGTACCAGTTGAATAGGTGACCACCGTTGCCGACTGGCTAGTCCGTCTCTGTGTTCCAGGGGACCATGACTTTCGGCCCCTGCAACAGAGTTACCTCGGCAACATCAAGCAACCTCCTGCTGATGTTCTCATTTGTATCTGCACAAATGAAAAAACATGTTTTTATTGCTTTTAAATTTAAGGAAATGAAATTTAAATTTAGTGAATAAATTAATTATATTTACCTTCGACATCCACCACAAATTTGGTGGAACACGAAGACGAAGGTCGAGGGTTCCCTTGGTCCTGCTCGTTCTCCCTGTCCAAGAACTGCTGCGCCTTGCTTGCGGGCATGCCAATATCTATCTCTTCATCTTCATAGAGGTCGCTAATCAAAAGAGTAGCGCCTCATTCTCCTCCTACTGTCTCAAGAGTCTCCGACTCTGGGATTCGTTGACCCGCGAAGAGATTTTTCATATGTCTCAGGGGGGAGGGGGCGGAGGGATATTTGTAGGCCCACGCCCTCGCCCTCGCCCTCGCCCTTTTATATGCGATTTGCTGCCACTTCTTCTTATAAGTTTCCTCGATGGATCCACTCCCTTCCCTTTATCACCGTTAGTCATAATGTTCGACTCTTACCGTAAGTATACAAGTAAAAGTCAAAATGAAATGACAAGGGTGAGAGAAAAGTCAAAATGAAAGGACAAGGGTGAGAGAAACTGACGAGAGGAATTGCTTAAACCACGTCTTTTTGTAGTGGTTATTCTAAAAAAACCAATACAAATATATGAACATTGTAGCGGTTATTTATAACCACTGCATGAACCGCTACAAATTTACCTCGGTCTACAGACACTGTAGCAGTTACTTATAACCACTGCACAAACTGCTACAAAATATTTGACCTTTCAAATTCAATAGTGGTTTTGCCACTAACCGCTACTAATTTGAATTTTTTAACAAAAAAAATCCAAACTAATTGATTTATTAGTTTCACTAATAAACCAATTAGCGCGCGCGCGCACACACACACACACAAATAAGTGTACTCAAAATAGTCTAACAGGTCCGTGAAGATTGGGCTTCAATATAGCCACCGATCTCTCTGAAAAGGTTTACTGACTCAATTTGATCAACGATATTTTACAGAGAGAAAGGTGGCTACTATAAAAACCCAACCATCGGTTGCTTGTTAGACGATACTAAGAAGAATAGAAGTGTTCAGATCTGAGAAATAACCAAATCTTCATTGTCACTAAAGAGCTACCTCCGGCTTCAGGATGAGAGACAAATATTTGCCGCACTCATCTCTCGAGATAAGAGATGAGAGCTGCAGCTATTCGCATGTCTTCGTTTACCAAGCCGAGTTAGCTCATTTAGTGACAATGCAGATTCGGCGATTTTTCATTTTATATATTTTTTGTATGATATACGGTCAAGTATATATAGCTTAAATATTAGTAGCGGTTGTCTCAGAAACCCCTACCAATCTTAACTATTTGTCGTGGTTAGTGTATCACTATACACCAACCGCAATAAGACTGTGTCCTTTCGCTTTCTTGTAGCGGTTATTAATTAATAACTGCTACAACGTAACCATGACAAACATTCGCGCCAGTTGGCACGAACACTGGTGCCAAATTGGTAGCGGTTTTTTCATAAAAACCACGACAAATATACCGTTACAAAGATTCCGCCATTGCACTTTTGTAGTGGTTGTTCATGGGTAAACCCCTACAAAATACTGTTCCAACATGCGCGTGCTTTGGCGGCAGTTCTCCGCTACAAACTTGTAGCGGTTTTGTGTGAAACCGCTACAAATACGTGATTTTGTAGCGCTTTTTTATGACTGCTATTGTTTAACCGCTACAAATCAGGCTTTTTTTTTTTGTAGTGAGCTCCATCCTACAAAAGGAAAGTATTTTACTATTTAGTGTCCATTTTTCATCAACAAAGTGAGTTGTCAAACATATATCCTTCAAAAGTCATAATAGTTTAACAATCAGAAGTAAAGCATATTCTACCAATACGATTCTTCAATTTTTGTTTCAAAATATCCCTTGTTTGGTAGAAGAATTTCTACACATAAGCCATCATTGTTTTTCTAGTAACGAGCCTCACATTAGGATTCAATATCCTTAGTAGTTCTTTGACCCATTTATATTCAACAAGATCATGTTTAATTATACATAAAGCGATAATGTCCCTAATATGCTAATGGTCAATTTTCCTACACCTCATTTTGCCTTCTTTATCGAACATCATCATCATCACCCCAGTATCCTGCAATTTATCTAAAGGATTACAATTCTTAATTATGATGATTTACATGTGAGGTGCCTTTATCCCCAACCCTTGCAAATATGCCTTGACAACCATTACACTATGCATTAGCTACCCCTTCAATTTCAACTCTACTAAAATACCTTCACACATCAAAAGTCAAATGTCCTACCTTCTTAGGCTTTTAATTCATCAGTATCTTGAAGAGAATATGCCTTACCCTTAGCTGTCATAGCTAATGATTCATTAGTTTTTTCAGTTTTTTCTTGTAATTTTTGTGATAAAGACATTATACTGCATCAAATTGATATAAGCAGATTCATGAATGACATTAGGCTGATATAAGCAAATTGATGTTAGGCTGAATCAAGGATCAACAATACAGTATACTCAAATCAAACTTCCACGCAGTGACATAACCAAAACAATGAAAGCAAAATGAATCCCGAAAATTCTACTACTATTTTGAACAAGAGTGACATAACCAAAAAAAATTAGCAGTGCACTTTGACTTTGACATCATAAGATCAACAATTTGGTATCACAGGTATACATGGCGCTGAACTTCATGACAGTAACTAGCAAGCATCCCATGATTTTAAATATTTGTTATGAACAAGCACCTCTAACAAATAGGTGAAGAAATAACGTTCTGCAGCCTAGACTATGATGTCTCTAAGTTGAAAATCCTGGAAAAAAAAATTGAAATATAACTAATATGCATAATGCAATTAGAAAACAATAAACATAGCATTACTGTCATTGATCAAGTTAGTTGCCAAATATGATCAACCATCTATTTAGTTCCAAAATTTTATTTTGGTTCAATATCATCTACAAAGTTCTAGAAAAGTTGTTTTTATTATCAATTCCCCTAACTATATTGTCTAATGTTTCTTAGTTCCACCAATGGAATGTGGCTCATATTGGTTTAATGGGTTGAATGAAGATGCTAACAGGGTAAATATTTGATAGCTCAAGTCTAAATCAAACAGAAAGACCACTCTTGAACTATATCATAGTGACCAACAATTTTAACCTGTGATCTTCAGCATTAAAAAATACTGATAGAAGCTTTCATTATAATTCTCTTTTTAGATAGAACACTTTAGAGAATGAGTGGTGAAAAAAAAATACTACAAATAATAAAAAAAATAAAAATCGTGAATCAACGCTATGCATCATTCGAACCTAATTTGATAGAGTGGCGGAAAAGCTGGATTTGCAATCCATTGGAAAAGCTCGAAAGGCCAGAAGGGAAGGGATTGAGGGCTGGGGATGCAAAACAACATTGCGATCAATCAACCATTGAAGGGGTCAGGGCATCACTCTAACAGTGACTCGGCGGAGGGACAGTCAGTCGGTGCCTCGGGTGAGAGTGGTGGAGACTGAGATTGATTCAACGGCTAAGTGGTAGATAGTGATTCACAAGTTGGTGAGAGTGAGTGAGAGACCGAGATCGAAAGTTGCGAGTTGAAATTGAGTGAGTGATAGTGACTGTGAGAGACTGTCGAGTGTCAACTCAGATTGAGAATTGATTTTTTAGGGTTACTTCAATTTCATCTCCAGTCCCAAACACTCTCTTGCCTCTCAGTCAAGTACTTAAGCCAAGCTGTTAGGTTAATTTAAAAAAAATTAAAGGCGGGCTAACTCTTAAGGGTCTATTTAGAAACCTTCCAAAACCTAAGTTTTAGGTAGTACGAGGTAAGTATGTGAGAAGAGTTTTGTCTCAGCTTACGTGAAACCTAGATTTTGATGGATTGTGAAACCTGCACTAACTTTGTGAGGCTAACTTAATTTAGCAGCTTCAATTTATAATCTCGTTCCTTGAAAAGCCAAGACTTAAACAAGCCGTTTGGACAGGTTTGAATTGATTTCCCAATTCAAATAAGATAATATTAAAATCCTTCACTTACCCCACCCTTCATAAAAATCCCCCAGCCTCCCCCCTTCCCTCTGTTGAACCATAGATATCCTTGGTGAACGTTGAACCAACAATATCATTAAATACAAGGTTACACACACACACACACACATGTGAGCCTTCAACTAAAGGAGATCATATATAGACAACTACGTTACAATGATTAAATAAAATATTTCATCTATATACTCTCTTTGAATCAACTTATTATAAGGTATTTGACTAACAATCCACACAAACCAATAAAAAAGTTAAAGTCATTAAATTTGTCCTAAAATTTAATGAATTTTCAATACTACCCTTATTAATTACACTAAACTTTAATATCACATTAATTATTACTATTTTCCATTACCCTTATTAATTATGAGATATACATGAAAACAAATATTTAATGCTCTTTGGAAATAAGATAATTTCTTATGAAAAAGACTAAATATACTTGTTAGTTGGTGTTTTATAAAAAGGATCATACACGTACATCCATTTTGTTGGTGTGATTGGGTTGTATGACATGAGAGAGTTGACTCTTGAAAAAGGCTCATGAATTACAAGGTTCATGAATTATTTGGAAGAAATCTTGAAAGGATTCATAAGAGATCACATGTTTCATGAATCATCGAGAGGTAACGTCATTCACTACCAAAAAAAAAAAAAAAAGCTGATTATTAACGGAGTTTGTGCTAAAATTTTGTCAGTCGCTACAACGGGATATTTCTATTTCTGTTGCTAATTTCAAAGTCAAATTCTTTTAGTGATGGAACAATTGTCATAGGCAGCTGTTGTAACATTCCAATTTCTATGATTTGAATATTGGACTATGTAATGGAAATTAAGGCCTATTTTTTCTTAATTTATTTTAAGAAAAGAATAAATTCAAAGAATATTTATAAGTGACAAGTTTTAGACCTAGGGAATAAATATTATGGAATAAATATTTTAAGGCTTATGGAAGATTAATTGGGAAAGAAAAATCCTTATATGAAATTAAGGATTTATTTCTACATTTATCAAATATTTGCAATTAAATCTAAATTGTAAATAAAGTAATGTTTTTTTTTAAAAAAAAGAACAAAGAAAATCATATGGGCCCTAAAGCATGGAGCAATGATAATTATAAGAGCCCATTATACCAAAACCATTTCTTAGGCCCAAACAAAACATCTCCAGTCAAAACCGAAAAGAAAATCAAAAGCTGATCAAACCACAATCTGGTTTGCCATTGAGAGTTGACACAGATGGTAAGAGATCTAGGACTAGACCCTTGGGTCGTGAGTTCAATCCCCTCTGCCGTCGCTGGGACTCTTTTGGTAGGCGATCTCGTAAGTCCCCAGTAAGTGCTCATGGAGCTCGGGGCCGTGCCTTGACCTTGGTAGGGGACTGGTGTCGAACCCCTCCAAAACTTTTTTATAAAAAAAAAACCATAATCTGGTTTCAGCGTGCTTTTCGGGAAAGCAGAAGCAGGTTATGAATACCAGAGAAAACAAAACGAAAGAATGAAACTGAACCCACTGTCAAACACTCAAACCGAAAGAAGCAAACACGTTGGCAGCAGAAAATCACAACCAAACCCTTAAGCAAATCACGCAAGGTGCAGCTGACAGTGAAGGACCATATCCCTCGAGCCCTGTGATCTGTTAACTGATGAGTAATGCACCTGGACAGATGGTTAGATGGGAGTTTCCTATTTAAATGGTTCTCCTGTCAGTTTCACGTCTTCCTCTCAGCATTCAGAAAGAAAGAGAACGCAGAAAAAAAAGGGAAAATTGATTACAGGGCCCAAGGAAGCAAAATAATTACAAAAAAGATCCAAGAAACATTCACATGCCAGAAAAGGCCTTAGGGCCTTTCTGACATTTTTTCAAAAAATGTTAGCAACTAGATCAGTAGCGGTTAACAATTATATCAGTCTCCATTAACAACTAAATCAGTCTAATTAACAACTACATTTTAACAACTACATCTGTAGCAATTAGCAACTATGTCCGTACACTTTTGTTTGAAAAAATGCCAGAAAAAGCCCTAGGGTCTTTTTTGGCATGTGAATGTTTCTTGGGCCTTTTTTGTAATTATTTTGCTTCCTTGGGCCCTGTAATCAATTTTCCCTAAAAAAAAAGTGAGAAGGATCAGTGAGAGACCATGCTTCTCGAGCCCCGAGTCAATTATCCATCGGTCATGCTTCTTAACTGGATCTGCATGAGCTCTATAAGAACCAAGTTTAGCCTTGGTCTCATCCGTTTCTCATTCTATCGTGAGCTGCAGAGAAAAACAGAAAGAAACCAAGAGAGGTTGAAGAGAGGAAGAGAGTCCGAGAGAGTTAGAGAGAAGTGAGAGAGGAAGCTGAAACTCACTGGTCCTCTGCTCTGTGTCGCGTAAACAGGGGAAGGGAACCAGTATTTTCCTTCAACGTGTCGACTGAAGTTTCAAAGGTGACTGCCATCTTTCCTTCCTCTCATTTTTCTGTCACAATCACGATTAGGATGAAGCTAAAAGGATCTAAAATGAAGCTAAACTAAAACAAACCAAAACTGAACTTAAAACAGGGGGTTTGTTAGTTTCGGTTTTCTGCACTTTAACATGTAAAACATGAATATTAAAGAGGAAGGGAGACGTGGTGTATGTGTGTTTAATTATGATTGTTCCTCTTAGGTGTTTAGCGGTCATCTCCCACGGCTGGACCATGTCGTGTTATTGCTCAAAACTTTGCTGCCTGAAAGAAATTTTTGAAGTATAGATCTATTATTATTGCATGTAAGGGACCTAATAACTACCACGCGAATGTAGCTCTGTGTGTGTTGCTTTATGCCGTGAGAGAAGAGGGAAGAGGGAGCTTATGGTGCATCAATATATACATATGTGTGTAAGTGTTTATATGTGGGTGTAAATCGAAAACACGGAGAAGTGATTAATATGTGCTACAAGACAAAAAGGAAAGGAGTGTGTGGTTGAAATAATATAGATATACATACACATAAAAAATGATGACGTGCTGTGGGAAGGAAATGGGAAGGAAAGAAACAAGTGTAGTTCATTAATGTATATATTACTACATAAAAAGCAAAGCAAAAACGTTTTTTTTTTTTGCTCGAAGAAGAACTTCCATTTCCACATTATAACAAACAAGTCTGATACAGATAGACACAGTGATACAACATAATAACAGGTAAACAGCCCATACAAGGCACGGGCTTTTCCAAAAACAAGCAATAGGCAACAATTAACCAAAATCACCATTCTCCCAGGCGTGGTCATCGGAGCTACCATTCATGGAAGAAGAAGTCTGTTGGGCATCTGAAGCTAGAAGAGACATTAAGGAGGGTGTTGGTCAAGAGACCCACCCAATTGGGCACACCCCTTACAAGTGGTTGTTGCGAGGTGATATGCAACATTACCCCCACGTGGAGTGAAAGAAAGAGAGAACCCAGCTTTTGGAAGCAAGAAGACTAATTATATCATGAAGGATACTTTTGCAACGTGAGTCATGAGATGCCGGTGAATGGTGATTTATCAGCTACACAATTGATCAAAAGAAGACAATCTGATTCAAATACAGCCTTATCAATCCCCAAATTCTGAGCAATCAAAAGGGCCCTCCTGAGTGCTAGAGCTTCTGTCATGAAAGCAGAAATAGACTTCAATTTATCCACAAAGCCCCATTTAAAGATCCCAAACCTATCTCTACAGATTATACCGAGAGCAGCCCCCTTATTCATTCCTTGAAACGCCCCATCACAGTTGATCTTTACATAATCAGATTGGGGGGGGGGGGGGGGAGGGTAACCAAGTGTCCGAACTGCAAGAAACTCCATCCATTCTAATCGGGTTTGGACTTGGTTTAATTATATTCATATATATGTTGCTAAGAATATATGCTAGCTGTAAGTGTGTGTTTATATATATATATATATATATATATATATATATATATATATAGACACACACACACATATATATATATATATATATAAATATATTATGGATGACGTTTTATCTGTGAAAGAAGGAAACAAAAAGGATGTTTTTGGTTTCTGTTGAGAATAAACAAATAAAAGGAATTAATGATAAGCAATTAATAAGAGTTTATATTAATTAAAGAGAGTTAATACCAATTAGTAATTCCAGAATAAATAGAGGGAAATTAGTATCAATATTAGGATGGTAATAATAACAATTAATGTTATTATTATTAGGAAGGACTGATAATGACAAGTAATAGATAGGGAAATTATTATTATTATTTGGATGATAACAACAATAACAATAACAACAACAATAATAAAATTATTATTGTTAAGGGAAATATTATTCAACTAAAAGTGTCAGGATTAATTAAAAAGGGTATTACCGGAATAAAATTTACTAGAGGTATAGGAGTCATAAGTGGCAAGGCAATCTCCTAGGATGTTAATATTGCGGTGATGATATTATAGGATACCCGGGAAAGTTTGGAAACAGTACCGAAAGGTGAACGTACCACTAGCACCAAGGTCTAAAGTACGAACGTGTACTGTAACTCTAACTCTTATGTTGTTTGTATGTTTTATATGTGATGAGATAATTCATAGAGTCATGGACAAAACTGGGTCTTGAGTCATGGACAAAACTGGGTTTTGGGTCATGGACTGTGGCTAAGACTGGGTCTTAGGCTACCTTTTTAAATACATTCATCTTTTATTTCACTACTAGAAAATAGTGAATTTGCTATGAAATATTTTCCGTCGCAAAAGGTGGGATTTTTGCGACGGAATTCAAATTCCGTCGCAAAAAGACGAAATTTTACGATGAAAAAGCAAATTTTTCAAATTTGTGATGGAAAAAAAATTTCCGTCCCGTCGCAAAATTGTGACTGAAAATAAAAAAAAAAAATTGCGACGGAAAATAAATTCCGTCGCAAAATTTTGTGATGGAATTTATTTTTCGTCGCAAAACCGCAAGGGTTTTATGACGGAATTATTTTCCGTTGCAAAACCCTTTGAGTTTTTCATAACTCTTCATATTTTATATATTTAAGGTATATTTTGGAGATATTTGGAGAGTTATCTAAACAATTTTGAGAGATTTCTATGAGATTATGTGATTATAAGATTAAATTAAATTTGTGCATCATTTGTGGGGTTTCAATTTAAAATAAATGTTTTTGAGTTTAGGAAATAATTAATAGTAATTGGAAGTTTTTAGAAAAAAAAAGAAGAAAAAGAAAAAAAAAGAATAAATAACGATTTCAATTATTATTATTATTTACTATCATTACTATTGCTTCAGATCACGTCATTTTGGATTAATTGAGATGAATGAATTAGTGGGATATGGTGCGTGGGCCCACACGAATGGAATGAGTTAATTGAATGAGGACCTAAATCAAGGATCAGAAACGCACTGGAGGGAGCACTAGTATTTCATTGGCTTTCTTTCAATTGAATGGTAAATTAATTAGGCTGGAGAAGGACAAAAAGGTGGGCCCACGAA
Source organism: Acacia confusa (assembly GCA_037074495.1). NCBI lineage: Eukaryota > Viridiplantae > Streptophyta > Magnoliopsida > Fabales > Fabaceae > Acacia > Acacia confusa. The sequence continues at coordinate 8,588,244 of CM073508.1, read as the reverse complement.
GTCATTGAATAGACCAAAGAAATTAAACCTAAAAGGGGATGAAAAGAGGGAGTCAGATGGCTGGAAGAAATAAAAAAAGAAAGCAACACGCTGACAGCCAGGGACGCAGAGGAGTCTGGACGCAACACGCAGAGCAAAAACCAGAGACGCTGAACGGCAGAACAGGAGGCACGCGTCAGCAATCAATTAAGAAGGAGAGAAGCAGTCACGCACAAGAGAGGCAAAGACGCAGCATAGGAGGCGACATACAAGAAAAGATTCAGCCGGACATCAACGATTTGGAGGGAGAGATCATATTCTTGATTCTTTTTCTTTATGAATTCTGAATCTTTATTATTATTTGCTGAGATGAATTTAAATAAAGCCATGCGTGGCTAATTTTCTTTGTAACCTAGAGGACCTATGAACTTGTTTGGATTTTAGAGATTATTCCCATTAACTAGTTTTGCTTATTTTTAATTCAGTTTATTTAATCTTGTTTTAATTGTTATTGTTTAGTGATTGACCACCATTGAACATGCTTTGGGGATTTAAGATTGAACTTGGCAAAGAGAATTTTAAATTGACCTTGAGATTAAATAATGTGGAATTAGATTTTTAATTTAATTTGTAATTTAATTGACAATCCAAAGGTTGCAAACAAGAGTCCAACAATAAGCATAAAACTTCGAATTACCAGTCTAATCCAAAAGAAATAAGTTTACAATCTAAAACTAGATTGTTCTCAATTAACACAACTCGGAATTATTTAAAACTAAATAATCTCAAATTTGAATTAAAAAGATAAAAAGAAAGACACTCCCTTGTGATCTTCATGTGTAAGCTCTAGGCTCTAGTCTCCTCCATGCTCTTTCCAAATTGCCTCCCAAAGAGCTTACGCTGCCATAGAAATCATTCCTCCTCCCACAGCCAAACCAGTCACTGCCATGATGAATATGCCAATGAACTCACCAACCAATCCGTGCGTGAGAGGGATAGGATGAAGAATTGATTAAATGGAGGTGGGGTCTGCGTGGGTGAATTGCAATTGAAGAGTAGGTGACGATATGAGTAGGAATGGAATGAGGAATTGATTAATTCAATCCTCTCCTGCAAGTGCGTCTCTCCGTCTTCGGCTCAGCGTGTTGGCGTGTCGCGGCTGTAGGGTGATGATCTTGCGGCTCGGTGCTGTCTTCTTGCCGAGTGCTGTTAGGTTTCTTAAAGGGAGGAAGATAGGGCTTTTTAGGGTATTAACTTGAGTCCAATAAAATCTGATAAGCCCAATAAGTTCTACCATTGGGTTCCTTTTTAGCTTCCCTGAAAAATTCTGCACTTATAGGATATTATAAAATCACAATCTATCATATATCAAGAGATATTATTTAATCAGAATATTAATAATTTAAGCCCAATATCTTATAATTAATTTACATTTATATTATTTCCTAAAATAGGCTAACAATCTAAATATTATCTAATAATTCCAAATTAGCCTAAAATAATCCCCAAAATAAATGAAATAAGGTGGGATAAAATATATAAAATTGGCCTGGGCAAAACAAATCAAGACCAAGGGAGGATAAAATAAAAGCAAAACTAAAACTAAACTAAACTAAACCAAAACTTCAAAAAAAATGAATGTTCCAATCACAAGTAATAAGCAAACAAAAGCATTTCAACACTTATCATATCCAAGTGATATTCTCATAAATCAAGGAAACAAACATCATGGCAATTTACTTGACGAAGGGGAACCTAAGCCAAAAATCCCTCACCAAGGATAATGTGTACGTCACTCTTCTCTCTCAAAAGTGTATAGGTTTGTGTTTACACTCAAATCCATCCCTACCTAGTACTCTTTCCATAGGCTTGACAAGAATCTAAGTTCTCCACCACTAATAAAGCAAGTGCATGTATAAATCCAAAGGACTTTTATTAGGTTGTAGTGGGGCTAATGTTAAAAAAAGGAAAGGGCAAGTGTTTGGAAAAACAAAGTTAAATATCTTAAAAGATGGAGAGAATGATAAATGGAGAATGTGGGATGTAAGAAACCAAACTAAATCTAAATCGAGTCATCATTCTTTTTCCCTTTTTTCTTCCTTTCTTTTTTTTTTTCTTTCATATTTTTTTCTTTTTTCAATTTCTATTTTTTTCTTTTTTTTTTTTTTTTTTTTCTTTTCGAGATAACCTACCATATTTTTCACAATGACCCAGTTCCTACTTTTATGCATGTCCTTCCATCCACAACAGATATAATGCAATTCTCTTCAACTCTCAAGACATTCAAAAGGGTGGATTTTTTTTTTTTTTTTTATTGACTATGGGTGTAGACAAACTAGAAGGAATATAGGCTCAAGGGGCTAAACGAATGACATATGTATGAAAAGGGTAGGCTTTTTGGCTTATCTGGCTAGAATGAAAATGAATGCCTTTATCATTTTTATAAATGCACATGCAGAAAATATGGCCTCAAATAAGATTCAAGTCAAGTTCTAGATCAAGTGAAGAGATAAGGGTACACACAGAGAAAGTATACTAGGCTCAAAATCTCACTAGGTGTATATGATCATTAGCCTAAATTCACCAAAGTCAAATTCATTGCCACTTAGTTCACTAACTCAAAACATGATCAATCACTTTTCAAATAAAAATGCATCATACTAAAGTTACTTAAAACTTGAAATTTTCACATTCAACACAGTTGATCCCTCCCCCACACTTAAACATTGCATTGTCCTCAATGCAAAACGGTCATAGTATATCACAAAGACAAGTAATACGTGGCACTACTCAACTCAGTAGTATGACAATGAGTAATATGACAAAGCAAAATAAAAGAGTGAAGGAAGGAATACAACCGGTGTCTACATGGTGTCACGTAGTGTAGCAGCCTCCACTGTCTGAGTGGAGAATCCATCAAAGAACGGCTTCAAGCGGTGTCCATTGACAGTGAAACATTTGCCATTTGGTTCTCTTTTGATCTTCACAGCTCCATGAGGGAAGACATCAATGACAATGAAAGGTCCCTCCCATCTCGAGCGGAGCTTTCCAGGCATGAGTTTCAATCGGGAAACATATAGTAGAACTTTTTGGCCCACTTGAAATTCTCTCTTCATAATGAGTTTGTCATGGATTGCTTTAGTTCTTTCCTTATAAATTCTAGCATTCTCATAAGCTTCTCTTCTTAACTCTTCAAGCTCTTGCAATTGCAACTTCCTTTCAATACCAGCACTAGTAAGATCGAGGTTGCACCTTTTAATTGCCCAGTATGCCTTATGCTCTACCTCCACTGGCAAATGACATGCTTTGCCATAGACAATCCTATATGGAGACATGCCAATTGGACTTTTATATGCTGTCCGATACGCCCAAAGTGCATCATCGAGCCTTTTACTCCAATCCTTTCGGTTAGGTTGCACTGTCTTCTCTAAAATGAGCTTGATTTCTCTATTGGAGAGTTCTGCCTGACCATTTGTTTGAGGGTGGTATGGGGTGGCCACCTTATGCATCACCCCATATTTACTTAATAGGCTCTGAAAACTCCGATTGCAAAAATGAGTTCCTTGATCGCTAATGATGGCTCTAGGAATGTCAAACCTGCAAAGAATGTGAGATCGAACAAAGGAAACCACTACAGAAGAGTCGTTAGTACGAGTGGGGATTGCTTCAACCCACTTTGACACATAATCTACAGCCAACAAGATGTATATGTAACCAAATGAAGTGGGAAAAGGTCCCATGAAATCAATACCCCAGACATCAAAGACTTCACAGAATAATAAGGGTTGTTGGGGCATCTCATGCTTCCTAGAAATATTACCCACAAACTGACACCTGAAACACTTCTTACAAAATTCATGGGCATCACGAAATAGACTTGGCCAAAACAATCCACTTTCTAAAACTTTCCTAGCAGTACGTTTGGCACTAAAATGTCCCCCACATGCAAGAGTATGACAAAAAGTTAAGACAGACTCAAATTCAACATCAGGAATGCATCGCCTAATAATTTGATCACTACAAATATGCCACAAGTAAGGATCATCCCATATGTAGAATCTAACATCTCTCTTAAACTTATTCAATTGATGTTTATTCATGTCAATTGGCAGAACAGATGCAACTAAATAATTAGCAATGTCAGCATACCAAGGGACAGAAACAATAACCTCACAGAGCCTTTGATCAGGAAAGTCATCTAAGGGTAAAGATGTTACCGCAGGTGTTTCAATCCTACTCAGATGATCAGCTACCATATTCTCTGCACCACTCTTGTCACGAATCTCCACATCAAACTCTTGTATCAGAAGTAGCCACCTAATGAGGCGGGGTTTGGAGTCTGGTTTCTTAAACAAGTACTTGATAGCTGAGTGATCTGTAAAGACAATCACCTTTGTGTGAAGGATATAGGATCGAAATTTCTCTAGCCCAAAGACGATTGCAAATAGCTCTTTCTCTGTGGTAGTGTAGTTAGCTTGAGCAGCATCTAAAGTTCTAGATGCATAGGCTATGATATGTTGTTTCTTCTCTACTCTTTGGGCAAGAACGGCACCTAATGCATAGTCAGAAGCATCACACAAGAGCTCAAATGGAAGGCTCCAATTAGGTGGCTGAATGATGGGGGGTGTAGTGAGTTTCTTCTTTAACTCATCCCATGCGTACCTGCAAGCATCATCAAAAACAAAACCCACATCTTTCTGCAATAAATGAGACAATGGCAATGTTGTCTTACTAAAATCATGGATAAATCTTCTATAAAATCCAGCATGCCCAAGAAAAGAACGTACATCTTTCACACATGAAGGATATGGAAGAGAGGAAATAATATCAACTTTCGCTTTATCAACCTCAATACCATCATGTGAAACAACATGCCCCAAAACAATTCCTTTCTTAACCATAAAATGACATTTTTCAAAATTCAACACAAGATTATATTGAATGCATCTTTCCAAAACCTTGTCTAAACTAGTCAAGCATGCATCAAAAGAATCACCATAAATAGTGAAATCATCCATGAAAACTTCCATGCAATGCTCAAGAAAATCAGAGAATATGGAAACCATGCAACGCTGAAAAGTGCCTGGTGCATTACATAAACCGAATGGCATGCGTCTATATGCAAAGGTTCCAAATGGAAATGTGAATGTAGTCTTATCTTGGTCCTCAGGTGCAATAGAAATTTGGAAATATCCAGAAAAACCATCCAAAAAGCAATAATGTGATTTATTGGCCAGTCTTTCTAACATTTGATCTATGAAGGGGAGGGGGTAGTGATCCTTTCTAGTTACTGAGTTCAGTTTTCTATAATCAATACATACTCTCCAACTGTTTTGAACTCTAGTTGGAACTAGCTCACCTTCATCATTGCGAACAACAGTAATACCAGTTTTCTTAGGTACTACCTGAACTGGACTTACCCAACGACTATCAGAAATAGGGTAGATTATACCTGCAGACAGAAGTTTAGAAACCTCTTCCTTTACCACATCAAGGATTAATGGATTGAGTCGTCTTTGTGGCTGTCGTACAGATTTGGCACCATCTTCTAGTAGGATTCGGTGCATGCACACATTTGGGTTGATTCCAGGGATATCAGCAAGAGTCCACCCAATAGCTTTTATCCGTTGCCTGAGTACTTCTAGGAGGCGGGTCTAGAGGACATCTTAGTTAAGGTAAAAGATTTCATATTCCCTGCAGACTTTTATGTTCTTGATATGGATGATGGTCGGTTTAGACAGAAAGGACACTCATCTCTAATTTTAGGTAGGCCTTTCCTTAAAACTGCTAAAGCTATGATAGATGTCCATGCTGGTAGCCTTACTCTAGAATTTGCTGGTGAAACTATTAGATTCAATGTACTTGAATCCATGAGACATCCCCCTGATGATTGTGCAGAAATAGATGTTAATGTTGTTGATGCTATTATGGATGATTCTGTTAAAGATCTTGAAGAGAGCATGCTTAGTAGATCATGTGATATTGCTGGTTTAGATGATAGCATCTCTTGTTCATGTGCTAAAATTGGTAATTGTGACACATGTGTTGACCTTGATGCTGCTGATATTGATATTTTCACTGATGCTATTAAGAATATGAGATACTCTAAACATAATGCTTCTGTGCCTAATTGTAGCATTGATGATTCTTCTGCTCTTACAGTTTCTACTGATGCTTCCCAAGATGGGAAAGTTTGTTCTTCTGTCTGTGAGTCTATTGTGCAGGTTTCTAGTTTGACAGATGCTGAATTGAAGCCGCTCATACCTTCAATTGATCAAGCCCCATCCTTAGAGTTGAAGGCGCTTCCTGAGTCATTGAAGTATGCCTATTTAGGGAAGGACGAGACACTTCCTGTGATTATAGCTAGCGACATAGCTGCTGATGAGGAGACCCGCCTCCTAGAAGTACTCAGGCAACGGCGCCAAAATTGATCGATGATACTTTTGTCGTTAAAGTGATCAATTAAACTAGGTCCTAATTAATTATGCAGTTTAGGGTCAACCTAGGTCATTCTCCCAAGGAGCAAGCTGTGGGTTTTCTTTAGGACTAATTTTCAAGTGATAAAAGATGCAGTAGAATGTAAACGGACCTAAACTAGAATGCAAAATACTACTACCTATATGCAATTAACTAACTAAATGGACTAATGCAATTGACTCTAAAACCTATATGAAAATGAGACTAATTTGTATGAATTTGAATGCAATTTTTGGGGGTTTTTTTATGAGAGAAGAATTAAAATCCTAATAGAAAGAATTGATTAAAGGCAAATAAAATAATAAAGGTCTAGTTCAGTTATGATGACGAAGGGGACAACTTAGGAATTGCAAGGAGTAAACTTTCTTAGCCCAAATTAATTAATTAGACCCAAGGGAGATTAATAGATTTAATTACCCAATTGAACACGGGAAACCCTCTAGTTCAATAACACATATCTCACTAGAAAACTCATAATGAAATAAGCGGTGGCTAATTAAACCCCATTTAAAACCAATCATAAAATAATCTTGAAAATCTTGTTTACAATTATCTAATTGAACAACCAGATAATTTATCAACCCAATTAAACAATTACGATGATAAACCAAATTAACAATTAAATTAATAACGAAAACTCAATTACTAATTTAATTGACAATCCAAAGGTTGCAAACAAGAGTCCAACAATAAGCATAAAACTTCGAATTACCAGTCTAATCCAAAAGAAATAAGTTTACAATCTAAAACTAGATTGTTCTCAATTAACACAACTCGGAATTATTTAAAACTAAATAATCTCAAATTTGAATTAAAAAGATAAAAAGAAAGACACTCCCTTGTGATCTTCATGTGTAAGCTCTAGGCTCTAGTCTCCTCCATGCTCTTTCCAAATTGCCTCCCAAAGAGCTTACGCTGCCATAGAAATCATTCCTCCTCCCACAGCCAAACCAGTCACTGCCATGATGAATATGCCAATGAACTCACCAACCAATCCGTGCGTGAGAGGGATAGGATGAAGAATTGATTAAATGGAGGTGGGGTCTGCGTGGGTGAATTGCAATTGAAGAGTAGGTGACGATATGAGTAGGAATGGAATGAGGAATTGATTAATTCAATCCTCTCCTGTAAGTGCGTCTCTCCGTCTTCGGCTCAGCGTGTTGGCGTGTCGCGGCTGTAGGGTGATGATCTTGCGGCTCGGTGCTGTCTTCTTGCCGAGTGCTGTTAGGTTTCTTAAAGGGAGGAAGATAGGGCTTTTTAGGGTATTAACTTGAGCCCAATAAAATCTGATAAGCCCAATAAGTTCTACCATTGGGTTCCTTTTTAGCTTCCCTGAAAAATTCTGCACTTATAGGATATTATAAAATCACAATCTATCATATATCAAGAGATATTATTTAATCAGAATATTAATAATTTAAGCCCAATATCTTATAATTAATTTATATTTATATTATTTCCTAAAATAGGCTAACAATCTAAATATTATCTAATAATTCCAAATTAGCCTAAAATAATCCCCAAAATAAATGAAATAAGGTGGGATAAAATATATAAAATTGGGATTTATCAATTTGCGTCTAGGATAGGCATATACCTAGAAGCTCCACATAATCAAATTAGAGTGAGCCCGAGTTGGATTGCATCTTAATTAGTCGTGTGAGGCATTGCATGATTAATTGAGATAGGTATATAAATGGACCGGAAGGCATTTATAAACATTAATACTCTAGATTAGCTGATTAAATTAAGTTAAAATTAATTTCGTGGGAATAAAATCTAATAAACAAACAAGGGATTAGTGACTCTAGGTTGTCCTTTTGATATTGAAATTTGCTCTCCGTGAAAAGTTCTGTCGATATTGATTTCTTATCTTATTTGCATTTCTTTCTACGTATTGAAAACAATTCTATTCAACTTAAACGAAAAAGGAAATTTGACATCTAATTACTAGCTAAATTGAGTCTCTGTGGGATGACCTTGATTTATCACTTGCTATTTTTACGACCCGTACACTTGCGGTGCTTAGTTAAATTTTGGTAGCATCAAGTTTTGCGATGGATTTATTTTCCATTGCAAAACCTCAAGGGTTTTGTGACGGAATTTTTTCCGTCCCAAAACCCTTTGAAAAATTTTGCGACGGAAAATTTTTCCATCACAAAATTTTGCTTTTTTGCGACGGAAAATAAATTCCGTCGCAATTTAAATTTGCGATGGAAATTAAATTCCGTCACAAAATTTCGTTAGAAAAATAAATTTCTCCCCCCTAATTCTTTCTCTCATTCTTCATTTCTTTTCTTCATTTTTCATTCATTTCTTCATTTTCTTTCGTTTTTCATTACTTTCTTGTTTTTCTTCTTCAGTCACATGGGATCTCAGTGTTGCTTCTTCTTCCTCCCCAGGTTAGTAGCTTATTTTCATTGCTTTCTTCTTCTTCTTTCCCTTCCCTGTTTTCATTCTTTCATTCTTCTTCACTGTCTTCTTTATTCTTCAACTTCCCCTTCCTCATCTAAAAAATGAATCATGCTTTTATAGAGTATGTGCTTTATTTTCTATGTATGTTCTGTATGTATACATATTTTACTGTGTGTTCCCTGTTATGTGTGTGTTGTCTGTACATTTATTGGATGTGGGTATGAATATGTATATGTATGTAGTTTGCTACAAGAGAAAGATGAGGACGTGGGTTGTGAGTATGCAGTGGAAAGAAATAGATATATAGGATCATTTTTATATATTTTTTAAGATTTTTTATATATCTTTTTATGCAATTTTATATATTTTTTAATAATTTTAAATTTTTTTTATTTTATAAATATTTTTTACGATTTTTCTAAATTTTAATTTTTATTTAATTTTTTGCGGTAGAATTGGGTTTCGTCGCAATTGCGACGGAAATTTTTCCGTCGGAAACCCTTTTGGGTTTTGCAATGGAAAATTTTCTGTTGCAAAACCCAAAGGGGTTTGCGACGGAATTTTTTCTGTCGCAAATTTCAAAATTTGTGACGGAAATTCAATTGCGAGGCTTTTTTTGCGACGGACGAATTTTGTCGCAATCCTATTTTGCGACGGAATTTTTCCGTCACAAAAAACCAATTTTTTTGTAGTGTTTGATAACCAGTTATAGTCTTGGTAATGCCGTATGGATATTTTCCTAGCGCTGAGGACATGCTCTGGGCGTGGCACTGGTTTATGTGCAAACTAAGTGGACCTTATATGGGCTGTGTGCTATGTAGAGGTAAACCTTACATGGGTTGTGTGCTATGTAGAGGTATTGTTGAGATATGAACTGATACATGTGCTATGTGCTATGTATAGTTATATGCTGAAATATAATGAATATCTGTTATACATATACTGTTTATACTTGAGCATAAAGGTTAATTGTTACCTGAGATTTAATGGGCATTGAATCTTAGATTTTACCCTAGCTTCAGGATCAGGAGGATCGGGAGCAGGAGAAAGGGTAAGCAAAACGCGTAAAGACTCGGAAGGAGTTGCATTTTGGAATAGCATCAAATATAAGTTGTTAAACCTTTCGGATTACTGTAACCTAATACATCAACCGAGATCACCGCAATAAATATAAGTTGTATCACACATTTATTCCTTCGGGAATTTTAATTAACTAACATATGTCCGCACATATGAAATCAGTTACTCAGTCGTCCAAATGATTAAGTAAGCTCTTTGTTGTGACTTACTCTGATCTGTTAACGTCTACACTTTGATAAATACACACGAAGTAGTTTAATGAGAGATCGAGGATAGTAATTGGACCTCATAATGGACTTAGGAAATAGGGGCGTTATAGCTGTGGGATAGCTCGGTGGATCAAGAGTTTCTCACACAGTTTGAGTGCATGGAACTCCCACGATGTGAGATTCTTCTTCACTCTACTGCTGCAATAATGCATCGTAAAAAAGCAGAAAGGCCTTTTCTTTAATTTTTTTGCATCATGGGTCCTTCATGAGGATTTTGAGAGACTTGCAAGAGATACATGGGCTACATGGAGCTAGAGGAAGTTCTCACCCAACAAGATCAATTATGGGTGCAACATTCTAAATGTAACCGGTAATTGGTATTCTGTTGTAGTAGTTCCACTTTGTTTAGGAGAGGGAGAGCTAATAAGATTTGGACCGTTAAAAGCTGATCTTGATGGTTTAGATTTTGGTTTTTTTAAGAAAATATTTTAATGGGTATAAAATTTAAACTAAAAATAATCTCTAAATTGTTATTTTTTTTCAAGAAAAAGATTTTTTATTTAAAAGGTCATCAATTTTTTTTTTAAAAAAATTCACATATGGACTGTCTCGAATATATATTAGCTCTTCCTGCTAAGCACTAAGCAAAGTGCGTAGTAGGGAAACTGGTGCTCTTATTTATGGGTCATAAGAACACCAAATACTTCCATGCAAAGGCCAATGGGAGGAGGATATGAAATAAAATTGTAGCCATCAAGAATGAGAGGGAGATATGGACGGATGACATGAATGAATGAGATCAAACAGCTAGCTAATGAGTTCTTCATCCAGCTGTTTAATTAGAGATGACGGTGGCGGCCAAAACCTGCCTCTTGGAGATATATATATCCTTCCCTAGTTTTGACGCATTGAAGCAGGAGGAACTGAGAAGTGAGATTTCTAATGAGGAATAAATAAAATCAGCAGTGTTTAACGTAGTGTTAGTGGCGAGAGAACTTGGAAGGTAGAAACTGATTTCAAGTTTCAGTTTAATAATGTCTGTAAGTGCTAATCATGATTAAACTATGCTTAAGAGACATTAAAATGATTATTTAAACACATATCAAGTACAAGTAAAAGAATGTAAGATTCAACTTTAATTTATTGCAACAATTCGCGACGACTGATAATATAACACAAGATGAGAACACTCATCATACAAGGCAACTTATTCCAGGAACAAATTTTGTAAAACAAATGGGAAACAGGAAATAATCGCCACAAGTTTCTTTCAGTTAACAAACATCTTTAGCCATAATCAACATTCAAAGTTTAATATGATTTGCAACATCGCTCCTCGCAACCCGGCCACTTAAGGCTATGTATTCATAATTGTCAAATGCTTTATATCGTCTTGGATGGTCTTCATCAATTAGCACTTCTTGTGTTTGAACAAGCTTACTGTTCATGGAAGATAATCCAATGGAGTACCTCTCCTGATCTTCCCTCATAATGACTTGATGTTCACAAGATGGGATCCTGTCATTGCTCCAAACCTAGTATATATATAAGCTTTCATTTATTCACAAGACTTTTCAAAACAATGATATGAGATAAAAAAAAAAAAAAGTAACCCACCTTCATTGCATCGCCTGCCAGGACCAGAAACAGAGAGGGTGAGGCATCAACAGTGACCCATTCACCATTTTTCACTTTAACGTCCAAACCTGCCACATTATTTTGCTGTATTATGGTGAAGTATGAACTGTCTGTGTGAGCAACCAATCCCATATTACTCTGTGTCTTCTGGGGCACTAAATATTTGAAGCCGCGAAACAGGTAGTTGGTTGATTCAAGTAGTGAATCACAACATTTTTTGTCCAAACCATAAGCATCAAAGAGTAATTTTTTAGTGGTTTGGTCCATTTCTACAACCAACTTGGTATAGTGGTTGATTGTCTCACTACGCAAACAATGAAATAAAGTATATATCAACACTGAGAAGGTAATTGTTAAAATAAGGGTTAATATATGATACGATTAGATTGAACTTTTATTTTGGTCGTTATCGTTTAAAATCATGATTTTTTGGTGCCTCTTGTTTCTTCAATACAAAACTTTAGTCCTTATATATATAGTTTCATAATGAATTGTATGAGTTTATGGTCTTAGCTTTTTTTTTTAACTCCATTAAGTATAAAAATCAAAACCAAGACTTGTTAAAAGTATGGAGACTAGACCCAAAATTCATTAAGAGTTGTACGAGAGTACCTTTCAAATTGATGAAATGAAATTTAAAAGTAAGAAAAAGGAACATGAACTGAAATATGGGAAATCAGGTTTAATATTAAAATTCACCTGTTTTTACCTCAAAATCGAATTTGTCAATTAAAATCATTTTTTTTGTCCTCTACCATGGATTTAGGTCATCTTTTTTTTTAAAAAAAAAAAAAATTATACTTTTAACGAGTTATTTAGATTTTGGTCCCTATATTGTAGAAGAGTTTTCATGTTGGTCCCAATAATTTTAAAAATTTTGGTTTTATCTCATCTCCTAAATGATACCACCTTCCTTATAAAATTATAGGGACTAACTAACATTTTAGACAAAACAAATTGGAGGATGAAAAACCACAATTTTAAACTACATGGAGTAAAACCAAAATTCAATGCAAGAAGCAACAATAATAGCAAAAAAAAGGAAAAAAAAAAAGCCATAAATAAGTTTTAAGGAGTACCAGAAATGATCATATCCCTCTGGCCACATAATGTTGGTAAACTTTCGAATTGCTTCCTCAGTGGTGGGGCCCTCCAAGTCGATTCCCATGGCTTCATATAAAGGGATTTTGGGGTTTGCTACGTGACCATGGGAAGGCTTATCAGTGACCTTTTGCATTTTTGTGTCCAGTTGAAGATCAAACAGTTCTTTCTCTAGACTAAACACTGATTTGTAGAGCTCCATATGAACCTCACTGCTCTTTATGAAGAAACAGCCATTAGTCTCTAATGCACTTCGCACGACTTGACTAGCTGAAACCCATGTTTCTGTACCAGGTTTTAGGTTTTCATCGGAGAAGTCTACTACAGGAATCTGAGAAATTATTTGGGAACTCATCTTCTTCAAAAAATAGTTCTCCACAACCCAATCTTTCCCAAACAAATAAGAGTTGGGCGTGAGAGGGCACAAGAGACAAGTTATTAATTATATAGATAGCACGAAATAAGTTTGGGGTGGCATCACGCATAACTAGACATTTTTTAGATCAATTATTTTCTCAGCTTCTGACTTTCTGGCGGTGGTTTGTTTGGAACGTTGCGTGAACCTTCAATTTTGTTTTCTTAAAAAGATTTCATCTCTTTCATTTGCCAATCGCCAAATAAAAAGGAACAAAAAGGAGAAAATAGACTCGGCATAAAATTGGTTTAATGGTGTAAGGCCTCACTACATCTATTTAGCTTTTGAGTTTAAGTTTTAAAAGAAATATTTGTTGTGGTGAGAGGGGTACTCCAAACCGAATACTTGATGATAATGTCAAAAAAAAAAAAGATCAAATAAAAAAGGGTAAAAATGTATAATTGTTCTGAAAATAAACTATTCACTTAGGAGTGTTAATTAGTTATTTAAAAGTTATTTTTTGGTTCAATAATGTTTGAAAAATTTTCAAATCGATGCGGTATTATTACCATGACCATTATTCAGAAAATTTCACTGTTCTCCATTTATCTTATAAAGAAAGGCTCACTCACTGCCATGAAGTGAACTCTATCAATTAAATTAAGGTGGCTAAGAGGGCGTTTAAACTTATCACCCCAAGTCCCAACTCCCAATATTCACCAAAGTACGTAATTGTGAGTTGTGACTATTGAGCAACGATATCATTTATTTATATTATGCAAAATAACTTTTGGAAGAGTTGCCAACTTCCCACAGTGAAATTTTCAAAATTCAAAAACAACTTTTCGATATTGTAGAAAATACTAGTGTCTATTCAAAGACCTATTAAATAACTTGTTAAAATCTAAAAAACAACTTACCATTATCGTTTCAATTTTGGTTTTTTTTTTTTTAAAAAAAAATTCAGACAGCTTTCATTTGGTAATAAAAAGTAGACTTGGAAGTCACTTGATCCATTATGCATTTCTATAGTTTATATATCCTCGTGGTCCATAAGGACTCATTAATCGGGGCAACGAAAGAAATTATGCTAAAGCAAAGGAGTGAAAGCAGAAAATATCCTGTCTAGAACTGTCTTCAATAGGATGATATATGTGTCTAGTTAAAAAAAGATACAAACAATCAAACAAAAAAAATTAATTAAGTTTGTTGTGTAATTACTAAAATGCCCTCCATTTATTTTTCTGAAGAAAGCCTCACTCCCCCGAATGAAAAATCATTTCATAGACAACTAGTAATCGTGGAAGACACTGTTTAACATGTGGATATGACTTGAGCCTTCAGCTACTAATGGAGTTCACAGACAACAGTTCCCAGTTAAGGCAACCCAAAACACGACACTTGATCCGAAAAAGATGTAATTTTCATCCAAAAGTATTAACGGAAGAGTTGCGAGTGTTAAGAAGTTTTTTGAGATCACTTTTTCCCAAAAATATTAAAAAATGAGTAATGTTATTCAAAATGTTTAATGTCAACATTATTGTTTTTTTTACAATCAACATTAATTTTTAGCAGTTAGTACAAATTTACTCCATTTCTAATACTTAAAATGAAATTAATCCAAAAAAAAGAGGATACTCACATCACTTTTATAGGCTTAACCAATACAAGCTTTTTGGCCAACTGATATATTATATAATATAAGCTATATAAATAATTAATTTGCAGATATTTAGAATATTAGTAAAGTCAGTTATTTATAAAAAATGTGTGTTGATTTAAAAAATAATCTTAATTGTAAAAAAATATTAAAAATATTGACATATTTATAGTAAGATAACTAATTTTAAATAGATTTCTTAGCATGTGCGAGAGTTATTATACAACTTCACCTAATGACCCCTTTTTTTTTTGTTTTTTTTTTCTAAAATAGTTTTATAAAATATTTTTTAAAAATGAATTTTAAAAAGGTAAAAAAAAATTTTTAGTTGTTGTTGTTTTTCTAAATCATATTTGAATTTTTTTTGAAATAATTATTCTTATGGCATCAACTTAACTAATACAAAAGGGAAAATAATAGTTTGATTTACTTACAGTATATAATTTGTTTGGCAGTAGTCCTAGTTGGGGAATGTGGTGTTGGGTGTTACTGATGGTAACCTGACCGGAGTGGCATTGGTGATGTGGTAACGAGAGTAGATGGGTGGGGCCTCAAAAATTTTATTGAGAATAAAGGGTTTATTCATTTTCCAAAGCTAAAAAAATACAAAACAAAAAGTAAAAGGGTTAAGATGCAAAAATAGACATGATTTTTTTTTCAAGAGTGCCCAACATCAAGAATTTTTTTTTTTTTAAGCAAAAATACACACGTAGTTACTATTTTAGAACAAAAGTCATAGGTCACTGTTAATTCACTATTCACCGCCGTTATCTTACTGTTTTTTTTAATTAAGATGAAACTGTTCACTTTATTTCTTTCTTTTTTCATTATGGTGAATAACGACTTAACAGTGAAATGTGACTTTTACTCCAAAATAGTAACTACGTGTGCATTTTTGTTCCAAAAAAAAGTTCTTGGTGCCGGGCGCTTATGGGGAAAAGGATCATGTGTATTTTTATATCTTAACCCAAAATAAAAATAAAAAAACATCTAAAAGTTGTTTTTTGTAAAAAAAACACCTAACTAAAAATAAATTATCCAACATGTTTTTTTTTAAACGTTTTTTAAATGGGAAACAAACAGGCCTTTAGCTTCCAACATAATTGACTATAAAACTCATTTGCGCTAAACCAAACTCAACTTGGCTTCAACAGGCTTTCAAGACTCCAGAAGTCAGTTTTAGAATCCCAGACAAATACTTGTATGGGAAAAGAAAAACTCAACTGAAGTTTCTTTTTTTTTTTGACAACAACTGAAGTTTCATTTACTATATGAGAATATATTCTTATAATGATATGAAATCTTACAAGGGCAATGAGTCCACGACCTTCCACTAATATAGAAGTTTCTATATGCCACTAAGGCTTAAATACATTTTTACTAATTTTATTTTTAATTGATTTTTTTTTTCTATATTCGTTGTCATCATTTTTCTCTTTATTACTATTTTTCATTTATTCACTTATAAGTAAGGGCGTGGTTTTTAGAAAGGTGCATTTCATATGTGTGTGTATATATGTTTATTACTTTTTATTAGTTTGTTTTTTGTTTATAAGTACCCACTTATAAATAACTCGTTTATTGTTTTTTTTTTAAAAAATAAACAGATAAGCTGTAGCGTTTGAATTATATCACATCAGCAGCAGCACATGCTTTTTTTTTTTTTTTTAAAAAAAAAAAATTCATTACTTGCGGCGTATTCTTAGGGGGTCACAAGCACTACAAGGTAACTAATTATTTTTTGAAGTTATAGCCATGTGAATGTGATTAGAACGCACGATTTTTCATTAGCTTTACAAATGATGGTCTTCTTAAAAATGTTTTTTAATATATAATTTTTCAGAAGTAAATTTATAACAATTTTACATATAAATTTCTCCGGTAACCAGAAAAATCATAAAATATTTAGTATTTTCAGATAGTTACATACCAAAATAGCTTAAAAATTAACTTGTAATAAGGAGCAACCGATCGAGCAACTAAAAAATTTGTATCACTACTTGTCATTGGAGTCAATCTATTTCTATTCTTTTTTTTGCCCCCTCAAGCAATCTATTTCTATTCCAATTCTGAGATAAACAATAAACAACACTTAACAGATAGCTAACAATTATGATTACACTTGTCTATATTAAATCAAGTCATATACAACTAACTAGTACCACGTTACTCTTGTCAGCCTCTTTTTTTTTTTTTTAAATGAATAATAATTATCATTGAAAGTAAAATATAATACATCACAATTCTACAATCATGCTGGGGTATGATTGTGGTTTCTCTTCATCCACATATAATACTGAGAATTTTGATCATCATCTAAGTTCCATGAAAAGCTCATCTTTATGTAATTGCACAATTATTGTTTTAAACCATTGCTTAAAGTTATCAAAGTTTTATGAAAACAAGTCTAATGGAAGCAGCACCATACCATACAGCCTTGGCAATAGGATAGTTTAAGAAGAGGTGCTCCAATTATTCTCTCTTAGAGCAACCAAAAACACATGTACTTGAAACATTTAGGTGAGATGAAACTTTTAAACATCAACTATAGGGATTGCCTCATTTAATAATCTCCACATGAAAAGAATATCTTTCATTGGTAGAGAAAGAGACCAAAAAACTTTCAAAAACTGTCAAATGAGATAGGTGAGCTAGCAATTTGTAGCCAAGCTTGGTTAAGTACTCACTTGAGGAACTTAGGTTCCAAACAATTATGTCATGTGATCATTAAAAGAACGAGGGATATTGACAATGAATTTAGTTGTCACTAGAATATAAAGATCTTATCAAAGGAATATTCCATTTAATTTGTCTCTAGCTAAATGAAAGACGCAACAATAGATCTCTAACATCATTCAATGAAGAAGATGTTTGAGCTTTATAATGCATGGGCCATCACATAAGTTGATTTAAAGGGTTTGAAATATACAGATCGTACTCTCCAACTTAAGTGATCACAAATGATAGAAAGATAACTGTGAATACCTTTCCACGTCCAGGAGGAATTATAAGGCTGCTTGACTAATGATGGGCTATTCAAATCACTGTACATTATCTTCGTGGTTTCTACCAAAAGTTCACAAGCAAAAGATTTGATAATTCTCCATACTTGCTGTAACACCTCAAATTCCATGCTTGAAAATCGTGTTGGTTGACGCTTAGTTTTAGGAAAATTAATAGAGTTTGAGGTGTTACGGCTTAGAGTCATACGGAAATGGATAGCGTTTGCTAATATTCGAACAATGAGTATCTGATATAAAATGCCCAGACATATGCTGATGCCCCGACATAAACTGGTATATTAAAATATCCCGAGGGAATATAATATTCATGTGATACATTATACAGAGATTTTAAATACAGCTCTCTGTCAAAGTAAGTCTTAAACTAGACCTATGGCTTAGAACCCAACATCAGTTATTCAGACATATTGGCCAGATCGGTGTTTAGTCTAATGGGAGTCTCCCCGTCTTTCACGGCGACTTGTGACAACCCATCGACAGACCCTTTCTTAGTTTAAGCACCAATTAGTTTGAAATAACTTTGTTAGATTCATGCCAGAAACTAGGTCCTAGTAACTTCTACCGGCCTTCATCTTCGACCGGTGCCTCTTTACGGCTCTGTCCACCTCACCTCTTCTCAGCTCCGTTGCCTTCTCAAATCCAGGTGGCTTCCCTGAACCTTTGGACAAGGTTGAGATTCAATTTCCATTGAATCTCAGGTAACAGTTAACCTCATGTGAAAAGTATAAACAGTATATATGACAGATATTCAATACATTCAATGGACAATACATAGCACACAACAAATGCATGTCAAAAACACCACACATAGCACACAGCTCATGCATGTACAACCATGTTTGCACATAACTAGTGCTACAATGGCCCATCGTGTCCTCAGTGCTAGGAAAACATATAAATGGTGTTATCAAAACTATAACCCGCGTCAAGCTGAATCCACAGCTACCCTAAATGTATGCAAATGACTGAAACCACAGTCTTGCTCATAAAACATGAATTAATCAATCATATATAAGCATACAAGACACACAAGTGTTAAAGTTACTAGTACGTGAACGTACTTTTCACCGGGTAATTGTCAAATATCCGACCTTTGAATCCAGTCTTGGACTTCCCGGATGTCTTAACATATCACTATATCACTTAGAATAATATCCTAAGAGATATTTCCACCTCTATTTACCCATCTACCCTTGGTGGATTTGTTATTTACAACTTTACCCTTACATTTATTTAAAAACGCTATGCTGAATTTCTGGGCAGATTTTTCAGCAACTTTGAAAAATCATAATTAATTCTAAAAAAATCATTTTGAGGTGCTGTAAAATTCCTCATGACTCTTGGCATGTCTATTTTCAAGGAAAAATATTCCCAGAACCTAGAACACCATGAATCATTCCCAGTTTTAAATTTTCTCAACGTTGCCCAGATTTTATTCCAGCAAAAATGGCTTAACTTCAAAAATTCATATCTCCTTGACCAGAGATCAAAATATTACATATTTTATATATTTGGAAAGCCTTACATGTCTACTTTATAACTAGAAAGTTTCATTATTTTTAAAGTTCATTTAATACATCAAATACTAGCCTCTTTGTTCGTTGCCAGCACAAGATTCAAAACTAGAAATTCTACAATTTTCACAATCTTGATCTATTGATTTCAAAACTTATTCCTTAACATGTTTTCAATCTAATTTTCGTTTTAAACACATTAAAGACCTTAAAAACATGTAAATAATTCTACTTTACAATTTCCTAGATTAAACTACAATTTTACTAAAAACCTAAAGATTAAGCTTAAGAACTTACCTCTTGAAGACTCTTGAACTCCTTCCTCCTTCTTGCTTCACTCTCCTCTTAAACTCTCCAATCTTTGGTATGAGTTTGGTGTGAAGAATGAAGAAGCTCAAGGTCTCTATTTATAGGAAAAACTCAATGGCTCAATTGGTAATTATCCTAGAGTTCCAAATCTTCTTCTTTCTTTCTATCCCTTGGATTCAACTTGCATCATAAGGAGTTCATATCCACCCTACACCTCTTGGCTGCACGTTTTTTGACTCCCTTGGCAAGTTGATGAGGTCATTTTGATGACACAATTGAGTGTTTAGGTGTCCCTAAGCTCCACATGTCTATACCCAATTGGTTTGCCAATTAATCAAGAGCATTTGCATGTGTTTTATTATGAAATCTTATCCAAATCTTACTCCCTTATGTGCTGGACGTTTTTATGACCTTTGGGGCAGGTTTAATAAGTTATAATCAACCCTCTAATCAAGTGTTTAAAGCTTCTTAAATATAACCATCATTGGTTACTTTAATTAATTGAAGACTTAACTTTGATTATATCAAAATATCTCAAAAATACTTGGCTCTCAAAGCTCCACCATGTCCTAGTTGCCATTGTTGAATTTGGGGCACACTTAATTAGTTCTAATCATGTTCTTAATCTCCTTATTTATTGCTAATATCTTAGGCTAATTGGTTTGCTTATTAACTCAAATCATTAGAGCATCATTAGCTTTTAATTTCATCATTTAATCCCTTTCTATTCATGTTTAAACAATTAGCAATTAATTACTTATTTAATCACTTACTAATTGTTGACAATTTTCTTAATTAGGATTAATTATTTTCTCACAACTATTTTACTTAAATTGATAATTTATGCATTATATATGCAAAATACTAAAAACCATGGGGCAATTTATATTCCCCAAAATAATATTTAATTTTTGCCTCATTATTTCCTAAGGAAAATAATCTCATAAATTACCTAAATTAGAGACAACATACTTTTTAATTTTTAATAGATATTTAGTTGTCTCTTAGGATTTTATCATAATTTTTTCAGGGTATTTTATGACCCACAAATATTTCAGGGACCTATTCGCAAATTATTTAATCTTAGGAGAAATTGTCATAATAATAAGGTAAATTCAATACAAGGTGTTTGAGACTTCATATTTACCTATTTTCAATAGGTATATTCTACCAATTTATGATATTTACCCTAAGTCAAATTTTAGAGTATTACACTTGCTTGGCTAGAAGAGATTCATTAACCTAAGCAACTGATGTAAGTCC
Organism: Acacia confusa; assembly: GCA_037074495.1. Taxonomy (NCBI): domain Eukaryota; kingdom Viridiplantae; phylum Streptophyta; class Magnoliopsida; order Fabales; family Fabaceae; genus Acacia; species Acacia confusa. The sequence continues at coordinate 8,567,221 of CM073508.1, read as the reverse complement.
CAACCTTCCTTCTGAAATATGCCTAAAGATGAAATCCTTGTTTTCAAATGAATTATGTTCTTGTCTCCATTTGTAACCCCAAAAAAAATTCACTCTTGTTATCCTCTTAGGTATAGTGAAAATACCTAAGAGGGCTGCTTGATTAATGATAAGCTATTCATATCAATGTACATTATCTTCGTGGTTTCCACCAAAAGTTCACCAGGAGAAGAATTGATAATTCTCCATACTTGCTTGGCTAGAAGAGATTCATTAACTTGAGCAACTGATATAAGTCCAACCTTCCTTCTGACATATGCCTAAAGATGATATCCTTGTTTTTCAAATGAATTCTGTTCTTGTCTCCATTTGTAACCCAAAAAAAATTAACTCTTGTCAGCCTCTTAGGTATAGTCAAAATATAAGGGGAAAAAACTAAATGAAACAACCTATTTAATTAGTAATGCATTGTTTGAACACACATCTACAAAAGTACAAATTCTATCGGATGGAAAGGAAATATTAAATGTGAACCATTAGATTTTGATTGAATAATCATAAAGGGATAAAAGATAGGAGTAGATGCTAATAGAAAATGAGAGAAGTTAAGTCCATGTTTTGATAATTCATGGAGCTTGCACTATTAAAACACCGAGATTTGTTTTGTTATTTCAATTTGTTAATATCCTCTACATGTGAGATTTTTTAGTTTCTGTGGTTAAATATATCATGGGAACATGTCTCCGCACACATGCATATCAAACGAGTTACGTTGCTCTTGTGTTTTCTTTCAGGACATTTTTCTTCCAATTTTTGTAGATAAAATTTAAATATTTTTTTCATAAAATAAAAAATTATTTTAGAAAGAAAATTAGTCATGCCAGTTTGTTTGTCTCTAATTAGAAAGAAAAATAATTAACGAGGCCATAGTTTATTCCTCTTTAATTAGCGAAGCATGTTTGATCCTAACCAGTATCTTATAGTTTGTAATATGTAGAAATTATAACAAATCCATATATTATATGCACTTTCATGCTATATTTGGGTGATTTTAGGACAGTTTCATGACTTAATTCAAAGTTTATTTGACTTTGAGTGCTATGGGATTTTAGGAGATTTGTGTTAAAATGTGATTAAATGATAATAATTATGTGATTCTCAAATTAAAGCCACTTTCTAATTATTTCTTGTGCTAAAGATGAAGATATTAGCTTTAGATTTGTTGCAAGTCAATGGAAGGGAAAGTTAAAGTCAAAGCTTGGACTCCATCCTAGGAGTTGTTCAGCAACTACTTCATACCATTCACTCACCATCACCTCTAGACACATCAAGAGAAGGAGGCATTCAAACTATTATAAGGAGTTTTTCGTTTCTCTCCCAAGCCAATGTGAGACTTTATACTTCCCCTACATGCCTAGTGTCCTTGATGATACATTGACTTACATCAACTTAAGCCTGAATTTTACATCAATTGTAACATTCCAACATCTCACTTTTAATATTGTTTACTTTTGGGCACTCTTCACTCCTCACTGTTTTAAAACACTTTAAAAGGGAAGATATTTAAACTCTTACAAGACATTATTCGTTCTCCTCCACAGTTAATGCTATCACCGTCATTCATCATCAAATCTTTATCCTTCATCAATCTCCTATGGCTGGCGACAGAATCAGCTATGGCTTCAATGGCCGTTGTCCATATGGTTGGGCTCTTCCTCTCCTAGGAGAATGGACGAAACTTAAGCTTAGAGCTTGATAGGCGAGTGTTGTTCATCCAAATTTTTTGACTCTTTCATTGTATTAGTATTAGTTAAATCCGAGGTCTTAGGGTTTCATTTTCCATGATGTTTGATGTTTGTATAGACGGTCTCATTACATTTTAGAGATTGGATGTAATTAAGGTTTCTATAATTCACCTAACTCAAACGAATCGAAGGTTCTTTTGGATAAATTTTCATCAAATTAGCCAACTCCCATGTCATTTGTAGTAAGGATAGACTAAACCCATTGGTCTGAGAGATATTCCATTCATATTTTCAAAATTAATTTCCATTCCATCCCATTTATGAACTAAATTAAAATCCAAAAAAGAAGTAAATTAGAACCATTTTACATTTCATTGCAAAATCGTTGAGAGTGAAAAGAACAAACCATTGCCTTCATTTTAATATAATTTTATACTTAGTTGCTTTAGGAATTAGCTACTAAATATTCCTCATAAGTTTCTATTTAGCGAGGAAAATTTACAATTTAAATTGCAAATATCTAGCTAGTAATATCAGATGTCTTTACCCCTTTTCTAATGAACAAACAATTTATTTAAATAATATAGGTATTACACACGCTAAAAAGGCCTCCGGACTAGCAATAGGTATCACCTGTGAAGGGGCCCAAAATGAGCCGTACATACTGCAAATAGAGCAAACCTAATATAATACCAATGTTTGGATGAAAAAATCAATGAACATTATGAATTGTTTGTTAACAAGTAAAAGCATTATATTAAAGAACCGTCAACTTCTACAAGAAGTGGTGGACTTGCATTTACTTTAACATAACACAAGATAAGAGAGAACATAACACACAAGGCAACTTATTCAACTTAACAGTACAAGATAAGAACACGACGACTTACAAAGCAACTGATTCTAGAAACAAGCTATGTTTTGTGAAACATGGGATATAAGTTTTTTATTCATTGATGGCTTATCTATATATAGCCTTAATCAACACTCACAGTAGATAAAAACTTTGAAATATATATTTGCTATGAAACTTTGTTACGGAAAGCTATGAATTCATAGTGGTCAAATGCTCTATATCGAATTGGATGGCCTTCATCAATTAGCTTTTGTGTTTGAACCATCTTACTATTTTATTGCTCTATCTCCACATGCCTTCCCATTCTTCGTTGCAACGCAGATCGCCTGCCTCCATTCTCTGCTCTCTCTCTTTATGCTTTTCTAGTTTGATAAGTAGTTCTTTATATGAATGTTCATCTTTTTCATAATTGGCGCCAATTAGATTTCTGGGCATTCACAAACTTGCTCCTGCTAAGAACACTGATGAATGCGGAAACTTGACCTCCGTTTTGGACTTGCCTCGCAAACTTACACAGTTGCAATCGTTTTTTCCAAAAAGATTGTGGGCAAACAGATTTCATTAGATGGATTTTCAACAACAAGAGAGCCTTAACCCCACTAGATGTGAGGTTTGCATGGATGCTTATTTCATTTAATTTATGTTGCAGTGTTGTTATAATACCTTAAAATTTTCAATTCATCATAATTATTTTATTTTGATGAATAATTACAATAAATGAAGGTGAATATGGGTCTCAAAATTTTTGTTTATTAATTATAATATTGGGCAAATTTCTGTATAAAATTTTTAATTAAATGGGAGATTTTGACACACCATAGAAGGGAAATAAAATGTGATATAAAAATCATAAAAAATGATAACAATTGCCTATAAAAAATAACAAGATAAGCAATGGAAACACTTAATTAAATTAAAACAATTATCAAATACAAAAAGGCACTTAAGCTTGCATTAATTGAAGATTAATTGCAAGATAATTGGAGATAATTAAATTATGAATAATGGGCTGTTATTTTCAAAAACATCAAGGATAGAAGATGAAATTAAATAGCTAATGATGCTTTAATAACTTCAATTAATTAGCAAACCAATTAACCTAAGATATTTGTAATAGAGAGGAGATTAAGCACATGATTAGAGTTAATTATTAGTGCTCCAAAAGTCAATAATTTCGGCTAGGGCTCGTGGAGCAAGGAGAACCAAGTATTTTTTAGATATTATCCAAGAGTTTATCTTAAGCCTTCAATTAATTAAAGTAACCAATGATAGTTATAAGTAAGAAGCCCTTAAGCACTTGATTAAGAAGCTAATTAAACCTTGCTAATCACCTTTGAAAAGTTAACAATTGCAACTCAAATTAAGGGCTAGGATTTGTGCACATGTAAAACCATCCAATGGACTAGATTAATCACCTTAAATTGGCTTAATCCTCTTATATATAAACCAACCAATGGAAACCTTTGATCATGGGACTACCAACACTTGGAAAACTAATCAAAGGCTAGGGAATGAAGGTGTTGGTCGGCCATGAGGTGGATGGAGGGGATGGAATTTCATAAAGTGTTTTGTGATCCAATGGTTGGGAAGCAAGAAGCAAAGTTGGAATTCCATGATAATTACCACTTGAGCCATTGGTTTTTTGCTATAAAGAGAGGGCTTCCATCTTCACTCTCTTTACACCAAATCAAACTCCAAACAGTTGATTTCTAAGAAGTGAGAGTGAGGGAGAGGCAAAATCTTGGAGCAAGGAGGAGGAAAGAGTAAGAACTTCAAAAGGTAAGTTCTTGAGCTTTAGCTTTTAGTTCTTAGAATAATTGTAGTTTAATTTAGAGAATTAGAGAATAAATTCCTATAATTGTTTTTAGGCCTCCTTGCATTGAAAAATGTTTAATGAGGTAAAAACATGGTAGGAAATATGTTCGCCTCGTAAGTGTACGAGTCATGCAAGTAATAAAGTGATAAGTAGAATATCGTTCCCACGAGGACTTAGTATCCACAACTTTGATCAGGCATTGATTTTACACTTTCGTTTAAGTTGAGCTAAAACAAAGCTTTGATGAAAAATGAGAATTTTTAAAGACTATTTCTAAAAATAAAAAATTAATAAGAGAAAATGATTTTTTGGATTTTCAAGGATTTAATAAAAGTCTAGGATTCTTTTTCCCCTTATTGTATTTCATAATATTGAATTAATTTCCTCTCTCTTAGTATTTCCATACATATATGTGTTAGTGTAAGGTTCATAAATACTTGACAAGCTCTCTCAAGTCAATATTAAGTTTCCCTTCTCATTAAAATGCACAATCTCTTGCTACAATTAATGAGAATCAATATTAAGTGTGTACGTGATATAGGTGTTTGATTGTGGATATATTAAGTCTTTATGTTGGTAAAGAGGTGACGTGTGTGTGTATTGTTTAAAGCGTGTGTTTTGTGTTGATTTCTTCATCAATTAACGCCACCTCACACCACCCTTCAAAGAGTTTTAATTTCGGACAACTCTTATGCCATATAATCCCTTTCCATTTAATCATTAATTCGGTTGTAGTGTTTAATTGTATACGTGTTGATTAATTACATTATAGGTGTTTGATTTTTGCTAAAACCTTGACATGTATAATTTACGTGTGAGTATTAGGATGATTGATTTTGCCAACACATGGTTTCTCTTTTCTTGTTTAGTAGACGTGTGTGTTATACAAAGATTTTATATATATATATATATATATATATATATATATATATATATATATATATATATATATATATCTTGCTTAGGGATAAACATGCATAAGACACGTATTACCATTCTTTCCTTTAGTTTCCGCCACCTCATTGTCTCATTCTATCAATTAATTTACTCGGCCAGCACACATATAAACCCCTCAAATTCTTCAACTCGGCCAGTACCCATTTCCACTCATTTATCCATTCATCTCATTTCGGCCAAGACTCAACACAAAGAAAAGGAAAAGAGTGAAACCGAGAAGTAAGAGCGGGAGAAAGAGTGAAAGCAAGAGTCAAAGGGAGAAGGAAAGAAGGAAAGATTAAGGTAGTAACACTTTTCTCACATATTATGTATACCTTTTATATGCTTGTATTTATCATTCTATGTATTTATATAAATGCATGAATGCTGAATGTGTTGTCTGATTGGTATATATAAGTGATGATTTTACTTGCATGTATTGTGTATACATTGTATGTGAATGATTATTAACTTTACTACTGTGATTCATTTGAATCCCAGGAATATATTTTGGATAAGTTTTATTTTGTAGATAGATTAAAAAGCTCAAGTTTTGAAGAAGGAGATGTTGGAGGATTATATTACGATGGGTGAAGGATTTTAGTTTTTGAGTTTTATTTTACTAAAGTGTAAAATTTATGGTACAGGATTTGTAGCTACAGTAGTGGTTTTTGTTTTAAGGGGCGCTTCTGTATACAAATTCATGAATAATAAAGGTGTATTTTGGACGGGTGTTTCAGTTTGGTATCAGAGGGAAGGATTCTGCCATTAGGTTAGTATACTCTGATGATTTGGGTTAAAATTTACCAATGCATCTGCTGAGTTTGTGAAGAATTTTCGAAGTTAAATTTTCGAAATTGTGAATTTTTGAAAGAAAGTTTTTGAATGAAATGGTTTCAATAAAATTTGTGTTGAAATAAAGTTGTCTCATAAAGGGGTTTAGTTGAACCCAAAGTTTGAAATTGAATTCTGAACCGTGTGGTGGTAAGGCAGTGAAAACTGGAAGAGATCAGAAACTATAGCAGACTTACTCAGTTTATTGGATCTTACTAGATGTTGTAGAACATTTTAATCGCTGGCCATTGTTGAAAATCTTTTGAGGAGATTTGTTTTTGAAAAGCTAAAATTCACACTAATAGTGTTTGCATCCAATATGTGAAAATCCGCCTTGTAGGGGCGCAAATTTTTGCCTTGTTGGTCAGACATCACGCGTGCAGGGGGTTTGGCCCTGGGGACTGCAACTGCGATTGAGTCCTCCACGGTAGTGTGTCATTAAACAAGTGCATTGCCATTGCGGTGGTTTGTGTACGATCAGATTTGGGAGATGCTGCTGCGTGTATGCATCCAATCTGAAAAGTTTGGCCAAGCGGCGCACATGCAGGACGACAGCTGCGGTTGAGTCCTCCACGGTGGTGTGTCGTTAAACAAGTGCATTGCCACTGCGGTGGTTTGTGTACAATTATATTGGGGAGATGCCGCTGTATCGAAAGGTTGAAGTGGTGGCGAGAGCTTTTAAATGTTAAATTTGTGATTATGAATAATCCCACTCATAAATGTGTGCCGGTAGTAAATGTTTTGAAATTAATCCGGCAATGAACTGTGTTTTACGAAAAGTTGAGCTGGCAGCGAGTGAGTTGAAAATGCGATAACATTATTACTGTTGTGAAGTGTGTATTGTGAAAAATACTGCAACCACAGAATTTTTTTTTTGTGACAATTTGAAACTGAGACAACATAGTTGAGATGAAAAGCGGTGTAATTGGTGACTGTGTGGATATAGGAACAGAAACTGGTAGAATGGTCTAGAGATCTAAGCCAGATAGGTCAAATAGAAATTGCTAGTTACAGTGCTAAGCAAGAGAAAAGTGATCCGAGAGCTTAAGTTGAAGAAGCTTAGACACAGGATAGATGAGCAGAGGTTCATGGTTGTGAGACTCGGTGTGCAAGGTTGCACGAGGGCGGTGTCCCTGGGTCGTAAGACCAGTATGCTTAGCACTGTGTAGGTTGCTTGATAAGGTGACTTTAGACTAGTATGTCTAAAGAATGTTTTGAGGCTAGCAGAATATTCGGTCTGTACCATGTGGTAGGTGAGATGCCTATGGCATGAGGTGATTCCCTGAGCTTTAAGGTCAGGATATCTAGCGCTACAATAAGAGAATGAGCTCGAATGGCCAAAATGTAATAAGCCGAAAGACAGATTATTACGAGTATTGAGGCCAATGTAACTAAGCACTTGGAAAATGAACTAGTGAGTTCTATATAGTTGAATAGACACCTAGGTATAAGACGGATAAGAATGTGGTTATATGCTCAGTAAGCATGCATAGGAAAGAAATAGGCGGAATGCCTAGAATTATTTCCAAGGTACGAACGTTTAAATTTTGAGGACGAAATTTATTGAACCCGAGGGGGGGATTGTAACATCCCAAATTTTGGATTTGGGAATTAAAAAATTAATTATGGAAAATTGGCCTTAAGAAATTGTAAAGATTAAAAATTTAGAATTTAAGGCACATTTTCCATAAAATTAAGGATTTAATATGGAGTATTGGGTTTCATTATTTTAGAAGTAATATTTGGAAATAAACTTCGGCCCAAATATTTTAGGGATACTTTATGGTCTAAAATGGTTATTGAGAATTAGGAATTTATTTTCTTTGGGAATAAAATTATGGAAAATAATTGCAATTAAATTAGTTATGTGAAATTTTTTTTTAAAAAAATGAAGCAGTTGGGCCACAAATGGGGCCCAAATAAATCAAGCCCAAAAACCCACCATGGCAAGATTCAGTCAGCACGTGAGGAGCAATAAGATTAAAAAAAAAAAAAGGATTTCACTTATTCCTCCAGTAGCTCCAGATGACAGCAAGAACGAGAAGTGATTTCGGGTGTTCATGAATCAGCTTTGAATCACAATTCTTTCGGCCCAGATTCTTTCTTTTTCTCAAGCCCAAGTCGACCCAATCCTTATTGTTTCAGCTCACCGAAAATCACTCATTAAGATCAGCAAAACATAATCAACGAAAAATCAACACGTAGTTACCCAGCTGGCAAACTCTCATTTTGCATGCACAGATCAAAGCTCTTATATATACCTGCTTCTGCTTCTTCGTTTCCCATTCTGTTAGAAACGCTAACTGAGAGATAGAGAGAGGAACCGTGAGAGGAGACGAAAAGAGAGAGACCAGGAGAGTATACCGAAGCTTTTCCTTCCTCTGTTCAGTCCGACAAGAGGCAGAGGAGAATACCAGCAGTTTCTTCATCACCATTAAAGCTTAGAAACCGAAGGTGACTCTCATCTTCCCATCTCCTTGGTTCCTGTCATCGTGTAGTTTGGATTAAAGACAAGTAAACTTAATACAAAGCAAGAATAAACAGAAACTGAAATCAAAGGGGAAAACAGGGGCTGTTTGAATTATTTCTTCTCATTGGATTCTTGTGCTTTCCATCTTGGTGACTGTCGAATTGATAAACTATATGTATATGTTCCTGTATGTGTTATTTTTCGGTCATTTAAGCATGCATGCTGAGTTCTCTGACGTCGGGTAGTGCTTCATGGAAGGGGATGATATTTTGCTGTCAAGAATGTTTCCTGTTGTCGAAGTTTTGCTACTGTTTGTGGTGTTTTTCTTTGTTGCATGTGTATGAAAAAGAAGAAGAAATAGATATATATATGTAACTCTATGCATGCTGATGGAAGAAAGGGGATATGAAGGAAAATATATGCATGTGTGTGTGATTTCTTTGCTGTCAAAAGAAATAAAAGGGAAGAGTAGAAAAATATATATATGTGAACTAACGAGGTGATGGTTGCTGTTTGTTTCTTTGCTTCTGTTGGTGCATGGTTTTTCTTCTTTCCGATGGTCTGTGAGCGTGCATGCCGAGAGAAAGAGAGAGATAGCTAAAACCATATATGTGTGCATGGGTGCTCAAAACCGTTGGGCCATCAAAAGAAAAGGTTACTTTGCATATGACAAGAGTTCACTTTGCTGTCACTATTCATTTTTGTTTGCTGTTGTCTTTGGGTGTAAACTTATGTGTATATTGTGTCGTGTGCCTGCAGTAAGGAAAGAAAGAGTAGATGTTGGATTTTGCTTTCATATTTATACATACATATAAGCAACGTGTCACAGAGAAAGAAAAATGCTGCATGTATGTGGATTAGATATATTGTATGCATTTGTGTGTGTATGTCGAAAATGAGCAAGAAAATATGAGAAAATATATATAATATGCAAGGTTTGAAAACATATATATACAAGAGTGTACGTGGGTTGTGTAGTAAGTATATATGAAAGAGCTTGAAGTATATATTTACAAATGAGACCACGTGATTTTTGCTTAGTATATGTGTGGGTTATATTTATGTGTAGTGTTGCATGGGTGAGACTTCTTTTCTTTCTTGCATCCATGTACCTATATTAAAGACATGGTTTTCAAATAAAAAGAAAGTATATGTGTGTGTGTGTGTGAAGTGTGTGTGTGTGTGAAGTGTGTGTGTGTGTTTTCTTGTGGGTCTAGAAGATGAGAACTTTAAGCTATAAATGGATTTGCATGTAGATATATGGGTGTTTTGTGTTACTGTCGGTTATAGGGAGGAAAAAAAAAAGAAGAAGAAAAAGAAGTGGGATGCTTATATTTTATGTATATGTGTGTTGTGTGTGCGCTGAAAAGAAGAAAGAAGAACATGGAATGGGTGATAGATAGATATGCCTAAATGTGGTTCCAGATTTGCTACTAATACCACGGTCAAACCCACTTATTTATTGTTCAAAACTTTGCTGAATGTATATGTAATAATAATTATTATTAACAAAATAATTAAATGCTAGGAAGAAGAAGATTAGCAATAAATAAAATAAATTATTGTTAATTAAGGGAAACAATGAGAAACATTAAATTAGAAAATTTAATTATCTTCTGGTAAGAAGATGGTCATTTATTAAGTTTGAGTGTCTATTATTAAGAGTAAGGGAAATAAATAATTACATTATTTAAAAGTGATTATTAGAAAGTGTGATGACAATCAATAATAAATAAGGAATTATTATTATTATTGAGATGATAATAATAATAATAATAATAATAATGAAATTATTATTGGAGCAAAATTAAGGGATTAATCATTATTAATCCTTTAACACTAATTTATATAATTAGTTTATTTGCGATTCAATTAAGTGATTAACAACAATGATAAACACTTTTTAGAAAGACCTTGACATAAATCTGATCCCAACAACTTCAGTAAAAGGAGAAGGATACACAGTCGAGGTGGGTAACTCTAATCCTATAATCATGTATGCAAATGTTTATGCATTAATTAGCTGATCATGTATGTTGGTTAAATTACCTGTTTATATTTTCCTGGCCATGGATATTGAGGTTGCGGTCTCATGGGGCTGCGGTCCTAGATAAGAGCTGCGGTTCTTGGCCGTTAACTGCGGTTACGGTTTGTGTGTAATTTCTTTCATGTTTTTACATGTGCTAATATGTCATTTATAATTTCATACATGTGCATAAGATTAACTGTTACCCTGGGGTCCATTGACTTGGACTCCAGACCACGTGAAAGAATACAAGAACTAGTTCGGGATCAGAAAGCAAGGAGCAGCTGTAAAGACTACAGCGGTTGGAGCTATTTGGAAAAAATAAGATTAATTAGTCTATATATCATGTTTATCATTCATCTGTTATGGATTAATGTATTAACATCCCTCTATGGGATAGATATCGAATCGCGAAAAATTAGTCTATATTTTTCAAACTAAGTTTAATTTCAAAAACTTCGATTTCAAAATCAAGTTGTCCAAATCACTTCGATCCATGTCGCCGCATTAACTCTAATTAAATAAAGGCCTCAAAAGTTTGGCGTGACAACTTTAATTTATGAAAATAGAATTATTAAGAAATAAATAGAAATTGGAATCACTCCATTCGGAGTTATATAGACCAAGTTATAAATTTCTTAAATGCCTATGAAAATTAAAAGGTCAGTTTCTGATAAATCTTAAAACAGTCACCTAAGTTGCTAATTGTGAGAGAATGTCGAATACAGGGAGAGAATGAAAAGGAAATATCAATTAATAATAAATGAGGATTATTATTAATTAATAAATGGTAAAGGAAATACATGAGGATTATTAATTAATAATAAATGAGAGTTATTATTAATTAATAATTAGGGGTATTATTGATAGGGGGAATTTTTAAGGTTTTAATTACTTTTAATTCTCTAAGAGTAATCCGTATAGCTAGTTGCGTTGCGACGTGATTAAGTGACTAATGACGATGATAAATGTGTATAGGAAATTCATAGACGCCTCAACCGATCCCAACACCTACCAGATGAAGAGTTAAGGATTCAAGATCGAAGTGGGTAACCCTAATCTTATAATCATATATGTAAATGTTTATGCAATAATTAGCTTATCATGTATGCTGGTTGAATTACTTGTTTATGTTTTCCTGGCCATGGATTTAAGGCTGCGGTCTTTGGCCGTTAACTGCGGTTACGGTTATGTGTAATTTCTTCTATGCTTTAACATGTGATATTATGTCATCTTTATTTTCATACATGTGCATGATTATTACCTTTGGATCCATTCATTTGGACTCCAGATCAAATGAGAGATACAGTCACTGGTTCGGGATCAAAGGGCAAAGAACAGCTGTAAGAGTTACAGTAGATGGAACACCTTGGACAATTAGGATTAATTAGTTTGTATTTAATGTTTATCATCCGCCTATCTTTGGGAATAATGTAATAACATTCAACAATCAGATGAATCCAAATCGCGAAAAAATTAGTCCGTATTTTCATACTAAAGTAATTTCAAAAACTTTTACTTCATAATTTAAAGTTGTCCAAATCTCTTCAATGCCTTTCCACATTAACTCTGATGAATAACGGCCAATAACGGCCACAAAGGCCGGGCCTCACAAGCCATATTCAAATAACATGTTTTTTACACCCTATCATCAAATGTAAATGAGAAATAAAATATTAAAATAATTTAATTATAGGAAAAACTAAATCTTAACACAAATAAACTTAAAATATAAAATTATCTTACTAGTTTAATTTACGTACAACTACCCTATGTTGGGCCACAAATTTCCCAGGAGGACTTTTAAGTTATCACACATTATGTTAAATTTTAAGTTGACTCTCAACTATTGTGAAAAATATAATTGCTTATATATTTTAAATATGCTATTTGAGATGTACATTTATGGAGGAGTAAATATAAATTTTGGTGGAAGACTCATAAATTATCACTCCATTTTAATTTACGACTTAGCTATTGTAAAACTCACATATAAGTCTTGAATACTCAATTAGTTGGGTAGTAATTTTTTCAAGGAGGGCCTATAAATTTGGGGCAATGCTTATAAATTATTACACTATTTTAGTTCAACTCAATTAGTGTAAAAAAATAAAATTACTTAGAAATCACATATACCTTAGATAAATCATAAAGGGAAAATGGGCAAATTTAACAACATTATTATACGTAAAAGACATCTGGCACCATATATTTTGAAGAGGGAAAAATACTCATGAAGATTGAAATGAGGGGAAATTTTACCATGCGTGCTTCAGATTCCGTTAGGTCATTGTTAATTGGCCCTACAATGTTCCACTATTCCACATTTAACCAGTTGAATTTTATGTCCAGTCACTCCTTTTCCTATTGCTTCGTCCTCCTTTAGTCACTGTTAATTGATGACCAAGTCAAACTCCATTAAAAATGGAAAGACGAAGTAGGTGGTTGTGATAAGGTGCTTTAATTCCATCGCTCTCCTCCATTAAAGATGGCACATGTTGTTATCCCTCCTTCTTACATCTCATCCTTATTGACAGTTTCTTCCCTTCCTCCATTTTGATCAGTGAAGAAGCAGTAAGTGGGGAAAACTTTTTAGATTGAGCCCAAAATGAAGGAGCAGGGGACGACGTTCAAAAGTAAAGAAGCAGGGGACATGGTTGTTTAAAGTGAAGGAGCAGGAGACGTCGGTGTTCAAAAGTTAAGGAGCAGGCAGAGGTTGCGTTTGAAAGTGAAGGAGCAGGGAACATCATACTAGGTGATGGCAGCATCGTCATCTTCTATAGCAAGGACCGTAGGAATTCGAGTATGTTTGCTAAGGCAACTTAGTCATGAGGATGATTATGAAGGTACAAGGAGATATTGCCACCACAGGTTGGTAGCACATGGACAGCATGGAATTTTCTCCTTCAAAAAACTTCATGATGCGAGGTGTCCTTAACACATAAGTTTATTGTTAAATGTACCTCTTTGCTCAATTATAAATTTGTAAAAAATTATAATTGTTAAAACTTGACTTGTCAATTATGTGTAGAGCTGGGAATCAGGTTGACTCTCCATATGTTTTCAGGAGTTCTTCTCACTCACGGTTCCTTCCTTTTTTTATCTTTCACCGATCAATATCTTTGGGCATAAACAGAGAGGTATGACAGCAAAAACAGACATTTCATGCTACACCCGATAACAGTCCCTGTTTTGGTTCCATTTTTTGGTTCGGTGTTAGTTTCAGCTTTACTTTCAGTTTCAGATTTAGGTTCAACGTTTAAAGTCCATATAATACCGATGGAAGGTTAGAGGATTTGAGTAAGGTGAGTTCTTAGACTTACCTTAGATCCTGAAGCTTAAACCGAAGGAGCATCTCGCTGGGAATGCTCCTCTGTTTTCCGATGCTTTAAGCAGGGGAGGAAAGATCAACACACTCTCTATCTCGGCTCTCACCTTCGGTCTCTCTTCTCGTTCACTCTCATTCTCTTCTCTCTTTTGTTGTGGTCTCTACTCGGATGCCAAACAGATGCAAAATGAGCTGGCATGTAATGGCTTTATAGCCAAGTGCATATCCAGTTGAGGCGCTTTTATCCGCTGGTCCGAGATGGTTTTTGAGTCTCGAGGAGTATAGGCACCTGATCTCTACTCCAAGCTAAGCACAATTTACCTGATGGTAATTAATGTTTTCTGCATCCTTATTTGACTTTCGACGGTTGTACTTTCTGTTCTCTTCTCGGTTAAGCTGGAGGTTCAGTTTGGTCTCTTCGGTTTGGGCTGAAATGATGGGTTTAGTTGGTGCATCTCGCCTGGACTGTAGATGGTTTGGTTCCTGATCTTCGGTTTTTTTGGATAGGTTGAATGAAATAAATAAACGAAAATTGACATGGAGGCCCAATTTACCAAGATGATTTTAGAAAAGGCCCTTCACACTTTTTCATAGGGTCTTTTCTGGTATTAACTTCCAAGGCAAATTACCAAAACGCTCTCTTGTGTTAAAAAAGGAAAATAAGAGTGTTTTGGCGCTGAAATTAGGAAAAAAAAAACGTGAGCTTTCTGAAAGTTTATTTACTGCCATGATCGTTCGTCTATCTCCTTTGTCTTGCTTCGTTTGATCATTGTCTTTAGTTTTTTTCATCTGCTGGACTGAAAGCAACTCATCCTGGTTGTATATTGCTGACTCTTCCTGGTGGTTATTGTTGTTCATCAACATTTTTTTCAGTTGAAAGTTTGGGTTAATGAAAGGTAGGAGTTTGAGCTCATTTATGTAATTACCTGGTAGAATATAGGCAAGAAATGCTTAGTTTTTCATCAAGATAGCTTAATCACTATCCTTCCTCGTTTTTAATCTCTCTAGGGTGGGTTCAATAAAATCTTGCTCTGTTTTTTGTCACAGAAACAGAGGAAAATTGATGTATTTGAGTGGGAATGGGTGAAAGTGATCAAGGAATGAAGATTGAAAAATGCTGAATTTTGATAGTTGTTAATACATACAGTGGAAGTTGTTAATACCATATGTTTTTGTTGTTAATATGGATATTTAACTTGTTAATATGAGGTGAATTTGAAAACGTGCTAGGGGATGAAGGTTGCTCTGTTTTTTGGGCATTGAAACAGAGGGAGGTCTGTTAGTGGGAATGTTTGAATGTAAAAATACTTATATGGGGTAGTTGCTAAAACCTACAGTTGAAGTTGTTAATTACTTCAGTTTTAGTTGTTAATTCGACTGTTGAAGTTGCTAATACTAACTCTGTTGCATATTATAATTTCAGATGGCTAGTAGTTCAGGGAAGAATATATTATGTTTCTTTCACATGGGTGGAGAGTTTCTACAAGGTGAAGGGGATGAAAGTGATTATGTTGGAGAAACGGTAAGAACAAGATGCATCAAGGAAGGGACCACATATGAGGAGTTACAAAGAACAATATCATCTTTAATTGGGAAAGAAAGTAATCAAATTTGCGTAAGATTCAAAGTTAGCATGGATACATCGACATTTATTGATCTTGTGGATGATGAAGGGGTGGATCACTTGATACGGTATAATGACGAATATGGTCATGTGTATGTTGAAGAAATTGGGAATAATGACAATAGACTTGCAATGACGGAAGAAGAAGAAGTGTAAGTCTTGATGTGTTAAGAAATGCAATCTTTTCATATATAAGTTGCAAATAAAGTCTGAAACATTGTCATTACAAGCACTAATACTTGTTGTTTGTCACAGGAGTTATGACGTTTATGGAGGTTCAGCCGGGTTGTCCATATCACCCCCTGAAATATTCAATGAAACACAAGAGTTGCCCTCATTACCGTGTTCTTCTCAAACCGTGCCATTAACGAGGCCTGAAATGAATCATGGTAAATGGAAAGATTTGATCATGGGAGCAGGACATATTATTGCAAATGCTACGACCCTCCGTGAGATGCTGTACAAATATAGCATTGCACACAACTTTGCTTACAAATTTGTGAAGAACAAGCCACAAAAGATAATAGTGAAGTGCAAGGTTGATGGTTGTCCTTGGTACCTTAGTGCATATTCAGCTGGAGGAGAACATCAAGAGACCGAGTTTCTAATCATCAGGACATATAGAGGTGAACACATACACCATGCACAAAATAGCCTTATTGTATCTCATCCACCTAAGTGTACCCTAACATCATCGATTGTGTTGGATGGTTTGAGATGCAATATTGAGAAAAAGACGTGAGTCTCAATTCCAAAACAAGAAGGTTTATCATTGTCGTAGATGCCATGAGGTAGGACACACCGTCAGGACGTGCAAGAATCCAAACCCAAGTTGATGATTGTCGTTTCCTAATGTTGTTTATTTTTTGGGCATTGCGTGTCACGCTCTTTTGTTGTAAATGGCCATAGATAGGAATCTCCACCATGTTATTTTTTGGAGGTGGTGGGTCAAGTTATAATCCCTATTTTATTCGCATATTTTTTGATGTAAATGAAAGTTGGATATAACACACAATTGCCACAATTGTATCCAGGTTTCATTTATGTAGACTTATTAATATTGTTACACATGGTGAAAACTGATTGTTATTGTTTGCTGATGTTGCTGTCAAAATGGGCTGATTTAGGTGTAATTTTTCAGTGTTACTGATGTTAAAAGGTCTCATGTCCTTGTTAATGGGGGGATGATTTTGTTGTTAGTTATGGTGATAGTGTTGTTAACGAGGGGCTGATGGTGTTGCTAAATCGACTGATTGTGTTGTTAAAGAGTGCTAATGTTGTTGTTAAAAGTGATGGTGTTGCTGTCATATTTTTCTGATGTTGTCATTTGATGTTGATATTTTTTGTCAAAGTGGCTTATGTAATTATTAATTGGGCTGATGGTGTTGCTAAAGAGGGTTGATGGTGTTGCTAAATTGGACTGATGGTGTTGCTAAATTGGCCTGATGGTGTTGCTAAAGAGGGCTGATGGTGTTTCTAAAGGTGACTGATGGTGTTGCTAAATTGGCCTCATGGTGTTGCTAAAGGTGACTGATGGTGTTATTAAAGAGGGCTGATGGTGTTGCTAAATTGGCCTGATGGTATTGCTAAAGGTGACTAATGGTGTTGCTAAAGAGGGCTGATGGTGTTGCTAAATTGGCCTGATAGTGTTGCTAAATTGGCCTGATGGTGTTGCTAAAGGTGACTAATGGTGTTGCTAAAGAGGGCTGATGGTGTTGCTAAATTGGACTGATGGTGTTGTAAAGGTGACTGATAGTGTTGCTAAAGAGGGCTGATGATGTTGCTAAAGAGGGTTGATGGTGTTGCTAAATTGGACTGATGGTGTTGCTAAATTGGCCTAATGGTGTTGCTAAAGAGGGTTGATGGTGTTGCTAAAGGTGACTGATGGTGTTGTTAAATTGGCTTGATGGTGTTGCTAAAAGTGACTGATAGTATTGCTAAAGAGGGCTGATAGTGTTGCTAAAGAGGGCTGATAGTGTTGCTAAAGGTGACTTATGGTGTTGTTAAATTGGACTGATGATGTTGCTAAAGGTGACTGATGATGTTGCTAAAGAGGGCTGATGGTGTTGCTAAAGGTGACTAATGGTGTTGCTAAAGAGGACTGATGGTGTCGCTAAGTTGGACTGATGATGTTGGTAAAGGTAACTCATGGTGTTGCTAAATTGGACTGATGGTGTTGCTAAAGGTGACTGATGGTGTTGCTAAAGGATGTTGACGGTGTTGCTAAATTGGACTGATGGTGTTGCTAAAGGTGACTGATGGTGTTGCTAAAGAGGGCTGATGGTGTTGCTAAATTGGACTGATGGTGTTGCTAAAAGGGGCTGATGGTGTTGCTAAAGGGTCTGATGGTGTTGCTAAAAGGGGATGATGGTTTTGACAAACGGGTACCTGATCATATTCCTTTGTTTTTGCTCATACATACACAACCAATAGAGAAATAGCTGCTGGAACCAATTGTGGTTGTCATTCATATTAAAATGTCAAGTCAACATTATCGACTACATCAGTACATTTACAAAACTAGCTCCTAACAATGAGGCTGGTTTGTTTGCCTTTTTTTTGGACTTGGTTGCCACTTTCTTTCCTTCTTTCAATTCCCTCTGAATGCGCATATATGTGTGGTTTTCTACCAATGAATCTAGCGCGAAGAAGGTCATCGTTGTCGTATCTAGGGCATAACAGAACCAGTGGTTCAGCCAAAGCGACGACCCAAATATGAAGCGACAATCGCCGATGTTATACCCAATAAGCTCCGACAAGATCTCAAAGTGAATTTTCCAAATCCTCCTGCAAAATCCCAGAAGATGATAATCAGTAATTTTTAGTTGGAATACCAGTGTCTTACAAAGGTAATTCAAGACAGGTACTTCAACCACACCTTTGTAAAGAAAAATGGACGATATCTCTTCTTTTCACTCTTTAATACAAGACTTCTAGACTGAAAAACCAATCAAGGATACAATTCAGAACACCAAATTCAGAAATTTCAGCAAGAGTATAATTGAGAGACATTCGAAGATATGAAGCATAAAAGACGGCTTGGTGTACAAAGCTCCTATCAAGTGCGGTCTGGAGAGGGATATATATACTTAATCTTAACCTTGCAAGCGGAGAGGCTCACAGAAATGAAGCATAATCAAAAAAAATATTATGACAATTAGCAGTATCATGAGTATGCGTTTTAATATACAGCAGATCAAATACACAGTGCCTTTGTCGACCATATATTACTAAACATCATAAACCCATCAAACATACAGTATATGCAACGATCATGTACCTTCAAACACTCAACAAGGTTATATCCAAGTGGCGTACCTCAGCAAGTAGCACTTACTGTATGTGCATGGGTGGTCACTCTCACTAGTGCTATTTCAAGGCTTTTAAGTTTCCATGAGGGCAATGGGAGATTGCGAGTAAACTTAGTTGCTTTTTAAGTTCACTGTTTACACCTCATAAACGAGAGAATAAATGAGGGACATAAACAGGAAATCTATGTATTGTGGATCGAAGATGTGTCTACAGTTTTCATCAATCTAAAAGATTTGTAACCATAATTGTGGAAGACATGGATCATGATTTAAGGGCATCAGAGAGTGGCAAGATTCCAGGCATGAGCTTGTTGGAATTTTTGAGTAGCAGTAAATAAACAGAACTTCAGATGGCCTACATTTAGAGTTCTATAAACCAAACACTTGAAGATTTTTATAATTGCATACTCTGAGAGAATGCATTTCTTTTGGTTGTCAGCAAACAATTACATAAGGAGTTCCAGGATGTCATACTCATACATATATTGGAAACAACAGCACAAAATAATAGCAAGGGAGATGACAGGGATAGAAAGAAAGCTTAGCTCACAAGTGTTCCACCTATAATTCTCATAAACTCAAATCATAACTTCACATGCTTCTGATTATACAGAAAATAACATATTAAAACCAGTCTAAAGAGAGTACTTACAGAAGGAACAAAGAAAGTAATCAAATTATTAATGCATATTTACAAGAAAAGAGAAATTTTGATTCAGGCAACTAGGCTAGTGAAACCACAAGGACATATCCTGTAACCAAAAAATGACATAATGTAGAAACTGAACTACATTTCTCATACTTACAAATTATATAAAACACTCCACAACATTATTGAACCAGAATGAAAGTCTACCTTCACTGGATCACTGCACATTGAAGATGATGCAGGACTATCACTTCTGGAGACACTTAAAGCTTTACTTATTGCTTCCAAATTTTGCTTTAATGAGCCATTTTCTCTATTCAATCGAACAATTAGATCCTGTTAAGTTGAAATGATTGGACTGTGAAACATCAATTATTAAAAAAAAAACCAGCAAAAGACAACGAGGAAATTATAATTATATTGTTGAACAAATGTCTATCCTTGTACGGATATTAATAGGATTGTGTGAGCCATGAAATTAACTTTACTTAGTAGGATAAGGCTTGTTCTTGTAGTTTTATTGTTAAACAAATGTTTGTGACATATCATTCTTTAATCTTTTAAAGCAAATTAAACTCCTGTTAGCACCATGGACACATTTAAAACACCAAAGCAAAAAATTGTAGCAACATCTATTCCTCAAATGATGCATTCCAGTTGAGTTCACTTTCTTTGAGCAGAACCCAGGTCAGGTTTTAGCAGAACACCTGTTCGAGCCTCAAACTAGCATGACTAGGTTCCTGGTCTAAATTTCATGCTGGGCAACTAAAGTGCATTCTAGGCTTAGAATAAAAGCGACTATTCTCAATTATACTTTTTAACAGCAACAATTTTGGATATAATAATCATATGATGCATAACTTCAGATTTATAGGGAGAGACCTGTGTTTAGTTTGAATGTAAAACTAACTCATATAAATAAACGAAAAACAATCTAATGATGGCAATAAATAGAAACACAACCTATAAAAATTAAAACAATGTACAATTTTACCTATTTTCCATCATTAAGTTGTATATATTTGGAAACACAATGCATTGGTTCATTTAGAAATTTCATGGCAATAAGTAACTAACCTGAACATTATCCCAACATAAGTGAATTGCAAAGAATTATGATTGCAGCTGAATGGACTCTCCACACAAAGCTAACAACATTTTAATTAATTTTTCCAAAATGCATTCTCTTCCAAGATTATTTTCTACAGTTCTTCAAACAGGTTAATAGGATTTTGACAGAATGTTCTGCCTAAATGGTTACAGGTACAGAAGAAAATGTGACACAAATTAATCAGTTCACACTAGCATGGAAAATATACTTTCACAGCCGATCCTAATAGTAAAGCCCAATTATAATAATAATAAAGCCCAATTATAAATTCACAAAATCAATAAGCTAGGATTGAAAAACACAAAATCAATATAAGTCAACCCAAAACTTACTAGAACTTAGAGAGACTTGATGATCAGTTAACATAAAGCACCTAATCATTGGTATGAATAAGCAGAAATGGATTTATGAGAATAAGTTCATAACTTCATCAAGACCAGAGTCATGAAAGACATATAAAACATAATGATTTGTTACTTCACACTGCAGCTCCTACTTCCCAAGCACCAATTGGGAATAAGACAAATATAAGATGTCGGGTTCAAATTATATGTAAGATGCCGGTTGGTGGTTTTCAAGCAATACAGCTTACCACCTAATGAAGTTGGATACCCAGGTGGCATCTTCAACCCCCTCAACTTTGCTCCCACACTTGAGGCCAAAGAGAAGGAAATTGCCAACGGTAATTTCCATCACTTAAATTACTTATCAGAAATTCTAAATGGACTAAGGATTAAAGGCATATAAGGTTAAAGATTGGCTTGACTTGGTTTGGTGTGTGTACAGGGAGATTGGTGATGTTGGCATTTCTGGGATTCTTAGTTCAACACAACGTGACAGGGCAAGGACCATTTGACAACCTGTTGCAGCATCTTTCTGATCCATGGCACAACACAATTGTTCAGACTTTTAGGGGCAACTGATAACATTGTTGTTTGTTGCCTATGGTGGAATTAAAAGCTTGTCATTAGTTCTATTCTCTTGGGAAACAGAGTAAAACGAATTTTGAGACATTTGGGGCTTCCATTGTAAAGGATCAACTCAGATAACTGTTATTTTCCATGTACAGAGGAACTTAAGATGCTTTTATCTCCTAATGTTTATGGCTTATCGTTCAAATTTACACGTTAAGAAACTAGCTATCTGTTCAGTGCGCTTACAACTCAATGTCAAATTTACCAGCTTAAACTGCTAAATTAAAGTGTGCCGGGTTCAAATTTGAAACCATATACTATATTGTTAAACACATCGTTCGAGAACACCCCACATCCAATTTATCCTAGACAAATATAGTAGTCTGAAATAGCAGCATAAGTCCAGCAAAATCATCAATGAGCGTCTTAAAGATGGGTTTCGATTTGTGTTCAAGGGATGGATAGAAGAAAATGAGACAAGCATTTCAGACAAAGAGAGAACAAGAAAATCAAAGAATGAAATAACCTAATCACTAAAATGTAGAGAGATTTGCCTACAAATTGAAAATCAAAGAACAAGAAAGCATTTTGGATATTTGGGCGAAGAACGAAAAACCTACCCACTAACCTTTCGGAGATTCCGACAATGTAGATACGCGACGGGGAGATTTTCGACGGTGACACTTTCAGCTTCCCGCGGCAAGACGAGCTGAGACGAGCTGATAGAGTGCTAGAGGGTATTGAGAGCTCAGAGAGTGAGAGAGTGGAAGACAGTGGACAACCCAGATACGCGAGAGTGAGAGCGCAAGAGTGAGAGTGAGAGAGATTTAGATTTCAGTTTTTATTTCTCAGTTAACACAAGGGGTGTTTTGGTAATTTGCCTTGGAAGTTAATACCAGAGGTATAAGAAAGTGTGTAGGACTTTTTCTGAAATTATCTTGGTACTTTGGGCCTCCAGGTCAATTTTCCCAATAAATAATAGGCATCCTGCCTGGCTATTTGTGCGTGAGAGTGAGTTTTTGAGTTTAATTGCTGCACATTGGACCAACATATTTGGGCTTGTAGTCTTGTTGTTTTCTGTGTACAATTGAGGTCTGATGGTGCATGGATCACATGGCCCATTTAATATGTGTGTTTCCTCTCTCTCTCTCTCTCTCTCTCTCTCTCTCTCTTTTTAATCAATTAACTTATTTTTAATCCCTTTTGATTTGTAATTTGATTATGATTATCACATAATCATAGAGATGAACCATTTTATTTCTATAAAACTAATTTATTTGTAATTATCCTTAATCACAAATAAATTCGATAGTATTTAGGCCTAATTACTCCTTATTCTTTTTCCCAAAATAAATTTATGGAAAAATAAACTCTTATTTCCCCCTAATTATTGCAACCAAACACTCATAATTTCATAAAATATTAAATCTCACTGTAATATTTCATATGATATTCCAGATATTAAAATCCTAGAAATTTGGGATGTTACATCAATAATATGAAAAATAAGAAAAAAAAAACAGTTTCGATTTTAAACCAAATATAATGAAGGTACCATAGCATTTTCTTCAACTTTGCAAATTAAAGTGGTAGACTTTTGTTGATTTAGATGAAACAAAGGGAGAGAAAGCAATATAAATACAAGCCAACGTCTTATAGAAACCAGTTTCTTAATTCATCTAAATACTGTGGAAACCCACAAAAGAGTTCAATTCATTTTTATTATCAGCATATACAGCCATCATCGATCAATAATCAATCCCACAGAATTCCTTGATAGGCCACTCAGCTTTAGATGTTATTTTGAAGCGTATGTAATCGTAATGGTCAAATGCTTTATATCTTATGGGATGCTCTTCATCAACAAACTCTTCTTCTATCTCAACCATCTTACTGCTTAATGAAAATAATCCCATGGAGCATCTTTCTTTCTCTTCCCTTATGATAACTTTATGCACACAAGCCTTTATCCTGTCATTACTCCATACCTAAAATAATTAAAAAAATAATTCTTTGATTAATTCAAGAAAAATCAAGAATATAGTTTTAATTTCTCGGATGTAAATATTATATTACCCACCATTAAAGCTTCAGCAGCCACGAATAGAAACATGTTAGCTGAGGGATCAGCATCGATCCATTCACCATTCCTGAGTTTAATTTGCAAACCTGTAATATTGTTCTGATGTAATATGGTGAAATATGAAGTGTCTGTGTGGGCATGTAACCCTAAATTACTCTGAGTCTTCTTAGGTATTGTATATTTAAAGCTCCGAAGCATGTAATTTGTTGATTGAAGAAAGGATTCACAACGTCTTTTGTCCAAACCATAAGCATCAAACAGTATTTTCTTAGCCGTTTGGTCCATTTCTACTAGCAACATCGCATACAGATTGATCGTCTCACTACTCAAACAAACGAAAGTAACAATTAATAAATGACTATAGAAATTAAAGTTCGAGTATAACTAGAAAGATTAGAAAGAAAATAACGCAAATAAAGCTTTGGGCAGTACCAGAAATGATCATTTCCTGTTGGCCACATGATGTTGGTATACTTTTGAACTGCTTCCTTATTGGAGGGATCGTCAATTCCAATGGATTCATATAATGGAACCTTAGGATGTGGTTCATAGTACCCATGGAAAGGCTTGTCGCTGGTCTTTTGCTTTTTTGTTTCCAATGGAAGACGAAACAATTCATCCATTAGAACAAAGACCGAGTTGGAAAGCTCCATAGAAATCTTATTACTCATTGCATAGAAGCAACCATTATCCTCTAATGCCCTTCGCATCACTTGGCAAGTTGAAATCCAGGTTTCAGTACCAGGTTTTAAGGTTTCATTGATGAGGTCTATGATAGGAATCTGGGAAACTGATTGGGATCCCATGTTCCGAGAAAATTGTTAGTCCGGGGAAGCGTGATAGTCTAAATGCTATTTATAGATGTCTTGTTCCCTTCAATTAATTAAGCTAATGGAGTGCATCTTTCTTGATTCGTACATTGCTTCATGAGGTGGTCGTTAATAAAGAAAATAAATGTTTATTCAGAAGGTTTTTTCCCTTTTTCCCAGATATCACTTGAGACCATCAATCATATTAATAAACTGGTGAACCATTTTCTTGATTGATCTGGTTAAAAGTTTTGGACGAGTTGACTAGGTTAGATTATTTTATGATTTTTTATCACTTTACTAAGCTTGAAACAATATTGTTTTGATTTTTTTTTTTTAAAAAAATAACAACGCTTCAAATCTATGCTTTAATAACTATGTTTTAATTTCTTAAATTATTATGGCTTATACATGAATGTTCTATTTACTGGTAAATTAACGTTTTTTTTTATTTAAATCACAATTAATTATCACTGACTATTAAACCACTGCCTCAACAACTGATTCAGTGACCAATCTGATTTTCAATTCCTTCCTTAATAGCTTGAACTGAATCTATTTTTCTGGAGCGGGGGAATGGTACTTTTTAAGTATACATTTACATATCAAAGTATATACCACTAATCACAGATCAAGAAAGGTTCAGCTGCATTATTTATCATTTATATAAATACACCTAGTCCTTCTTATCAATTTATACATTGAAATACTAATATTATAATTTGATTGATGGATAAGTATTAAAACGAAGAGAAATTAACTATTTTAATTGTATCCTTGATTTGTTGATTGTTGAAACATTGTTTTCATCAACAGCTATGCTCATTTGTTTTTGTTTGCAATATATCTTTATCATCACTAACAGGGGAATATAATTGTATATATAGCGTAGGGTCATTATCTCTCTCTCTCTCTCTCTCTCTCTCTCTCTCTTAATACAAAGAAAAAAAAACAAAGCTTGAACAGTTGAAACCTAAGAAACAAACAACCAATAAAACAACAGAAAAGCCAAATTATCCAATGTCTTTAAAAAAAACTTTGCCCCTAGCAATATGCAGAGGGTTCTGGAGAGTGGTTAGAGCCCTGTTTATTATAAAATGAGCGATCGGGCGATTATTTCAATTAAATAATTTTGATATCTGATACCTTTATTTATTTATTATTATTTTTTTTTGGCGGGGGGGGGGGGGGGGACTATTGAACTTTAGAATCATAAATGTATTGTGGTCCAATTGCCAACTTATAAATAAATATGCCTCAAAGATGTAACAAATTATATGGCAGGCTTTTTTATGTTTTTGCCCCCGGCTTCTAACTAGGAAGTGGTCCTAAGAAAATGAAATATTCAATTTTGACAGTCAGGTCAAGCATAAGAAATACAATTTAACTCTGAGAATTCAAATTTTTGGACGGGGGAAAAACAATATAATCATGCTAAAAGATTATCACTTATTTGGTCCAGGATCCTTCTGTTGTTGTTATAGGAATATAAAAGTATGTGAATCTTTTGCCATTTTCAAATCGAATTTTATATTTGTATGTGGTACCACAATATGTAAATAATTGTACGACAACTCATTAATTTCTGGTGGTCCGTCGTATACAATTTGTGAGTGATATCATAGACCCCCACAGGATTTGTTCTTTATATCTTTAATGTAGGTTTTATTTAACTAAATGGTCCTCCACCAATAAGTCTTAACTTGTCATATTCTCAATTAAGTTAATTATTAGTCTTGTGCTGGATGATTTCATATATATATATATATATATATATATATATATATATATATATATATATATATATTACTTGTACTTCTTTTAAACACCTAAATTGGGATTTCCGAAATTTTCTCATCAATTTAACTGGAATATATATTTAGAGGATCACTTGTTAATCGTTTTTAAGCACTTTTTAACTCTTTAAACTAATAAATTGGGAATATACTACAAGATTATTTGTAAATACTAGGTCACTTGTGAATCCAAATAAATATTTTTGTGAAATGTTTCTGGTTATACGTACGGCTCGCAAATCCCTCATTCTAATTTCCAATATTTAAGGTCTGCTTCTAATTTCCTTCCATGGTCCCCAAATTTTATTTTCCCTTTTATTTAATTACCATGCCCTGAGGGAAACTCATCCCTATCGCTTTTATCATAAAAATAATACATGGAAATCTATTTATTATTACAAAATGAGACTTTGGTAGAACTATAATATTGGACCACATCTATGAATTTAAATTCTACGACATTGTATACATTATTACATATACGTTGATATAAACACTTTGGTCCCCATACGAGTGGAGTTAAGTAGACCAACATAATTCCAAGAAAAAAACTATTATTCCCCCGTTCTTTCTTATAAGTAACATTTAACCAAATCTCAGAGTTCGAAGTGGTAGTTAAGAATAATAAGTATGTCAAAATTGTAACATTTTTTACTAAAACATAACCTTATTTATGAGGAGATAAGGAATAAGAAAATAAATATGGTAAGAGTAATATGTCTTTGGGGTTGTGAAAATTTATTATATTGACATTAAATAAGAATAATTAAATAAGGGCAAAATGAGAAAGTAAGAATTAAAAAAAAAAAAAAATTCTCTGAATGCTTCTTATAATTTGGAACGAAGCATGTGTGGTGGTTGTTCCTTATAATATGGATGGGGGGACTAGTATATTCCATATGTAAGGATAAACATTTGACTCCCACATAACTCACATAAATTAAGTTCTTTTTATAAAACAATGGGTAAAGGAGCAAAAATGTACATGTATTTTACTTCCGGGAGCACCCAGCATCATATACTTTTTTTGGGAGCAAAAATACAAACGTGGTTATTATTTTGGAGCAAAAGGCACATCCTACCGTTATGTTATTATTCATTTTATTTCTTTCTCTCTCATTATGGTGAATAGTAACATAATGATGTGATGTGACTTTTGCTCCAAAATGGTAACACGTGTATATTTTTACTCCCAAAAAAACATATGTTGCTAGACACTATTGAGGATAAATCACATGTGTATTTTTACTCATTTACTCTAAAACAATTGATTTTCAGAATACTAATGTATCTCCATTTAATTTATTCCTCGAACACAACGTACATACACTATTTAAATGGTGTATTCAGGACTCTTCATCAGATCACACTCATCTTCAAATTGTTTAACCAAGCTTAAGCTAGAACGATCCCTTCACTTCTAGTAATGGGTTCAGAAACCAGTCTTAAGCTTCCAGTCATTGACTTTAACAGCCTTGACTTGGAAGGTAAAAACCTTAAGTGGGAGGACGTGAAATCCCAAGTCTTCAAAGCACTTGAGGAGTTTGGTTGCTTTGAGGCTTTGTTTGATAAGGTTCCTATAGACGTTCGTAAATCCTTATTTGTTTTGCTCAAAGAGACATTTGACCTTCCCCTCGAAACCAAACAACGAAATGTTTATGAGAACCTTTTTTTTGGTTATATTGGAAAAGGGCCTAGAAGTCCTCTGTACGAAAGCATTGGCATCGATGATTCACTTGTCCTTGAGAATGTACAGAGCTTGGAAAACAGCTTGTGGCCTCAAGGATACCCAACTTTCAGGTCTCGCCCAATTTCTCCTTAAGCATTTACTTTTGAAGAACACTTGTGCTATAAGTCCCACATTGGACAGCCTCACAAGAGAAGTATAGTTTATAAGTTCAAGGGGCTTTCCTACCCAATAAACTAATGTTTTAGGATGTGTTTTTCCTTTTGACTTGTTCTCTTTAATAACTTGTTAAAAAATTGTCAGTTAACTTGTTTGTTGTTATTTTGGCAGCAAAGTTATGAGAGACTTCTCAGAGCAGCTATCAGAGTTGGATCAGATGGTGAGGAAGATGGTTCTGGAAAGTTTAGGAGTTGAGAAGTATTTGGATGAGCACATGAACTCAAGCACTTATATGCTGAGGGTCATGAAATACTCGGCTCCTCAAACTGAAGACTCAAAGATGGGTGTAATCCAACACACAGATGCTGGCATAACGACAATACTGTATCAGATTAATGAAGTTGAGGGTTTAGAGATTGAAACCAAAGATGGAAATTGGATCACTTATAAGCCTTCACCTCATAGTTTTGTGGTTTTCGTTGGCGACTGTCTCCATGTAAGTCGCTTCTATATGCATTCCACAAAAAATAAGATAAAATTAAACTTCATTTATACTCCATCTGGTCATGTTTTGAGCCTCTAATGTGCCTATAGTACCGTTTGAAATACCCAACCAAACTCCCAAATGTTTTTGTTTTCTCTTTTTCTTTTGATCATTAGATTCTATAAAAGATAAATGAAAGTTTTCCTAAAATACTCTCTAAATTATTTTTCGTCATTTAAGATTATAATGTATTGTAAATGTTAAATCCCAATTGTCAGAAGTAGCATCCAATGGTGGAAAAATAAAATTGAGAGGAAATGGAAATCAAGATTGACTCTCCCAAGTAATCATTCCCTCCATGCAATTTGAACTAAGTGGGTATGTTACGTACAGTTGATTACTCATACTCTTTCTTTCTTCTTCTTCTTTTTTTTTTTTGGGGGGGGGGGGGGGGGGGGCGCTATGGTTTCGTCTCTGGTAACATCAGTCTGTTTGAGGCTTATAATATTGTTTTATCACTTATAGAAAGTGACTAATAAAACCTGTGTTTGTGTTAGATTGAAGGGTCTATATGAAGTTTATGTGACATAAACTAGGAAGAAATGTTAGTTTGGTTGATTAATTCATGTATAAGAGAAGCATGAGGAATGTAATGAATTAATGAATGCAGGCTTGGACAAATGGGAGGTTGTATAATGCATTTCACAAAGTAACGATGAGAGGAAATGAGGCAAGATACTCAGCAGCGCTATTTGCAAGGCCTAAAGAAGGTTACAAAATAAAAGCACCAGAGGAATTGGTGGACGAGGAACACCCTCTTCAGTATAAGCCTTTTGATTTCGTTAAGTTTGTCAACTATTTCCACACCGAAGAGGCTCAGAAACACAGAAGTCCTCTCAAGGCTTATTGTGGTCTCTGATTAAATTTCAATATTATTACTGCTTTCAGTCTCGATTATTGTGTGAAATAAATTATTGTAATAAAAATGATAAGATCAAAAGAGAGTGATGGGTTTTGTGTCACACATGCATACACAAACATAGTTGTGAGGTTCTGTAAATGGAGTACGTACATCCTAAACTCTCGGATGCACCTAATTAAGGTTCAATTAATGTTAGATTCGGTTGAATATTTTCAGTTATGCTTTTCTTAAGATTTGTTTATGTAGAATAATATTCTTTTTTTTTTTTAATCCAAGTGTGCCACTAATTATACTCCTCCAGTCCTTAACATAAGATATATTTACCTAATTTAATTGGATTAAAAAAGTTGGTTAAGTTAGTTAATATGAAATGTATTTTTCTAAAACACCCTAACTAGTCATCTTTCTTAATTCTCTCATTCATTTCATTCCTTGATTATAATTGATGGAGTATTAATAGGGGTATACAAGAGGAAAATATAGAAAAATATATCTTATATTTAGAACTGATATCAACTATTCAAATATTTCTGATATTAAGGATCGGAGGAGTAATATAACATTCTCAACAAATATTTTTTTTATATAATAAAAAGTTCGGGTGAGTTGGGTCTCGGGGCTTACCACGTTCAAGCATGCCTCTGAACTCAAATAGTGCTCACACAGACGCACCGCCTACCAACAATATCCGCACATGAGCACAACTAGAGCCAACTCCTTCCCAAACTAGACTAATCTTTGTTCATTTTCAATGGAAGTTGCATATGCAATATATTACGTGTTTGAAATGAAAATATGACACTAAGAAATTTTTGCCTTTGGATTGCGAGCTCTCGAACCCGTAACTTGCAGTTTAGCCTACACTAATTAATTTTACGACGAGTACAGTGTGAATAAATTTCTTTTTCTAATTTTTTTTACCTGTATTTTATTTTTATAATTAATACATTACACACACAGATTTTCCTTAACAGATTACAAAATTTTCTTTTGTAACTATATATATATATATATATATATATATATATATTAGTCATTTTTCTATCCTTAATTTGTTTATTATTGACAAAAAGTTAAAAATTCAATTTTTTTAATGAAAATAAAAAAATCATGACAATTTTTTCTCACTTATTTGATACAGCAATTGTAATACCCGGATAATTATTTATCTGGAATATTATATTGACAAATAATACCTATTGAAAATAGGTGAATTTGTGGTCTCAAAACTAGTGTAATAATTACCTTATTTCCTAAGATAATTTCTCATGAAATTAGAAGGAATAAAGAGCTAAAATCCCTAAGTGAATTTGTGGGATATAAAATACCCTGAGAATATTATGATAAATCCTAAGAGGCAACTAAATATTTATTAAGGATTTGAAAGTATGTTGTTTCTAATTTAGGCAATTTATGAGATTATTTTCCCTGGGAAATAATGAGGCAAAATTAAATATCGTTTTGGGGAACATAAATTGCCTCATAATTTTTAATATTATGCATGATGCATAAATTATCAATGTCAGTAAAATAGTTGTAAGAAAATGATTAATTCTAAATAAGAAAATTATCAACAATTAGTGAGAGATTAAATAAATCATTATTGGCTAATTATCTAAGCATGAATCAAGAGAATATTCGAATTAATTGTGTGAGAACCCTTTAATTAAATAATTAGTGGCTAAATTAGCATAAAATACACTCGAAAGATTAAGAAAAATATTTGAGATTAAGTACATGAAAATCCCTAGTCCTAAAAGAATTGTTAAGAACATGATTAAGGCACTAATTAAACTTATAAATCGAATTAGATGAATTAAATAATTACTAAAGGTTAAGATGTAATCTTGAAAAGCAAAAAAATCAAAGGTTTAGAATTATTCAAGTGATTTTAAAAGCCTAGATCTATGTAATTACTTATGGACCAATAGGGAAATTTTGTGAAAAATAAATATAAGGTAAATAGAATAATATAGTTGATTAAAGTAGGGAAAAACAAAACAAAATAAATATATATGTATGCTGGCCGAAATTTTGGTCAAGAAAGAGATAAGAATTAGGCAAAATAATATCTAGATATTTATGATTATAATAGTAATATAAAATGGGATATTTTGTAAAGAAGTAGATAGGATAAAGGAGAACCGATAGAAAATAAATCCTATCTCAAAATATGTGAACTAAGTATCTAACATAAGGACTTCTTATGAACAAGTATATTTTTATCCTGTGGTGGGCCATCTCAGAAGTTATTTCTGTAACCGGCGGAATAATCATGGGATAAGATGAAAATATATTTTTAGAAAAAGGGACAATTAATATAAATGAGAACCAATAGACATTAAATCATAGCTCAAAAACCATGAACTAAGTTTCTAAGACCAGGACATATTACTAACAAGTGAATTTTTATCCAGAAGTTGGTGTTACCAGAAGTCATTTCCGTATCCTACGGCAATTATCCGAAAATGTTCGGCAGGCAACAGAATGTCCTGAGTAGAATAAAAAATTTAGTTAACCCAAGTATCTTAAAAGAGGAAGAAGAGATCCTCGGGGCTATATTCCCGGAATTTTGAGATTTCCCAAGATTACGCAATTAGGACACCAAACAGAGAACTTTATCAGGTAAAACCATAAAGCAAGAGTTGATGTCCCATGATGACATCATCTTTGTTGACTTTGGGGGACATTTTTGTTTAGGTGTAAGGCCAAGATTGAGTCTTCCAAAATATCCTAGATCCAACAGTTAGAATCTAAGCTGAAAAAGTTCAAAGGAACTACCAAATTTCCATAACTTTTTTCCTATAAAATAGCCATTCATTTCCTTTGAAATTTCACACCAAATTGTCTAGAGCAATTCAAAAATTAGAGAGGAGGTAGAGAGAAGGAAGAGCTTTAGAGAAGGAGGAGCAAGGTTTTGGGTAAGTTATTCGGTCCTTAGTCTTAAATACTAGTTTCGTTCGGTAGTTGTAGTAGAAATGCTAGTTTGATCTTTAGTCTTCCAATATGTTGTTGATATCATGTTTATGTTTAAATATGATATTTATTTCGAAAATATGATGGAGAAAGAGATATGACAAGATTTTGGAAGATTAGGGTCAAAGTAACGAAGTTCTGGCAAAATTTCACCGATTAGAGAGCTCAGGGTTAAAATGGTCATTCATGACTAAAATGACTGTTATGATGTTAGTTATTGATTACATGCGATATTATCCTTATATGATATCTGTGATTACGTTCTGACCAACAGTCATACCGTATATCGTTAACGAAAGTACGTTTACGTATTAGTAACTTTAACACTTGTGTGTCTTGTATGCCTATATATGATTGTTTGATTCACATGTTATGAGCAAGACTGTGGTTTCTGTCGTTTGCATACATTCAGGGTAGCTGTGGATTCAACTTGACGCAGGTTATAGTCTTGATAACATCGTTTGTATGTTTTCCTAGCGCTGAGGACATGATAGGCCGTCGTGGCACTGGTTATGTGCAAACATGGTCATACATGCATGAGCTGTGTGCTATGTGTGGTGTTTTTGACATGCATTTGTTGTGTGTTATGCATTGTCCATTGAATGTATTGAATATCTATCATATATATTATTTATCCTTTTCACATGATGTTAACTGTTACCTAAGGTCTAATGGGTATTGAACCTTAGATCTGTCTAAGGTTCAGGAAAAGAACCAGGATAAAGAAGGTA
Source organism: Acacia confusa (assembly GCA_037074495.1). Taxonomy (NCBI): domain Eukaryota; kingdom Viridiplantae; phylum Streptophyta; class Magnoliopsida; order Fabales; family Fabaceae; genus Acacia; species Acacia confusa. The sequence continues at coordinate 8,533,975 of CM073508.1, read as the reverse complement.
CCGGTGGATGGAGCTGTGAAGAGGCACCGGTCGAAGACGAAAGTCTGAAGAAGGTAACTAAGGCCTAGGTTGCTGGCATGAATCTAACAAAGTTATTTCAAACAAATTGGTGCTTAAACTAAGAAAGGGTTTGTCGGTGGGTTGTCATAAGTCACCGTGAAAGACGGAGAGACTCCCATTAGACTAAACACCGATCTGGCCAATATGTTTGATTAACTGTGTTGGGTTCCAAGCCATAGGTCTAGTTTAAGACTTAATTTGACAGAGAGTTGTATTTAAAGTCTCTGTATATTGTATCACATGAATAATCCTTCGGGATATTTTAATATATCAGCTTATGTCGAGGCATCAACATATGTCTGGGCATTTTATATCAGATACTCATTGTCCAATTATTAGTGCATGCTATTTGTTTCCGCATTACTTTAAGCTGTAGCACCTCAAACTCTGTAGAGTTTTCCTAAAACTAAGTGTCAACCGTCACGATTTTCAAACAGGAATTTGGGGTGTTACAACAATTTTTAATGGGAAAATTAGCATGAAGGACCTACAAGAAAAGATATTTATTAAGAATGACCATAAAAATTGTAATTATTTAGAAGGACAAAGTATAAGAATATAAAATTAATAACACTAAACTAACCTTAAGGAAATCTTCTTCATTCCCATTCTACATGCACTCCCACACTCTCATTTGAAAACTAACACAAAATTTTTAATTTCAATAAATTAAATAAATTTTTTCTCAATTTTCATTTTTTAGAAATTGTATAGATATATCTATGAAAAAAAATGCACATTCTTCAATTTTTTCTTTCAAAATTATAATTTTCTAAAATAAAGAAATTTTTAATTAAAAATATTATTATATCATTCTAATAAAACTCAAGGTGTTTTATAATGGGAATATTATTTCTGCCGTTAATGGATATCAACGTTATAAAAAAATGAAATGATTTATATTTTTTGTTTTTATAAAAAAAAACTTAATGGATATCAACGTTATACTAAACAATATAAATCTAAAAACTTGGTCATATATTTGTTAATTGAATGATCTATTGATTACATAAATATTTAAGTTGTTGAAAAAAAATTAAATAAATGAGTTTGAATCATGTTTAATTAAGAAATATATTGATTTTACATGAGTTTGAAGTCTGTAAAAAAGAATGTACAATGATATTGTATGTGAATGATGAGCGGTTTTGCTTTTAATTTTCGTTATTTTTTTAATTTTGAATGCAAAAGATAAAATAGGAGGTTTGATTATAGGAAATTTAGTAATTTTTTATTTATATTATGTTATTTGGTCATTCTAAGTAATGACAATTTTTATGGTCCTTCTCATTAAATATTTTTTTCTCCAGGTCCTTCATTCCAATTTTTCCATTTTTGAATTTAGATTAATTCAGCCAGTGCCTTTGTAATGCAGTGGCATGGGAGTTTGATTCCACCCCCCCATGTCCAGGGTTCGAACCCTGCCCCTTCCCCTACTATGTGTATAAAAAAAAAATAGATTAATTGAAATGGGCGGTGCTGGTATGTATTAAATAACACAGTAGTGCCCCCAAAAAACAGAGACAACCCAACTTCAATGATGCAATCTACAAATAAAAGAGCTCTATTATTAATCAGTAATTATGAATTAATTGTACGAATTGTTATTTAAGTGATGATTTTGTGATATGTGGCGAAAAAAATTAATAAGTGAAAGGTCCCACGATTGTTGTCATAGAAATATAGTTATGGTGTAATATTTTTCCATTTTCAAATCGATGTTTATATTTATGGCACCATAATATTTAAATAATTGTACGAAAACTTATAAATTTATAGTGGTCTGTTATGAATATACTGATTATGTGGATGTCCATTGACTCCCGGTCTCCAAATATTACAAGATGACATGGGACCCGCGCATAATACCATGCATATTAGTTTACTATTTAGTGGGACCCACACATAAAATTATACAACTCACAGGAATGCATTCCCGTGAGTGTACAGTTATGTAATTAGGGGAATATTGCATCAAATGACCCAAAGTAGAAATTACACTAAAAGCCCATTTTCCTTCTATAAATAGAGGCCTTCTGTAAATATTCAAAATACACTGAAATGAGAACTTCTCTCTACTCTCTCTCTCTCTAAAATCTCTTGTTCTTGTATTTACTTTTCATCAGTTTTATATTACGTTATCAACACGAAGACTCTACCAAGGTAAAATTTTATTACCATCTCTTTTACTATATGTTTATTTTATCTATCTGAGATAATCTTAACTATGATATGGAATTAAAGTTCTATTTTTACCGATTATTTTGAACATCGGATTCCATGGTTAAGATTTGAGATTATTTACTATTTACTATTCACAGTAAATAGTAATTTTTACTATTCATGTTAATTTTACCATTTTCAGTAATTTTACATTTTTATTCATTTTGACTCCTATATGGAAGTCTAGATTTAATATTTCAGTAATTTTATTTTATTCATTATTTACTGTGAATAGTAACTTTACTATTCACGGTAAATTTTGTATTTTACTATTTACAATAATTTATTTATGTTTATATATTCTTCTCACTCCCTATTGATTAATTTCATGGTGGCAACATTAAGCTCCATTTGTAATTTAATTCTAATTCTTTATTTACTGCTTTATTTATTTATTTCATGGCGGCGATATTAAGCTCCATTTATTTATTTTAATTAACTTACTGTTTTATTTATTTATTTTATGGTGGCGATACTAAGCTCCATTTATTTAATTTACTTTACTTACTGTTTTATTTATTTATTTTATGGTGGCGACACTAAGCTCCATTTATTTAATTTATTTTACTTACTGTTTTATTTATTTATTTTACTTACTGCTTTATTTATTTATTTCATGGTGGCGACACTAGTATTAGTGGGCACCATTTGTTAAATTTAACAAATAATTATTTACTGCTTTAATTATTGTTCATGGTAGCGACACTGATATACATATTAGTGGACTCCATTTATTTATGCATTTATTTACCTTTTATGGTGGCAACACTAGTATATTTATTAGTGGGCTCCATTTGTTTATTTTAATTATTTTCTGCTTTCTATATATATTATATATTAAATTTGCATCCTCTTTCTTACCTTCGGATGAGATAGGTCTCGCTGTGAGTTTACTACCATTCTTATCTCATCTTCTTTTTATTTTCTTAGCATGTTTATTTACAGTTCTTTAAATTATGTTTTAATTTATAAAAGGATTTTATAATATGATTCTAATTATTATCATTATTTTTAGTTTGAATCATGTCTTTCAGCCTTTCAAATCTTGAATTTAATGCTCTTGACATCACCGGGAAGAATTATCTATCATGGGTTTTAGATGCTGAAATCCATCTTCAAGCAAAGGACCTTGGAAAGGCTATATTGCTGGGAAATGATGCGTCCCCTCAAGTAAAGGCTAAAGCTATGATTTTTCTCTGACACCACATTCATGAAAGTTTGAAAACTGAATATTTAACGGTGAAAGATCCATTTGAATTGTGGACTAGTTTGAAAGATAGGTATGATCGTCAGAAAATGGTGATTTTGCCTAGAGCTCGTTATGAATGGATTCATCTCAGGCTACAAGATTTTAAAACTGTAAGTGAGTATAACTCAGTTGTTTTCAAAATAAGTTCTCAGTTAAAATTATGTGGTGAAAAAATAACTGATGAGGACTTATTAGAGAAAACTTTTTTTACCTTTCATGCTTCGAATTTGCTTTTACAACAGCAATATCGAGAGAAAGGTTTTAAAAAATATTCTGAGTTAATCTCATGTTTATTAGTAGCCGAGCAAAATAACGAGTTATTATTGAAAAATCATGAAAATCGTCCCACTGGATCTTCTCCATTTCCTGAAGCGAATGTGAGTGTACAGAATGATCATGGTCGTGGCCGTGGTCGCGGTCGTGGTCATGGCCGTGGCCGTGGTCGTGGACGAGGACGTGGAAATCGTGGAGGCATAAATTATCATGGTCCTTATCATGGTGGAAGAGGTTATTATGGTCCTTATACCCACCAGAAAAAGATGAATAATGAAGGACAGAAGAATGATAAAGAAGGTCCTTCAAAAGTTGTTGAACATAAATGTTATCGGTGTGGTATGAAAGGACACTGGGTACGTAATTGTCGTATGTAACATCTCATTTTTCAAAATGCGGAATGAGGTACTTTCATTAGAGTAGAGCATAAGAGCAATTTAAAAGAGAGAGTATCTGATAAACATCCTGTTGAGGTACCTAGTTGCTTATACAACAGTACAAAGGTCCGAATATTTACTGATATGGGAATACAAGTCCAAAAAGAAATTCTTCGGCTGGGACTCTAAGCATGCTGCTTGCCCTTATCTTTGGTGCTTAGTCCTCCTGATCCTGAAGCTATATTAAGAGCTGAGGTCCATGCATCGAACCTCAGGTAACGGTTAACCTCATACTTATGTAAACAATATATGTATGACATCACAGCATTAATCAACACATAAGTATATAGCAGATGCAAGATTAATATATCCACCGTACACATCACATGTAAGGTGATCTATGCTAACAATACACATCGCATGTATAGTTATCTATACAATTCACATGTATAGTTATCCATGTTAACAATACACATCACATGTAAAGTTATCTATACAATTCACTTGTATAGTTATCTATCACATATAAGCATACAATAGGCATCAGAGTTAGTGTTACAGTACGCGAACGTACCTTCGTTGACGAGCGTTTAGTATGTTGATGGTAAACCGTACTTTTGACGGAAAACAGCGGAACGACAGCGAAATGACAGCAGAACAAGATTACTGATATCCTATAATGATAATATCACATTTATCAATATTTGATATCATAACAGGCATTTTAGGTACAAATTACCATTTTGCCCCTGATCCCTTAATCGGCGGAATTTCGCCAGCACTTCGCTATCTTGACCCTAATCTTCCAGAATTTCCACATATCTCTAACTCCAATATATTTCCCAAAATAAATATCATATCTATCCTAAAACATGATATCTAAAATATACTGGAAGATTAAAGATCTACTCTAAAACTCTAAGAACTACCGAAAGAACTTAAGACTAAAGACTAGAGACCGAAAGACTTACCAGAGCTTCGCTATGAACTTCTTGCTCCTCCTCCAGAGCTTCTCTCTCTAACTTCTCTCTAGGATTGTAAGTGAATTGGTGAAGAATGAAGAGGAATGATGGCCTATTTATAGAAAAGCCCAATGGCATTTTCGTAATTCCTTTGAACTTTGTCTGATCAGTTTCTGGCCGTTAGATCGCACTTCTTGGAGGTGGCAAGATCTTGGCCTTACACCTCTCAAGGATGATGTCATCCCTGCTGCATCATCAGGCCTTATGTCATCTTGCTTATCAGGTAAAATTCCTGATTCGGTATCCTGATCGCGAAATTTCGTAAAATCTTAAAATTCCGGGAACAACACTCTGAGGATCTTTTCTTCCTTTTTAAGAATACTGTACTTTCCTATCCTTATACTCTTATTAAGGATATTCCGTTATCTGCCGAAAATCCTCGGTACTCGTGCCCGGCTGCAGAAATAACGTTGTCCGGTACTAACTCCGAGACAAAAATCCACTGATTAACATTATACTCTGGGTTTTCCCCACTTATCCCCAGATTCCCACAACGGGATTATTTTCTATCGGTTCTCATTACTACTATCTGCTTTAATCCCACAAAATATCTTCCTGGCCGGATCTCCAAATCACTCCGTTGGTTACAGAAATGACTTCGGAGACAGTCCACTCCGAGATAGAAATTCACTTGTCCTTAATATACTCTGACTCAAGAAACCTAGTTCACGGTTTTCTAGGTAGGATTTTATTTCTATCCGTGGTCATTTATCCTGTTCACATTTTTACTATTATAATATTATTTAATTACCACATGTCTTAATTATATTATTATTTTAATGCAAATATCTAGATATTAATTTCTTAATTTTCATTTCATTTTTCTTTATTTTTCTTCTAATTTTCGTTTTTATATATATATATATATATATATATATATATATATATATTTATTTATTTATTTATTTTAAGTAATTTTCACCTTTTTCTCTTTATTTTATGTCTAAACAATTAGCCATTAATTATCTAATTAATCACTTACTAATTGTTGACAATTTCCTTAATTAGTAATAATTATTATCTCACAACTATTTTACTGAAATTGATAATTTATGCCTTATGCAAAATATTAAAAACCATGGGGCAATTTATGTTCCCCAAAATGATATTTAATTTTGCTTCATTACTTCCCAAGGAAAATAATCTTATAAATTACCTAAATTAGAGACAACATACTCTCTAATTTTTAATGAATATTTAATTGCCTCTCAGGATTTATCATAATATTCTCAGGGTATTTTATAACCCATAAATATTTCAGGGACCTATTTGCAAAGTATCTAATGTCTTAGGGACCTTTTCGCACATTATTTAATCTCAGGAGAAATTGTCCTAATAATAAGATAAATTCAATACAAGGTGTTTGAGACCTCATATTCACCTATTTTCAATAGGTATATTCTACAAATTTATGATATTTACCCTACGTCAAATTTTTAGGGTATTACATCGTACGCCAGAACATTTAACGAAACTTTACCAAGCCTCTATAAAAAGGAGTGTTAATAATGTGGAATGTGATGATAAGGCTCATAAAGATAATGATGTCAATGAGCCAAATGATGATGTTATGTCACTCTTGGAGGCGGAAGATTTTTATGATTAAATAAGTTATGCAGAAATTATAATAATTTTCTTGTATCGTTCTGAACTTATTATCAAATATCAATTATGTATGTATTAATGCATTTTCTTTTCTTTTATGAAGCTCATGGATATTTCAAATATTGCACACAAGAATGAAGATATATGTCTCATTGATAGTGCAACGACACATACAATTCTTAAAGATAAGAAATATTTTTCACATCTAACAAATTGTAGTACAAGCATCAATACCATAGTGGGTAATACAAGATTGATTGAAGGCTCTGGAAGAGCAATAATAATATTACCCAATGGTACGAAATTTGTTATTAATGATGCTTTGTATTCCTCCAAGTCTCATAGAAATTTGTTAAGCTTTAAAGATATCCGCCGGAATGGATATCATATTGAGACTATAAATGAGGAGAATAAAGAATATCTACAAATTGTTACTGTTAGATATGGTGAAAAATATGTTCTGGAGAAATTACCAATGTTATCTTCTGGTTTGTACTATTCACATATTAGTACAATTGAAATAAATGTTATGGAAAACCAGAAGCATGCTGATAAAGGCATATTTAATGTTTGGCATGACCGGTTAGGCCATCCCGGGTCAATTATGATGCGACGTATAATAGAGAATTCATGCGGACATAATTTGAAACAGAAACAAATACCAAAATCCCATGATTTCTCATGTGATGCATGTTCCAAGGGAAAATTAATTATTCGGCCATCACCAAGCAAAGTAGAAAGTGAGTCTCTCACATTTATAGAACGGATATAGGGAGATATTTGTGAGCCAATACACCCACCATGTAGACCATTTAGGTATTATATGGTTTTAATTGATGCATCAACTAAATGGTCGCATGTGTGCTTACTATCTTCTCGAAACCTGGCATTTGCGAGATTACTTGCTCAATTGACAAGATTAAGAGCACATTACCCTGATTATCCTATCAAGAAAATACGTCTTGATAATGCTGGTGAATTTACTTCACAGACTTTTAATGAATATTGTATGTCCCTTGGAATTGATGTTGAACATCCTGTAGCACATGTTCATACGCAAAATGGACTTGCAGAATCATTGGTAAAACGCTTGCAACTTATTGCAAGACCTTTACTTTTGAAATCTAATTTACCAATTTCTGCTTGGGGCCATGCCATTTTGCATGCAGCAATGTTAATTCGCATCAGGCCAACTAGTTATTTAAAAGTTTCCCCGTTACAAATGGTTTTTGGTGAAGAACCTAATATTTCCCATATTCGGACCTTTGGATGTGCAGTATATGTGCCTATAGCACCTCCACAATGTACTAAAATGGGTCATCAAAGAAGAATGGGAATTTATGTTGGGTATAAATCTCCTTCAATTATAAAATATTTAGAACCATCTACAGGAGATTTATTTACTGCACGATTTGAAGATTGTCATTTTGATGAATCAGTCTACCCAACATTAGAGGGAGAAAATAAGCAGTTGAATAAAGAGATTAGCTGGAATGAATTATTATTGGCTCATTTTGATCCTCATACAAAACAATGTAAACTAGTAGTTCAAAAGATAATTCATTTACAGAATTCAGCTAATCGAATGCCAGAAGCATTCACTGACCCAAAGAAAGTGACAAAGTCACATATTCCAGCCGCTAATGCTCCTATTCGAATTGATGTCCCTATAGGACAGCCGATTATAAATGAATCAAAAGCACGCCTGAAGTGTGGTAGGCCTATCGGTTCCAAAGATAAAAATCCTCGAAAAAGAAAAGGAGCTAAGATTATAGATGGCCAAGTCAAGGATAATCAAGAAAAAAATATTGCTCTGGATGAGCCACTTCATGAAGAGAAATTATCTCCAGAGGAGAATATTGAGGCCCCAGAAGAGATCCAGGTACCTGAAATGTATGAAAATAATGAGATCTCAATAAATTATGTCACAAATAATATCAAATAAATGAAGTCAACATTGACGACATTTTTGCTAATCATATAGTGTATGATGTGATGAATGAAGAAGAGGATCATGAGCCAAAATCCATTAAAGAGTGCCAACAGCGAAAGGATTGGCCTCTATGGAAAGATGCCATAAATGCAGAATTAAAATCACTAGCAAAATGAAAAGTATTTGGACCTATAGTCCATACACCTAAAGATGTAAAGCCAGTTGGATATAAATGAGTTTTTGTACGGAAAAGAAATGAAAAGGGTGAAATTACAAGGTATAAAGCACGCCTTGTAGCCCAAGGCTTTACACAAAGACCTGGCATTGATTTTGAAGAAACATATTCACTAGTAGTGGATGCAACTACTTTTCGTTATTTAATTAGCCTAGCAACAAATAAAGGGCTTGATTTGTATCTAATGGATGTTGTGACTGCCTATTTATATGGCTCACTTGATAGTGATATCTATATGAAAGTTCCTGAAGGATTCAAGATGCCAGAATCATTTAATTCAAATTCACGAGAACAATACTTGATCAAATTAAATAAGTCCCTATATGGCTTGAAACAATCAGGGCGCATGTGGTATAATTGTCTTAAAGAATATTTGTTGAAAGAAGGGTATAAAAATGACCCGATATGCCCATGCATTTTTATAAAAAGATCGAGAAACGAATTTGCTATAATTGCTATTTATGTTGATGATATCAACATTATTGGAACTCCTGAAGAGATTTCAAAAGCAATTAATTGTTTAAAGAAAGAATTTGAATTGAAAGATTTGGGTAGGACAAAATTTTGTCTTTGATTACAAATTGAGTACCTGAATGATGGGATCTTTGTATATCAAGAAACTTATACAAAGAAGGTCTTAAAACGATTTTATATGGATAAGTCACATCCATTTTGTACTCCAATGGTTGTAAGGTCTTTGATAAAAGAAAAAGATCCATTCCAACCCCAAGTAATTAACGAAAAAGGTGTAGAACAATTACTTGGTCCAGAAGTACCATATCTTAATGCTATTGGGGCACTAATGTATCTTGCTAATCACACAAGACCTGATATAACATTTGCTATTAATTTATTAGCAAGATATAGTTCTGCACCAACACAAAGGCATTGGAATGGTGTAAAGCGTATTTTTCGTTACCTCAGAGGTACTATGGATATGAGGTTATATTATTCAAATGTATCTAAACATGAACTGATTGGTTATTCAGATGCTGGATTTATGTCTGATCTACATGATGGAAAATCACAAACAGGTTATGTATTTACATGTGGAGGTACAGCAATTTCATGATGATCTATGAAACAAACTATATCAGCCACTTCATCTAATAATGCATAAATCCTAGCAATGCATGAAACAAGTCGAGAATGTGTGTGGTTAAGGTCAGTAATTCATCATATACGAACTACTTGTCATTTATCTTCTGGTAAAATGGTTCCAACAGTTCTATATGAGGATAATACTGCATGTATTGCCCAACTTAAAGAAGGATACATCAAGGGCGATAGAACGAAGCATATTTCACCAAAATTTTTCTTTACTCGTGATCTTCAACAGAATGGTGAAATAGATATCCAGTAAATCAGTTCAAGTGAAAATTTGGCAGATTTATTTACCAAGTCACTTCCAGAAGCAATCTTTGAGAAGCTTGTCTATGGTATTGGTCTTCGAAGACTCAAAGATCTCAACTGATGTTATCAGGGGGAGTAATACTGATGTTGTCAACAGGGGGAGTTGATACACGTTGTACTCTTTTTCCCTTATCTAGGTTTTGTCCCACTGGGTTTTTCTAGAAAGGTTTTTAATGAGGCAGCACTGGATAGTGTATCAATGAATGATGTACTCTTTTCTTTGGCTAGGTTTTTATCCCACTGGGTTTTTTCTAGTTAAAGTTTTTAATGAGGCACATTCATAAATGGACATCCAAGGGGGAGTGTTATGAATATACTGATTATGTGGATGTCCATTGACTCCCGGTCTCCAAATATTACAAGATGACATGGGACCCGCGCATAGTACCATGCATAGTAGTTTACTATTTAGTGGGACCCACACACAAAATTATACAACTCACGGGAATGCATTCCCGTGAGTGTACAGTTATGTAATTAGGGGAATATTGCATCAAATGACCCAAAGTGGAAATTACACTAAAGACCCATTTTCCTTCTATAAATAGAGGCCTTCTGTAAACATTCAAAATACACTAAACCGAGAACTTCTCTCTACTCTCTCTCTCTCTAAAATCTCTTGTTCTTGTATTTACTTTTCATCAGTTTTATATTATGGTCCATAATATACAATTTGTGATTTTTTTTACGAGAATAATTTGTGGATGATATCATACAACCCCACTAGATTTGTTTATATATGTGTGTGTGTTTGGAAAAGGAATAAAATAGATTTCTTTATCTTTAACGTATGTTTCATCCAACTAAATGGTCCTCCACCAATCAGTCTTAACATGTCATATTCTGATCAATTAAGTTAATTAAGTCTTGCATGCACTGAAAGATTTCATCCATTATCCATAAATTAAATATGTATTATATTTAAGGGAAATGACAGATGTACATTATGTACATGGACTATAAGGAAACCGCTGTTACCACCTGTTCTGTTGTAGAACAAAATATTTTGGACTTGACCTAAGATTAAATCTCAGGGCCTACGTACTCTTGAGAGGGATCAAAGTCCACGTAGTTCGATATACAGATAGGCGTTTAGCCAAAGGGAGTGGGGGTGTGTGCTCTGTGTGAATTGAAGAGCTAGGGTTAGAAGTGTGTACCTTATTAGGGGTTTTCCCTATTTATAGGCATACCTGGGCCCTATCTTGATGGGTTGGCGTTATCTTATTATTAAAATATATAAGATATCTTTTAATAATAGATCCTTGATTTGAGGGATCCTGATACAGATATTGATAAATTAATTCTGATCTTCTTGATTTGGATAGATTATTGTGATTATCCATAGATATTGCTTGTTGGGCCATCCTTATAATGGGCCCATAATTTAGATCCGTAACAGTTGCCCCCCAGCCCGATAGTTCAAGTCTTTGGGCTGCCGAGATGTACTGATTGTCTTGCTTGTTTTTGTAGCAATTTTCCCGAGATAATTACCCGATCTATGTTTCTGCATTTAATAATATGTAAGTAAATCATAATCAATGGAAAATACTTACTATTTTGCGCAAATCATTTAGTTTGCTTCTTTCTTGTCGAACTTGAATGCTTGTCCGAGCTTGATTTCTTTTCTGGTTTGCATTAATCATAGTTATTGATAATCATGCTTTTTCATTAATTTGTCGTTGTCCACTCTGTTGCCCCCAGCCTGGTAGATCAGATCTATGAGCTACCAGGATGCATTAATTTTCTAACGTGAACCAGGTGTTCGTAATTGTTGGGATTTCTTGTGTGCTGACCCGAGATTCCGGGTTCATATAATTTAATCCCGAGATTCCGGGTTTATACACTTTAATCTCGAGATTCCGAGTTTATATTTTTCAAGCCCAAGATTCTGGGTTGATATTCTTTAATCTCGAGATTCCGGGTTAATATTCTTCAAACTCGAGATTCCAGGTTTATATTCTTCGAACATGAGATTCCGAGTTAATGATTTCTGAGGACAGATTTGCTTATCCTTCATACTATCCTCGTTCTTATTTGCTTTGATCTCTGTTATTGATAACGTGTTTTTTTAATGACCACATTCAAAAAACCAAGATAACATTATTTGATCTCGGTTATTGATAATGTGTTTTTTGACTAACACTATTCAAAAAACCAAGATAGCATTTGAAAATTCATGTACATCATAAGGGCTTTCATTCCCTCTTCTCATATTTTTATGGCAACTTTACAGCTATCCACTTTCTGCCCCCCAGTCTGGTAGTCCAATTTTCTGGGCTGCCGGGGTGCATTGATTGTTTTTTTAAACTTAGATCTTCATGTCGGAGTTGTAATGACTTTATTCCTTGGTTCATTCCTGGATTTTATGATAAAGACACTTTAATCTTGCCTAATATCATTTTGTTTTCTACATCCTTTAAACCGAAATTATTTTGTTTTTTCGTGAATAAAGGGAAACTAATCTAGGTAAACAACTCGGCTCAGGAAACCAAGCCGAATATGAAACTCGGTTCTTATTACAGGACTTGGCCAAAGTCACTAATATATTACAGAATCGGCCAGATATTCCACCAACGCTAATAAACGGGCATGCTTATTAGTTAGTCAGGCATTCTCATTGAACATATGATTTTTAAGTAATCACCTAAAACACTTTAACTTGTAAAGTGATAATCTGAGATGGTAGCCATTCATCACATGTTCGGGACTTGGTATATGAAATACCAACCTAAACATTTTGACTTGATCAGGATCGTCATGACGATTGACAAAACCATACCAGAATGTCGTTCCGATGCATCGTAACGTTTACAAGATTTGTTCACAAATCTTGTAAGAGCCGGGTTCGCGTCGCCCTGGCTTTTTAAGTTTTACTAGTTTATTCGGGGTCCATTTATGGAGAGCGGATTTAACTGTATAATTTTCAGTTTATCTGGGGTCCATTTAAGGAGTACGGATTTAACTGTATAATTTTCAATTTATCTGGGGTCCATTTAAGGAGCACAGATTTAACTTTATAATTTTCAGTTTATCCGGGGTCCATTTAAGGAGCACATATTTAACCGTTCTTCAAACTCACTTTTACCGGGTTCCAAATTGATCATGGAAGCGCGGATTTATCTATATAACACCGAGATTTCGGGTTTATGATTTCTAAAAATGGGTTTATTTACCCAGAATTCAGTCATTCAAATAGGCTTGGCGACATTACTGTCGTAATACGGAGCCCAGATTTTAACCAGATTCAGTTTACCCGAGGTCTACCTTTAAAAATTTACATGGAGCCCGGATTTTAACCAACTTCGGTTTAACTGGGGTCCAATTTCATCGGGGTCTGCCTTCAATAATTTTCACGGAGCCTTGATTTTAACGAGATTCAGTTTAAACGGGGTCCGTCTTCAAACCCAATGCGGTGGAGGATCTCCTGCACCCTAGGCTTTCTTTTAACATATAAAATTGCATAAAATGCTATTATCAGATAAAAAATTTCAAATAGTATTGACGATGCCCCATCCAATGAGTGATAGGTTAAACCTTATGTGGTGTTCATGGTTGAGGGTTCCTAATCATGATAATAATCATATTCATGAAATTTTGTATATTGGACACATCCATCCTCTGCTATGTCGAGAAGAAAGAATCATTCATGATGAAAATAGCAAGGATTTCCTTGCATCCATTGAAAAAGTTTACACCAGCATGCCCACACGAGCAATAAGGTGTTTTCAACTTAATATATAGTGGTAGAAGAAAAGATCCACCTGCCAGATAATAGTACACTTTCTAAAGTGCAATTATGCCCCACAAAAAGTTTAAAAATTTGAAGTTTAGTCATTCAATGAAACTTTTGAACTCTGCAGAATGGTCCCTGGTCAAAAGAAACTTTGTCTTTTGTCCTTTTTGAATTTTTCTTCATAGGTGGACCCCCAAAATAAAATGCATGCATGTGAATGATTTAATAATTCGAAGACATACCAGGAGCTTTGCGTTTCTTCATATGTGAACTTGTTCTTTATAATATAATATATTATATTAAAAGCAATTTACCTTCTCCCGACCGAACTTGTCTTCTCTTCCTTACTCTGAAGTCCTTGAGTATTAATCATTCAAAAACATACAAAAGATCCTTGCTTCTGCAACTCTTTTCAAATAATGGCGAGAAGCATTTTCTTCATAACAAAACCCCATCTGACCCACCAATTAAAAAGGCAAACATTTTGCATCACCATGTCAGGCATCTTCCAACATGCTCTTGATAAAAAAGGAGGGAACAGTAGAGGCTCGCCGTTGCATCAATCTCGACAACTTGGCATTTTCTCATACCTCTTATAGCACCCCCATAGTTTCCCCCCTTGAAAGCAATGCATAGCTATTCATTTTTATCAGATTTTCATCTTTTTAGAGCACTATCTTGAAAATATAATAAATAATTTAGAGATTTTGATAGTATCAAGACCAATGCATGTTTAAGAGACATGATTATTATTATAAAAAGCAGCAGTGGGGCATATAGAGAAGTTGGAATTCAGACCGTATGTCGCGCGTGTGCAGCAACTCATTTCGGCCTTGCACTTGCATGCTCCACCTATATGAAAACCGACGTTGAATCTCGGCCCCTTGACTCCTTGGGATCTCGACATCTCGTGTTGGAAGTACACAAGGCTCCTAAGGTACTGCCCTAGTGTCATTCACACTGGATAGTCTCTCAACATCTCAGCATTCCCTGAGGCATTTCGACCTTGGCTAACACTAGAGCATCTCGGTGCCTATATCTAGAAGCTTAGCTAATAGTCAATATCGAGTGCACTTCTCAGGACCCACGAGTCTGGCATCTCAGCACAGAGCCGACGTTGATTATACCTCAGCACCCATGAATCTAGCATCTCGACACGCAGCCGACGTCCAATTCTATCTCGGCAACAACAGTCCCATCAAGCATCTCGGAAAACAACCTGCTTAGATTTGTGAGTATTTGACTGAAAGTACCAAGAAGAATGAAACACGTAGGCTCCTTTGGCAATGAATATCTCGGCTATCCCAAGTTTTGAAATTCAGCATAGAGCCCACGTGGATGATTATCTCGGCTATCCCAGCGAATCATGTTATGTTGATTGGGGTTTGAATTCGAATATTTGCTATTGACATGCATATAACAGTATTTGAAAAGTTGGAACCTGTCTGTCCTTATTCAGTAGTGGAAACCTCTATTTGACAAGCCTGGGTGCAGCCATGGCTCTTCATTAATTGTAAGGGAAGCCACTGCTTGTCCCTTCTGTCACCGCTTGGCATTGAACATGGTAGAGTCATCTCGGCATTCACGGACATGCATCTTGACACCTCACGAGCAGGCAGACATTGGCATCTCGGCTTCTTGGAGCCTCAGCACCTCACGCCGAAATGTCGGAATGCATCTGGAGTTTGTTTGGTGCTTGCGGTTACCTCTACGTTATTCATTCTAATCTCACTCACACCGGCTGGACATGTCGTGGAACTTCATCTCGGCTTGCTTTGGATTTGAACATATTCAAATAATATCAGCTTACTCACGTCGAGGGGGGGCATGTGCTAGTGCTTTATGCATGTAGCCGAGCATAAACAAGCCAGAACGCGTGCTGTCTTTAGGATCGAGCTCCTCTTACTGGCATCGCTCATTTATCGGAGTCTCCACCCTAATATGTACCAAGGTTGAATGCACATCTCGGTGTATCAAGGTCTCAACCTTCTAAGTAATGCCAACTTTGGACTTGAATATAATAAAAAGAATCTTGGCACTAAGCATATCGGCATTGGAGCACATCTCGGCTTCCACTTGCACGGAGCCGATGCATAATGCTTATCATGGCAGTCTCGACACTAACGAGATCAACATCTCATAACTCTGGAGCCTCGGCCTTTTGGAGTTTCAGCAACTCATGTCGGAACCCCAGCATTTCGGCCAGTGCTTTGACATCCCTTTTATGCTGAGGTTGATTGCCCATCTCAGCACCAAGGACGACAACTTTTGCCTGATACGTTGAATGCATATCTTGAGTGTTGGCAACCAACGTTGACGTCTAGTTCTAGGGATTTCTCAAATATTCAAAAAGACACTTCTTGATGGATGCAGAATCTCGGATTGGCCTTCCTCCTCCTCTGCTTCGCTTGCAAGTTTACAAAAATAAAACAGGCCAGCCAAACCTCAACTTCTCAGAGTCTGAGCAACTAACGTTGGAATGCCTGCCAAAGTCTCGACAAAGGTCTAACTCATGCTTTAGTAATTCTGGGCACCCTCGATAAAGGCTCCAAGACCAAGCTAGACGTCGGATGATCATCTCGGCCCCAGATATCTTGAGATATGAATATACACTTCGGCTCCTTTTAATTCTGGGCGTTTCATGCTTACACGTTTAATGCCTGCCTAGGGTTCATTCTCGGCTTTATTCTGCCAGCCTACCCACACTCTTTCCAACAACCATGGTGGATGGTATCTCGGCCGGAGCAAGAACCTCGTCAAGCCAGCATAAAGAAATCTCGGCATTATGGATAAATGCCGACGTTGTGCGTTTTATCAGCCCCTCAGCATCTCAGAATCTCAGTGACCCAGAATAAACTTGCTTTGAAGGATAACTAGTCGGGTGAGTCCAAGGCAACTTGCTTTGAAGCAAAGTCTGGCATTGCTAGTTTCCAAGCTTGAGGCCAATGTTCTGTGACTTCTTTTTCCCATGAGGACTTTTTCCATATTACCGCTAGGATCTTAGTTTTCAGATTACCATCAACGCATTCTCCATTTTTTCTCGCAACCTAATTGCTCTACCGCTTCATAGAGAATGGAGAATTCTTCATGCCTGGCCTTAGCGTTGTCTCCCCAGGAACGCTTGTAAGAACCACTGGACTTGAAGGATTTCTTCTAATTATCCCTTTTTGGGCATTGATTGATGTTTATCAAATTGACCATCTTTGGTCATGGGAGTTGAAATTTATCGCTCCTCACAGATGGCGCCAATGTTCTGTTGTAGAACAAAATATTTTGGACTTGACCTAGGATTAAATCTCAAAGCCTACGTACCCTTGAGAGGGATCAAAGTCTACGTAGTTCGATATACAGAAAGGCGTTTAGCCAAAGGGAGTAGGGGTGTGTGCTCTGTGTGAATTGAAGAGCTAGGATTAGAAGTGTGTACCTTATTAGGGTTTTTCCCTATTTATAGGCATACCTGGGCCCTATCTTGATGGGCTAGCATTATCTTATTATTAAAAGATATAAGATATCTTTTAATGATAGATCCTTGATTTGAGGGATCCTGATACGGATATTGATAGATTAATTCTGATCTTTTTGATTTGGATAGATTATTGTGATTATCCATAGATATTGCTTGTTGGGCCATCCTCATAGTGGGCCCATAATTGAGATCCGTAACACCACCAATGTCGGAGCTGCTGCAACCACTGCGGGCCGGTGACATAGCATCTTCATATGTTGGGAATATTAGAAGATCACTTTGTGAGGCTTACTTGTGAATAATATAGCACTAGTAAACTTTTTAAACATCTAAATTGGGATTTCAGATCCTTCCTCATCAATTTCACTCGAATATTTACTGGGTCACTTGTTAATTGTTTGTTAGCACATGTAAAATTTTTAAACTAACAAATTGGGAATATACTACTCCTCTAGTCCTTAATTTGAGGAGTCGATCTTGGTCTTAAACATAAAACATAATTTTCAATCTTTCCCTAATTTACCCCTATTGATGTTCCATCAATAATAATTAAGGAGGAATGTGAAGGAGGGAATTAAAGAATATGACCTGGGTGTTTTAGGCTGTGATTGGTTTGAAGGGAAGAGAAAGGAGGGGAGGGATAATGAGGTATATTACCTTGTTTGGTTTGTTAGAGGGAAAGGGAGGGGAGAGGGAGCCAAAAATAAATTGAAGGGAGGGAGGGAAGGAAATGAGAGCCAAAAGTTTGGCTTCTCTCCCACCCAAAAATTCAAACCAAATGAAGAAATGAAGACACCTTCCATCCCTTCCCCTCAAACTAGAGAATACATATTATACTAACTAGCTTCCTTAATCTAATAAATTAGGTAAATATGTCTTATATTAGGAACTAAAGGGAGGAGAAGATTACTTGCAAGTACTAAAAGGTCACTTGTGAATACTAAATGTTCATTAGAGAATAGTCTTTTATACAATGTTATACATAGAACTGCAGCTTTTGCACTTGGAGATTTCAGGTATATGCAAATTGTGTAATACCCAGATAATTATTTATCTGGAATATTATATTGATAAATAATACCTATTAGAAATAGGTGAATTTGTGGTCTCAAAACTAGTGTAATAATTACCTTATTTCCAAAGGTGATTTCTCATGAAATTAGGAGGAATAAAGAGCTAAAAATCCCTAAGTGAATTTGTGGGTTATAAAATACCTTGAGAAAATTATGATAAAATCCTTAGAGACAATTAAATATATATTAAAAATTAGAAAGTATGTTGTCTCTAATTTAGATAATTTATGGGATTATTTTCCTTGGAAAATAATGAGACAAAATCTGATATTATTTTAGGGAACATAAGTTGCCCTATGATTTTTAATATTATACATGGTGCATAAATTACCAATGTCAGTGCAATAGTTGTGAGATAATAATTAATCTCAATTAAGAAAATTGTCAACAATTAGTAAGTGATTAATTAGATAATTAATGACTAATTGTTTAGACATAAATAGAGAGAGAAAGGGTGGAGATATTTGTGAAAAATGGAATAATGATATTTATATTATAATAATAATATAAAGTGAGATATTTTGAGAAAAAGCAAATAGGATAAACGAGAATCGATAGAAAATAAATCATATCTCATATTATGTGAACTAAGTATTTAACATAAGGGCTTATTATAAACAAGTATATTTTTATCCCAGGAGTGGGCTATCTCCGAAGTCATTTCCGTAACCGGCGGAATGATTATGAGATAAGACAAAAAGATATTTTGTGAAAGAAGAGCAGATAGTATAAATGAGAACCAATGGAAATTAAATCATAACTCAAAAACCATGAACTAAGTTTCTAAGACTAGGACATATTACGAATGAGTGAATTCTTATCCGGAAGTTGATGTTTTCCAACGTTATTTCCGTAACCAACAGCGTTTGTCCAAAAATTTTCAGCAGGAAACGGAATGTCCTGAATAAGATCAAAAATTTAGTTGACCCAGACATTTTTAAAGAGGAAGAATAGACCTTTAAGGCTATGTTGTCGGATTTCTAAGATTCTTCAAGATTTCGTGATTAGTACATCGAATAGGGACTTTATCGGTAGAAAACTTCTTGAGCAAGTTGGTGACATCACCTTGGTGACATAGGATAAGGTCAACATAGTAAGGTGTATGGCCAAGATCTTGCCACCTCAAAGAAGTGCGATCCGACGATCAGAATCTGATCAGGGAAAGTTCATAGGAACTACCGAAATGCCTTCGCCTTTTTCTATAAATAGCTTGAACTTCTTCACAATTCTCACACCATTACCTTCTTGTGGAAATCGAAATTTTAGAGCAGAGGAAGGAGGAGGTGTCTGGGGAAATTTGTAGTAAAGTTCTAGGTAAGTTCTTCGGTCCCTAGTCTTAAGTTCTAGTCCTATGTTCGGTAGTTCTTAAAATTCTAAGGTAAAAGTTGTTTTGATCTTTAATCTTCCAAGTTAGTTTAGATATCATGTTTTAAGGTTAAATATGATATATATTTCGAAAAATATGTTGGAGTTAGAGATATGGCAAAATTTTGGAAGATCAAAGTCAAGGTAATGTAGTGCTAGCGAAATTCCGCCGATTAAGGAGGTTAAGGGCAAAACGGTAATTGATACCTAAAATGCCTATTATAATGTGAGACATTGATTAAAGTGATATCATCCTTTTAGGATATCTGAGATCATGTACCGTTGTTACCGTTGTTACTGCTGTTGTGTCGCCGTCGTACCGTTTTTCATCTAAAGTACCGTATATCATCAACAAAGGTACGTTCACGTACTATAACACTAACTCTGATGTTTACTGTATGCATATATGTGCTATGTGTATGGTATGCTTATATATATTGTAATTGATAGCTTTGTTGTGTGTTATGTATTGTTGATATGTTCACGTTGCTAAGTGTCACACATCTGCCAGGGGGCTTATGTGCTATTGGGATACATATTGGCTAAGTGCTAAATGCTTGCTAAGTGCCACATATTAGCTAAGTTCCACATATCTACTAAGTGCCACACATCCGCCAGGGGGCTACGTGATAATAGGGTTACGCTTGTTGTATATTTGTTTGATCGTATATTGTGTATGTGAACATGGGGTTAACCGTTACCTGAGGTTCGATACATGAACCTCAGCTCTTAATATAGCTTTAGGATCGGGAGGTCCGAGGACCGAGGAGAAAGGTAAGCAACACTTATAGGAACTCGGCTGAAGACTATCTTTTGTTGCCACAACATGGGTATTGCCAGGGGAACCCCTCTATGGTTGTTTACTTTAAAATCTATCGGTTTTTGTACCGTTTCTGTAATTAGCCAGACTTATGGCATTTTGAAATATATGTATCAGTTACTCTCTTACTCCAATGCTCTACTCTGATGAAAAAAAAAAATTATACTACTTTTGAAAAGTTGGGATGTTACAAATTGTATCTTCGGTCAATAGATACGTAATTTCTTGCTCTATTTAGTTTTCTATTTTATTAATATATTTGGTGATTATTGTGAACGAGATGAATTTGTTGTCGTCCTACAGTCAAGCTTTGTGTTAAAGCATTTGTATTCTTTTTTTGAAAATAATGGAATCTTTTTACTTTGAGCCGTGGTCATTTGCTCTCACTCACATTGAATAGGAGATTTTTCCACATTAATAAATTTGGTGTCTCTTGTGCCACTTATTTTCTGCCATATATTTATTTATTTGTTTCATCATAGATTCTTGCAAGTAATAGAAAGGTTTAAAATTCACTACGCCCTTCCCAACATGTTTCTGGGTATACGGCTTGCAAATCCTTCATTGTATTTTCCAATATTTCAGGTCCTCTCTGTGCTTTTAATTTTCTTTCCATGGTCCCCAAACGTTTTTTCCCGTTTATATATTTACAAAGCCCCATGACGGAAACTGGTCGTCCCAATGCTATTATAATCACAATAATACATGGAAAGCTATTTATTATTAAAAAATTGAGACTTTGGTAGAACAATAATATTGGACCACAGCTATATATGAATTCAGACATTACGTAATTTTCATTTTGTCCTCACAGTATGAAAGAACGTTGTATATATACGAGACAGAAACACTTTGGCGAGTTGAAGTTAGGTTTATCAAGAAAATTTCAAGAAAAAAGTTATTCAAAAGTTAAGATAATATTAAAGCCAAATATATTAGTATCCTTCGTCCTATGAAAGAATAAATATTTGACTTTCCCCTAACTAACTTTGACTTCACTGTGCCTTCATGTAATTTTTTTCTGGAACACAGCATACACTATTTAAATGGCGTATTCAAGACACATCAGAACACACTCATCTTCAAATTAACCAAGCTTAAACAAGAAAAATTACTTCACTTCTTCTGAGAGAGGCCAAAGAAATAAGATGGGTTCAGAAACTACTCTTAAGCTTCCGGTCATCGACTTTTAACAGCCTTGACACGGAAGGCAAAAACCCTGAGTGGGAGGAAGTGAAATCCCAAGTCTTCGAAGGACTTAAGGAGTTGCTTTTAGGCTTTATTTGATAAGGTTCCTTTACATCTTCGCAAATCCTTATCCGTTTTGCTCAAAGAGACATTTGATCTACCCTTAGAAATCAAATAATGAAATGTATACGAGAACGAAAGGGCCTAGAAGTCCACTCCACGAGAGCATTGGCATCGAACATGCACTTATCCTTGAAAAAGTAGAGACCATGGAAAAAACTTATGATCAAGGATACCCAACTTTCAGGTGTCACTCAATTTTCTCTTTCGGAAAACCATTTTTTACAATTTTAAATTTAGTATAAGTGTACTTTTTCTCTTAATTAAATATTTTGAATTTTACTCTGTTAGAACCATTAGCTCATATACCGGGGCTAATGATGCTAACAAGGGAAATATTAAAATATTTAATTAAGAGACAAAAATATAGAGATACCAATTAAAAATTATGGGAAAATATATAGATACCCAAAATGACCCCCGGGGGGGTGTTAAGAGTACTACATTGGGAAGGTTAAACTGCAGCAAGAACCTTATAAGGTATTGGACTTATAATAAAGTCCTGTAATGCCATAAAATCTGGCATATAACCTCTTCAGACACCATTAAATGGCCCACGAGCTTTGGGAGGCAACAACTAAACTTTATGAATATATCGACTGAGGAAGGAATTGCTTCGACCAAGAAATCTGCCCCCAAGAAAGCAACAACCTCTTCTGTTCCTATTCCTGATTCCTCTACTCCAACAGACTTAGATGCCAAGATTCATTAAATGGTAGATAAGGCTATTTTTGATATGTCTAAAAATATTCAATCAGAGGTTGGTCAGATGGTTGCTGTTTTTCAGCAGAAGCAGACCAAAATCATGGGAGAACAGACTGCTCTAAAAACTCACCTGAAGCAGCAAGATGAGAAGATGGACAAGATTCTGCATCTTCTTTCCTCTTCTTACCCTGGTCTTTCAGCCTGATCTCCGCCTCTCTTAGCTCCCTCCATTTTTGAAGATGACGAGGGGGGGGGGGGAATAAACTTTTGAAGATGTTCTTGTAGACTTTTGAAGATGTTTCTATGAAGACATGTTCTTGTTGACATTTTTTTTTGTGAATCTTCTGACTGTGCTCACTTTATATGATTAATGACAAATATGAATTCTCAGATGTAATAGTCATTATCGAATATGAATAGATTGCCTTAATTATCAACAGTATTAGTTGTTATTGCATTGAATTTATGCTTTGCATCGAATTGAGGAATATGAACGTATGCAAAATGTCTCAATCTTAAACTTCAAAATCATTTTTACAAAATCTCCATGCAAAATTTTCACAAATCTTAAAATTCTCAAACTCTTTCGAAATCTTGAGAAATTCTGGTTTACAAGTGTTGTCATCATCAAAAAGGAGGAGAATGTTAGTTCTCTATGGGTTTTGATGATAACAAACAATAGTAAAATCAAGATTGAAGTTTGTCTCAAGTAAGTAAAAATTTACTGTCTGAAGCAAACTCAAGTTTTGGGATCAAAACTCAAGTTTTGGCCTTACAGAGAAAAGCTCAATTTTAATAGACAAAGCCAAAACTGTAGTTTCCATTTGGAAACTCGAGTCTTGGCCTTACAGAGAGCATTGCAAAGTTTTACATCAGGACAAACTCGAGTATCGGTGTGGAAACTCAAGTTTAGACAAAAAAGACTCTTCAATATTTTTCGAAGGAAATGAAAATTCCAGTTTCCAGATTTTCAAAGTTTTTCAAGATTTGGGAAAACTTGAGTTTCAATTTGGAAACTCAAGTATTGGAGGTCAAAATGTTTTCATCTAAAAACTTAAGTTTATAGAATAAAAACTCTAGTTTCCCACTTGGCTCCAAAATTCAAATGTTTTTATGGTTTGATTGGAAACTCGAGTTTTGTCCCAGGCACAGACGATCACTATTTTTTCAATACATTTATAAACTTTGGTTTGGAAAACTCCAGTTTCGAAAACTCTAGTTTTAAAATGACTAGAGATCTCTCTGAGTTTCAAGTTATAAATGGAAACTCGAGTTTAGGTTTGGAAACTCGAGTTTTGGTCATATAGAGAGCATCAATGTTTTTCACTGATTTCAATACTCTAGTTTTGAATGAAAACTCAAGTTTTGACGTTTTGGACATATATTCATTAAGAGTCCAAAACTCGAGTTTTGCTTGAAAACTTGAGTATTAGTCACAAGGTAAAATGATTCCAAAAACTCAGATCGCGACTTTCCTCTCTGGAAGGAGGAAACTCGAGTATCGACTTGAAGACTCGAGTTTATAATTAAGTGCATAGTGACAAACTCGAGTATTGATGCACAAACTCAAGTTTGTGTCACGGCTAGTGAAAATTCAAATTTGCGAAATCTGTAAAAAGTTTCTTGATTGATTTAAATGCTTTGTTACATTAATTATCAACTTCATTAGATATGTTTAACGGTTTGCTAGTGGATTTCAGCTATTTTAGAGATGACTTGAGAAGATTATAAGAGTTGTTCCAACATAAGCAAAAAAACATGTCAGAGCATTAAATGCAAGGACACCTAACTTGCCATATTTTGATCTACCAAACTCTACACGATGCAAAAAGGATAAATGCATTTTACCTAATGAAGTCACTGACATTCCAACGGATAGAAACATAAGAAAGTCAACTTTTATCCTACAACACAAAGAATGAATAAAAGAGTAGAGAGAAAAGACACCAAAGTGACTCCAACAGATAGGCAACTTCACCAATGGTCATATTGAAGCTTGCAATGGTTATTAATCACTCTCTATGCATAAATAGAGCAGCACTCAATTCTTCTCAACAACTATTGAGTCAGAAAACGAAAAAGCATTAAATTTGTTCATCTACTCTTAAGTTTTTATTTACAGAGTATCTTTTGATACTTTTGAGCTTCAGTGTTTAATCTTATCCACTCTTTAAGAGAATTCTTTGATTTTATTTCAATTATTATAAACAATCTCAAGTCAGGAGATTTGAAGATTGGGGTTCATTTTTTACAACTTGTAAGGGGGAGCAAGTTCTAGTGAGAGAATTGCTCTTGAGTTCCAGAAGGTGTAATCAACTGATATAGTTAAATACTCAGGGTGCCTGAGGACTAGACGTAGGTCATAAAGTTGGATTGAACCAGTATAAACCTTTATGTTTTACTCTTCCTCTCTTTACTCTGTTTTACCCTGTTTCATCGTCTCTGTAACAGAACCTTTGAAAAACTTTTAAAATCCCCAATTCACCCCCTCTTGCTGATTTAGCTCCGCTTTCAGCATAGACTACCACCAAAGGCCTCTTTTTGTAATTTTGTCAAGGTTTTCTGTATTTCTGGTGAGCTTTCCAGTTTTTCGTGAAAATTTCTAGATTTTGGTGAGAGCTTTGAGTTTTCCGACGAACATTTCCAAATTCCAATGAGGTTCTGTTTCCTTGGATTTTCAAAGCTCCAAGAGTGGCTGAGCTAGTTTTGTTTCTTAGGATAACCAGTAGCATGAGTTTCAAAGCTTAAATAGGGGATGTTGTTTTGTATTATTGAAACTTAGTTTACCCATTTGGATAACTTTGTGAATTAAATCTATGTGATTGAATTGGATTTTTGTAGCATGTTGGATTTTTATATATGTATTTCTCTTATTGATTCAGTGATATTGTGCTTTTTATGTGTTATTGTTAGATTGTATGATTGAATTAGATTAATTATATTGAGTGTCATGTTATTGTATTTATATCAATGGAAAGCAAGTTGTATTAATTTAATCCTAATTGCACACTAAGTGCAATTCGATAGTGTCTTAAGAGATGATTGCTAGCTGTTAGTAGGAGTAATCACCAATTAAGAGCACTAGACTCAAGTGTTTGCTTGGAGTTTATCATCAAGATCTAGTGAAAATTTACTCTTACATCTAATTGAACTATGATAGCTATAACTTCATTTCTAAGAGCATTCATTTATTATACATTTCATACTCCATTCTATTTTATAAAGAAAATACCAAAAACAATAGTTAGCACTTAATAAATTGCATTCCTATTTTAGTTTATTAGTTTGAAAAGCAAAAACCACATTTTGTAACGCCCCTATTTGAGCGCCGTGAACGAGAACCATCATCCTCCACTTTCACCCACCGTCGCCAACGACTATCGCTCCTCCATCACCGGCAGCTGATATATTAGGAACCGGAGTAAGCAACGCGAAGAGGAAGGGAGCTTTCCTGCTAAACCCGACCTCTACTGCTCCTTCTCTTCGACGTCAGCAACTTCCTCTGTTTCTTGATTCTTCTTCCTTTAAGCAATTAAACCAGAGAGAGGACGCCGTTGGAGCTGCACCAGAGCTGAAAGAGAAGATTACCAGAGAGCTAAAATTGGAAAGGGAGTATTCTCTTTCTTCAATATGAAATCAGCAACATTTTGCCATTGGATGTTCTGTGATTATTTCAAGTCAATGAGTGGCCGATTCATTTTGCATGTTGGATATGGACAATGGTGGGTGGAATTTCAAAGCTTAAGGGAGTTTATTTTGTTCAATTTCTTTTCTTTTATTATATGTGGATTTCCTAGTTTTAGGAATATTGGTGTGTAGTGTTGAAACTTAGTTTACCCATTTGGATAACTTTGTGGATTGAACACATGTGATTGGATTTGATCTTTGTGGCTTGTTGGAGATGTGTGTGTGTGTGTGTGTGGGTCCCACCATTTCATGTGTGTGTGACATGAGATAATATTTCTCATGCAACATGAGAAACATTAATCTCTCTATATATATATATATATATCCCTTATTAATTCAACAATATTGTACTTTCTACGTGTTATTGTTAAATAGTATAATTAAATTATATTAATTGAGTGTAGTGTTATCACATTCATTTTGAGAGGAAGTAAGTTGCATTAATCTAATCATAATTGCACACTAACTGTATTTCAATAGTGCCTTAAGAGGTGATTGCTAGTTATGGTAGTAGGAGTAATCACTAATTAAGAACACTATACTCAAGTGGTATCTTGAGGTTTTTCATCAAGACTTAGTAAAAATTTACTCCTATATCTAATTGAATTATAATAGCTACTACTTCTTTTTCAAAAGCATTCATTCATTATACACTTTCATACTCCATTCCATTATAAAGAAAATACCAAAAATAGTAGTTTAGGGTTTAATTAAATTGCATTCATATTTTAGTTTATTAATTTGAAAATCCAATATCCAATTTCCCCTTGCTTTTATTGCATGACATTTAGATTATTTAGGAATCAATAAAAGGCTCCTTAAGAAGAGATAACGATCATAGATTTGTCTATACGCAATCCTTGGTTTATTTTTTATTGTGGACCCCAAGGCTAAAGGCAAAAAGGCTCTCATCAATTAATGGAAACATGATATGCCTTTAGCTCAAGCTTCTTGAATGGCAACAGAGGTGGCTTCTATAGGCGGTGAAAGCAGGGACTTCTCATGGCGGCGAGAGTGAAAACTTCTCATGGCATTGTTCATGCTCCATAGGGCATATGAGAGAGAGCAATTATGGTAACAAGTACAACAGACATCCAATACACATCCGACTTCTTGCCTTTTCTCTTTTCTTTTCTTTGAACTATGGGTTGGGGTATTATTAGAAAGTAACCAACATTTAAAATATCTAGATTGGGTCATTGATCTAATTTATACTTATATAGGATTTGTTGAGTTTACCAGCCCTATATAGGATTTTCCTATTTTAATCGTTTTTATATAAGATTCTTTCAAATTTATACTTAAATATATTTATTAAAAATATTTTTTTTTATAATCACATATATTATAGTTTTTTTTTTGAAAAAATTCTTCATGTTAATAAAATGAACGTGTTTTTTTTTTCAAAAAGATTATATGTTTTTGTTCTTATGATGATAGTTGATGTACAATTTTTTTGCCTGAAGGTTATAGTTAATACATATACATTTTGTTTTATTAAATGTTAATGTTGACATATACACACACATAGAAAAAAATAAGTTACAAAGTAATCAAACTCTTTAAAAAATAGCTAGGAGAGGGAATTTAAGTTATTTTACTCACATTTTAAAATCTTAAATTGAGTTAATGCCTTAGGG
Organism: Acacia confusa; assembly: GCA_037074495.1. Taxonomy (NCBI): domain Eukaryota; kingdom Viridiplantae; phylum Streptophyta; class Magnoliopsida; order Fabales; family Fabaceae; genus Acacia; species Acacia confusa. The sequence continues at coordinate 8,505,788 of CM073508.1, read as the reverse complement.
CCTGTTTGAAAACTTTTCAAAACTTAGGTTTTGTGCAAGCCGAGACAAAATTCCTCTCATATACTTACCTCATAAATTTCATAAGCTATTTTCAAAAGCAAATCTAAACAGCCACTTAATTAAGAATTTGTTGAATTTGTCAACCTACTTTAAAATTTTCTTATTTTAAGTAGCTTTATATGAGATTTTCTCAAAATAATTTGTAAGTCCCTATTATAGTGTCACCTTATTTTTGTTCAAATCCCTTTTTTTTATAATTATTATGAAGTCATTACATTTTCGCCTAATTTTTAATCAGGTCCCAGTAATTAGCGGTGAAACTATAAATAGCCAATTTTTTTAAAAAATATATAGGGACTTCATCGAAAATCAGATAAAAATATGAGGACGTGTAGATTCATTTTTATTTTCTTCTTCCAAATTAACTTTGTCAATTGATGATTTAAATTAAAGCTTATTAGGAGTAAATATTGTTTAAGTAGGGAGCACATATTTTCATGTGTATATTTGTTTGTATGATTTAATGCGATCATCCTGTCAACCTGTACGTGAACACAAGCATTCTCCTAAGTTAGGCAAAAGTACGGAAAAAACCTTAATTAATTAATTAATTACCAAAATGCCACTGAGGCAAAAGTATTAACCCATCTACCCCCTGTAATTGATTACATGCCTTATGTAATCGATTACAGGGGGCAGATTTCTTTTTTTTTTTCATCTTTTGCACTATGTAATCGATTATGTCACTGTTTAGTAATCGATTACACAAAATTTACACTGTGTAATCGATTACACCACCAGTATGGTGTAATCGATTACACCAGCTGCAGAAGCACAATGAAGAAGAGTTTTTGAATTGGTGCATGACGAAACTGATTTCCAACTTCTTTTTACCTACAAATGCGACCTGGGGAAAGTCTTTTTGCCATCAATTAACCGTTTACGCTATGCATAATCCATCGATGTCCCTATATCCATTTTTCGTCCTAAGACATATCATTTGCAAAATTCATCACCTCAAATCATATGAACTGAAAGCATAAACATTCATAACTAAAGTAAATACCATAGTTAGTACAACTTCACCAAGTCTAAAAAAAAATTACAAGATCCAAATACAAACATGATGTCCGACAAAAAAAAAACATAGCTATCTAATCTGCATCCTCCTCTGAATCATCCTCCTCCTCATCGGAGACATCAGGCACCTGGTCCTCCTCTTCGGCTGCCTCCTGGCACTGTCCGTCCTGTAATTGCCGAAGTCCAGCCTCCAGCCCGTGCATCCGGCTCTGCATCCACCACCACGGCTCATTCTCCTTCTCAACGTGGCTCCTCCATCACTGCTCGTGGCTCCTCCACCGCTATCTCTGTCGGAGGTCCATCTGCCTCATCTGCAGCATAACATTACGGAGCTGGAATTCACCATCCGGCTCAACCATTTCCTCATCCTCATCATTGTTATCGTCCGGCATAGGGACCTTAAGATGTACCACGAGGGCAGCAGGCGGTGCATCGTCCTCGTCAACGACAGTGCATACCCAGATACCCTGATCATTCTGAACGATCTTGCACTGTTCCAGTAGGCGCCTCCCGAAGACAGCGTTCCAATGCTGCTGGTCCACCATCTCAAACGTCTGCATCGGCACACCGAAGTAGAGCAATATACGGTGGACTAGGTAGGCGAATGGGAGGGCGGCGTTCTCCTTCTGCTTGACCTTGTACATCATCCAGTAAACATAATGTCTCCAGTTGGTCCACATGATCGGGATGTCAACCTCCAACACCCTGGAGTGATTGTAGGCCCGGGGGAATAGGATATGGGTCAGCACGTAGAAAAGGATCCGTGCATCCACAGTCAGCTGGCCCATAGTGAAAAGGGCTCTTTGACCCAAAGGCCTCCTAATATCATTGACGGCGGCGGCTTGGTTGTATCCAGGCAGGTTGACATTGGTATCCCCGTCGTACAGAGTGGTGCCCGCCCCATCAAAATCATATCCCAGCATGTGGACCCATATCAGAGCAGTCATCTCTATATTAATGCCGCAGACGCGCGACTTCAACACTGCATTGATGTAACTGAGGTTATGGTAGAAGGCTCTAACCATATCCTCTGAGTAGGGATTGATGAACTCCGCCAAGCCACGTAGATGCGAACCCTCCACCAGTGGGACTATATCAAATCCCTCCTCTGCAAAAAAAAAAAAAAAAAAAACTGCATGTCCAGTGACTTGGGATTGATGAACGCAAAGTGCTGGATGAAGGATCTGTGGGATGCTGCATTATTGCCCAGGAGAATTCCATATCGGAGATCTGCCGGCTATGCCTGAGAGCCAGATGTCTCACCCTCCATCAGTGCCTTCGAACGTCTCTCGGCTTGAGGGTCAACTCGTCTGCGTGGAGGCATGATGACAACAAATACCTACAAAGATACAATATAAACCATCAACAAACATGAAACAAACATAATTACTGGCATAATCACAATGCATGATCAATATCGGTCAACGGAGACAATGAAATTGAAAGAAAAATGCACAATCAACAATCAAACTCCACGTAATCAATAATCTCCAACATCCATACACACAATAACATGTAATTCGTGCTTCAATCTCACTGTTTAAATCAATTTCACATGCAAACATACACACATTGTTTCCGAAACGCACAAAAACATCAATTTAATCTATTACTTGTTCAAAAACAACAACAAACAATTCAAATCAATGATCAAAACACTACATACCCAAAGAAAACAAACTCTAATCGATTACATGAACCATATCTTCAAAAAAAGGGAGAAAATAGAGACAAATTCGCAATGGGTACTGAAAACCTACCGAAATCAATGCAAATGAGAGCAAATCTTTGATTTTTTTCTCAACCCACGGCTTGAATCCGCAGCTTTCTGGCTGAAAATCGCAATGGAGGAGAGTGGGGAAGCCCTAATCGGTTAGAGGAATAAGAAATGAGGGAAAATGAAGTGTTTGACGTTTTTATAAACTGATTCCGTGATATGTAATCGATTATGGCCCGTGCCGTAATTGATTACATAGCGTGGTAACTGCCACATTTTCCTTTTGGTTTTATGTAATCGATTACGCCACTCATCGTAATCGATTACACAGTGTAAATTTTGTGTAATTGATTACTAAACAATGACGTAATCGATTACATAGTGCAAAAGATGAAAAAAAAAAAAAAGAGATCTGCCCCTTGTAATCGATTACATAAGGCATGTAATCAATTACAGGGGGCAGATGAGTTGATACTTTTGTCTCAGTGGCATTTTGGTAATTAATTAATTAATCAAGTTTTTTTCCGTACTTTTGCCCCTAAGTTATGATATAATTTAAATATCAGAAAACCATTTTATCTAGTAGTTTGTGAACACTGATCACGTAATTCATAACCTTTTTTGTAAAGAAAATAATAATAATAATAATAATAATAATAAAATAACACAGATAAGTTAAACACAAAATTCATATATTTAGCATAAAGAACCAAAGAAGAAAAGAAGTTTAAGCCAACTTGGCATTTCAGTTATTGAGATATAATTGAGTAGCAAGGTAAAATCCAATCAAACTTCCGTCCGTTGGGATTTGAATTAGAATCATGATGATTCAAACTCCAGGAAACATTTTATGGCCTTTATTATTAACATATATAAAGTAGTAAACATACTTTTTAAGTTTTTATAATTCAAATTTACATAATTTGTCTCTCATACACATTCCCGTATTTTTTTTTTTGGTCTTCCTTTTCATATAAATAAACATACTTTTTAAGTTTCTATAATTCAAATTTACATAATTTGTCTCACACACATTCCCGTATTTTTTTTTGTCTTCCTTTTCATATAAAATCCTGTGCAGATAAAAAGGACATCTCAGATATTCTTTTTGTACATGTTTCGTATGTTTTTTTTTTCCCCGCCCCGGGGCTTTGTGTGTTTAAGTAAGAAACTATTTTTTGATCAAAAAGTACGAAATCATATTATTTTTTAGCAAGGTACCCATTTTTTTTCGTGATAACTAATAAAGAACTCACGACAACAATATATGAGTTAATACTCAAAAATGAAATTATTTAGTAATTAATTAATGATTTAATTAAACCAGTTATTATTAAATATTGATTAAACTTAATTAGATTATTCGGTAAGATTACACACGTTACATTGATATGGGTCTATCATGAGTGATCCGAATTCAATTATTTTCTGTCTCCATCAAATAAACAATGTTCATTATATTCATCATAGAGAAAAGTATATCTCCCCAAATCTTCATAAGCTACAAACAGCAACAACAAGAAGACTATAACGACGTATGCCTGAAAAAATAAAATAACAACGGACCTAAAAAATGGCAACGGACCAAATTATCAGTCGAGTCCGGCCGAAAGAATCTTCTGATCGACCATTTCTTTTCCCTGATGATAATGACAAATATATGAGTTTGAGTGGGAAGATTATGACGACATGGGGCTTTGTTTATTTGGGGAAAATACCATAAGGTCCCAGGTAAAGGACTTCATTACCAAAAATTCTAATGATAAGTGAACAATATAATTTTATTGTCATTTTTTATATTAAAACTTATTATTGCATGTTCTTCAATTGTTATTGGATTTTCGGGTGATGATTAAAAAAGAATTTACCTAGAACAATATTTTTTTAGACTATACACAGAGCAATATTTAATGTATGAAAATTAAAAATTATTAAACACAATTTACTTTCATAATTATTAAAAATATTAATAAAAATGTTCGAAATAAGATATGATATATAGTCACTTAATGGCGGCCAAAAATTCATTAGTTAGGCATGAGTATTTTTTTTTATAGCCAATAACTGTGCCAAAAAGTGTAAGATTTTATTTATGGTCACTAAGACACTATCTATCAATAATTTTTGTGCAGCATTCTTTTCAACACTTATTGATTAAATATTAATAGACGAATAAGCGTCAATAAAACAAAAATGCCCGGCCAAGGTTTGTACATATCTGACCTAGCCCAACGAATCTTTTGCTTGGCAATTTCTATAGTTCATTTAAAAAAAAAAAAATTAGAGCGACAAACACACCAAGGATGAAGTTATACGTGTGATTGAACACAACCTCGGCAAACAATTGATCAATTATGCCATATACTACCTTTCTTTACCAACTTAATGTTTATATATATATATATATATATATATATATATACTGAATAATTTTTTAATTAATGCATGATTTTGAATTATTGATATCTTATTTATTTGTAATTGGTTAAATAAAGGCTACATTCATTTTAAAAGACGATAGGTGGAAGTAAAACTTTTTGAATTTAGAATAGACAAAGAAATGAATTTCTTGAAAAGACCTTGTCATAGGCTATCCAACATTTTTTTTTTTAAATTACTAAGTTCTCTGGGTAATACTAAGAATGTTTTTGTCATCAAGAGAGTGAAATATATAAATAGGCAACCAGCAAGCACTTAGATGAATAGATTATGGGTTGTTCCAACTTAACCAGTGGTCTTGAGTATTTCGAGCCTGGGTATACAACTACAATAATTACTTGGAGCTAGCGAGGTTCCCCAATTTTGGGTTTACACCTACAAATCAGACTAGTTGGTTGCTAGTAGTGCAAGAAACTGATGGATTAATAAAAAAAAAATTGTAAATAGGTTATTTTAAAAGGAAATTAACTTTCAATAGCATATAGTAAGTAATAATAAACTTAATAGTGCACACTTATTTCAGAACATAAAACTACAAAAAAGATTATAATAGAATATATGGTCAAATTTATACACAAAAAGTATATGATTAGTTTTTAAAATTGGTAATCTCATCTAGATGACCTAGAAGCTCGCAGATAGGATGAGTAGGGAAATGTATTCCTAGAAACGCTACTATGTGTCATATTCCTTACTCACACACATATATAGCCTTCTTCATTTAAATGAGATGATCAACAAGGGCTCGTTACTCATCGGAATACACAGTAGACACCATCAAAGTAGAGAGGCCAAAGAAAAGAAACGGGCTCAGAAATCACACTTAAGCTTCCACTCATAGACTTTAACGGCTTTGAATTGGAAAGCAAAATCCCAAACTGGGACGACGTGAAATCCCAAATCAACAAAACACATTATAGTTTTAATTATGCCATATATAATTTAGGCAAACGTTCTAGTATACACCTTACGATAAGAACAATAACATTAGATTCTCAGAATATTACTGCATCATCTCTTATTCCTTACTCACATAACCTTCGTTATTTAAAGGAAATCATAACGCCTAATCAGAACACACACATCATCAAAGTAGAGAAACCTAAGAAAAGAAATGGGCTCGGAAACCACTCTTAAGCTTCCGGTCATTGATTTTAACAGCCTTGACTTGGAAAGCAAAAACCCTAAGTGGGAGGAAGTGAAATCCCAAGTCCACAAAGCACTTGAAGAATGTGGTTGCTTTGAGGCTTTGTTTGATAAGGTTGCTCTAGATCTTAGGAAATCATTATTTGTTGTGCTCAAAGAGCTCTTTGATCTCCCTCTTCAAATTAAACAACGAAATGTGTCTGAAAAGCATTTTCTTCATGGCTATCTAGGGCAACGCCCTCATATCCCACACTATGAGAGCATGGGTATTGATGATGCAAATGTTCTTGAGAAAGTAGAGAGCTTGGAAAATATCTTGTGGCCTGAAGGAAACCCGAGTTTCAGGTATCACCCAATTTATGAAGAATTTGATATTACACCCATGCAAAGCACATCATCATAAATAGTTTTATCAGTCATGTGTTCAGTTTTTGTCATCTTAGGTCATATTTTGATACATATAGTTAACGACTGTTTTATCATAATATTTTGTGGTTTCACGTGATCATATTGCCTTTAATTTGTATTTGTTATAATTTCTGCAGCAAAACTTTACAAGCTTTCTCAGAGCAGGTATCAGAGTTGGATCAGATAGTAAGGAAGATGGTTTTGGAAAGTTTGGGAGTTGAGAAGTTCTTAGAAGAGCACATGAACTCAACCAATTACCTTCTGAGGGTTATGAAATACAGTGCCCCTCAAACTGAAGAAGCCAAGCCGGGATTATCCTCGCATACAGATAAGAACATAGTGATCATACTGTTTCAGAATGAAGTTGTGGGTTTAGAAGTTGAAACCAAAGATGGAAAATGGATAAAATACCAACCTTCTTCGCCTCACAGTTTCGTCGTTGTGATTGGCGAATCTTTCCATGTAAGTCCATTGTATAAAGCTTACTGTGACAATCCAAATAGTAAGATACAATACATATAAAGTAACTAATTGAAATGGAACCAGTCATGATTGGCGCAATAAGCTCTCCTCATATGGACTGTCCGGATGGGATCAAGATGGTCCAAATTTATTGTTTTCAAAGAGATGATTTTCAAATGAGAAATATCATTTTTTTTGGAAAAAATATTATTTAAGAAATTATCTTTATTTTAAATTATCTACCTATTAACATAATTTCTTTAAAATAAAAGTACAAAAAATTGAATCTGGAACTTCCAAATGTGAAGAGCTTATAGTGCCTATCCTTGGGATAGGCACCATAATTGCTGCGAGAAGGGTCTACCTTTTCTATGAAGAAATGTCTTGTTTTACAAATATAGTGAAGCTTGGGAAATATGTTGCAGGCATGGACAAATGGGAGGTTACATTTGGCATTTCACAGGGTGATGATGACAGGAAATGAAGCGAGATACTCAACAGGACTATTTTCGAGTCCAAAAGAAGGGTACATGATTAAAGCGCCAGAAGAGCTGGTGGATGAAGAACACCCTCTTCTATTTAAGCCCTATGATCATATTGAGTATCTCAATTACTACTGCAATCAATCGACTCCGAGACAGGAATTTGCTTTAAAAGCTTATTGTGGTGTTTAATTTGAGGAAACTGCAATAATAATAATGAGTAAGTATATTGTCTACAGCCAATAATCGTTGCTTATTCTGTCATTTATGGAGAGAGAGGGAGAGGATAAAGCTTGATTATCAAGACCAGTGTTTGTTGAAAACTAGAAGTGTTGTTACTCTGAATGTATGAGATCGAATATATTATTAGCTCTAAAGTAGAAATTATTACACATTTTCTCTATTTTACATAACATGTATTGTTATTACTATAATATTCTTTTTTACTTATAGTCCGAATGTTTAATAATTTACACAATCATAATTATTATTGTTAGAAGTTCTAAAGTTCATGGGATCTTCTGGACAAAATATTGTTTGTACGGAGCACTTATTTTGATATGTATATTTGTATGCCTGATGTGTGCACGTGTGTTATATAAAGTGATTTATCCTATATCAAGCTATGAACACCAGCATCCCCAGTTATGGTATGGTAGTTATTAAATATCTGAAAAGTATTTTATGAAATCGTTGCTTAAAATATGAAGATCGACCACGTAATTCATAACTTTTTTGAAAAGCTACATTAAAACAAAACACAAAATTAACATATTTAGCATAAAGAACCTAAGAAGAAAACAAGTTCAAGCCAACTTCCATGTCAATTATTAAGATATAATTGAGTAGATATGATCAGCAGCAAAATATCATACGGTCAAAATTCCGTCCATCGTGGCTTTAAATGTAGGTTGTGTTAGTAAATAAGTGTCTTAAAGACAATTTGTTTTGACAAATGAACATCTTTTTTCTATTTAGTATTTTGTGATTAATAAAATTGAGCATCTTTTATCTTTATCATATTTATGTCTCACTTTTATTTAAAGTAAATATCCGTTTAAAGATAAAAACCCTAGGAATAGAATATGTGTTTATTCGAGGATCTATGATAGGGATCATAATCATGAGGACTCGAGAACACTGAATGTCTATTGCTTGAAACTTGTTACTAGTCTTGAATCACCAAGAAAGGGTATTGATGATCTCAATAAGACTAGTACGACATCATCTACTTGTATAGAGATACAAGGTAGGGACCTCATGGAATACAAGCATGTGATGCCTTAGTTGATGTCGTGGGTGGATTTGTTAGAGAACAGATAGCACCGAACAGACCCACCAAGAGACTCCACAAAGATTTGTAGGAAGTATCATTGGATATAAAAGTCTCTCAACGTTTGGTAGTGCGGATCGTCCTAGACTTGAGGATATCATCGAGCATTGTATCCGAGTGTCATACTTTGACTGTACAACTCTATCCACTTGAGAATGGGGAGAACAGTGCACTCTTATGTATGCCTCGAATGCATGAGTGTAGATGGACATGCCGAAAGGACTCACAGTCCCCCACAAGGGATTAGTCTTTCACAGGACTGGTAGGGCTTAGATGACTCCTAGTTGACTTGGAAATCTGTGCACAGTAAGTGATCATGAAGAGTCATGTTCCATCTTAGAGTCAATAGAAGAAGATTCCTAGTTCTGTGAAAAAGTTATATTTAGTCAACCAAGAGAGATGATACTTCATCTTTGCTCTCGATTAAATGTGAATGACGATGTGAGGGATGATGCCGGCATGGTATCCAAATTAGAAAAGGTAGATCACTTGATCAACTCAATTAATTATGGGACTACAGAGCATTGCTAGTGTCTTATGTAGTCATTAGATAACTTGGGCCCATTAAAGGAATTTGATTGGTACAAGGTTATTTATGTTGGTGACTAATTGAGCCTAATGGGTCACACTCAAAGGTTATTCCTAATTGCTTAAAAATTAGCAAACTTGGGTCAATAATTGTTATTGGGCTTTCTTGAGAGAATAGGTGTATTGGGTTGGAGTGGGACTCTAAGCCCAATATATAAAATGGCGTCATAGATGGTTCCTTAGTAGGAAATTAGTTTTTCTACTAATGGGCTCAAATATGTTACAAGACTAAACAAGGTCTTAGACCAATTTGAATTTGAAATTTGAATTTTGATTTTGATTTTGAATTTTAGATTCAAGAGATTGGGTTATAAAGATAATTTTGAATTATCTAATATATTTATATATATGTGTAGATATATATAAATAAATAAATGTCCAATAAAGATTGGATAAAGAAATAATTAAAGATATGGATGTGAACCATTATCTTGAATTATTAATCCAAGAAATAATTAAAGATATGGATGAAATCTATTATCTTGAATAATTAATTCAAGATATGGATTTAATCCATTTTTTCAATTATCTGGATAATACCAATTAATGGGACATTAATCTTGAACCTTAATTAGGGTGTTGGCTAATAAATTTAGACAATACATTAATATTGTTAATTCATTCAGCCAAAGCATCAAGAAAGGGAACAGGAGGCGCTATCCATAGGTAATCCTTTCCTGTTCTTCCTTTCCAAAAACCCTAATCTCAAGAAACCTAGTCTTCTTGAGATAAAGAAAACCCAAGAACCTTAACTCCTCAACCTTATCGTCACCTAGCAAGCAACCAAGGAGGAGAGGAACTGAAGAGAAGGAGTTCTCAAGGCAATCGGGAGATAGTCGTGTGGATCAGCGTTAGAGGACCTCATACTCTTTGAAGTCTTCAGTGATTTAAGGTAAATCTAAAACCCATGTGTTTCGATGAGTAGATCTTGAAACTACCCATGATTATTTCTTTAGTTTAAATTGGGATAATTCATGAAGTACTCTAAGAGTTACGGGTTTTCATATATCATAAAGTGAGTCATGAGTACCATAAGAGTTACGGGTTCTCATAAATTAGCTTATAAGTGACTTATGAGTACCGTAAAGAGTTACGGTTATAAATTATAAATTCCGCTGCAATTAGTGAAGAACAAATTTTTTTTTGTTTTTCCTACTCATGAGTTTTTGCCTTGAACGTCAAGTAGCACCTAAATTTAACTAACAGATTGCAGGGATGAATCCACCTTTAATTTTGGAATTATTCACTTGCATTCGTGTGATATGGTGCTGGGAATGTACTCGTTGTCTGGTTACTACAAGCACACAAATCATAAGAAATATAAAAAGTTGTTGTTTCTATGAGGTCTAGAGCAAAAGTTGGCTAATTAAGACAATTATGCTCTTAATTAGATTGAGCCAAGTCATTTGAAGTATTTCAATTTGAAAGAACAATATTTGTTCAAATCAAACTTATTTTGCAAGAAGCAAAATAAAAGTTGATTTTAACTTCAAGAAAATGAGGCTATGGGATCACTTCTTCCATCTATACTCCATGAGACCAATTAATTCCCTCTCAACTAGCTTTAATGAAGAATCAAGTGTTTGTTTAAGGTTCAAAAGTAATGGAAAAGCTTTCTCAATTGAAAACCAACGTCAATTTTTCTAAGAACTCATTCAATCTCTTGCAACAAGCTAGTGAAAATAGTCATTATGACCTAATCTTATAATAACAATACTAGATTAATAGGTAATGTCTTTCATATTAACGAACTATCCATTCAAACATGAATTTTAATACTAGCATGACTTTATCCAAGTTCTTTAAATCAGAAGATCTTTCTTAAATATCATCTCATTCAATAAATCAATCCAAGTGGTGGCCAAACACTAAGAAGCATGAAGCATAGAATAAAATCATTTTCCTCAGTTGCCTCAGTGACTATGTTTCTTGCCGAGGCTTTTCACATAGAAACTCTGATTTCCTTTAGGTTCCAGCTTGTTTGCCTCGACAATTATGTTAGTTGCCAACACTTTTTGTGCATAAACTCTGACTTCCTTTAGATTCCTTGTTTGTCTTGGCAATCATTTTAGTTGTCAAGGCTTTTTGCACAAAACCTTCGATTATGATTTGCCTTGGCAATCATATTAATTAGTTCCTTAGACATCCTGCTTAGTTGTTCTCTATCTAGTTTAGCTGGTTCTTTTTCATGTCCTTAACTTCAATGGCCATTTTCTAGCTCAAGTACTGTCTCTATATCCTTCTATAAGAGAAAGAGAATTTATAAGTTCTTCAATTCTTTTGATGAGGCACAAATCATATGATTTATATGCAAGAACTTATTTTACTTTTGGCTTGATACTTTGAATTGCACATCTTCTTCTATGAACTCTTTCAATGCACAATTTGGATCCAAAAATGGTTAAAAGAAGAAAATGTGTTGGAATATTATCAGTTTCAAAGAGTTAACATAATGTACTAGCTTCATATCATTAAAAAACTTTTTGGGACTGAGAGAATGTCATGATGTAATTTTGGAAGGAAAACCAACTCTGCAGGCTGCAAGCTCGCTCTCCTGATCCTTGGCAAATTGTCCAACCTAAGAAAATGCATGGAGTGTGTAGTTTTTTCATTCAAGTTCTGCTCTTCTTGATTCCACAGTGTACCTTCTCTTCATGACCGCAATATCTATCCCAAGCTATAACAATACATATTACCTTCTCTTCATGGCCTCAAGATTGTCCTTTAGCTCAATTCTTGACATTCCAAAGAACCTTGCTTCTCCACATAGTTGCTGGCAACGTGATTTGAAGTAGTCATAAACTTTTCCAAGGATGGTGTAACATCCCAAATTTGGGAGTTTGGAATTTTATATTTTATGGAATTTAATTATGAGGTTTAATTGAAAAATAATTGTGGGAAATTCTGTGTCCAAATCTCATGTTTGAGTTGTTCAACTTTTATTCGAGTTTTGATGGACTTCGAATTTGAGTTTTAATTAAATTGCCCCCAAATGTGAAGTCCAGGTCAATTCTGTGTCAAATATCAGGGTTTCCGGTTTTGCTTGTCTTTTATTCTTTCCTCATTCTTATTTGCCTTAATTTTGGTTATTGATAACATATTTTTTGACTAACACAATTCAAAAAACCAAGATAGCATTATTTGTCTTGATCTCGGTTATTGATAACATGTTTTTTCAATAACAACATTCAAAAAACCAAGATAGCATTTGGAAATTCATGTACACCACAAGGTCTTTAATTTCCTCTTCTCATATCATCATAACAACTTTATAGTTGTCCACCTTTTATTGCCCCCTGGCCCGGTAATTCAGGTCTCTGGGCTGCCGGGGTGTACTGATTTTTTAACCCGGATCTTATGTCCGAGTTATATCTTTATTTCAACAATAAGTTGATTATATGAACTCAAACATTTGTTCAGAGTTCTATTCTATGACTGGGCCAGAGTCAAGATATATTGCGCAGAATCTGCTAGATATTCCACCAACCTTAATAAATTGGCATGCTTATTACTAGTCGGGCATTTTCAATAGATGGATGACTTCAAATAGTCATCTAAATACTTTAACTTGTAAAGTAATAATCCGAGATGGTAGCCAATCATCACATGTTCGGGACTTATTATTTAAAATAAAAGCCTAAACATTTCGACCTGATCAGGATCGTCATGACGATGACAACACCATCCCAGAATGTCATTTCGATGCATCGTAACGTTCATAAGACTTGTTAACAAATCTTATGAGCCGGGTTCACGTCGCCCCATCTTTTTAAGTTTTACTAGTTTATCCGAGGTCCATTTATGGAGCGCGGATTTAACTGTATAATTTTCAGTTTATCCGGGGTTCATTTAAGGAACACAGATTTAATTGTATAATTTTCAGTTTATCCGGGGTCCAATTAAGGAGCACGGATTTAACTCTATAATTTTCAGTTTATCCGAGGGCCAACTAAGGAACATGGATTTAACTGCATAATTTTCAGTTTATTCGGGGGCCAATTAAGGAGTATGGATTTAACTGTATAATTTTCAATTTATCTGGAGGCCAATTAAGGAGAACGAATTTAACTATATAATTTTCAGTTTATCCGGGGGCCAATTAAGGAGCACGGATTTAACTGTATAATTTTCATTTTATCCGGAATCCATTTGAGGAGCAAGAATTTAACTGTATAATTTTCAGTTTATCCGAAGTCCATTTAAGGAGCACGGATTTAACTGTACAACACCGATATTGCGGAATTATGATTTTTGAAAATGGGTTTGTCTACCCCGAATTCAATCATATAACTAAACTTTGACATGATTCATGAAAACGGGTTTGTGCACCTCGGATTCATGCATGTAAATAGACTTGGCGGTATTATCGTCGCAATATGATTTATAAAAACGGGTTTGCTTACCCGAGTTCAATCATTCAAATAGACTTGGCAACATTGCCATTGCAATATGATTTCTGAAGACGAATTTACTTACCCAAATTCAATCATTTAAATAGACTTGCGACCATGTCGCCTCATATATTACCGTAGCAATTGGCTCCACCGGAGCTTGCATAAACTCATGATCATGTCGCTTCATATATTTACACAAAGCCTGGGTTTTAACTAGATCAAGTTAATCCGAGGTCCACTTTCAACAATTTACACGGAACCTGGATTTTAACTAGATTCGGTCTAATCGGGGTCTGGCTTCAAAAATTTACGCGGCGCCCAGATCTTAACCAGATTCAGTTAAAAAATTTTACACTCCACATGTCATATTTCAATGTAGAGCTTGTGGGTTTTTAATACCACGTAGCATTTAACAAAGCATTAGAAGGCATATACTCATAAGTTTGTTCAGCTCCAAGATATTCATTTGAAATCCAGGATTGAGTGGAAGTCTGGACAACCAAGTCAGGGCTTTCTTTGTTTCAAAATTTACCATTGGGTAATGCTCCTCAAGCACACCAGGGAAAAATGAAACATTCTTCTTCTCACCCCCCGTACTGATTGTAGATAAATTCAAGTCGGTCACTTGGATTTGAACACATAAACCTTCATCAAGTTGGTATTTGAGCCCGGCACTTAATCTCGGTGCTCTGAATATATCTTGGCACCTCAACAACCACTGCCTGACTTCAGAATTGCCAGGTAGCACCTCGGCCTCAGTTGACTGGATCAAGCTGATTAACCTCAGCCATTTGAACTCAACGCTCTGCATCTCGGAGCCTAGGATCCATGTCGGTAGATCCTGATTCCGAGATATTATGATTTGAATAGGATGCATCTCGACAGCTTGGATCCTCTGCATCTTGTCAGTACTGATTGGCGACAAATGGAAGCCGGTTTTTAGGTTTAAAATAGTGTCATGGCTACGTCGATTATAGCTCCAGCTCAGCATGGTCTTGGATAAGAGGGCAAAGAACGTATTGGACCCACACATATCCATTATGCATGAACAGACACGTAGCCACTCCACTTGATGCATCTCGGCACACCTTGGCGTTTGAACATAATAAGTATCTCGGCAGATCATTCTTGAAAACCAACTTGGGTTTAAGCTGGAGGTAACACAGTAAGATGCTCTTCCTGCTGCTAGGAAAACTCAGTATGTAGCCGACATGTTTGACTCGGCAGGCCTCATTCTGAATTTCTGTCACTTCTTCTCTCCTATCTCGGAAAGAATCAAGTTCGCCATCCATGCACATCACCGAGCTCTGCTTTTAGGTTAGTGTTGTCGGTACCTCGGCATCTCGGCATGTGGGGGCCTCTTTCACAAAGTTATATCTTAGTCAACATTGTGAGCATCTCACCTTCATCTCGGCATTTTGCAAGTTCGGCATTTCATCATGCCGCTGCTTTATATTTGATATCGGCTTCATACTGGCACGCGTTTCATGCTTACACGTTTAATGCTTGCCTCGGGTTCATTCTCGGGTTCATTCTGCCAGCCCACCTGCACTCTTTCCAACGACCATGGTGGATGGTATCTCGGCCAAAGCAAGAACCTCGTCAAGCCAGCATAAAGAAATCTCGGCATTCTAGATAAATGCCGATGTTAGGCATTCTATCAGCCCCTCAGCATCTCAGAATCTCAACAACCAAGAATAACCTTGCTTTGAAGGATACCCAGTCGGGTGAGGCCAAGGCAACTTGCTTCGATGCAAAGTCTGACATTGACGTACCTTAAAGTCTGGCACTGATAGTTTCCAAGCTTGTTCCCACTTCACTCATCTTGCCAAAAAGCAAAGAGAGAGAGCTGAGGAATGAGATGGGGAGAATCAACATCGCCGGAGGAAGAAGACTCGCTGCTACTCCGAAAAAGTAAATTGGAAAGTGTTATGTGACTTCTTTTTCCCATGAGGACTTTTTCCATATTATCGCCAGGATCTTAGTTTTCAAATTACTATCAACGCATTCTCCATTTTTTCTCGCAACCTAATTGCTCCGCCGCTTCGTAGAGAATGGAGAATTCTTCATGCCTGGCCTTAGCGCTGTCTCCCCAGGAGCGCTTGTAAGAACCACTGGACTTGAAGGATTTCCTCTAATTATCCCTTTTCGGGCATCTGTTTGATGTTTATCGGATTGATCATCTTTAGTCATGGGAGTTGAAATTTATCGTCCCAAAAGACAGCGCCAATGTTCTATTGTAGAACAAAATATTTTTGATATTTTGGACTTGACCTAGGATTAAATCTTAGGGGCCTACGTACCCTTGAGGGGATCAAAGTCCACGTAGTTCGCTTGTTAAGAATAAGTTTATAACCAGAGAGAGTGGGGTGCGTGCTCTGTGTGTACTGAATCATAAAAGATAGAGTCAAAGCATGTGTACCTTGTTAGATTAATCTCCTATTTATAGGGATTACCTTAGGGTTAGGGTTTAGACTATTAGGCTCTAGGCCCAAATGATATGATGTTATACTTGTGTCATATTGATTGCCTCTTATTAGGTCATATCTTGGATGGGCCCATTATTTCAATCCGTAACAAACTTTAATCTATAAATCTATATACTCAAGCTCATACGGAGGCGCAACACAGAAGCAGTGCATATGACAGTAGGACGATAGCAGTGACAAACTCTAATGGTAAAACGTCTCTGCTCCATCCTCAGTTCAAATATCTACCCATAACTTAGTTCATATAGTTTGGTTTGCGTGAGCAAGAGCGTGAAACTGAAAGGAAAAGAGGTCTGATCCCTTACTTTCTAAGATCAAACTGAACGATGAAGATGGTGAGGCTGTTTCTCCCCTGTTTCAGTGGTAGGAAAGCAGAGCACTCATCGGTCTCTCCTTCCTCTCCGGAAACTCTCTTTCTCTCTCGGCTCTCATCTTCACTCTCGACTCCCTCTCCGTCTCTCTTTGCGTTGCTGTTTCTGCTTCCTATGAGACCGAGAGAAAATGCAAGGGAAGCAACATATATAATATTTTGGAGGTCCAGTCAATGAGCACAGTCCGATCATGAAGATCCAACGGTTACTAGGCAATGGGCTCGAGGTAGATGGAGAAGGTAGGGTCTTCTGCTGTGATCGCTGCTTCTCTGCGCTTACGTAGACACTGTGATTGCAGGTTCTGGTTATTGCTTTCGGTTTCTTTCTTGCGCGTAAATGACGCTGCGTGAATATTGCTTGATACACATTCTGCTTCTGCATTTTGCGGACAGGAGGAGAGAGAAAGATGATAGGAAAAAATGAATCATGGGTTGGGTTTGGAGGTGGGAGTATTAGGCTTTTCATTTGTGTTTCTAATATGGGTCAATACTCAATGAATATGTACTGGGCCGAAGGGTAATATATATATATATATATATATATATATATAGGCTGGAGGAGTTATTGAAATAAGATTGGAAAGCATTTGTTTGAGTCCAATAATCTTGAAGCTTAATTATAACCATTCAGCCCTAATATTTACAATTTAATTGCCATAAAATTTTCCTATTTATTTATTTACTTGTTTAATTTTTATTAATCTTTAATTCCCAAAAATCTAAAATTTTGGGATGTTACATAAGTAGTACTCTTTCTGATCCTTATTATAAGGCACCAACTAACAAATCACACAAACCAATAAAAACAGTTAAAGTCAATAAAGTTGTCCTATAATTTAACTAATTTCCAATATTACCCCTACTATTTACACTAAATTATAATATTATATTATTATTACTCTCACATACTGCCTCTATTAATTATGGGCATACATGGAAAAAAATAATCAATGCTCTTTGGAAATAAGCAAGTGTCTTATAAAAAGGACCAAATACATTTGATAGTTGGTGCCTTATAATAAGGATCAGAGGGAGTATGTAATTAGGAGTGTTACAGAGCCTTACACACACACACACACTAGTAGATAAGAAATTAATCAAGTCTTATGAAATGCAAATGGGGAAAAAGAATCATAAACTCCATTTAATCCTTGAAGTCAAAGAATTATTCGTGTTTATCAATTGATATATTTTTATATGATTTTTCATGATTCAATTGAGATTTTTAACGTGTTTTCGGGATTGCATGATTAAGCATTAATTTGAGTTAGGGATATTTGTACTAAATTAAGTGTAATTAAGAGTAAAATGGATATAATTTATAAATTCTTCATGCAAATGATTTTTTTGAACTTTTAATACTACCTTGTGCTTAATTTTTGCCTTGTAGGTGGTTTAGAAAAAAATTAGAGATTTTGGAGGGTCAGAATTAATATTGTGAGGACTAAAGAAAATTACAAAAAAAATGCTTAGGTGTTTTAAAAATTGTAGTTAGGTAATGAAAATGTTTCAAAAAGTTTTCATTTGGTCCCTCCACAAACTTTAAAATTGCAGATAGGTCCCTGGTCAAATCTTCAGACGAGAGAACTTGTCTTCTTTCTCTAGACATCACATAAGTGCTGTGGAGACCTTCAGACCTTCCCTCTCTCATAACCTACACCTTCCTGTTTCTCATTGTCGCTATCAACCTTCATCCATCACCATAGTCGTCGGCGACCTCCATCCTTCCTCCCACCATACCTTACTCCATCTCTGATGAACCTGAGAGCAAGAAGTAGAGCCGTGAAAATTTCAGAGTTGGAATCGCAGAGAGTGCGCCACGGGGAGATGGGTTGACACTAGAGCTTGAGAGAGAAAGAAAAGCATAAGAGGGAACAAGATGGAGACTACCACCACCATCACCTTCCTCTCACACTACCATCTCCGACCTTCCTTTTGCAACACAGAGATCACAGAGGGCGCAATGGAGCAAAGGAGTCTAAGTTTTTGAGAGTAAAAGGAGGAGGAGAGACCCCTACAACATCTTCACCGCCATTCCTACTCTAAATCTTTACCAAGCATTATTGCCGAAGATTCCTTTCACCATCACCAGAGGAGTGGAGCAGTGACTTGAATCTAGAGAAACTCTGAATCCAAAAAGAGGAAGAGAGGAGGAAGTTGGAGACAGGCTTCACCAAGGACCATACCACTACCGAAGTTGTATCATCATTGGAAACTTATTTTACCTTATTAAACCATATTTTTATATGATTTTTCATAATTAAATTGAGATTGTTAATGTATTTTTTAGGACATTATTACATGATAAAGCACTAATTTGAATTAATGACATTTTACTAAATTAAGTGTAATTAGGGATAAAATGGTCATAATTTTTTAATCATTCATGCAAATGATCTCTTGGACTTTTGATGATGTCACCTTGTGTTTAATCTTGCATTATAAGTATTTAAGAAGAAAAATGAAGATTTTAGAGCGTCAGAATTAATATTTTGAAAACTGGAGAAAATTTTAAAAAAAGACCCTATAATTTCTAAAAAGAGGAAATCAATTACGAAAAAGAGACCAAAGAAAATTACATGAAAGTACCCCAGATGTTTTGGAAATCACAGTTGTCCCAAACATGTTTCAAAAACTTTAGTCTCTCCTCAGAACTTTTATAGCTTTGCATTTCAGTCCCTGGTCAAAACTTGTGTTTTGACCAAAGATTTATCAAACCTAGCTACGAGCAGAGGGACGGGGAGACAAAAAAGAGAGACGCATGAAGAGCTTAGAGAAAACGATCATCGCATCCTTCTTTCCTCCACCTTTCTTTTCTCTTGTCACCGACGGCTCCCATCCTCCTCACCATTGCTGTTGGTGACTCACCTACACCATGAGAGAGAGTTGGCTTTGACAGAGGGAGTAACTGTTGGCCTCCTCTATTTTCTGTGACTCATCAACCGTTTGTCGCAACCATTTCCTTTCTCCACTCATTCACCATGGTTCATCTCACCTTACACCACCACCATCCTCCGCTCACAACCATTCTCTCACTATGTCACCATCGTCAACCATTCCCTCTTCTCTGTGATTTCTGGTGACTTAACCATTCACCACCGCCAAGCACTATCACCATCTTCTTCTTTTTCATTCTTCGTCCCTCACTTCACCATCATCCTCACTCCTTCCATTTTCGTCTCTCACTCTAACACCACAACCATCATCGCCAGTCACCTTCCACCACCGTTGCTGCAAAACAATTGAAATCATGTGTGGCTAATTCTCCAATTCTTGGGATGGACATTAGCCTAAGTTTCAAAGCTTCAATAGGGGTGTTTATTTTGTTCAATATATTTTCTCTAATTGTATTTGGATTTCCTAGTTTTAGGGATGTTGTTTTGTATTAATGAGACTTAGTTTACCCATTTGGATAACTTTGTGGATTGAACATATGTGATTGAATTGGATTTTTGTAACTTGTTGGATTTATATATATGTATTTCCCTTATTGATTTAATGATATTGTGCCAACTGCGTGTTATTGTTTGATAATATGATTGAATTGGATTAATTGAGTATCATGTTATCACATTCATATCAAGAAGAAGCAAGTTGTATTAATCTAATCATAATTACACACTAAGTGTACTTTAATAGTGTCTTAAGAAGTGATTGCTAGCTATGTTAGTAGGAGTAATCACTAATTAAGAATACTAGACTTAAGTGTTATTTTGGGATTTTTCATCAAGATTTAGTGAAAATTTACTCTTAAATCTAATTGAATTATGATAGCCACTACTCCATTTTCAAGAGCATTCATCATTCTTTATACATTTCATACTCATTTTCATACTCCATTCATTTTATAAAAAATACCAAAAACAATAGTTTAGCATTTAATTAAATTGCATTACTTTTTTAGTTTATTAATTTGAAAATCCAAAACCAATTTCCCCTTATTTTCATTGTATTTGCATGACATTTAGATTAATTAAGAATCAATAAAAGGTTTCTCAAGAAGAGAGAACAATCCTATATTTGTTTATACGCAATCTTTAGTCAATTTTTGATTATGGACCTTAAGGCTAACAACAAAAGGACCTCAATATCACATCCCTGACCAGAAATTTCCTCCTCTTCCAAATTCACCGGCAACATCTTCCTCTCTCCTTTACATCTAAAGCAACGACCTTCTCCATTCTTTCTATCAAATCTGATGCTTCCTTCATCTTCCATGACTGTTTGGTTTGTGAAGCTCTTGTGGGTTCTTCAATAGCTATGAGTAGCTAATTCTGTTGCCTCTTGGCCATGAGGACTTGTGTTTGAGCTTAATGAACTTCATAGGAGAGTTTTTTACCATTTTATTAGTCTAGAGTTATATATTTAAATTGCTGAGTTTTAGGAATTATTGCATATGATTATGAACTGAGATTGATGTTAACGGTCTTTATTGGTTTGATATTTGTAGTTGAGATTGAGTTTTGTAGTGGGATATATATATATATATATATATATATATATATATATATGTGTGTGTGTGTGTGTTTGAATTTTTATGTTGTTGCAATGAGATTATATTAATCAGCATTTTATTGCCTAGTTAATATAGTTGATTTATGCCTTTGAAGTATTGTTTAGTAATCAATTTCAAAAAAAAACTAATATTGCATTATTCTAATTTTAATTGAATATTAAGTGATTTTAAACAATATCTCAAGAGGTAGCGATTAACTATATTTATAGGAGCTACTATTAATTGAAATTTTAAACTAAAGTGTTACTTAATTTTGAGGTTTTTACTAAGATTTGATGAATTTTAACTCTCACACTTTTCGAGCAAGGATAGTCATTTCTTTATTAACAACAACATTCATTATTCATATTTTCAATTTTATACCATTCCATTCACTCATTCACCATTTTAAATGAAAATACCAAAAACCATAATTAACATTTAATTAAATTGCATTCATATTTTAGTTTATTAATTTGAAAAGCCAAAACTAATTTTTCTTTTATTTTCATTGCATTTATATTGTACTTAGATTACTTAGTAATCAATAAAAAGTTCTTTGAGAAAGGGCAATCATAAATTCGTCCATACACAATGCTTGATTATTTTTTATTGTCAACCCAATACTATCAACAAAAGGGCTTCATCAATTTTATCTAGTTTTCATTTTGTCCCTTACAATGAAAGGACATTGCGCGTTATACACACGCATGGTGGCATAAACACTTTGAGAGCGATGAGTGGACGTATGTTGTCCAAAAAAAAAAAACATTCCATGAAAAATTTATTGAACAATTAAAAAGTTTGAGAATATTTTTTCCCCTGATACAAAATAATCATAGTTTATTATTCTTAACCAAGCATTAGTTAGAATACACACTTACAAAAGAATAATTAATCCATACCAAAATTGAAAATATATATTTGAATTTACTAAGTAATGTTATCATTGTTCTCACATCCCCCCCCCCCCCCCCTCAAAATCTACTTATATTAATACTTTCTAGATACACAAAATGAAAACCAACACAACTAAAACATATACAACTAGGGTTGGGAATCAGGATTGACCCTACAGGACCTGAAGTAAGAAAACCATATGTTTTTCAAAGTCCAATTCGAAAGTACTAGGGTTAGGGCCGGCCCTACAGAGCTTGGAAGTTACTATTCCAAATTTTAACTATTTTTCCTCCATTTTTTTTAAAGAAATAATTAGTAAATTACAACAATTAAAGTTATAATTTATCAAATAAGTATTTTCAATATTAATATCAAAATAACACGAATTATCTAACAAATAATTACATTCACTAATTCATAATTAAAAGTGTAACATCCCAAATTTTAGGATTTATAAATTAGAAATATTATAAGGAAGATTATGATGGAAAATTTGGCTTTAAAGAATTTTAAAGTTAAGAATTGGAAGTAAAGGCATATTTTCTAAAATTAAGGATAATTAGTTATGAAATAATTTTTTGGCCCAAATATCTCAGAGGCAATATTTTATGGCCAAAATAAATTGATTGGGATATTATATAGAGAATTAAATATTATAATGGGGTTTTATTATGAAAATTTGGCCCAAAATATTTACTAGAAATTATTGAAGTCTAATGGTCAATATTGGAAAGAAAAGAATAAAATTAGAAATATTAATTTGTAAGTGCAACGTTTCTTCAATTCCTCTAACATAGCCTTTCGGACAGAAGCAAGAATCATGGGCCACACCCATATCTAGCACCCATATCCTTCCCAGCTGTTAATTCCTTTCGGCCCACACCCATGACACAGCTCACACCCACATATACACCTATTATATATTCATATTACACTCCTCATTTCCTCATTAACTTATTCGGCCATATGCGCAGCAAAACCTTCAGCAATTAATTAATCAACCCATACTCCTCTGTCAGCGCACCTGCAATGTTTACGGAATTGAAGAAGCAGAAAAGTTAATCAACCCATACTCCTCATTAACTTTCTTCTCGAGCCCCGTGTTGTTTGCCCACTGGATGTTTGCCGTCGGACTGGATATATATATGTATCCCCTATGCTTCATTGCCATTTGTGCTTCACCAGGGAGAACGAGACGAAGAGAGGGCAAGATAAAGGAAGCAAGAGTGAGAATGAGAGACGCAGAGGGAGGGAGGGAGGGGGAGAGGGAGAGGGAGAGAAAATAGTCATCCCACCTCCTCTGTTTTGGGCCGTTGGGAAAAGGGGAAGCAATTTAGCACCATTCTCCATTGTTTCAATGGGAGCATCGAAGGTAACTGTAGAACCTTCTCTTCCTCTAGTTCGTCAGTTTTTCCGTTGAATATGAAGCTTTAGGAATTAAAACAAAGCTTGCTAAAATATGAAACTGAGAAACAATGGGGAGGGGGGCTATTGGTGTTTTCTAACGCCCATGGTAAGAGTGTGTACGTGTATATATATGCACTTCATTCTTGCTGTCATATTTTAATGCCAAATATATATATATATATATATAGACACGTTGCTTCCTATGTGTGTATATGCATTTCAGTTGTTGTTAAGCAAGTATACATATGTATATATATCAACCTGTGTGTGTGTATGCGTTCAGTGTGTGGGTGTATGCGTTCAGTGTGTATATCAACCTATGTGTGTATATGCCTTTCAATTGTTGTAAGGCAGCATATGTAAATATAAAAGCGGACTCACCTTGTATACATATATTTCCTCTCATGCCTAGTGGAGTGTTTAGAAAAACAAGAAGAAAAAAAAAGCACGTTGCAGATCAAAGGAAAGATAAGGAGGTAGCTATCATAAATTGCCTACTGTATGTATTGACGTGTTGGCATGCGTGTATAAATAACTTTCATATATATATCTATGGAATGCATGCCTTGGTGGAAGGGTCTGATATGGGTATTAAGTAACCAACTTGCATGCCTTGCATCAGTGGCTAATTCCTGGATATATATATATATATATAGACACACATATAAGACAAACACATGCTTACTGGGAGGGGGGTGTGAACAAAATATATTTATGTATAAAAGCTTATGCATGCCATAGCTGTCAAAGATAAGAGGAGAGTTTGCTATAAACTAATTATAGTTGCATTTTGCTGATTCTGGGAAAAAACTGAACTCGATGCTGGAACGGTGATTTTTAAGTGAAGAAAAACTGGGCAAACATTTGATTTTTCCTCAAAAAATTTTACAGGAGATAGTACTCTCCTGAAGCTTTAAAATGAGCTTTGGTTCACCTCAAACGGAGGTCTACAATTCCAATTATCATTTTTAGAAGTTGAGATAAAATCTAAAAACGTTTTTGGTATCATTCTGGAAGCAGAAAATGACGTGGCATTTCAGAATAGGTAAACAAACTTCAAAAATTATGAAAATTTTCAGATGTGTAGTAGACACATAGAGCTTTAATTTGATAGGCAATTTGTTAGTTTCATAAAGTATATAAAAAATTTTGAATTTTAGAAAGTGGGTTACAACTATGGAAATGTTTCTGAACAATGGTTACATTTTCTAAATCTGGGAATGAATGACAAGTGATAAAATGTTGAAACTAATTTTCCTAGAAACTAGACATAATGAAGAGTTCATATAGCTTTGAACCACCTAAATCCGATTCCTAGAACTCAAGATATAAATTTTTGAAGTTAGATAATAGGACAAACTGTTTTCTGGAGAAAATTCTGGACAGTGGTCACATTTTAAATTTTTGTGAATTTTAGACATGTGATAAAATATTGGAATCAATTTTACTAGAAACTAGACTCATCAAGGAGTTCATAGAATTTTCAACCACCTAATTGGGATGTCTAGAACCCTAGATGTGGATTTTTGAAATAAACATTGAATCTGGACTTTTCAAACTGAAAAATAAAGGAAAATAATTACTTAAAAAATAATATGAATTGTGTCGGCTAATATTGAGAAACTTACTGGGATTTTAGGATAATTATAATAACAGATATTGTTGTTATTATTGAAAGGAGTGATAATAACAATAAATAAATGAATTATTATTATTATTATAATAGGGGAATTTTAAGGGATTAGTAACTATTATTAATCCTCTAAACTAATTCGCGTAGTTAGTTTCCTTGTGATTCAAGTAAGTGACTAATGGCAATGATAAATATTTATAAGATACCTTGACACTTCCATCTACCCCGACACCTTCAGAAGAAATTTAAGGACTCAAGTTTGAGGTAGGTAACTCTAATCTTGATAGTATGTATATATGTGTTTATGTATTACCTTATCATGTTTGATAGATTATTTATATGTTATGTTTTTCCTAGCTATGGATTGAGGCTGCGTGTCTCATAGGGCTGCGTGTCCTAATAAGGGCTGCAGTCCTTGGCCTTTAACTGCAATTAAGGTGCGATTTGTTTACTTGTAAATGCTTCTATGCTTAACATGTGCTAAACTGTCATTTATGCTTCATATATGTTCTTGAGATTAATTGTTACCCTGAGATTCATTCATTTGAACTCCAGATCGCATGAAAGAGACAAGTGATGGATTAGGATCCAGAGGAAAGACGCAGTTGTAAGGACTACTGCAGAAGAGACTTCCTTAATTATATAAGGAGTAGACTATAATAATTTGTTTATCATTTGTCTGTTAATTTTTGAATTATTGTATTAATATCCCACTATGGGATAGATATCGCTCATGAAAATTTATTCTCATGTTTTCAAACTAAGTTATTTTTAGAAACTTTTAGTCCTCAATTAAGTCGTCCAAATCTTTTCGATGTCTATGCACGACAACTCTGATGAATAAAGACCTTTAGGGTTGGGTGTGACAAAAAGTATATTATTGTCCATACATAACTCACATAAAACATAAGAAGCATACCCTAAGCAACATTAATACGAAGACTATCATTGTCATCATCTTCGCCACTATCATCAATTTCAAAAATATTTAATTATGCTTTAGTTTGCGTAATGAGCTATGTTTCATGAGTAAGAATATTATAAATTTCTTCTCTCACATCATGAACACATCCATTAAAAAGACCTGCAGGGTCGGCCCGAGACCCTGCAAGACTGACCCTTTTAAGCCTGAGGTCTTACAAGGTCGGCCCTGCAGGGCTTATTTCATCTAGCTCCTCCAATTTTCAAGCTTAACCCTTGAAGGGCCAGGGTCTAAAAGGGCTGGCCTAATTTCTCGACTCTATACAACAGAACAAACTCAATATAAGGAAAAAAAGAAAAACTAATTATCACTAATTGTAGAACTAGAATAGAAGTATCATCAATGACTACATCGGACTCTTGTAGATCTAAGGTTATAAATGGTATGAAAGAAAGTTTAGTTGTAAAACCCACCCTATAGGGCACACATCCTTATAAGCATCAGCTTCATATAAAGCAACTACATAGTAGCCTCGTCTTGGGGTAAAGAACATAAAAAACCCAACTTTAAAAAGCAGACCAATGATGTCATGAAGAACACTTTTGCTCCTCCATTGAAACTAATCTGGTGACATTGACCACACATCGAACAACGCTTCTTGATGATGCCTATAACTAACGATGGTCCTCTAATAGATAAAGCATATGGCAATAGTGATCATCAATAAAACCATTCCCCTAAGAATGCGAATCTGAGCCACCCGAAGAGAATCGGATCTATTAACGTTCAAACAACCTTTCAACCAAGATGAATTATACTAAGATCTCACATATCTATTTATTACTTGAGAAAACACCACCACTAAAACCCAACACCACACCAAAAGGAAGAAAAGACGGACATCTCGCACAAAGATGAGGAAGAGAGCTCTCACCGCCTCAAGAAAGATCTGGAGAGGAAGTGGAAAAACTCGCCCCAGAGCCAAGAAAAGACCACAGTCAACAAAAATTAAAGGGAGGAAGCTGCAATTGGGAGATTTGAGCTCCGATCTACCTTTCTGATGTGGTTATATATGTTGTAGTTGAGGTTGAGGCTTGTCAGTGGCATATAGTGGTGAAACATGCTGCCGGCAATAGGGAGTGGAGGGGGTAAGTTCGCAAGGTAAAGAGGGTGGGGGAGTGAGATGCCGACCAAAACAATTTTTCTCTCATTTATCTCTGACATATTTAAATCTGCCGCGCTGGTCTCAACATAATGTTTTGTCTTCATAAATATTAAAACGTTGCTTCTTCATTATTGGGAAAAAATACAACTTCAATTTTTTATTAGTTTTTGAAGCTTCGAATAAAATAATAAGGCTACGCTGCATATGTCTGTATGACAATGGACCCTTTACCAACTTCGTCCACCTTATAGTTTTAATAATGTCACATTATATATATATATATATATATATATATATATATATATAGAGTGAAGTTCTTTGTCTTTCATGAGCAAAAAAAGTTCTTTGTCTTTAATGTTGTTTTTATTTAACTAAGCGATCCTCCACCAATCAATCTTAACATATATTTATTAAAATATGGGCCCTTGATGGGAAATATATGCGTTGGAACATGACTGTGGATTATGACTTTATATGTAATTTTTTTCCTGTTTCTTTTTAATACTCCGTATAGACTTTCTGTAGTTTTCATTTTGTCCCTCACAATGAAAGGACATTGCACGTCATACACACACGCATGGTGACAAAAACTTTGGGCGCGATGAGAGGACGTATGTTGTTCAAAAAAGATACCTTGAAAAATTTATTGAACAATTAAAAAGTTGGGAATATTTTTGTCCCTAATATTGTTATAAAACTGAAGGAATTTTAGAGAGAAGTCAGAGGAAATTCTAGAGAGATGAAATCAATTCCAGTCAAATGAATAGTTACAGGAGACCTCTATTTATAGAGGGATACAAATAGTAAATTACTATGCATATTATTATACGTGGGTCCCATATCATCTTGTAATATTTAGAGATCGGGAGTCAATGGACATCCACATAATCAGTATATTCATAACACTCCCCCTTGGATGTCCATTTATGAATGTGCCTCGTTAAAAACTTTAACTAGGAAAAACCCAGTGAGATAAAAACCTAGCCAAAGAAAAGAGTACATCATTCATTAATACACTATCCAGTGCTGCCTCATTAAAAACCTTTCTAGGAAAAACCCAGTGGGATAAAACCCAGATAAGGAAAAAGAATACAGCGTGTATCGTCTCCCCCTCTTGATTACATCAGTGTTACTCCCCCTGATGACTGCATTGCTTCAATGTCTTTCTAAGCATATTATACTTTCTGTCATCAAATATTCTGTTAGAAACGCCCAATTTGATTGTTCATTATATACCTGCAAGATCTAAATCTGTCAAGTAAAGTCATAATAATCTTTTCATAAATATATATGTGCATATAGAAATTCAATAAATGTTTATTCAGATAATGATGCTATATGCACTTTCATCTTGAGTCCTTTTGGGACATATGTGTTTCTGGCGCCTTATGTGCTTTTAGCACATACAAATATATTGTGGCTCATTATCCTCATTATCATTCATTACAGCATATGCTATCATAGATATTATTAACGTCGACTTCATTTTCAGTCCCATCGGATTTCATTCATAATTTATTGAGATCTTATTATATTCACATATATTAGGTACCTAGGTCTCTCTTGGACCACAATACACTTTTCTTGTAATATCTCTTCTGGAGATAACATCTCATCAAAAGATAACTCTTCTGGAGCTTTACTTAATTATCCTCGACTTGATCATCTATATTTTATAGCTCCTTTTCTCTTTCGAGGATTTTTATCTTTATAACCGATGGACCAGCAACGCTTCAGGCGTTCTTTATAACAATTCATATAGGAGCATTTGCAGTTGGGACATATGACTTTGTCATTTTAGGTCAGTAAATGCTTTTAGCATTTGATTAGCTAAAATCTGCAAATGAATTATCTTTTAAACTTTTAGTGCACATTTCTTTGTATGAGGACCAATATGAGCCAATGATAATTCATTTCACTTTATCTTTACCCAATCTGCTTATTTTTCTCCCCCTTATCAAATCATCAATTTTCTTTGTATATCCATCTATGTGCATTGTAATAGATTAATAATCATTACACATTTAAAACATTTCAAGATGGAATTAATCTGGCTCCTGAACAAAAGCCAATTATACGGGGAGAATTCTGTTGGCTTATATAATTGCTGCAAATATACACAACATATAAATTTTGTTCTCATAATCATTGATCTATCCATTCATGGATACTTTAATACATTATTTCTGGATCATTCAATCTGGAAATTGCGCGCATAATATATTGCAAACATCTGGTTGCAATCATCACTGCAAACTTTGCAGATCAATAATTTCATATGTACTCTTTCAATTTAATATATTTCCAGAGATCCGTTTCCAATAATATTTTCATAATCATATCTATTTGAGAACAAGCAGCACATAATATGACTCGGATGATCAAACAAGTCATGCCAACATTCCATATAATTTATCATCAAATCCAATATCAATCTTGGGGGAATCAACACACAAACATTCACAGAAAATTAACACAAAAACACTCACACTTGATATATATCAATCTCCCCCTCAAGTATGAGTCTGTAGAAATTAATTCATGTAATTTCATACAATATTCCATATATGATATCTATTTCTACAGATATCATTAAAATTCCACAAATGCATTATCAATGCATTATTCTGTTACTTCTGGTAACAAAATTTCAATTTTCCAGAAACAACAATCAAATAAATACAAAATCATTGAAATTATCAAAATACTGTGGAATCACAGATGCATTACTGTGGAATCACAGGCGCAACATGTATCACTGTGGAATTGTCATATGCATATATAGTCAAAAAGTGTCTAAGCTCGTGCTTGACAGGGTGCAGATCTGTAAAGATTCAACAGGACTGCGCATATCTGCAGAGATTCAATAGGATTTAATTCGGCTATAAATAGAAGAAGGCAAACGAACATGCCTCACAAACATTCAAGCATCTGATAACATTCACTACCATATACTAACTTATCATTTTTCTTCTAATCGCGTATATTATTGCAATGGCAGGTCCAAGTAATTTTATCCCAGTTTCTGATACATCTGACACAGCATTACTTGATGCTTTGTTGTATGATGATCAGAAAAACCTGTCATTTACCTCTTTATTATCTCCTAATCCTTTTGAGATGTTTATTCCTCCTTCTACTATTCCTCCTTCTGCTTCAAATATACCTACTTCTCCCCCAAG
This sequence comes from Acacia confusa, assembly GCA_037074495.1. Classification (NCBI taxonomy): domain Eukaryota; kingdom Viridiplantae; phylum Streptophyta; class Magnoliopsida; order Fabales; family Fabaceae; genus Acacia; species Acacia confusa. Next base: position 8,475,176 of record CM073508.1, on the reverse strand, counting down.
AACAAATGTTCTTCCTCAATTTAGAAGGAATGAAGGTACAACTGAAGCAGGTTCATCAAGGAGGCCTGTTAAAAGGTGTAGAACTATGGCTGAACTAATGGAGTCTACCAGTCAAATTCAACCAATAGTCACAACAATCAATGAGCCAGCATTCATAAGCCAGCAAACAACCACCAGCCAGCCATCAACCACGATCCAGCTAGCAACAATCAGCCAACCGACAACCATTAGCCAGCCAATAACAATTAGCCAACCAACAACCACTAGCCAGCCATCAACTACAAGTCAATTAGTAACAACTAGCTTATTGGAATGTAGTTGTTGTCATGTTTTATGAGAGATCATACATACCAACGAACTCCAGTACCATAAACTTGAAGTTCATGGAAGAAGAACAGATATGATTACCCATGCTGTTTTATTTGAAAAAGTACAGGATAAATCTTATAATACTGACAGGCTTCCAATGTTTGATTTCACAAATAAAAATTTTGAAGAAATCAAACAATTTCTGACACAGTATTGTATAGATTTACAAGCATCAGGATATTTCCTGATGCGTGATCCTGTATTAGCCTATCATGAGGTTCTCTGTGTTGGTTCGGAATGGGCTATAAATCCAAATGACCTCCATGGAAGTTCATTTCAAACCAATATTGAACACTCATTAGGCAAAGAAAAACAACCTGCAGTAAGTATACCCTATGATACTTCAAAGGTAATTATAAATTTGAATTGCTAAATTTTGATATATGATTCTGGAACTGAGATTAATGGTAATTATCTCTGTTAGTTTGATATTTGTAGTTGAGATTGGAATTTTTAGTGTGATTTTCATATGTGTATGAATTTCTTTGTGGTTTCAATGAAGCTATATTGATTAGCGTGGTATTGTCTAATTAATGTGGTTGATTTGTATCCTTGAAGGGCTGTTTAGCACTCAATTTAAGAAATCTCATATTGCATAATTCCGATTTTAATTACACATTAAGTGGGGGCAAACAATATCTCAAGGGGTTGTAGTTAGCTATGGTTGTAGGAGCTACTATTAATTGGGAATATTAGACTCAAGTGGTATCTTGAGGTTTTTCTTAAAACTTAATGAATTTTAACTCTCATAATCTTTTAAAAGCAAGGATAGTCATATCTTTATCACCAAGAGCATTCACCATTAAATTTTCTATACAAAGTATTTTTCCTTATCTCCAAAAAGACCAAAAAAATATAGGAATAGTTTCTTTATTTTTTCTATGCATTTTAATTAGAGAAAACTTATTTAGGAACCCCAAATTTCTAACCATGTTTATATCATCTAGTTTATCTTAGGAAATTCAAAATAAATTTGGCTCCTTGATTAAGAGAACGATCCCGAGTTAATTGCACTGTATTGCATTTAATTCGTGGTAAATAGTGATTCGACCCCGAGGCGACTAAGGGTGAGTTGAATCAATGGCGCCGTTGCCGGGGAGTCAATTTTGACTCCTTTGGTTTACTAAGTGTCAATTGGTTCAGATTGATCGGGGTTTGCCCTTGTGAGCCTATTAGGTTTTTCTTTTATTTATTTCCTTTGTTTAATTGTCTATATATAGAAAAAAAAAACAAATATCTTGATTTTCTTTGTTTTTGCATTTTCATTTGCACTAGCATTTCTACTTGTCCATACACATCATACACACTCACACATAGTTGCACTCATTCCACTTGCACATTTTCTTGCTTGAACTTGAATGCAACACAATTTTGGCAATCCATTGTTTCATTGCTTGCTTGATAGCTTTGCATGACCGACCAATTTGAGAGGGAATCTAATCAATCCTCTAATTTTGATTTTTTCATTGACTTGAGTGATTGTGTTTCACAAGATACAAATATGGAAGAAGTGAACGATAATCAACCAAGGAGGAGAACCATAAGGGATGTAACAAGATCGGATGTCACTTATGATCCTTTCAACATTGCATGCCCTAACCTTGAGGTTAATTTTGAGCTTAAGGGGCCTTTGCTTAATTCACTACCTCACTTTCATGGACTCCCAAATGAGGACCCTTACAACCATCTCAATGCTTTGTACTTGGCTTGCTCAAATATGAAGCCCGTTGGTGCTCGAATAGAGGATGTGCAATTAAAGGTGTTCTATTTCACTTTGGAGGGGAAAGCTAAAGAATGGTACATGATGCTACCAAGGCATGTTAATGATGCTCTTCGTTCATGGGTTAACTTGAAGAAAGCTTTCTTGGAAAAGTAGTTTCCTGATTCAAGGATTTCAGAGCTTAAAAAGGAAATTTACTCCATCAAACAAGACCCCTTAGAGTCCTTCTATGAATATTGGAATCGATTTCAGGAGCTTTTAAATAAGTGTCCACACCATCAAATTGCTGATGAACAGTTGATTCAATACTTCCACGATGGCCTTTTACCTAATGAGAAGGGCATTTTAGATGCTTCAGCTGGAGGTTCTTTGGAAGATTGCACGACTGATGAGGCATGGGCTCAAATTCGAATGAGAGCTCGAAATACTCAACAATATAATGTGAGAGAGATAAGAGGAGTTTGTGAGATAGGCTCCAACCAAAGGATGGTCTCACTTGAGTCTAAAATGGATAAAGTTACTTCACAACTTTCTCTTATCACATCCGAGCTTCATAATTTGAGTATTCAACAAGCACCTCATTCTCCTAATTCACAAGCTCTTATTGCACCTAGTTGTGATAGTTGTGGTTCAATAATGCATATTACAAGTCTATGCCCTAATCAACATGAAGAACTCAATGCTATGTATCAAGGAAGACCTAACCAACAACAACCAAGATGGGATTCTAACACTACCACCTACAATGAAGGTAGAAGACCTAATGCTAATTTTGGTTGGAGAAATCAAGAAGGGTCATCATATCAAGTCCAACCATATGGGTCAAACCGTGGGCAAATGGTTCCTCTTCAAGAGTCTAAAGGTGATGAGACCAATCAATTATTGAAGAGTATGGCTGCTAAACTTACTAGCATGGACAACCGGATGATGGAAGAAAGAGCTTTCAATGAGAGTAAATTCTCTTCTATCACCACAAGCCTACAAAATCTACAAAGTGATAGGGCAAGTGATAGTACTCAAATGTCTCATGTGTGCAAGAAGTTGGAAGAATTGGAATTGAAGAACAACACTATGCAATCTCACTTAACTCAACTCTCTAATTCTTTGAGTGATGTGCATGCTAAGACAAGTGGTTCTATTCCTTCAAATACTGTCATCAACCCTAAATCACTTAATGCTATTGAGTTAAGGAGTGGTAGGAAAGTACATTTCCCTGAAGAGATTGACAATGATGTGGATGAGGAAATTGAAGTTGAAAGTCCACCATTAACCCCAATGAAGCTTCCTGATTCTGAGAGTTCTAAAGAGAAGGCTATCCTTGAGAAGAAGAAGGCCAAAATAGTTGAGCAACCTCAAGTGGAACAACAACCACTTCTGAGAGAGGTGGGCTCTAAGGAAAGAAGCACTTTTGAGGAAGGTGAAACAAGCGAGCAAGGCATCCTATCCAATACTGATGGTAAGGAGGTAAAAATTTCTCAACTCCCTTTTCCTAAAGCTTACTTTCAAGGCAAGAAAATGCATGAGGAATAAACTGAAAAAGAAATGTATGATTTGTTTAGCAAGCTGAATATCAATGTTCCTTTCTTTCAATTGGTCAAATCTATGCCTAGTTATTGCAAATTCTTGAAAGAGCTTTGCACTAACAAGAGGAAGTTTAGGCCTAATGAGAAAGTGCAAATTAGCTCTAATGTGTCTGCCCTTTTCAAACCCCAACTCCCTGTTAAGTGCAAGGATCCTGGCTCATTCACTATACCTTGTACCATAGGTAATGTGCATGTAGCTCAAGCCTTGTTAGATTTAGGTGCAGCCATTAATGTCATGCCTAGTGCCATTTTTAAATCTCTTGGTGTGAAGGAGCTTAAGAGGACTAGTGTGGTTCTCCAACTAGCTGATAGGAGCATTAGGCACCCACAAGGCATCATTGAGGATTTGCTTGTCAAAGTCAAAGACTTAGTTTTTCCTGCTGACTTCTATGTGTTAGACATGTCTCATGAGTCTAGTGAATCCACCCTTATCTTAGGGAGACCTTTTATGAGAACTGCTAGTACCTTGATAGACATGAGAGATGGTTCAATCACTATGGAAGTGGGCAATCATAAGCTAAGTTTTAATATGTATGAAGCCATGAAGCATCCTTTTGAAGATTACTCTTTATTAGGTGTGAATTCAATTGACTTGGCCATTGATGATGAGGTTAATGAATATGAGCTTAAATTCCACATTAATAATTGTGATCTTGACTGTGGTATTGCATTGGATTCATGTGATGATAAATTTCCCTCTTCTTCTGTTGAAAATTTTGATTCACTTGGGAGTGAGATTTCCAACCTTAACTCATCGATGGTTAATTGTTGGTTATCATCCCTTGATGATTTTTCTCTTACTTCTCTGAGTTCATTTGAGCTTAATTCTTCCAATGATTCATTATTTAGTGATGATGCTTGTGAGGAAGGTGCTTTTGTTAATGTTTCAGGTCACAAACTAATGGAGGAAGCTGAGTTTGAAGTCGGTAGTTAAGACTTGGATGACTTGTTCTCCAAGGGGATAACCCTCACACCGCCTAAGACATCCTCTCATGTGACTCACTTTGGACCTAGAAACAATGTGGTTACAGGGCCATCTTCTAACTCTTCGCTTCATCATAGAACTAAGACAACTCCTCATACCTTGAGATTTTTAAATGAGCTAATCACTCCTTGTGAGGTAGGTATGAAAGAGACTTTGTTCACCAAGCCAGTTGCTGCTGTAGGCCAACCTGATGTTGGTTCAACACTTGGGAGGACCAATGTGCAAGTGATGAAATCTATGGAGCTTAGCACAAGCCATGCACCTTCTAAGTTTATAAAGGGGAGTATTTCTACTACCCTTGATCTTCCTAGACTAATTCCCTCTATTGTTCAACCCCCTGATTTAGAGCTTAAGCCTCTCCCCTCTAATTTGAAATATGCTTTCCTTGCTGTGGATGGAAAATTGCCTGTTATTATTTCAAATTCTTTGTCTGTGAATGAGGAGGAGAGATTGCTTGATGTTTTGAGTAGAAATCGAAAGGCTCTAGGTTGGACTTTAGCTGACATTCCTAGGATTAGTCCTGCTATTTGTACCCATCGGATCCTTTTGCATGAGGAATCCAAACCTCTTAGGCAACCCCAAAGACGCCTCAACCCCCTAATTTTGGATGTGGTTAAGAAAGAAGTAACCAAGCTATTGAGTGCGGGTATCATCTACCCAATTTCTGATAGTGAGTGGGTTAGTCCGGTACATGTAGTGCCTAAGAAGAGTGGGATAACTGTGGTGCAAAATGAAAATGATGAGTTGATACCTACTAGGGTGCAAAATGCTTGGAGAGTGTGCATAGACTATAGGAAATTGAATGAAGCATCTAGGAAAGATCATTTTCCCTTACCCTTCATAGATCAAATGCTTGAAAGGTTGGCGGGTAAGAGTCATTATTGTTTCTTAGATGGTTATTCAGGATATTTCCAAATTCCATTAGCTCCTGAAGATCAAGAAAAGACCACTTTTACTTGTCCATTTGGTACCTATGCTTATAGGAGAATGCCTTTTGGATTATGTAATGCACCGGGCACTTTCCAACGTTGCATGATGTCACTTTTCTTTGATTTTCTTGAAAATTGTATGGAGGTTTTTATAGATGATTTTACAGTGTATGGCAATTCTTTTGATGCTTGTTTAAATAGTTTGGACAATGTTCTTGCTAGATGCATTGAGAAAAACTTGGTTTTGAATTATGAGAAGTGCCATTTCATGGTTGATCATGGAATAGTACTTGGACATTTGATATCTAGCAAGGGCATTAAAGTTGATAGAGCTAAAATTGAGGTGATCTCCTCATTGCCCTACCCCACTAATGTCAAAACACTTCGTTCTTTCTTAGGGCATGTGGGTTTTTACCGGCGATTCATAAAAGATTTTAGTAAGATAGCTCTACCATTATCCAAACTATTGCAAAAAGATGTTGACTTTGTCTTTGATACTTCTTGCAAACAAGCATTTGATGAATTAAAAGCACACTTGATATCTCCTCATATTCTGAAAGCACCAGATTGGACTTTGCCTTTTGAACTAGCATGTGATGCCTCTAATTCTGCTATGGGGGTCATGCTAGGACAAAAGCATGGCAAGTTGTCCAATGTGATTGCTTATGCATCCAAAACGTTGGATAGTGCACAAAGGAATTACACTACCACTGAAAAAGAATTGTTTGCTATGATTTTTGCATTAGATAAGTTTAGACAATATCTAATCAATTCCAAAGTGGTTATGTACACAGATCATGCAGCTGTGAAGTTTCTCTTCACTAAGCCTCAATCAAAACCAAGGCTCATTAGATGGATGCTATTGCTACAAGAATTTGATATAAGCATCAAAGATAGGCCTGGAACTACAAACCTTGTAGCAGATCACTTGAGTAGACTACCGGATGGCACAAAGGGAGTACTTGATTCTGATTTAATTTGTGATAATTTCCCTGATGCATCCCTTATGTCTATATCTGTTTATGCTCCTTGGTTTGCTAATCTAGTGAATTATATTGTGACTGGTCTCATTCCTGAGCATATGTCTTCCTTTCAGGCTCAAAAACTTAAACGAGAAGCTGAACACTACATTTGGGATGAGCCTTATTTATGGAGACTATGCAATGATCAAGTTATCAGGAGGTGTATTCTAGAGACCGAGTCCAAGGACATACTTTTTGCTTGCCATTCAATGGTTTGTGGTGGACATTTTAGTGCTCATAAGACCTCTAGGAAAGTGTTAGATGCTGGATTTTATTGGCCTACCCTTTTTAAAGATGCATATCTGTTTTGTAAGGCATGTGATAAATGCCAAAGGTTTGGAGGGTTAAGTAAACGGAATGAGATGCCACAACAACCCATGCTCTTTTGTGAGGTATTTGATGTTTGGGGCATTGATTTCATGGGTCCTTTTCCACCATCATCTGGCTTTACCTACATCTTGTTAGCCGTAGATTATCTCTCTAGATGGGTAGAAGCCATTCCTACTAGGAAAGATGACGCCCAAACGGTTTCCAAATTTATCAAGTCTAACATCTTTTGTAGATTTGGAGTACCAAGGGCTATAGTAAGTGATAGAGGTTCCCATTTTTGCAATAAAGTTATTGATAACTTACTTGTTAAGCTTGGGGTAACCCACAAAATGTCCACTCCTTATCACCCACAAACGAATGGGCAAGCGGAAGTATCCAACCGAGAGATCAAACATATATTGGAAAAGATAGTCAAGCCTTCAAGGAAGGATTGGAGCTTAAGGTTGGAGGGAGCACTGTGGGCCTACAGAACTGCCTTCAAGACACCAATAGGAATGTCTCCTTACCGACTTATCTATGGTAAAGCATGTCATATTCCGGTAGAGTTGGAGCACAAAACCTATTGGGCGGTGAAAATGTGCAACTTGGATGTAGAAGAAGCTGGTTTGGAAAGGAAGTTACAAATGCAAGAACTTGAGGAAATGAGATTAGAAGCTTATGAGAGTTCTCGCATTTACAAAGAAAAGACCAAGCTACTTCATGATAAGAAGATTATCTGAAAGGATTTCAAAGTTGGTGATCATGTTTTGCTATACAAGGCTCGATTCAAGTTGTTGAGCGGGAAGCTTAAAGATAAATGGTGTGGGCCTTACACTATCACCAAAGTACATCCATTTGGCATGGTAGAGTTGCTTGATGAGACTACTGGGAAGGACTTTCAAGTCAATGGACATCTCCTCAAGCTCTACCGTGATTCATCATCAAAGCCTCCTTGAGGCCAGGTTGTCTCTTTCCTTCACTTTCATTTGCTGTTTTGGATTGTTCAATTCACTTGTGATTCTGAATGCTTGAAATAAGTGTGGGGGAGAGACTATCTCAGTAGGAAAGTAGAAGTAGTATAGTTTAATAATTTGAATAAAAACCCCCAATGTATGCTTTGCATCTTAGCCACTACCTTGCTTAATTGCCATTATGCCTCTTCACTCTAATTTTCTGTTATTATGACTTGTTTCTTCTCTCTTTATATGATGTTGATGTGTTGTGCTTCAATTGCAATTGGACTTCACAACTTTCCACTTCATTAAGGAACAAGTTAGAATGATAGAATTGCTTTTCAAACATTGAGGACAATGTGTTGATTAAGTGTGGGGGAGGGAAATACAATTTGAATCCCATTAATTGATTGTTTTTAAATGAGAAAATGCCAAAAACTGGAAAAAAAAAAAATCTAACCCACAATTAGATTTTTGTTTACTCTTCATTTTGAAAAAAAAAATTTATATATCATTAGTGCTTTTAAGAGTTGAGCATTATTTTAATTGATTGCAATGTTTTGATTGATTGAGTTTTTAAGGTTAGCACTTGGAATAATTAAGTAAATGTTTTGTGGTTAGCTTACTATGCAATTGATTGTGTTAGAGTGAGCATTAGAGAAAAACCTTGTTGGAAGGATATTTGAGCCTTAATTTCCTTTCATGTGTGTATGTTCATTTAGTTTTTCACCTTCTAGAACTTGTCTCAACTCTTTGTCAAAATGGTATTTGCATTAGTGTGATAAAAATGAAAGAGGCATTCAATTCTAAACCATTTTCACCCAAACACAAACATACATTCATCTACCATTTGCTTACCCCTTTGAGCCTTTCCTATGTTGTATGCATGTCATTACCATAATGTTCATAGTATTCTAAAAATCAAAAGTGAATTGCCAATAAAAAGAAAAAAAATTGAAATGCCATGTATAAAAAAAGGTATTGGAAAAGAAAAAAGAAAAAATAGGAAATAGAAAGTGTTTTGTAGATAAATTGAAAAGAAAAATCAAGAAGGCATTTGTTCATGAATTTGCAAAAAAAAAAAAGGGCAAAAGTTTGTAAAAGTTGTTTAGATGCTATGAACTTGGTTATTCACTTTGACTTGCATATCAACTATTCATTTTTTTTCCTAATCAATTCATTCCATTCTACCTTCATCCAACACTACAAGCCTTTTAAGTCCTCTTGATTCATTACATTCATTGTGTTTAATAGTGAAGATGTTAGAGTTGTTACAAGCCTATGGTAAGGTGTGGATTAAGTGAGCTAAAGTGAAATTATTCCAATGAGGTGAGATAAGTGAAATAGAAATACCTTGAGATTCTCTTGTGCTTCATTTTAATGCATTTGATTGTGTAGTTAGCTAATTTCTTCACATCACTTGATTATGACTAGGGTTGGCTAGATGAATTAATACATTGCTTTATAATTATGAAATTGCTCAATTTTCAAATGTTTTAGTGATTTGGACTTGAAATTTTGTACTTAATTGCCTTTGCTCAGGAGTACAAAGGTCTAAGTGTGGGGGAATTGATTGAACCATATTTTTATGTGATTTTTCATAGTAAAATTGGGATTCTTAATGTATTTTGTTGTAGTTGTTGAGCTTAAAATGTCTTTCTTGTGATAAATTAAGATTAAGAGTAAATACATGAAATTAGGATTAAAAAAGGGGTAAAATTGTCAAAGAAATTGTAATTATTCTTAATCATTGATTTTCATGAGAAAATTTGAGGTTAGATTAATTATTTTCATTATAGATGCCTGAAAAGATTAGATCAAATTTGAGTTTGAATTTAAATTATGAAAGTTTCTGACTTTGCAGTTTGGTCCCTCAAGAAAACTTTTACACTTTTTCAAATAGGTCCCTGGTCAAAACTTGCGTTTTGACCAGGGAGTAATGACCTAATGGAAGACGTGGGACCCAGGGGAGCTGGAGAATGGAGAATGAATATTGAAAAAACGAAGGAACAGAGGCTGGCGGCTGGAGTTGAATAGAACGAAAAGAACCAGAGGGACGTGAGGGAAAACGAACGGGGAAGAGGAGGAAGAATCTTGGAGCGTCGAAATCAAGGACCGGAGATCTACCTCCTCATCATCTTCTTCTTCTTCGGACAGACCAGAGAACACAGACGCAAGGGGGACGGCTGGAGAATTTTTGAAAAAAAACGAAGAAAAACGCAGAAACCGAAGGGAGGACGGAGAGGAAGGAGAGAAACCATCTTCTTCTTCTTCATTCACTCTACCAGGCTCCACCGTCGGACTGAACTGAAGAAAGAAAGAAAATCCCAGATTCTGGCGAGACTTTGAATTTTCCGGCGAACAATTTTCAGAATTCCGGCGAGTGATTTTTTTTTCCATGAGTGGCTGATTTTTTCTGATCTTGGTGATGAAGATTTGTTCTTGAGCTCAATGGACTACGTTGGGGGAGTTTTATCTATCTTACTATTAGTCTAGGATTATAAATTTGAATTGCTAAATTTTGATATATGATTCTGGAACTGAGATTAATGGTAATTATCTCTGTTAGTTTGATATTTGTAGTTGAGATTGGAATTTTTAGTGTGATTTTCATATGTGTATGAATTTCTTTGTGGTTTCAATGAAGCTATGTTGATTAGCGTGGTATTGTCTAATTAATGTGGTTGATTTGTATCCTTGAAGGGCTGTTTAGCACTCAATTTAAGAAATCTCATATTGCATAATTCCGATTTTAATTACACATTAAGTGGGGGCAAACAATATCTCAAGGGGTTGTAGTTAGCTATGGTTGTAGAAGCTACTATTAATTGGGAATATTGGACTCAAGTGGTATCTTGAGGTTTTTCTTAAAACTTAATGAATTTTAACTCTCATAATCTTTTAAAAGCAAGGATAGTCATATCTTTATCACCAAGAGCATTCACCATTAAATTTTCTATACAAAGTATTTTTCCTTATCTCCAAAAAGACCAAAAAAATATAGGAATAGTTTCTTTATTTTTCCTATGCATTTTAATTAGAGAAAACTTATTTAGGAACCCCAAATTTCTAACCATGTTTATATCACCTAGTTTATCTTAGGAAATTCAAAATAAATTTGACTCCTTGATTAAGAGAACGATCCCGAGTTAATTGCACTGTATTGCATTTAATTCGTGATAAATAGTGATTCGACCCTGAGGCGACTAAGGGTGAGTCGAATCAACCTCTCACACAGATAGGGACATTTTGAGCATATTGTACCAAAATGAAGTTGGGAGTTTAGAAGTTGAAACTAAAGACGGAAAATGGGTCACTTACCAACCATCACCTCACAGTTTTGTTGTTTTGAATGGCGACTCTTTCCATGTAAGTCCATTTTATAAAGCTTATTGTGACAAAAGCCAACTAGAAAGATGCATATACATTAACGTATTTGAAAAGGGTCTACCCTTTATTTTAAAGAAATGTCTAATCTTGTTTTACATATACTCTCCCTCTTATCATTATTATCTGATACTTATTATAAAATACCAACTAATAAGTGTTTTAAGTTCTTTTGATACGGCATTTGTAAGTTCCCAAGAAGCATTAAAGTGATTTTTTCATGTATGCCCTTATTTAATAAGGGTGGTGGGAGAGAGTAATAACTAATACTCCCTCCACTCCTTTTTATAAGGAACATTCTCTCTTATATGGGTGGTTTTTAATATAAGAAACAAATATTTTTTTCTCTACAATTTTAAGCTAGTCTTTCCATTTATATCCTCATTAAATATCTTTCATTTATTATTTATCTACAATAAATTTCCACTCATTATATCACATGTATACTCTTCTTAAATAACACTCTTCTTTAATAACGGTATAATTAGAAACAAAGATACATAAGTTACACATTTATTGCTTTTAGCTAACATTTTTAAACATGATTTGAATAGTTGTTCCTTAATACTCCCTTTAGTCTTTTTTTATAAGGAACATTGTCTCTCATGAAGGTGGCCCTTAATATAAGGAATATATTAATTTGTGAAAATTGGTAGTTAGATTCTTATAATAAAGATCAATATACAAAGCTTGGGAAATATGTTGCAGGCATGGACAAATGGGAGGTTACATTCGGCATTTCACAGGGTGATGATGACAGGAAATGAGCCCAGATGCTCAGCAGTACTGTTTTCGATGCCAAAATAAGGGAATATGATTGAAGCACCAGAGGAGTTGGTGGATGAAGAACACCCTTTTCTGTTTAAGCCCTTTGATTATGGTGAGTTTATGAAATACTATTACAATAGTCAAGAGGCACCGAGACCAAAATTTCCTTTGAAGGCTTATTGTGGTGTTAAATCGTCTAGTGACTAGTCCGACCTCTTTCCTCATTCACTGTTCAAGGGCAGCTCTGAGTAGAATCTATGGACCAGTCTTACTATCACAATCACACATGTTGATCATTATCTAAGGATTGATGCAATCTGGCTCGATATCCTTACCATGTTAAAAATCTTTTATTGTAGTTTATATTATGACAAGTGTCACACCCTAAAAGTTAGGGTTTAACCAGCCTAGAATTTTGACTAAAAGCCCACATCCCCTTAAGCCTCTAATAAGCAAAATTCATGATTCATATATGAACCATAATACAATTCAAAATAGAAAGTTATTTCATAAATTTCAGCTAGCAAAAGTCAAACCTATTAGAAAAAAATTTAAACAAAGTCTCCCTACAAATAGGATCTCATGTAAATTTTACATAATAGAAATATTTACATTACATCAATATTCAACAATTGCACAACAATAATAGCTCTACTCCATACTAACATATACACTATATATAATGAAGGCAAGGACCCTACCTATAGTTTACGTGGAGCACCTAGAATAAAATTTACAAAATCTAGTGCATTATTTAAATTTTACATTGAAATTAGGATTGTCCAAAATTACACTTCTACTTTGATTCAACATATAAGCCCCTCAATAATGAGCAGGAGTACAAGCTCGGCCATTATTTGAGACCAAAATATTTTCTAGTAGTGAATAACATCCCATTAATGAAATTTAATAAAATACTAAAGAAAGTAATTTAAACAGATTTAACTTCGAATCATAACAGTATGACAATCAACTTCAATTTTTATAATATACATTCATAAATATAAGTGAACATATATAAAATATCATTAACCAAAAAAATCCAAGTACGTAGTAAAACATTTGATTTAACATAATCAATTTAAATCGTAATTCTCAGACCTCATCTTTCCGTATGACCTCAATAAAATAGAACAACAAGCGTGGACACACAATCCATGAAGGGAAATAACCAAGCACAGATAGAGGCCATCAAAACAAGCGCAGACATGCAATCCATAAGGGTAAGTAACTAATTGTGGCTCGAAGCCACGAAACAAGCGCAAATACAAAAACCACGAATAGCAAGCGCAAGAATTAATCTGATGAATATCAAGTGTGAGTAGTATGCCCACGGAAGTCAAGCGAGCTCAAAGTTAGTCATGGTGCACCAAGGGCTAATAGAACTACCGTTAACTACTAGCATTCTATATTCAATCCTCTCAAAAACATTTCCAACCATGTATGAGGCCAATTTTTCATCATATACAATCTATATAAAAAAAAAAAAAAAAAAAAAAAAAAAAAAAAAATCTTCAATACCAAAATGTACCAAAAGTTCCATAACCAAGGACCCCATCATGAAGTTCACAAAAATACTTCCTTTATATTCTCGTGCAAAAAGATTTGTAAAGAATAAAATGATACGGAAAAATTAAGCAACTATAATAAAATGGTCGTCTCACTTAATCATTCTAATATAGATAAACAATAACATAGTTCCAATAAACTTGGTTTTAGAAGATGAACCTAAAAATTGATAACTTAAAGAAAATGTAACAAGTAATAGAATTTTAACAGGACGCTATTCACTCACCTGTTGTGCTCCCAAAACTATATATATCTTATACTCCATTGCTCAGATTTTGTAACAATTCTTACCCCTTGATTCCTAAACATCAACCATCATAAATCCATCACTCTTAATATCAAAACCTTATTCATCTTTTTGAATTAACAACAATCCAAAATAATAGAATGGACATAACCAAAATCCCCAATATCTCCAATTTAGAAAGAGAAAAGAAAAGGCCATATCTTCAACTTAGCAAGCACAATCAACCACCTCAAAAGCATCCTAAAGGTTAACATAAGAATAAACAAACCTAAACAATTTCAATGTAGAATCATAATTGACTGTTGGGTAAGAATTTAATCGACACCATCACTAACATATTCCATTCTCAAGTCTAAAAGAATTTCTTCTCAAGCTTTTAATCAAACACTTCATATGCATCATATAAAATCAAATTATAAGCTTGAACAATCTTGATTTAACTAAATTTCTCTTCTATACAATTTCACAAGCTCCTTGGGTGAAATCAAGTCATAAAACAATCATCATCATCTCACATTGTTAACAAAGCCACTTCAAACGTCCTTGTTAAATCAATTAATCACAATTCAGATTCTAGAAGAAAATCCAACACAACCTCCATAACTTCAACAATGAATTTAAAACAATTTAAACCAAAAAAAAAAAAAAATCAAACCCAGTTTTCTCTTATGCATTTTAACAAACATCTTGTGTGCATGAATCTTCAAAGTATTCATCACACAATATACTACAATTATTAAATTCTATACATCATACAATTTATCAAACACTTTATAGGCTTCCAAACTAACTCATAATGAAACATCTATATTCCCAAACAAGCAACCATAAACTCCCAACATCATCTTAATCTATTAAAGTTTTATCATTGAACCAGTTTTAATCACAATCATTCACTCTTTTCTTTCAATCCATCCATCAAACAACTAATGGGCACTCAAGGTTATCTCAATCCATAATTTGATCTATGATACTTTAACCCTACTTGATTGTTCATTTTTAAATATAAATCTTCACATTTATCAAACGTATAAAAAAATAAAACTGAAATTAACAGCACGCCTCTGGTTTTTCCCCCCTTCTCTAACTTATATACATTTCGATATAAATATATGTATATACATACTAAGGCCTAAGGAATGATTCAGACACACAATTGCTGAGGGGAAAAAAACAGAATTCAATCCTAGAAGCTCACTCCCTTCAGCAACGAACATCAATGGAGGGAAATAGAAAAGGAAACTTATTACAGCGCGCGCGCACCCAACAAATAGAAGAAATGAAGACAGAATCAAAGAGAAACTAAGGTTACACCTACCATAACGTTGGCTATGGAGAAGAGAAGATCAAAACTTTGAACAGAGCAAGAAGAAGGAGACGCAAAGTTGGATTTGAACAAGAGAGGAAGGCGACCGGATGAATGACGCACAGCCACCGTTGACGGCAACGTGAACGACGGAAGACCGGAGGAGCAGCAAAGATGGGGTTTCGATTTTGAGTCTCGAAGCTTCTCTCTCCTTCTCAGTGTTTGCCGATCAGAATAAAAAGGAAGAGTAAAGGAGTCTATTGGATCTTGCATCTGTCCATCCATCCTTTGCAAAATTGACATTGAGATTTTTTTTTTGTCATGTTTCTTTTTTAATCAAACCTGGCCCTAAAAAGGAGTGCATTGGATCCTCCTTGTCAAGACGCGTAACAGCTCCTCTATTAAAATATCTAATGGCTCCGTCTATCTTTTTACAATTATATTTATCATCATTTTAATTTTAAAGAAAAAGGATTTTATGGTAATTTTACGATGTAATAACAAAATAAACTCATCTTTTATGATAGAGGGAGGATTCAAATCCAGGTCATAAAGATAAGCTGCAACACAAATTCCACTTAACCACCATTCATTTTTAAAACACATTTAAAATAAATAATTAAAATATTAATTAAGAGTGAAATAATTATTGTATTTAGATTTTAGGATCATTACAATATTTTCTTCCTTTATGTATTCTTTTTCCTTAACTTACGAGATTAATTACTTGTCGTTGATTTTAAGAATTTTTACAAAAATTTTTTGAGTCTTTATAATGTAATTCTATTTTCTTTTCTAATTTAGATTATTATCTAGGAACTAAGTATGTACTACAATCTGTTTGTCTAATAAAAGCCTCTTGTCATTAGAGTTGTCAACCAGGGCCGGTCCGTGAAGGGTCAGGGCCTAACAGGGCCTGAAATAAGAAAAATATACATTTTTCAAAGTCCGGCCTGAGAGCACTAGGGTCAGGGCCGACCCACAGGACCCGGAAATTATTTATTCCAAATTTAACTATTTTTGCTCCGTGTGTTTAAAAGAAATATAATTCGTAAATTACAATAATTAGTACGATGACTATTATTGTCGTCATCTTTGTTACTATCATCAATTTTAACGACATTTGATTGTTCTTCACTTTGAGTAGTAGCCTCAAGCTCAAGAATAAGAATATCATGAAATTCTTCTCCCGCATCATGAACACATCTATAATCTCTATTTGCAACAAATAATAAATCAAATCATAAAATTAGAGTATAGTTATTATGTATTTGTAGTTAAATGGATAAATAACTCTATAACAAATACAATATATATATAAATTAATAAATTTAAAAAGGAAAAAAATAAAAAGCTATAGTGAAAAGGGCCTGCAGGGCCGGCCCAAGGCCCTCCAGGGCTGGCCCGTTTAAGCCCGAGGCCTTTTAGGGCTGGCCCTCCAAAGCTAATTTCAAATATTTCGTCCATTTTTCAAGTCCGGCCCTTAAAGGACCAGGGTTAAATGTCCGGCTCGATGGGCCTGGCCCGTTTTGACGGCTCTAATTGCCATATTGCAAATGAAAAGGACTGTGTCAGAGATTCTTTTAGTCTATGTATACATGTGATACACATACACAGTCACTTAAACACACATTTTTTCTTAAAATAATAATGGGAGAATTACTATAAAGTTCTAAAACATAATTGTAATGACCAAAAGTCTCATAATAAGGGCAACATGCAATACAAGTTCTAACATAGAAAATGATAACAGGTTCACACTACTCACTTACCTTTGAAATGCTTGGTTATTAATTAAATTCCTTTCTAGAGGCTTTAATAATTCTCCCAAAAATAAAAAGAAATTTTAGGTAAGAAGTCATATTATTTTATTATTTATTTACAATATGACAAACCAATATTTAAATTTCCACCATAAGAGATGTCCACATTTAACATCCAACAATGTCTGAATGATATTGCCTCCAATAGGATAATATATATACTTTGGGTTGGGAAAAAATTAAAAGAAAAAACATGATGTTGTTTTTGTATGATTCCCATTATTTTAAAGATAACTAATGAAGAAGTCATGACAATATAAGTTAATATTCAAAAATCAAATTTAATTATTAAGTAATGGTTTAATGAAACGAGTTATTATTAAACAATTTATTTAATTTTGATTATTGGGCAAGACTGTAGACGTTATGAGACTATCATGTATGAGTGGTCCGAATTCGACCAACTACTAGAAACATATATGGTACTAGGAACAATCAATAGTTCATAGAGTGATTTAATTAATCATTCTCACACAGCAAATGACATAGATGGAATAGAGAAACTGTATATTGCATGTCGGGTCTGAATCCTCTTATTAGCCTTTTTTCATTATCCCTCATCGTCTTTAAATCTGAACTATACATTTCATATAAGTGTCTACATTAACAACTTCTCTCCTAATGATCAATGGTTTAGATTGAAAGACGAGAGATGAGAAGAAAGTTAACTAATGAAGAATCCTTTTCCTACATATTGTTGATTTATTAAAGGAAAAGACTTCCTCAGTGGACCCATGTACTTTTGCTAATGTTCATTAGATGCCCTTTTTTCTTATAATATATAACCCAAACCATATGCTATAAGGGTACGAGGTAAAACGCACCCAATTAAATGGGGCCAGACCGTAGGGGATGGCTGCAAATCGCCTTTGGTTGCCAAAAGTCATTGCCGTAGCGACTATGGCTGAAAGTTCTAGTGGAGACTTATGACTTATAAAAAGATCAGGTTAGATAAAAATTAGATTATAAAATATGATTTATGTTTGGATTAATGATTGTATAAGTAGTTTTTACTACATAAAGCCAGATTCAAATAAAGAGCTTTTACTTCACAAGTCAAAAAAAACCTTTCAAATAAGGAGGTTACTCCTTAAGTCCGATTTGAAAATTTTATTATCTATATGAAAAAAAAAAAAAAAACCTCATAAGTCCGATTGAAATAGTAAATAAGCTCGATTGTTCCTCCTAAAAGCTATACTAACTATGCACAAAACGGATCGCCACTGTGAGTCTACCAAGTTGCCGCTAAAAACTAAGTCACCCCTGAAAGTGACCTTCAGCGGCAAGCCACAGAAAATATACTTTCAGCGGCAACTGTTAGTTTTAAAATAATAATAATAATAATATGTCAGCGACTGACCCCGACCCGTCTCCGGTCGGCTGCCGGCCACACTCGCCACCTCTTTGCGCCACACGTGTACGAAAATGAACTCAATTATGGCCCCTTCATGGTTTCAATCCAAGACCACCTACTTTTGTGTCCATGCGTCTTGCTACTGAGTTAGAAAGAACCTCGGCGTAGCGAATCTAATTGTCGCCATGGAAAGCCAATTTTCAGCACCAACATTTTAGAGTTGTTGCAGAAAATGATCGCTGAAAGTTAGCTTTTTTTTGTTTTTTAATTCCCCTTCCCAAATATTTTTTTGTGCTTCTTGTAATTATTATATTCTAAATAAAATGAGTGATATTTTGATATCTTATAAATAAAAAATGGAGTTGCTTTTAATTTTTTATAATTTTCAAATATTAATAGTCTTAATGAAAAATATAAAAATTCAGAACCACATCATTTTTTTGTCAATAAGATATCAAAAGGGAAATCCCTTACAAAAGAAGTTTAAAAATGTCAAAAGACAAAAAATTGTTTAAAATATTCATAATGTTAAAGAGGTGTTAGAGTCTGATTCATCAATTTTAAAATTAAAAGAAAATGTTAGAATCGTCCCTCAAAGTTTATGTTTCACTTTAACATAATGAATTGTGAAATCTTTATCAGAAATTGTAAAATATTTATCAAATCTTGTGAATTTTAATTTCTTACTTGTAAAATTCTATAAAGATCTTTTGAAAACCTTGCCCAGACCTATGAAACTTTTATCAAAATTTGTGGGGAAAAAAACCTTTATTATATATTGTGAATCAAAATTTACCATTTGTGAAATTCTTGAGGAAGTTATAAAATTCTTTTAAGAATCTGTAAAGCCTTTATGTGATATTGTGAATCAAAATTTGCATCTTTTGAAAAATTCTTTAAAAAAGTAATAAAATTATTTTGAAAACATTTGAAAATCTTATCCAAACTTATGAAACCTTTATCAAATCTTTGAAATTCAAATTTGTAACTTGTGATGAGAAATTGTAAAAACTTTATCTAAACTTGTAATTTTTTTTTTTAATCAAAACTTGTGAAATCACATCTTCCTCTTTATTCTTAATTTTAAACTTAGAGGGACAATTCTATAATTTATTTTTAATTTTGAAATGGACCAATCAAGCTCTCATACCTCTTTGGTATTATGAATATTGAAGACATCTTTTTATCTTTTGACATTTTTAAAATTCTTTTCAGGGAATTTCCCTATATTAAAATGTTATTTATTTTATATAAAATCTAATAATAAAAAAACGGTTGGGAATGAGGGATTTCTTTGGGGGCCGCAGGGGATGAGGCACTATTGGCGCAGCAGACAACCGCAGCCTCCATTTAATTGGGCTCATAATTTCACCTCCAACCCTTCTAGCATATGGGTATAGTTTGACTAATTTTATCTATTATCCCCAAAATCCTGACCAATTAGCTCACCTCAACAAAAAAATGTCGCTTCTCACTTCTCCCTCCTCTTCATTCTCCTTCAGCACCAACGTTTCTCAGAATTGATATCATATATTATTACTCATTATTCGTTTTCCATTATATTTGAAGATTGGAAGATTCTCATATACCATTTCATCAAGTTGAATAAAATTTTTACTAAGAGCTTCTAAAATATTTGGACTGATCAGTGATCGTGTTTGTTGTTTGCACCTAAAATAACATAGAAATAAAAAATTATGTTATCTTATGCTTTTTTCAAGCCGAATTTTTTATTAGTGGTACCACAATACCATATATATATATATCGAAAATTGAGTGAAGTTCTTTGTCTTCAATGTTGTTTTTATTTAGCTAAATGATCCTTCGCCAATCAATCTTAACATATATTTTATTAAAATATGAACCCTTGATGGGAAATATATATGTTCGAACAAGACTACGGATTATGACTATATGTAATCCTCTTTCTGTTTCTTTCTTTGTCTTTAATGTTGTTTTTATTTAGCTAAATGATCCTTCGCCAATCAATCTTAATATATATTTTATTAAAATATGAGCCCTTGATGGAAAATATATATGTATGTAGTTATCATTTTGTCCCTTACAATGAAAGGACATGGCGCGTTATACACACACGCATGGTGACAAACACTTCGGTCGATGAGTGGATGTTATGTTGTGCAAAAAAAGATTCCTTGAAAAAATTATTGAACAATGAAAAAGTTGTAAATATTTTTGTCCCTGATACAAAATAATCATAGTTTATTACTCTTAACCAAGCATTAGTTAGAAGACACACTTACAAAAGAATAATTAATCCATACAAATTTGAAAATATATATTTAAATTTACTAATTAATTTTATCATTGTTCTCTCTCTCTCTCTGACAAATTTAAATCCACCACGCTGGTCTTAACTTAATTTTTTGTCTTCTTCATAAATATTAAAACGTTCCTTCTTCATTATTGGGGAAAAATACAACTTCTATTTTTGTATTAGTTTTTGAAGCTTCAAATCAAATAATAAGTCTACGCTGCCGGCGTCTGCATGAAAACGAACCCTTTACCAACTTCGTCCACATTATAGTTTTAAGCAAACGTTCTAGTATGCACCGTACGATAAGAACAAAAAACATTGGATTCTCAGAATATTACTTTGTCCTCTCATATTCCTTACTCATAAAACCTTCTTAATTTAAATGACATGATAAACTAAGACTTATAACGCATCATCAGAACACACACATCATCAAATTAAGAAACCTAAGAAAAGAAATGGGCTCAGAAACCATTCTTAAGCTTCCAGTCATTGACTTTAACAGCCTTGACCTGGAAAGCAAAAACCCTAAGTGGGAGGAAGTGAAATCCCAAGTCCACAAAGCACTTCAAGAGTATGGTTGCTTTGAGGCTTTGTTTGATAAGGTTCCTCTTGAGATTAGGAAATCCTTATTTGTTGTCCTCAAAGAGCTCTTTGATCTCCCTCTTCAAACCAAACTACTAAACGTGTCTAAGAAGCCTTTTCATGGCTATGCTGGGCAACACCCTCACATTCCACTCTATGAGAGCATGGGCATTGATGATGCAAATGTTCTTGAGAAAGTAGAGAGTCTAGAAACTACCTTGTGGCCTGAAGGATACCCAAGTTTCAGGTATCATTCAATTTAGATTTAATTTTATATGTTATTATTTTTAATGATACTCGATCATTTTCGTTCCAAAGGAAACCTTTGAAGTTTTTTATATTTCTCATAATTTTATCAGTTCTTTCAATGAAATTAGATAACATGTCGTAATTTTTTCCAGCATAAGTAGTGTCTTGTCATGATTTTGTCACCGCGATTCAGCCACAACCGCTGTGATAGCGACTAGGTGATGACTTTTTGTCACCGCTGAAAAACTTGAACAGTGAATTTCAGCTGTGACTTTTGTCGCTGCTTGAAGAAATTCGGGCGTACTCGAAATCGAAATAATTCTCTGAATAACCCACACGAGATCGGAGTACCGATATGGACTCCAATCATAAACAGAAGAAGTCAGAAAGAAGTTTTTACGGGGAACTTTTTCTATTGATGTGTATGAAAAACTGACTCTCAAACTGATATCTTCCCATATATCATATACCAGAAGTTACATTGATTTGAATTTTAAATCATAAAGATAGAATTCCTCATCTTGATCCATATCTTTT
Organism: Acacia confusa; assembly: GCA_037074495.1. Lineage (NCBI taxonomy): Eukaryota > Viridiplantae > Streptophyta > Magnoliopsida > Fabales > Fabaceae > Acacia > Acacia confusa. Next base: position 8,453,203 of record CM073508.1, on the reverse strand, counting down.
TATAATTACATAATAGCCCCATATGAATTGGATTTGGTTCCTAATCCACTAAAGGTGAACTGGGCATATTTCAATACTGTTGAGAGTCAATTTTTTTGTAGTAATGAAAAGTTCATCTATACACTTTTATCAGCCACATGTTCAGTTTTTGTCATCTTAGGCCATGTTTTTCCAATATTTTGTCGTTTCACTTTATCATATTGCCCTTGTATTTGTTGTTATTGTTGCAGCAAAACTATACAAGCCTTCTCAGAGCAGCTATCTGAGTTGGATCAGATAGTAAGGAAGATGGTTTTGGAAAGTTTGGGAGTTGAGAAGTACTTAGATGAGCACATGAACTCAACTAATTACCTTCTGAGGGTTATGAAATACAGTGCCCCTCAAACTGAAGACGCCAAGCTTGGTATAATCTCACACACTGATAAGAACATTGTGACCACGCTGTGCCAAATAAATGGGATTTCAGGTTTAGATGTTGAAACCAAAGATGGGAAATGGATCACATATCAGCCCTCCTCGCCACACAGTTTTGTCGTTTTGATTGGCGACTCTTTCCTTGTAAGTCCATTGTATAAAGCTTACCCTGACAAAAACCAACTAGTAACGGCCCTATTTGGATTAGCATCTTCAAAAGTGACGTTTATCCAAACTGATTTTTGCAAACTAAAATTGAAGTAACTGTCAATAATTACAGTAATGTAAGTTATGTCAATAATTAAAAAAGTTAGTGTGACATAAACAATTGCTTGGATAATATATTAAAAAATTGGTTTTAGAAGACTCAAATATGAAATTCCAAAGGCCAAAAAAATTTGTTTTAACTTTGATGTGATTTTTTTGGGTGGGGGGGCGCGAATCATTTAACCCCAAAACCATGCCAAACATGTTTTTTTTTTAGGGTTCTAATTAAATGGAATCCCAAACAAGCTCTAAGATGTGTACAGTAACCTAAAGGAAAGGGGTCCACTTTTTGATTATACTCCCTTCCGGAACAAAAACAAAGCAACTTGTAAGAAATGTCATTATTTTACATATTAAGAATTGAGAAATATATATGTTGCAGGCATGGTTAAATGGGAGGTTACATTCGCCATTTCACAGGGTGATGATGACAGGAAATGAGGCGAGATACTCAGCAGGATTGTTTTCGATTCCAAAAGGAGGGTATATGATTAAAGCACCAGAGGAATTGGTGGGTGAAGAACACCCTCTTCTGTATAAGCCCTTTGATCACGTTGAGTTTCTCAAATACTATTACACTGAAGAGGCCCAGAGACAGAAATTTGCTTTGAAGGCTTATTGTGGTGTTTGAGGATACTCCAATAATATTAATTGCGTCTGTAATATATTGTCTTCCCAGCTGCGAATAAATCATGGCACATTTGTGTTAACGTTTGTGTTGTTTGTATCATATATGCACCATTTCTCTTTAGTGTGCTACGGTGTATAAGCCCTTCAATTTTTTATTAGTTTTTGAAGCTTTGAATCAAATAATAAGACTTCGCTGCAGGTGTCTGTATGACAATGGACCCTTTACCAACTTCGTCCACCTTATAGTTTTAAAAATGTCACATTATATATATTTGAATTAGTTTATTATTCTTTACCAAGCATTAGTTAGAATACACACTAACAAAAGAATAATTAATCCATACAAAGTTGAAAATATATATTGGAATTTACTAATTAATGTTATCATTGTTCTCTCTGACATATTTAAATCTACCACGCTGGTCTCAACTTAATTTTTTGTCTTCTTCATAAACATTAAAACGTCGCTTCTTCATTATTGGGGAAAAATACATTTTCAATTTTTTTATTAGTTTTTGGAGCTTCAAATCAAATGATAAGGCTACGCTGCAGGTGTCTGTATGAATATAGACCCTTTACCAACTTCGTCCACATTCTAGATTTAATTATGCCATGTATAGTTTAAGCAAACGTTCTAGTATACACCGTATAATAAGAACAGAATATTACTGTGTCTTCTGTTATTCCTTAACCACATAACCTTCTTTATTTAAATGACATGATAAACTAAGACTCATAACGCATCATCATAACACAGACACATCATCAAAGTAGAGAAACCTAAGAAAAGAAATGGGCTCAAAAACTATCCTCAAGCTTCCAGTCATTGACTTTAACAGCCTTGACTTGGAAAGCAAAAACCCTAAGTGGGAGGAAGTGAAGTCCCAAGTCCACAAAGCACTTGCAAGAGTGTGGTTCCTTTGAGGCTTTGTTTGATAAGGTTCCTCTTGAGATTAGGAAATCCTTATTTGTTGTCCTCAAAGAGCTCTTTGATCTCCCTCTCCAAACCAAACAATGAAATGAATCTAAGAAGATTTTACATGGCTATCTTGGGCAATATCTTCATGTCCCACTCAATGAAAGCATTGGTATTGATGATGCAAACGTCCTTGAGAAAGTAGAGGGCTTGGAAAATACCTTGTGGCCCGAAGGAAATCCGAGTTTCAGGTATCTATTATGAAACTGAAGGAATTCTATAGAGAAATCAGAGAGAATTCTAGATAGATGAAATGAATTCTTATTCAAGTGTGTCATGAATGTTTACATAAGACGTCTATTTATAGACTTTTAAGGGTTATTATGCAATGGACATCCACACAATAAATATATTCATAACACCCCCCCTTGGATGTCCATTATGAATGTGCCTCGTTAAAAACTTTAACTAGAAAAAAAAACCCAGTGAGATAAAAACCTAACCAAAGAAAAGAGTACATCATTCATTGATACACTTTCTAATGCTACCTCATTAAAAACCTTTCTAGGAAAACCCAGTGGGACAAAACCTAGATAAGGGAAAAAGAGTACAGCATGTATCGTCTCCCCCTCTTAATTACATCAGATTTGCTTCCCCTGATGATTACATTATTTTCAATATCTTCTGAGCATAACTCTCTTATGAAATAATTACAAAAACGCCCAGTCTGATTATTCATCATGTACCTGCAAGAACTAAGTCTTTCAAGTATAATTATAATAAGATATATCTAGATCTTTTCATAAAGATACATGGGCATATAAAACTTTCAAATAAATGTACATTTAGATAATGACACTACATGCACTATAAATACTTCATGCAATATATGAACTTATTTAATTGATTATTCTCGAGAATTTGATGCTTCTAGCATCTTGAGTCCTTCAAGGACTTGTGCTTCAGTACCTTATGTCTTTCAGGGACATGTGCTTTTGGCACTTTTGTATCCATTTGAAAATTCTATTCCAATCTTCATAATTTTATAAGCCATAATATAGACTATAACAATATCTTACAAACACATAAGTTTTCTTTCATGAACTGCCAAATATACAAAATTATTGTCTCCACCACAAAATCATATATCACATCATAATCATATTAAACTTTGTGAAAATTTTTATTTTCACATAATCATTCATATATCATAAATTTTGGACTTCTGGTCCATAACAATCATAATATAATTATATTTGCATCATTTTCAATTTTACTTTATCATCTTGGCCAATCATATTCATGTCATCTTCTTATGACATATAATATCCTCATTTAATCACGTGATATCATTCTCAAAATTATTGTCGACAATTTCATCTATTCAGTTCTATTTTTCCAATTCGACATAACTTATCAATATTATTCAGGTACCTGAACCTCTCTTGAGGTTTTTTTTAATTAGTTATGTCACCTCCTTAATATGATCATCTTTATAAATATGCTCCATAATATAACTATTTGGAACCGAATAGTTTTTCATGCTTCAGACACGTCTAATTTGTATTGGAGCATTTTTAGCTGGAATATGAGAATAAATCTCATTTGGGTCAGTAATTCTATTTGACAAATATTTCATAAATGCATAACCTGATGAACTTCTAGTTCATACTTCTTTATTTGAGGATATATATTTCATGGTTATAATGCATTTCATGTATTCTCTTTTCCAACTATTCAATTTCTCCCCCTCATGTTGATAAAACAATATCTCAACTTTCTTTCTATGTCCATCTATGTGCATTGTGGTGGATTGATAAACATTGCACATTCATACCTTTAAGATGGAATTAATCTGGTTCCTGACCAAAAACCAATTTTATTAGGAGAATTTTGTTGGCTTATAATTGCTGCAAATATACCAACATATAAACATTGTTCTCATATCAATTTATGGAGGCTTTAATACATGATTTTTAGATCATTCAATCTGGAAATTGCGCGCAGAATATATTCAAACATTGTTGTAAACTTCAGGTTGCAAACATCACTGCAAACTTCAGGTTGCAGGCTAATAATCTCACATGTAACCTTTTAATAGATGCATCTTTCAATTGTAAGGTTCACATGTTATTTCAATGAGCCCATATAAATCTGTTTGATATATTTCCAGAAATCTATCACCAATCATAATTTCATAATCATTTCTATTTGAGAACAAACAACATATTTATGAAAAATCTTCTGGTTCTTCAATGGATGTCAATATAATTTGCATTATATATATGACTCGGATGATCAATCAAGTCATGCCAACAATTAGTAAACTTATGGTTTACTCAATCATAATCTGACATCCATTTTGGGAGAATTATCTTACACTTACTCACACTTGTATTATATATATCAATCTCCCCCTCAAGTGTGAATCTGTTAAAAATATTTGACATATATGAATGAATTTCATATATTTAATCATCGAAATACAAAATCACAAAAATTATCAAAATAATCTATCCCATATAAATTACTGTGATTTAATAATCTCCTTCTTGCATAATATTTATATTTTAAAGACAAATCAATATATAGTAAGCCAATAACTTTGTTTCACTTTAATGATCAAGTACTATATATTTCACAGAATAAATGCTTGAAATAGCTCACACTTATATTTTAATTCACACTTGCTTTCTAACAAATCTCCCCCTCAAGTATGAGTTATATATAAACATACTTTCTTTATATCTGAATTTCAAAATTAATTTCAAAACCCTTTAAAGCTTGAAAAGAAAATCTATATTAGGTTTTTTTTTTTTGATAAACTATATCAATCTTCTTTCATGTTCTTCAAGAATTATCATATGATATTGCATCACAAAATAATCTCATTATTTATTAATAATATACTTCAATTTATGCAAAATATATTTATATTTCACTACATAAAAGATATTCATGTTTAAAATAATTTGAAATCACATATGAAAAATTTTCAGCAGATAATTCTTATAGTAATAAATATATTATGTGTGATCACAATAAATTTAAATATCAATAACAACAAAAGTAAGCATCAAATTACCTTATGGGCTTGTGTATTTCTTATGAACCATGGTTCAAAATAGATATTGTCATATTTCTTTGTAGCTTATTGCCACTTTTAATATCTTATTGGCAGCATTTGGCAAACATTATATTTTTATGCCAATTTTCCTTATGCCAATTTTCCTTTTGTGGTTCTTATTAATAATATTTCTCCACCTTAAGTGGAAATTTGAACCACCACAATTACAAGCATATTTCCATAATCACAAATTTATTTATTATTTCATTCACTTTTGAAAATGAAGTTGTATAAAATTCATGATCCATGACTCACTGATCTATTTGATCATGACAAGAAATTAATCCACTATATTTCTTGATTTTATCACAATATTGCTACTGCAATAGCAAATTGGGTATATTTATTTATAATAACAATCATTATCATACAATCCCTTGTCTCATAATTTGAGGGAGTATTTAATGCCAAATATACAATTTTGAGGCATTTATACAACTGATGGCATACAAAATTATGGATCAAGCCTTATTTCATAATTTGTCAACTGGCTTAAGGCTAACTTGCCTCTTGGCTTCAATCTAATTTATCTCATGGTCTCAAGCCAATTTAAGCTTCCTCATAGTCTCAGGCCAATTTTTGCCTCATATTTCTCAGGCATTTTGATCTCATGATATATTAGTAAAATTAGTAACAAAGGTAATAATATTAGAGCGTACTTGAATCAAATCATCCTGTTTCTCTTTCTTTGGTTTGACAAATAGATTAAATAAAAATAATAATAATCATATTTAAATTATATATTTCGGGCAGCATGAATAGATAAGATTAATGAGATATGTAAACATATCTTTATCATCAATTATTGGATGGATCAATAACTTTCCCGTGAACTTGTACCATATAACAATGAATAAATATAATTTGTGGCCTCAACTTTCTTCATGTCTCTTTATATCCCATAATTTAAAAATTAAATAATTGATTATGAATATGGCATACGTAAGATAAAGAAATCAAGTTACATTATTGATAATTTTTCAAAAATGTGTATCTTTTATAATTGGACAAGTCTCCATTATCTTCTTCGAGTCAATAATATAAGTAATAATTTAATTCTACCGTGAGTTCCTTTGTTTTTTTTAAAAAATACACACTATCTTTACTATATTAAAACAAAAGATTCACAATCAATTGAGATGTATTGGGACACTACACATGGGCGGCAGCCTTTGGGTCCATAGAGGACGTCCCAAAGCAGATTCCATTTCTCCATACTCAAGATAAAATGATAATAGAAGAGAAATGTTAAATTCTTATATGTGGCCCCAGCATAAATGGGTTTCGATGGAGCAACTTGAAACAAGAGCACATAGTAGGATATGTGTGTGAACATCATATATGATGATGATATGTGTGTGAACATCATCATCTTCATCGTTGGCTTCAAAAACAACTTCCACCAACAACATTAACATGTAGGCCATATTATATATACTTGTTTATTTCACATACAAATCACCTACTACGTTATATATATATTTAATATAATCATGTAGGATCATCCCATGACTTAATGCTCCAATATAATTTTATAATAAGATAAACATTAGAAAATTATGAAAAACGTACCTGAATGATTCAAAGTTTCTTTTTAAAAATTTGGCCCCACACAAATTTCCATATGATTTATATCTATTCCTTTTCTGTATAATCGTTCTCCTGTGTGCATGTGAAATTGGCTTCGTCTTTTTGTAATCACTCACCTTGTCTTCCTCTTTCCTTGTTTTTCTTTTTATATTTCACTGGTATGCCACTAACAACTCCGGCCCCCCACCCACATATAGGTATTAGTGCAATAGATAATAATAACAATTGAACAGGGATCTACACTAATTGAGCGATACAATTATGCATTTATCCTGCTACTTTATATATTTTTATATAAATCATATAATATAAACATATGGGCCATATTATATTAACTCCACCTCTTTCATTCTTATATTAACTCCACCTCTTTCATTCTTCCCGTGACTGCACACCCACCTTTTTAAAATATTGTTATATAATGAAAGAGCAGAGGACAGTTGTATGAGTGAATGGCATGTAGTGGCAGTAGAAGCGTAGGCCCATCAAAACTAATCTTTTACACCTACTATTAGATGGTGTCTTTACATAGCATGAGGGCATTATTATTTAAAAATATTTAATTCCGATTATGGTGCAATCACTTTATGTTGTCTCTGGTGAGCATGTGAGTATATTGGCAAGATTTGGAATAATACATAGAGAAAAGGAAAAATATAGAACCTGGATGGCGACCTATGGACATAAGATGTCGGCGCTGGGAGAGCTGCGCCGTTCACGACCATGAACACAGTCGGCAGCAGGAGTAGCAAGGTAGAAGAGGAGCTTGAACTCAATCCAAAAGGCGGGACCTAGACAACACCGAAAAAGAATACTGATATCTGAGAGGATGCTCTCAAGGCCGAAAAACCGGCGTTAGAGTGGCGCTTGGAGGTAAAATCCCACGAAAGTGAAAAGTCGCTGGGCGGCAACAATGGTTGGTGAGTATAATTGTTAGCGGAATCCATATCAAATGCAAATATTTTCTCCCTCTGGTAATAGATAGCAATTAAGTTTCTTTTTGGGTTGGCTGCCTTCACGCCATAGGGTCCACGTTTTTCTTCTTGTTTTCAATCTTCAAATCTCTTTCTTTTTACTTTTTGATTCTTGCTTTGCAAGGTGAATTGAAGGGTGGTGGTGAGGAACGACAGTGCTGTGGCGTTGATGTCGTAGATGGTGACACCAATGATGATGAATCTGGACTTGTGCGGACTGTAGACAAGCCAGAGGACAATGAGGATGATGCTAGCTAGGAGGAGGAAGATGATGATGTAGGAGCAGATTGCGCGTTTGAACTTTAAGCAAGTTCTTGATGATGATGAAGACAAAGAAGAAAATGGTGCTTAAAATGTTTCAGAGAAAATTTCAGGGATTTCAGAGGTAGTTGCAGAATCAAGTTTGTGGGAGCTAAAGAAGGAAAAATTGAGAGAAAGTGAGGGCAGCAGAGGCATCATGCGGAAAAAGAGAACATAGATTTGTCAACGAAGAAGGAGGAGGAGGGATGTAAATCTATGAATTTTTGAATTGGAACAAAAGAAGAAGGAAAAGTGATGAACACTCTTAAAGAAGGAAAAACTGGTTCAATGAGGAGTCTGAACATTTTAGAAGAAGAACAAAAGCTATCAGCTATCATGCTGATAACGTATTATGAAACTGAAGGAATTCTAGAGAGAAATCAGAGAGAATTCTAGATAGATGAAATGGATTCTTATTCAAGCGTGTCATGAATGTTTACATAAGACGTCTATTTATAGACTTTCAAGGGTTATTATGCAATGGACATCCACACAATAAATATATTCATAACAGTATCATATATATATATATATATATATATATATATATATATATATATATATATATATTGTTTTTTCAGTCATATGTTTTGCTTTTGTCATCTTGGGCCATGTTTTGATCAATATAGTTAACGATTTTTATTTTTTATTTTTTTGCCAATATAGTTTTGGCAGCAAAACTATACAAGCCTTCTCAAAGCAGCTAACAGAGTTGGATCAGATTGTAAGGAAGATGGTTTTGAAAAGTTTAGGAGTTGAGAAGTACTTAGAAGAGCACATGAATTCAAGCGATTACCTTTTGAGGGTAATGAAATACAGTGCCCCTCATACTGAAAAAGCCAAGCTGGGGTTAACCTCTCACACAGATAGGGACATTTTGGGCATAGTGTACCAGAATGAAGTTGGGGGTTTAGAAGTTGAAACTAACAGTAACGTATTTGAAAAGGGTCTACCCTTGTTTTACATATACTCTCCCTCTTATCATTATTATCTGATACTTATTATAAAATACCAACTAATAAGTGTTTTAAGTTCTTTTGATATGGCATTTGTAAGTTCCTAAGAAGCATTAAAGTGATTTTTTCATGTATGCCCTTATTTAATAAGGGTGGTGGGAGAAAGTAATAACTAATACTCCCTCCACTCCTTTTTATAAGGAACATTCTCTCTTATATGGGTGGTTTTTAATATAAAAAACAAATATTTTTTTCTCTACAATTTTAAGCTAGTCTTTCCATTTATATCCTCATTAAATATCTTTCATTTATTATTTATCTACAATAAATTTCCACTCATTATATCATATGTATACTCTTCTTAAATAACGGTATAATTAGAAACAAAGATACATAAGTTACACATTTATTGCTTTTAGCTAACATTTTTAAACATGATTTGAATAGTTGTTCCTTAATACTCCCTTTAGTCTTTTTTATAAGGAACATTGTCTCTCATGAGGGTGGCCCTTAATACAAGGAATATATTAATTTGTGAAAATTGGTAGTTAGATTCTTATAATAAAGATCAATATACAAAGCTTGGGAAATACGTTGCAGGCATGGACAAATGGGAGGTTACATTCGGCATTTCAAAGGGTGATGATGACAGGAAATGAGCCCAGATGCTCAGCAGTACTGTTTTCGATGCCAAAATAAGGGAATATGATTGAAGCACCAGAGGAGTTGGTGGATGAAGAACACCCTTTTCTGTTTAAGCCCTTTGATTATGGTGAGTTTATGAAATACTTTTACAATAGTCAAGAGGCACCGAGACCAAAATTTCCTTTGAAGGCTTATTGTGGTGTTAAATCGTCTAGTGACTAGTCCGACCTCTTTCCTCATTCACGGTTCAAGGGCAGCTCTCAGTAGAATCTATGGACCAGTCTTACTATCACAATCACACATGTTGATCATTATCTAAGGATTGATGCAATCTGGCTTGATATCCTTACCATGTTAAAAATCTTTTATTGTAGTTTATATTATGACAAGTGTCACACCCTAAAAGTTAGGGTTTAACCAGCCTAGAATTTTGACTAAAAGCCCACATCCCCTTAAGCCTCTAATAAGCAAAATTCATGATTCATATATGAAAAATAATACAATTCAAAATATAAAGTTATTTGATAAATTTCAGCTAGCAAAAGTCACACCTATTAGAAAAAAATTTAAACAAATTCTCCCTACAAATAGATAGGATCTCATGTAAATTTTACATAATAGAAATATTTACATTACAACAACATTCAACAATTGCACAACAATAGTAGCTCTATTCCATACTAACATATACACTATATACAATGAAGGCAAGGACCCTAACTATTGTTTATGTGGAGCGCCTAGAATAAACTTAAAAAAATCTAGTACATAATTTAAATTTTACATTGAAATAAGGATTGTCCAAGATCACACTTCTAGTTCAATTCAACATATAAGCCCCTCGATGATGAGCATGAGTACAAGCTCAATCATTATCTAAGACCAAAATATTTTCCCGTGAATAACGTCCCATTAATGAAATTTAATAAAATACCAATGAAAGCAATTTAAACAGATTTAACTTCGAATCATAACAATATGACAATCAACTTCAATTTCTATAATATACATTCATAAATATAAGTGCAAAATATAAAATATCATTAATCAAATAAATCCAAGTACGTAGTAAAACATTTGATTTAACATGATCAATTTCAACCATAATTCTCAAACCTCATCTTTCCGTATGACCTCAATAAAAGAGAACAAGAAGCGTGGACAAGTCTATGTGGGGAAATAACCAAACATGGCATAGAGGCCACAAAAACAAGCGTGGACATGCAGTCCACGAGGGTAAGTAACCAATGGCAGCTCGAAGCCCCAAAACAAGAGCAGGTACAAAACCACAAATAGCAAGCGCGAGAATTAATCCGATGAATATCAAGCGTGGGTAGTATGCCCATGAAAATCAAGTGAGCTCGAAGTTAACCATAGTGCACTAAGGGCTAACAGAACTACCATTAACAACCTCTCGAAAACATTTCCAAGCATGCATGGGGTCATTTTTTGTCATACACAATCTATATAAAAGAAATCTTCAATACCAAAATGTAACAAAAGTTCCATAACCAAGGACCCCAACATGAAGTTCACAAGAATACTTCCCTTATATTCACGTGCATAAAGATTTGTAAAGAATAAAAAGATATGGAAAAATTAAGCAACTATGATAATATGGTCATTTCATTTAATCATTCTAATATAAATAAACAATAACATAGTTCCAATAAACTTGGTTTTAGAAGATGATACCTAAAAATTGATAACTTAATGAAAATGTAACAAGTAATAGAATATCAATGGGACGTTATTCACTCATCTGTTGTGCTCCCAAAACTATATATATCTCACTCCATTCCTTGGATTTTATAAGAATTCTTACTCCTTGATTCCTAAACATCAACCATCATATAACCATCACTCCTAATATCAAAACCTTATTCATCTTTTTGAATTAACAACAATCCAAAATAATAGAATGTACACAACCAAAATCCCCAATCTCTCCAATTGAGAAAGAGAAAAGAAAAACCCATATCTTCAACTTAGCAAGCACAATTAACCACCTCAAAGGCATCCTAAAGGTTAACATAAGAATAAACAAACCTAAACAATTTCAATGTAGAACCATAATTCACTGTTGGGTAAGAATTTAATCGACACCATCACTAACATATTCCATTCTCAAGTCCAAAAGAATTCCTTCTCGAGCATTTAATCAAACACTTCATATGCATCATATAAAATCAACTCATAAGCTTGAACGATCTTAATTTAACTAAATTTCTCTTCTATACAATTTCACAAGCTCCTTGGGTGAAATCAAGTCATAAAACAATCATCATCATCTCACATTGTTAACAAAGCCACTTCAAACGTCCTTGTTAAATCAATTAATCACAATTCAGATTCTAGAAGAAAATCCAACACAACCTCTACATACACCTCCACAACTTCAACAATGAATTTAAAACAATTTAAACCAAAAAAAAAAAAATCAAACCCAATTTTCTATCATGCATTTTAACAAACATCTTGTGTGCATCAATCTTTAAAGTATTCATCACACAATATACTACAATTATTAAATTCTATACATCATACAATTTATCAAACACTTTATAGGCTTCCAAACTAACTCATAACGAAACATCTATATTCACAAACAAGAAACCATAGACTCCCAACATCATCTTAATCCATTAAAGTTTTATCATTAAACCAGTTTGAATCATAATCATTCGCTCTTTTCTTTCAATCCATCCATCAAACACCTAATGAGCACTCAAGGTTATCTCAGTTCATAATTTGATCTATGATACTTTAACCCTACTTGATTGTTCATTTTTAAATATAAATCTTCCCATTTATCAAACACATAAAAAAATAAAACTAAATTAACAGCACACCTCTGGTTTTTCCCCCTTCTCTAACTTATATACATATACATATCGATATAAATATATGTATATATACTAAGGCCTAAGGAATGGTTCAGACATACAATTGCTGAGGGGGAAAAAAACCGAATTCAATCCTAGAAGCTCACTCCCTTCAGCGACGAACATCAATGGAGGGGAAAAAGAAAAGGAAACTTATTACAGCACGCGCGTACCCGACAAATAGAAGAAATGAAGACAGAATCAAAGAGAAACTAAGGTTACCCCTACCACAACGTTGGCTATGGAGAAGAGAAAATCAGAACTTTGAACAGAGCAAGAAGAAGGAGACGCAAAGTTGGATTTGAACAAGAGAGGAAGACGACCGGATGAATGACGCACAGCCACCGTCGACGGCAACATGAACGACGGAAGACCGGAGCAGCAACAAATATGGGGTTTCATTTTTGAGTCTCGAAGCTTTTCTCTATTCTTAGTGTTTGCCGACCAGAATAAGAAGAGTCAAGGAGTCTATAAAAATATCTAATGGCTCCCTCTATCTTTTTACAATTATATTTATGAATTAAGGTGTAAAGATATACATATGTTTTATTTTATTTTAAGCAACATCTTATATTAAGTATTTTTATTTTTTTTAGATGTTAAAGTACACATGTAGATATAAATTAGGTACAAAAATATCATTTGACTGTTAAATTTGACTTTTTTTACTTTTAAAAATGTAAAAAATACACCTGTAATTTAGTAAAAAGAGTGTCTAACATCAAATATATATTTTTTAATTTAATAATTTTATTTCAATTAAAAGAAAATTATGATTTTTCTAAATATAATTTTTATGAAGCCAAATTTTTTATTTCCATAATTTTTTTTAAATAGTTCCTAGAGTGATTTAATTAATCAATCTCACACAGCAAATGACATAGATGGAACAGAGAAACTGTATTACGTATCGTTGATTTATAAAAGTAGTACATATTACATATAATATGTACTGTATTACATATCGTTGATTTATAAAAGTAGAAGACTTCGGATCAAAAAAAAAAAAAGTAGAAGACTTCCTCAGTGTACCCGTGTACTTCTCCTAATTCTCATTAGACATCCTTTTTTCTTATAATGAACAATTTTTATTTGGTAAAAAAAATAGTCGCCCACTGGTACTAGGCTTTAATCTACCAATGATGGATGATATATAACCCAAACCATATGCTAGAAGGGTGGGAGGTGAAATGCACCAATTAAATGAGGGAAGGCCGTAGGGTATGTCCGCAGCGCCTTTGGTGTTGCACCCCCGCCCCAAAAAAAAAAAAAAAAAAAAAAAAAACCCATTTTTGGTAGGTGATCTCGTAAGTTTTCAGTAAGTGTTTATAGAACTCGGGACCGTGTCTTGGCCTTAGTGGGTGATTGATATCGAACCCCTCCAAAACTTTTTAATATAAAAAAATAAAAATAAAAACCCACTTTTGGTTGCCAAAAGTTATTGCCACAGTGACCATGGCTGAAAGTTTTAGGGGTGGAAAATGTCTTATGAAAATATTAGATTGGATAAAAGTTAAATTGTGAAATATAATTTATATTAGGATTGGTAGTTGTATAAGTAGTTTTTACTTCATAAATAAGATTCAAATAACGAGTTTTTACTTCATAAGTCAGAAAAGTTGACTTTTCAATTAATGAGCTTTTACCCCATAAGTTCAATTTAGAAAAATTTTCATCCAAATGAAAAACAAAAGACAAAAAAAATCCATAAATCCGATTGAAGTAGTAAATGAGTCCAATTATCCCTCTTAAAAATTATATCAAATATGCACAAAACAGATTGTCACTAAGAATCTATCAAATTGCCACTAAAAATTAAGTCACCGCTGAAAGTGACCTTCAATAGCAAGCCACCGAAAAATATACTTTCAGCGGCAAGTGTTAGTTTTGAAATAATAATAATATGTGGGCAACAGACCCCTACCGGTCTCCGATCAGCTGCCGGCCACACGTTGCCACCTCGTTGCGCCTCTTGTGTGTGAAAATGAACTCTTATGGCTCCTTCATAGATTCAATCCAAAACCACCTATTTTTGTGTCCATGCTTCTTGCCACTAAGTTAGAAAGAACCTCCTGAACTTTCAGCGGCGCAGCGACTTTAATTGTTGCCATGGAAAGTCAATTTTCAGCACCAACATTTTAGAGTTGCTGCAGAAAATGATCGCTGAAAGTTAGCTTTTTTTTTTAGTGCCCTTTTCCAAAAATTTTTGTGTGCTTCTTTTAATTATTATATTCTAAATAAAATAAGTGACATTTTGAAATCTTATGAGTAAAAAATGGATTTTTTTTTCTTAATTTTTTTATGATTTTCAAATATTTAATAATCTTAATAAAAAAATCATAAAAATTGAAAACAACATCATTTTTTTGTCAATAAGATATTAAAAGGGAAAATTCCTTATAAAAATGTTAAAAGATAAAAAGGTGTTCAAAATATTCATAATGTCAAAGAGGTGTTAGGGCCTGATTCATTTATTTCAAAATCAAAAAGAAATGACAGAATTGTCTCTCAGAGTTTAAGTTTTACTTTGACAAAATTAATTGTGAAAATATTAATTGAACTTGTGAAATCTTTATCAGAAATTGTGATACACTTATCAAATCTTGTGAATTTTGATTTTTAACTTGTGAAATTTTGTTGAGAACTTTTGAAAACATTGCCCAAACTTATGAAACTCTATCAAAATTTGTGAAAAAACTCTTATTAGATATTATGAATTAAAATTCGCAACTTGTGAAATTCTTTAAAAAAGTTGTGAAATTCTTTAAGAACTTGTAAAAACCTTATGTAATCAAAATTTGCAACTTTTGAAATTCTTTCATAAGTCATAAAATTATTTTGAGAACATTTGAAAATTTTATCCGAATTTGTGAAACTTTTATCAAATTTTGTGAATTCAAATTTGTAATTTGTGAAATTTTTATGAGAAATTGTAAAAACTTTATTTAAACTTATGAAATTTTTTTATCAAAAATTGTGAAATTGCGTCTTGCTCTATGTTCTTAATTTTAAATTTAAAGGGACAATTTTTTTAATTTTGAAATGGACCAATCAGCCTCTCACATCTCTTTGGTATTATGAATATTTAAGACATCTTTTTGTCTTTTGATATTGGAGGCCGCAGGGGATGAGGCACCATTGGCGCAGCAGACAACCGCAGCCTCCATTTATTTTGACTAATTTTATCTATTATCCCCAAAATCCTGACCAATTAGCTCACCTCTACAAAATATGTCGTTTCTCACTTCTCCCTCCTCTTCATTCTCCTCCAGCACCAACACATTTTTCAGAATTGATATCAGATATTATTACTCGTTATTCGTTTTCCGTTTTTGACTTATTCATTATTCGTTTTCTTGATTATGCTTGCTCTGCTATTGAGGAACCAATCTAATAGCTCAGTGAAGAAGAAGGAAGGAGTGTCTCTCTATACACATACGCACATATATATAGTATAGTATGTATATATTCGAGATTGGATGATTCTCATATACCATTTCATCAAAGTTGAATAAAATTTTTACCAAGAGCTTCTAAAATATTCGGACTGATCAGTGATCGTGTTTGTTATTAGCACCTAAAATAACATAGAACTAAAAAATTATGTTATCTTATGTTTTTTTCAAGCCGAATTTTTTATTAGTGGTACCACAATAATTTATTAACCATTGGTCCACAGGACAACAATTATAAATGATAGCATAGACCCCCAGATGATTTAGAAATATATATATCTCTCTCGAAAATAGAGTGAAGTTCTTTGTCTTTAATGTTGTTTTTATTTAACTAAATGGTCCTCCACCAAATCAATCTTAACATATATTTTATTAAAATATGAGCCCTTGATGGGAAATATATATGTTAGAACAAGACTATGGATTATGACTTTATGTAATTTTCTTTCTGTGTCTTTTTAATATATATTTTATGTAGCTTTCATTTTGTCCCATACAATGAAAGGACATGGCGCGTATTGCACACACGCATGGTGACATAAACACTTCGGTCGATGAGTGGATGTTGCGTAAAAAAGATTCCTTGAAAATTTATTGAACAATTAAAAAGTTGTAAATATTTTTGTCCCTGATACAAAATAATCATAGTTTATTACTCTTAACCAAGCATTAGTTAGAATACACACTTACAAAAGAATAATTAATGCATACAAAATTGAAAATATATATTTGAATTTACTAGTTAATTTTATCATTCTTCTCTCATTTGTCTCTGACAAATTTAAATCTACCACGCTGGTCTCAACATAATTTTTTGTCTTCTTCATAAATATTAAAACGTTGCTTCTTCATTATTGGGGAAAAATACAACTTCAATTTTTTTATTAGTTTTTGAAGCTTCGAATCAAATAATAATGCTACGCTGCAGGCGTCGGTATGAAAACGGACCCTTTACCAATTTCGTCCACATTATAGTTTTAATTATGCCATATATTCTTTAAGCAAACGTTCTAGTATACACCGTACAATAAGAACAAAAAACATTGGATTCTCAGAATATTACTTTGTCTTCTCATATTACTTACTCACATAACCTTCTTTATTTAAATGACATGATAAACTAAGACTCAACGCATCATCATCAGAACACACACATCATCAAAGTAGAGAAACCAAAGAAAAGAAATGGGCTCAGAAACCATTCTTAAGCTTCCAGTCATTGACTTTAAGAGCCTTGACTTGGAAAGCAAAAACCCTAAGTGGGAGGAAGTGAAATCCCAAGTCCACAAAGCACTTGAAGAGTGTGGTTGCTTTGAGGCTTTGTTTGATAAGGTTCCTCTTGAGATTAGGTTATCCTTATTTGTTGTCCTCAAAGAGCTCTTTGATCTCCCTCTTCAAACCAAACAACGAAATGTGTCTAAGAAGCCTTTGCATGGCTATGTTGGGCAATACCCTCACGTTCCACTCTATGAGAGCATGGGCATTGATGATGCAAATGTTCTTGAGAAAGTAGGGAGTCTAGAAACTACCTTGTGGCCTGAAGGATACCCAAGTTTCAGGTATCATCCAATTTAGGTTTAACTTTATATATGTTATTATTTTTAATGATAGTCGATCATTTTCGTTCCAAAGGAAACCTTTCTAGTTTTTTATATTTCTCCTAATTTTATCAGTTCTTTCAAAGAAATTAGATAACATGTAGTCATTTCTTCCAGCATAAGTAGTGTCTTGTGATTTTGTCACCGCTATTTAGCCGCAACCGTTGTGATAGCGACTAGGTGATGACTTGTCACCGCTGAAAAACTTGAACAGTGAATTTCTGCAGTGACTTTTGTCGCTGCTTGAAGAAATTCAGGTGTACTCAAAATCAAAATAATTCCCTGAAGGGTTAAGTAGCAAATCCGCCCCGAAAGTATATGCCAAAGAGCAATATTGCCCTGAAAGTTTTTTCAAGTTTAATTTTTCCCCGGAAGTCTAAAAACATAGTAATGTTGTCATTTTCCATTAAAAAATTGACAT
Source organism: Acacia confusa (assembly GCA_037074495.1). Taxonomy (NCBI): domain Eukaryota; kingdom Viridiplantae; phylum Streptophyta; class Magnoliopsida; order Fabales; family Fabaceae; genus Acacia; species Acacia confusa. The sequence continues at coordinate 8,435,025 of CM073508.1, read as the reverse complement.
TGACCTTTAACTTTTTAATGGAAAAATGCAATATTGTTACTTCTTTAGACTTTCAAGGAAAAATTGAGCCTAAAAAAATTTTCAGGGCAACATTGCTCTCGGGCGTGTATTTTCGGGGCGGAATTGCTACTTAACCCTTCTCTAAATAACCCACACGAGATCGGAGTACCGATATGGACTCCGATCATGTTTATATGGTAGATTCATCACCAAAGAGAAGAGAGTCAGAAAGAAGTTTTTATGGGGAAGTTTTTCTATTGATGTGTATGAAAAACTGACTCTCACAAACTGATATCGTCCCATATATCACATACGAGAAGTTACATTCATTTGAATTTTAAATCATAAAGATAGAATTCCTCATCTAGATCCATATCTCTTTATAATTATATAATAGCCCCATATGAATTGGGCTTGGGCCCTAATCCACCAAAAGTGAACTAGGCATATTCCAATACTGCTGAAGGTCAATTGTTTTTTTAAGTGATGAAAAGTGTCATCTATACACTTTCATCAGCCACAGATTCAGTTTTTGTCATCTTAGGCCATGTTTTTTCAATATTTTGTTGGCTCACTTTATCATATTGCCCTTGTTGTTATTGTTGCAGCAAATCTATACAAGCCTTCTCAGAGCAGCTATCTGAGTTGGATCAGATAGTAAGGAAGATGGTTTTGGAAAGTTTAGGAGTTGAGAAGTACTTAGATGAGCACATGAACTCAACTAATTACCTTCTGAGGGTTATGAAATACAGTGCCCCTCAAACTGAAGACGCCAAGCTTGGTATAAGCTCACACACTGATAAGAACATTGTGACCACGCTGTGCCAATTAAATGGGATTTCAGGTTTAGAGGTTGAAACCAAAGATGGGAAATGGATCACATATCAGCCCTCCTCGCCACACAGTTTTGTCGTTATGATTGGCGACTCTTTCCTTGTAAGTCCATTGTATAAAGCTTACCCTGACAAAAATCAACTAGTAACGGCCCTATTTGGATTAGCATTTTCAAAAGTGACGTTTATCCAAATTTATTTTTGCAAACTAAAATTGAAATAACAGTCAATAAAATTACAGTACTTGATTCATGTTTGGATAGGTTTTTATTAAAAAAGTTAGTGTGACATAAACTTGCTTGGATAATATATTAAAAAATTGGTTTTATAAGACTCGAATATGAAATGCCGAAGGCCAACCAAAAAAAAAATTGTTTCAACTTTGATGTGATTTTTTTGGGTTAAAAAGAAAAAGGTCATTTAACCCCAAAACCATGCCAAACACGGTTTTTTTTTTTTTTTTTACTTCAACTTTCTTCTGAGGGTCGAGAAGTTAGTTTGAGGTTCTAATTAAATGGAATCCCAAACAAGCTCTAAGATGTGTATAGTAACCTAATTGAAAGGGGTCCACTTTTTGATTATACTCCCTTCCGGAACAAAAACAAAGCAACTTGTAAGAAATGTCATTATTTTACATATTAAGAATTGAGAAATATATATGTTGCAGGCATGGTTAAATGGGAGGTTACATTCGCCATTTCACAGGGTGATGATGACAGGAAATGAGGCGAGATACTCAGCAGGATTGTTTTCGATTCCAAAAGGAGGGTATATGATTAAAGCACCAGAGGAATTGGTGGGTGAAGAACACCCTCTTCTGTATAAGCCCTTTGATCACGTTGAGTTTCTCAAATACTATTACACTGAAGAGGCCCAGAGACAGAAATTTGATTTGAAGGCTTATTGTGGTGTTTGAGGATACTCCAATAATATTAATTGCGTCTGTAATATATTGTCTTCCCAGCTGCGAATAAATCATGGCACATTTGTGTTAACGTTTGTGTTGTTTGTATCATATATGCACCATTTCTCTTTAGTGTGCTACAGTGTTATTCCCGAATATCCCTATCTTGTATTTTTATTCAAAATAGTTTATATTAGATTTGCACTTAATAGCCTAAACTGTGTTCTTATGAGAATCAAATATGATGATCAAGAGTTATGTATATGTTGGTGTGATGGTACTGTCAATGTTAGTTATCAAGTTCTAATATACGGTAATTATAATATATATAATTGTACATATTATAATCTGTCGCTAAATTAAACAAATCCCTAGTCAGTTAAGTATTTTACTTTAATATCCCTAAAAGTTCACAATATGTTGTGAGTGTTTTTTTTTTTTTTTGCCCGAATATGTTGTGAGTGTTGAGTAACACTCTTATATCTCGAGCCTTTTTTCAACCCGTTCTTTGTCCTCTATTGATGGCTTCTTTGGAACAGAAGAGTTTGAAAACCATTTGTATACTCATAGAGCTCGGGCCGTACTCTGGCATTGGTAGAGAACTGGTGTCGAACCTTTCCAAAACTTATTTATATAAAAAAAAAAAATTTACAAGTATATTGTGTGGCAATTGGATCCATTACTAAGAAAAGGTAATTTCCCTTTGCCAGCTGATCAGCAATACAAAGTGGCGGTCAGGTATTAACAAGTTAAATTTCCTTTTTCTAATAACTTAACTAGCGGTATTGACGTAAACTTTCTGAAGTCTTAAATCCTAGTATAGGCCCATATGGCCTTATTAATTATTTTTATAAATTTAGCACCTCAAATTAGAATTTAGATAATTCAATCCACTTTTAAAGGGATATGTTAGTGTTAATGTTTCACCTGAGGGAGTGAATTGAGTAGTATTTAAAATTTTAAATGGAATATAATAATCAATTTAATCAAAGAGGAGAGTTAGAGATATATCACTAAAGTGTGCATGGTAGTTTATAATGGTTTGGCCTTAATTTCCTAAACTACGTCCAGTCACTAGAACGTCTCTTAAGATTTTCACTATCGTTCTAAAATTACACGGGTTTTTGGTATGCTAGTATAGAGTATTTCTCACCAGGGATTCACTTTCCCTTAAAAGTTGTAATCTAACAACCACACTCAATACCCCACTACCTTGAAATTTTACAAAAATCAAATTGATTATAAAACTCTCTCACAGAGTAGATATAGAAACACTAATGAATAATAAATATCAAAAGATATTTCATAGAGAATTTATTAGCAACGAATGAGCAAAGATTGATTGTATGCTTAATTGGTTGCTCCATAATAAATGCTTAAGTATTTATAGTTGAACACCATTAATGACCATTTTGAAGCTTCAAGTTTTTTGTTGTGAGTGTTCAAACTATTCGTTAGAGCGATGAAGCTTTTTGTTTGATACAGATTGGAGTCGTTGGAAGAATTTAAGGTTTGGTCATTTTCACTTTGTTGCAACATGTCTCTACATGACATCCATTTGGTCTACTATGGGATTACTTAAGGTTGAGTCTCTTTCATTTTCACCAGCACTTTAGATAATATTCATTTGATCTGCTCTGAGATCGCTTTCGTGTGCTCTGTTTTTCTGTCATCACATTTAATGCTCTAACATAGAAACTTGCTTTTGAGTTTTTGGACATAATCCGTGCTTCAAATCATTTGAAACTCATAAATAAATATGTTTAGTAGCATTGAGAAGTAGCATGAGTATCGATCAAGTATAAATAAATGTTAATCAATAAATTTGAAATCTCGAAGATGATGGTTCAATGTAGCAAGAATAGATGCTCAAGTGTTGTTCCAGATACACTCAAGTGGACTTGATTTCCCACTCGAGTGCTGATAAATTTTGTTTCCGGTAGAAGATTGTTGAAAAATAGTATACTCAAGTGTTATGATAATACACACTTGAGTGCTAATTAAAAAGGTTTCAACTTCTACCAGACACTTGAGTGTCACAAAGTCACACTTGAGTGCTTCACTCAAGTGTGTCTCATAAAAGAGACAACATTCTTGATTCATCAACAAGTGTCTTATACTGAACTTGTATGTGTTTACCTTGCACTCGAATGTCCATCACAATACTTTCAGGGTTGAAGTGAGTGAAAAGCAAAATTCTTGCAAGTATTAGCCAATACTCGAGTGTACACTTATGCACTTGAGTATTCAACATAATACATTCATAAATCAAGTGAGTGTTAGGCAAAAATTCTACAAGTGTTTAACAAGAACTTGAGTGTTCACTTAAGCATTCAAGTGTTTATCTCAAAACACTTTATCACACAACTTGTAGATTTAAGTTTTAGTTTTAATAATAGTTATTCACTCGAGTGTTCTAAAATATACGCTCAAATGATTTGAATTATCAAGTCCTCTTTTATTTTCATGTTTGTTATCATCAAAACATAAATCAAGAAATAACAAGATATTTGTTGTAGTAGTAGTAGTAGTATTTGTTTCTTTATACACAAATGGATGTTGTAATCCTAGTTAGGATTAATAGTAGCTCCTAAGTTCATATACCTCCATAAAGTAATTATTTGAACAAGCAGCACACAATTTGATGTGCCTATTTTATGAATGCATGCCTCTATTTATGTATAAGGTGGTTATAGTAACAATCTAGTTATGATATGAAAGCTGTAGTTCATAACCTTTTTTTAACAATTACATAGAATTATACTCAAAATCAACATATTTGACATTAAAGGAAGTTTAAGGAAGGAATCATTAATCTGTTCTATTTATGGTTTCCCATTCTTTTCAAAATAATTATTAAAAAAAATGAAAACTATAATTCCACATTCAAAAGTTAGCCCAAAAAATTCAAAATCAAATTATTTATTGTTATTAGCTAGTTAATTATTATTTAGTTAAACTAATAATTAATTAAATTAACTACACTCCTTGGTAAGATTAAACTAAGAGTCTTATCCAAGATCAAACAAATAGATCAACCACTATTATGGATAGAAGAGATTTTTTTTTTCCCCAGGTACAAAAATTATACTCCGATGACAGTAATAATCTCTTTGGACTATTGTGGGCGTAAGGCGTATCTTTCCTTACGTCAACTTGAGTTAGTTTAATAAATTGCATTTGAAATTTTAACTATATTAAACTTACAAGGAACTATTAAAGTGTGCTACTGGATCTCTAAAGTAGGCCCCTTCTTAATCTCTTGTTGATGGGGCCGGGTGAAGAAGTGCGTGCTTTATGTCTTGGTAATCTCTTTAAAATTAAACTAATGATTGTAATAAAGGGTGTAATTTCATATTGTCTGAGGAGCCTTTTATTAATTACATAAAAATTAAATGTGATGATTAGCATAAGACAAGTTAAAAATGATTTTGAGCTTTTTATCTTGCAACTAAATAGCAATTAAACTAAAATGTTTTAAAAACTAATATTTTTGGATTTTTTTTTTAATAGAAGAGAAAATGGAATGGAAATTGGTTTTGAAAAGCATAATAAAAACCTCCAAGAACAATGAATTTTATCTATTCTTGCTTCAAAAGATAATGAGAGTATGCTACTTCTATAAAAGTGCCCAAAAGACCATTTGAGCTAGTTTGAGTTAGGTGGATTAAATCTCCCATATCAGGCAAGACTTAATTCCTTTAATTGAAACCCAATTCAAAACTCTAGCCAATGAAATTAACAATATGCAAGACACAAATAACCAACGACTTTTAAATTACAAATATAATATATTCATAGCAATTTCAAGCATAGGGTTATTAGCTAGTCAATACACAAGAAATTGTTACTAATTATGTTCAAAGTGTCAATAAGTGCACAAAGTTAAAACCAAATCATATCTAATACCAAGAAATGCTTGGAACCCCAATACAAAACTCCAATCCAATATACTAATTAAACTCTAAAACTATAATTTAACCAAGACAAAAAATTAAATATAAAAATTAGGTAGTAAAGCTGTAATACCCTAATTTTCATAATCTATGTAAATATTATATTTTGATAAATAACACCTATTAAAATAGGTGAATATATGGTCTCAAACCTTGAGATATATTTACCTTATTTTATGGGTAATCTCTATGGAAATTTCTGTTGAAATTATAAGGCATAGAAGGCCAAAAATCCCTAAAATGCATTTATGGGTGATAAAATACCCTGAGGAAGTTATGATAAAATCCTTAGAGATAATTAAATATTTATTAAAAATTAGAAAGTATGTTGTCTCTAATTTAGATAATTTATGGGATTATTTTCCTTGGAAAATAATAAGGTAAAATCTGATATCATTTTGGGGAACATAAATTGCCCCATGATTTTTAGTATTATGCATGATGCATAAATTATCAATGTCAATAAAATAGTTGTGAAAAATAATTAATCCTAATTAAAAAAATTGTCAACAATTAGTAAGTAATTAATTAAATAATTAATGGTTAATTGTTTAGACATGAATAAAGAAGAAAAACCGAAAATAAGAAATAAATAGAAGGGGAAAAGATGTGTAAAAAGGTGTGTGTGAGTTGTGAGTATGTGTGTGTGTGAGTTGTGAGTGTGTGTGTGCCTAGGTGTTGTGCATGTGTGTGTGTGTGTAGTGGGAAAAAAAATCAAGAGGAGAGATGAAAAATCTATTATACATAGTTACAACTCAAGGCAACAAATAAAATGAGAACCGATAGAAAATAAATCATATCTCAAAATATATGAACTAAGTATCTAACATAAGGACTTATTATAAACAAATATATTTTTGTCCCATAGTAAGCTATCTCCGAAGTCATTTCTGTAATCGGCGGAATGATTATGAGATAAGACGAAAAAGATATTTTGTGAAAAAGGGCAGATAGTATAAATAAGAACCAATGGAAATTAAATCATAACTTAAAAATCATGAACTAAGTTTCTAACAACTGGACATATTATAAACCAGTGAATTTTTATCCAGAAGCTGGTGTTACCAGAAGTCATTTCTGTAACTGACGACGTTTGTCCAGAAATGTTCGGCAGGCAACGAAATGTCCTGAATGAGATCAAAAATTTAGTTAACCTAAGTATCTTGAATGAGGAGGAAGAGATCTTCGGGGCTATGTTCCCGGAATTTTGAGATCTCCCAAGATTACGCGAGTAGAACACCGAACAGGAAGCTTTATCAGTACAAAACCATAAAGCAAGAGCTGATGTCACATGATGACATCATGTTTGTTGAAGTGTAAGGCCAAGATTGAATCTTCCAAAATATCCTAGATCCAACGGTCAGAATCTGAGCAGGGAAAGTTCAAAGGAATTACCAAAATGCCATAGCTTTTTCCTATAAATAGCTGATCGCGCGGCCTTTTTCGTCTTTAGCCTTGGGGTCTACAATAAAAAATAAACCAAGGATTGCGTATAGGCAAACCTGTGATCGTTCTCTTTTCTCGAGGAGCCTTTTATTGATTCCTAAGTAATCTAAATGACATGCAAATGCAATAAAAACAAGGGGTAAATAGGTTTTTGGATTTTTGAACTAATAAACTAAAATAGAAATGCAATGTAAGTAAATCCTAAACTATTGTTTTTGGTATTTTCTTTATAAAATGGAATGGAGTATAACAAATATGAATGATGAATGCTCTTGGAAATGGAGTAGTGGCTATCATAATTCAATTAGATGTAAGAGTAAATTTTCACTAAATCTTGATGAAAAATCCCAAGCAAACACTTAAGTCTAGTGTTCTTAATTAATGATTACTCCTACTAACGTAGCTAGCAATCACCTCTTAAGGCACTATTGAAGTACAACTAGTGTGCAATTAGGATTAGACTAATGCAACTTGCTTCCTCTTAATATGAATGCGATAACACGCCACTCAATTAATCCAATTCAATTATACTATCTAACAATAACACGTAGAAAGCATAATAAAATTGAATCAATAAGGGATATATATATATATATATATATATATATATATCCAACAAGCAACAATAATCCAATCCAATCACATAAGTTCAATCCACAAAGTTATCCAAACGGGTAAACTCAGTCTCAACAATCCAAACCAACATTCCTAAAACTAGGAAATCCAAATATAATTAGAGAAAATAAATTGAACAAAATTAACTCCCCTATTTAAACTTTGCTCTGGAATTCCAGTTACATCATCCATCTCCAAGAAGCAATACAAGGTCAGCAACACACAGCCATGGAAATGACAAACATTGCCGGAATCTGGAAACTCACGCCGGAAAAATCAAAGCGCATCGGAAAACTGGAAAAATCGTCAGAAATCAGGAAGAAGACAGTCCAGGAGCTCCAAACGTTCAGGTCCAGCTAGGGGCGGAGCCAGGATTGTCAAAAAGGAGGGGCCGAAAATTACAGAATAGAATCCAAATTTTTCTGAAACTATATTTCAATCCTATAAAATTTCAATATTTTCATTTTAGTCCCTCCATATAAATATACATAAAGGGACTGAAATGAAAATCATAAAACTTTTATAGGCTCAAACATAATTTACTAAAATACTGGGTTCGATTTTATAATTTTAGGGCGGGCGGGGGCCACCCCTAGCCCCCCCTAATTCCGCCCTTGGGTCCAGCCTAGCTCCAGCTCCTTGTCGTGACGCTCTCACCGTGCTCTCTCGGTTTGCGTCTCTTGCTGTCTGTGGTGGTGGAGAAAGGGTCGAAGCTCACCGGCGACGGTGAAGGTGAAAGATGCCACCGGTGAGAGAGGAAGAAGAAGGTGAAGGTCGAGTCTCAGTTCGTGGCGCTCCAAGCTTGCCTCCGTCTCACTCTCGCCCCCTGTTCTGTATCGGGTTCTGTTCTTTTTAATTCAATTGATCAATTCTCCTCAACTGCACAAAGCCCACGGTCAAACTTGAATCTGACCTAGCCTTGGTCAAAACGCAAGTTTTGACCAGGGACTTACATGAGAAGAATTAAAAGTTCTGGCCAGGGACTAAAGTGATAACTTTTGAAATGTTTATGGGGTGTAATTGAATTTTCTGAAAATTATGGGTCTTTTATGTAATTTTTCTTTGGATTTTTTTCCTTCATATATTTTTAATTTCCAGGAATTCTGGGACTCTTTTCTGTAATTTTCCCACGTCTTCAAAAATATCAATTTTTTACCCAAATGACCTTTTTTCCCAAATTCTTCAATTTCTTCCAAAACACCTACAATGCAAGATCAAACATAACGTAGCATCAAAAGTCCAAAAAATCATTTGCATGAATAATTAACAAATCATGACCATTTTGCCCCTAATTTCACTTAATTCAATACAAATGTCTTTAATTCAAATTAATGCTTAATCATGCAATAATGTCATAGAAAATGTATTAAGAATCCCAATTTAATCATGAAATATTATATAAAAATATGGTTCAATCAATAGCCTTCCATTCTCTTTCATTTTCCTCACCAATTCCTCTTGCAATTTCAAAATTCTAGAGTAGAGAAGGAAGGAAGAGCTCTGGAGAAAGTTATAGCGGAGTCCTGGGTAAGTTTTTCGGTCCTTAGTCTTAAGTACTAGTTTCGTTTGGTAGTTACAGTAGAAATGCTAGTTTGATCTTTAGTCTTCCAATATGTTGTTGATATCATGTTTATGTTTAAATATGGTATTTATTTGTGAAAATATGATGGAGAAAGAGATATGACAAGATTTTGGAAGATTAAAGTCAAAGTAACGAAGTTCTGGCGAAATTTCGCTGATTAGCAAAGTCAGGGGCAAAATGGGCATTTTTGACTAAAATGTCCGTTATGATGTTTATGAGTTAATAGATCTCGTATTACCCTCTAGGAATATCCGGGAGGTCCGGAGTTGGGTTAAAAAGGCCGGATGGTCGGCCATTACACAGTGAAAGGTACCAGCCGTCAAACGTACCAAATATCGTCAACAAAGGTACAGACGCGTACTGTAACTCTAACTCTTATGCTGCTTGTATGCTTTATATGTGATGTGATGATTCATATAGTCATGTACAAGACTGGGTCTTGGGTCATGGATTGTGGCTATGACTGGGTCTTAGGTCACCATGTTAAATACATTCAGCTTTTATTTGAAACGGGTTACAGTCTTGGTAATGCCATATGGATGTTTTCCTAGCACTGAGGACACGCTCCGGGGCGTGGCACTAGTTTATGTGCAAACTATGTGGACTTTACATGGGCTGTGTGCTATGTAGAGGTATTGTTCTGAGATGAACTGATACATGTGTTGTGTGCTATGTATAGTTATATGCTGAAATGTAAATGAATATCTATCGTGCATACTGTTTTACTTGAGCATAAGGTTAACTGTTACCTGAGGTCCAATGGGCATTAGACCTCAGTCTTAATGAATAGTTCAGGAAAGGAACCGGTAGATGGAGCCGTGAGAAGGCACTAATGGACGGAGCTGGGAAGAGACACCGGTCAAAGCTAATGCCGAAAGAACGTCCTCAGAGTATTCATTCTGGCATGATTTAACGAGGTTATCTCAAATGGTTTGGTGCCGAAGGCAGGGCTAGTCTATGTGGGTCAGTCAATAAGTCACCGTGAACTCGATGAAACTCCCATGATAGACACCTACCTGGCTAAATTGTTTGACTAATTGAGTTAGGTTCAATGCCCCAAGTCTAGCTACGGCTTGGTTGAAGATTGTATGATTATCATGTAAGAATTGTAATTATACAAAGCTCTGTAATTGTATCACATGAATACTCCTTCGGGAAAATTTTTAATATACCAGCTTATGTCAGGGTATCAGCATATGTTTGGGCATTTTATATTAGATACTCATTGTCCAAATATTAGCGCACGCTTTCCATTTCCACATTACTCTAAGCTGTAGCACCTCAAACTTTGTTGACTTTTCTAAAACTAAGTGTCGACCGACATGATTTTCAAGCATGAAATTTGGGGTGTTACAAAAGCACTCCCCTATGAAGCTCCAAATTGAAGAATCGACTCATTGCTCTAGGAGTAGAGGAATTTAGCCACTACAATAATTTGTCATCACAACTTCACCAAACACTTTCAAAATTCTAGCCATTAAAAGAACACCAATTAAACTGATAGATTAACACTAAATAAAGAGAGATCAGTGTTGTAAATGGAACTAAAAACATAACAAAGGAGCCACGACTTGGAGAATGAAAGAGCTCGCTGGAAAAAGAAAATGGAAGACGCTGACGGGCTAGAAAGAAGAAGTTTACTGGAAGCGTATAGAAACAGAGCCTCTCCAGAAAAAGTGGAGTTTCGACGAAATCAGTGATGAAGCTTTGTCACAATTGTGTGAAGCTAATGTTGAGCTACTCTCTCCTAGAATTGTGACACCGACGATGGTGGTTAGGACAACCAAGAAGACCCATGTTGAATCTCGCTACACTGTCTCTCTGTTTCTTAATCGCTCTTAGGTCACTGCCGTTGTTCATCACTCTCCACTCACAAGCAATGATGGACGGTGAAGGTAAGGTGCAGTGCTGGAGGTAAGGTTGAAAGTGTAACATCCCGTTTTCATAAACGTTTCCATACAGAGCTGAGAGAGTCGAAAATATTTTACATAAACAAAGAGTAACTGAATAACATTGTATGTAATGTATCTAACTAAGCTTTTACTAATACAGTCATCCATGTCTAATACTTTTAATATAAGTATCCCAAAAAGATAATGCCTCCACAGGGTCCTCACACCGGCTTCTTACCCTTGTCCTCGATCCTGACTCCCTGGGATCCTGAAGCTATGGCAGGGGCTGAGGTTCAATTCCCATTGAACCTCAGGTAACGGTTAACCTCATGCTTATGTAAACAGTATATGACAGTTATCACAGATATACAACATAATCACGGTTTCAAAACATATATCCACATGTAAGGTAATAACATAACACAGCCACTGCAATATGTATATTATCCCAGTCTGCACATAACCACTGCCACGACGGCCCATCGTGTCCTCAGCGCTAGGAAAACTCAACGGTGTTATCAAGACTATAACCCGTATACAATTCAACATTCATGAGCAAATTTTCAAAACAGAGTATCATCATGTGAAAACAACTATCATATATAACCAAACCATAAGCATAAGCGTTAATGTTACAATACGCGTCCGTACCTGAGTTTAATGGGTCATTGGGTACGTTCGTTGACGGTACGCGTGCACAGTCTATCCTAAAAGGGTGATATTGTCTCAATTACTTCTCAAACAATATTTCAAGAGACACCTTGGTCATACTTGACATTTTTACCCTTGAAGGATTTATTTTCATTTATTTCTACATAATTTTCGGAAAAAACGCTGATGCAGAATTTCTGAGTAGAATTTCGCCTAACTTTGAAAAATCATAACTAATTCCAGAAAAATCGAAAAGAGGATCCGTAAAATTTTTCGGAATCCTTGAGATGTCTACTTTCAAGGAAAAATACTGGAGCTTACCCAGAATTCATGGATAATTCCCAGTTTCCAGAATTCATAAAATCTTCAAGCAGCTTCTTCTCTTGAATCAACATGTATGCTGCCTGAACTGACTTTCTATTAAGAGCATCTGCAACAACGTTCGCTTTACCTGGATGGTATTTAATCTCTAGGTCATAATCTTTAAGTAACTCCATCCAGCGTCACTGCCTCATATTGAGTTCCTTTTGATCAAACAGGTATTTCAAACTCTTGTGGTCGCAGAATAATTCCATGGTTGCACCGTACAGGTAATGCTTCCATATCTTTAGAGCAAATACGATTGCTGCAAGCTCTAAGTCATGAGTAGGATAATGTGTCTCATGAGATTTCAGCTGACGAGAAGCGTAAGCTACTACTCTGCCTTGTTGCATTAGGACGCATCCCAATCCATGACCGCTGGCATCGCTATAGACTACATAGGTTTCGTCTGGATCTGGGATCACCAATACTGGTGCTATGGTCAACCTTTCCCGCAGGCTCTGGAAACTCTCCTCACAGTCTTTATCCCATATGAAGGGTTGGTTTTTCTGCGTGAGCTTTGTCAAAGGTAAAGAAAGACGTGAGAAATCTCAAATAAATCTGCGATAGTAACCTACTAGACCGAGGAAACTACGTATCTTTGTCACTGTTTCTGGTCTCTTCCAGTTCAGAACTGCTTCCACCTTGCTGGGATCAACAGCAACTCCGTCACGTGATATAACATGACCCAGAAATTTAACTTCTGGTAGCCAAAACTCACATTTGCTTAGCTTAGCATAGAGTCGCTTCTCCCGAAGTATACTCAACACTATTCGCAAATGTTCTTCATGCTCTTCTCTACTCTTGGAATAGACGAGAATGTCATCAATGAATACCACCACAAATTTATCAAGGTGCTGACGGAAAATACGGTTCATGTAATCCATGAATACCGCAGGTGCATTTGTCAAACCGAAAGGCATCACAAGGAATTCGTAATGCCCATATCTGGTTCTGAAAGCTGTTTTTGGAATATCACTAGCCTTAACTCGAAGCTAATGATATCTTGAACGCAAATCAATTTTTGAGAAGATACTGGAACCAGATAATTGATCTAGTAGATCATCAATCCGAGGAAGTAGGTATTTATTTTTGATAGTCACTTTGTTCAACTCCCGATAGTCGATACAAAGTCGAAGCTTCCGTCTTTCTTCTTCACGAACAAGTCTGGGGCTCCCCATGGTGAAACACTAGGTCGAATGAATCCCTTCTTTAATAGCTCCTCAAGTTGCTTCTTCAACTCCTGCATTTCATTTGGCGCCATACGATACGGTGCTTTTGAGATTGATCCAGTTCCTGGCATTAAGTCAATAACAAACTCAACTTCCCTTTCTGGAGGTAGCTTAGTGAGATCTTCTGGAAATACATCAGGAAATTCATTCACCACTCTGATGTCTCGAAGTGAAGGTTCGGCCTTTGCTTTCACTGAAAAGAATACCATATAGGCCTGGCATCCCTTCTTTAAACACTTTTGTGCCTCCGTAATGGAAAGAAAATTTAGGTTTACATCGATCTTGCTTTTGCTCGAAAAGGGTGCAAAAGAGATCTTCTTGCTTCCGCAATCAATTATCGCGTCATTGGCAGATAGCCAATCCAGACCGAGGATGACATCGATGCCATGAAGTGGTAATCGAATAAGATCTATGATTGAATCTCGTCCGTTTATACTCACAACACAATTCAAACATGCGTCAGAAGCTAAGGACTTTACACCAAGAGGTGTAGATACTGATAAATCATAAGGTAAACTATAGGCAGGCATTCCTAAACGTTTAGCGCAATCATAGGTAATAAACGAGTGACTAGCTTCGGAATCATACAATGCTTGAAATAGATGCCCATTAAGAGATATAGTACCTTGAAACATTTCTGGAGACTTCTTGGCTTCTTCGTATGTCAAAGCAAACACTCGGCCTGCTTGTTGCGGCTTCACTTCTGCAGCTCTCAAAGGACAGTTGATGCTGATGTGTCCTGGTTTCTTTCACCTATAGCATATCAGCTTCCCTTTGCAGTTGGTTCCCTGGTGATATCTCCCACATTTTGGACATGGTCGGGATCCCTATATTCTCGGAACATTTTGCTGCCCAGGCTGATACGGCTTCTTGTTTCCGCCTTGAGGGTTATTCCAAGGCGTCTTTCGTTTCTGGTTGGAGCTTCCCCGATTAAGGCCACCACGAGTTGAGCCACTGCTATTGGAAAGTCTGATCCTCCGCAACTCCTTCAGATTTCGCTCGATAAGCCGACAGGCTTCCACAACATGGATTACTTCATGAAATTGCTGAGACACCAGCTTCTCTTTAATTTCATACTTCAGCCCATAGACAAATATATTTGCCATACTACTTCCGCCACCATTTTCTCTTAGGTGCGAAGAGTATCGGGATAAGTTGGTGTAGCGGGCGAAGTAATCATCAATCGACTCTTCCTGGCCCTACCGGATATGAAGGAATTTTGACTCCTTGATTATCTGGACGGACTCAGGAAAATACTGCTCGTTAAACTTCTCAAGGAACGTTTCCCATGTAATAGGACGATCTTGCAACCGCAGTGTTGTTGCGATGGTCCTCCACCATCTATCAACATCGCCCTCTAGCTTATAGATCGCCAGTTGAGCCTTGCGATCTTCAGGACACTCCATAACTTCAAAAATTTTCTCTAACCGTAGAATCCAATCCTCTGCTATGTCATGCTTTCCTCTGAAAACTGGGGGTTTCAGCTTACAGAACTGAGTCACCCAAAATTGGGTATCTTCAACTACCCTGTGAGGTGCTCTCTCCTCCCTAGGTGGTGATTGGGACCTCTCCGGTTCCCCAGTCTCCGCCGAACGTCTCTCATCTTCTTCTTGCTCCACTTCGACTTGTCTGCGTGCCTCTCGGTCTGCACGTAGATCTTCAATCATAGCACGTTGCTCTTGCAACATAGTCATGATTTTTTGCCATGCGTTTTGTTGATTGGGTTCATGGGCCTGTTGCTCAGGCTCCAATACTGGAATTTGTCGACCTCGACCTCTCTCTCAGCCTCGGCCTCGGCCTCGGAGATATCCAGCTCCTCTTATGATCGCCATTTGTTTTAACGCCTTTATTATTATTATTTTTTTCCTTAACCATGTTAGTAAGGAGACAAGCAACATGTGATACCTAAACATTTATATATATTTCATAACATTTGTAGCTACATTCAAATAGTATGCATCACATAGTTTTATACAAACCCTCTATAATGGGTAACTATCAAGGTTTCAATTGAAAACGAGCACACCAAAAACTAGCACACACTAATACTATACTTGTATCTGATATATTTCTCTTTACTACTACTACTACTACTACTAGACCTCCACAGCTTTCTTGGCCCGTCCTTCGCAGACTACAACATCCCTTTTCCTACATGTATAATTGTACCCAACGTCTGAGTTGTTCGATGCAGGCATTGAAGTCCTCAGTATCCCCTTCATTCAATAGTGTATTAGTTTTGCGGATCCACAGAGGGGTTCGTGGAAAATGGTAGAGGATGGATCAAATCCAATCCCATGTGGGATGTTGAATTAAGGAAGTCTGGCTGATAAGGTAAAATTCCTTGACACGAGTTAGAAAGCAAAAGTATTGTTCCCTCAAGGTCCTGGTAACCTACCCTGCAAACTGGAGATCCAGGGATATGGTGTGAGTAAGGATGGTATTGCTATCCAGCCCAAATTGAAGAGCTTCAGGGTCGGTATTGTCTTGGCTTTGTACTCTAGGGTAGTTAAAATTATCTCCCACCGAGGAGTGGTGAGAGTCATCAGGATTGTCTGGTTCTGCCGGAACCATGGCTTGTAAAGGTGCCGCAGGAATGGGTTCCGGATCGTAAAGGTTATTTAGATATTCCGGACCAGGGTGATATTCGGGTTCCGAAGGGTTTTCAGTTTCTAGAAAATGTAAAAGGCGTTCAGTGTTAAAACAGTCGGGTGGTGTCTCTTCAGACATCTGTTGGAACTGAGGAACGTTTACGGGATCTGGTGCAGGATGAAATAGATGTAATGGGTCGGGAGGTGGGTTTGCAGGTTCCGGGTTCAGTCGTAAGTTAGTCAGATTAGGGATGACCGATCGGTGAGCCATACGCCTACGACGTCCATAGTAAGTCATATAGGATGAACCTCCTCTATCCATTTCTACAATATAACATCAAGATTATATCAGTACTCATTTTCAAAAACAAGATTTTAGAATTCAAAGGCTTAGAACCTAACTTAGTTAATCAGACAATTTGGCCAGGTAGGGGTCTATTATGGGGGCCTCACCGACTCTTACGACGACTGATTGGCTTCCCACATAGATTAACCCAGCCTTAGACACCAAACTGTTCAGAGTAACTTAGTTAAATCCGTGCCAGAATACTCTCCCTTTGATACCAAAAATGTAACATCCCGTTTTCATAAACGTTTCCATACAGAGCTGAGAGAGTTGAAAATATTTTACATAAACAAAGAGTAACTGAATAACATTGTATGTAATGTATCTAACTGAGCTTTTACTAATACAGTCATCCATGTCTAATACTTCTAATATAAGTATCCCAAAAAGATAATGCCTCCACAGGGTCCTCACACCGGCTTCTTACCCTTGTCCTCGATCCTGACTCCCTGGGATCCTAAAGCTATGACAGGGGCTGAGGTTCAATTCCCATTGAACCTCAGGTAATGGTTAATCTCATGCTTATGTAAACAGTATATGACAATTATCACAGATATACAACATAATCACGGTTTCAAAACATATATCCATATGTAAGGTAATAACATAACACAACCATTGTAATATGTATGTTATCCCAGTCTACACATAACCAGTGCCACGACGGCCCATCGTGTCTTCAACGCTAGGAAAACTCAACGGTGTTATCAAGACTATAACCCGTATACAATTCAACATTCATGAGCAAATTTTCAAAACAGAGTATCATCATGTGAAAACAACTATCATATATAACCAAACCATAAGCATAAGCGCTAATGTTACAATACGCGTCCGTACTTGAGTTTAACGGGTCGTTGGGTACGTTCGTTGACGGTACACGTGCACAGTCTATCCTAAAAGGGTGATATTGTCTCAATTACTTCTCAAACAATATTTCAAGAGACACCTTGGTCATACTTGACATTTTTACCCTTGAAGGATTTATTTTCATTTATTTCCACATAATTTTCGGAAAAAACACTGATGCAGAATTTCTGAGCAGAATTTTGCCTAACTTTGAAAAATCATAACTAATTCCAGAAAAATCGAAAAGAGGATCTATAAAATTTTCCAGAATCCTTGAGATGTCTAATTTCAAGGAAAAATACTGGAACTTACCCAGAACTCATGGATAATTCCCAGTTTCCAGAATTCAAACTGCTGCCCAGAATTTCGCTCAGAAAATGTAGCTTAACTTTTGGGACTTTTATCTTTTTGCATAGAACTTCAATTGACATACTCTTTATATATTTGGAAAGCCCTAAATGTCTACTTTCATCATGAATTTTTCCAGAATTTTAGAACATCATCTTCATCATAAAATACTAGCATTTTTACTACTGACTCCAGAAGTTCCTATTTGCTGAAATTTCGCCAGAGCTTCGTTATTTTGATCATAATCTTCCAAAAATTTTGCTATAACTTCTTCTTCATCAAATTTTCGAAATAAAGCTATTGGAAACCATAAAAACATGAAAATGAAACTGGAATTGGAAGTTTGATGATCAAAATAACATTTCTAGCATTTCTACTTCATAAACTAAGAACTTAAACTTGAAAGCTAAGAACTCTCTTACCTCTTGAAGACCACTTGCCTTCAATTTCCAGCAGCTCCTCACTCTCCCTTTCTTCCTATATTTCAGCCAAGGCTAGGAGATTTGGTGTGGAGAATGTGCTAACTAAGGTCCTCTATTTATAGGCCAAGGAAGGTTAAACATCTAACACTTCTTCCTTAACCATGGCTCTTGGATCTTTGCTTGGAGAGAAATAAATGATCCAAGCCTTCCACCTCCTCCTCCTTGGCCGTCCCCCCCCCTTTTCCTTCTAGAAATAATTTGCTTTGTCCCCAAGAAAGACTCCTTCTTCATTAAGTTAACCCAATTAATCCCAAATCCTAATTTAGTTAGGTGTAAGTTGGTGTTTAAATTCAAAATCCAATTTCACTTTTGGAATCCTAATTTTATGATTAGATTTATGGTGATTTTTAATTCCCAAAATGCTTAAGTATGAATCTTAGAAGTAACCGAAAATATCTTTGGGAATAGCCAAGTTGAAACTCATAATTCCCTGATTCTAAATATATATTTATCTTGGACATTTAACTTCAATATCACAAGTTATGATTTAATTTCTATAGGTTTTCTCCTAACTCTGCTTAATTAAATATTTCCTTGGTCACCAAGACAAGCTAAGCTTCCTCTTCACACCTCTCTAATTGACTAGTTTTTTTTCCCTCCTCTTTTCCCTTCTAGAACTCGTCCCCCCCCTAATTTTATTTATATAATTTTGTTTTTAATGTTCTCATATGTCCAAGAGGAAAATTCCCTTATTGGTTCATTTAGATTTTAGGATTTAGAGTTAATATCATTGTATAATTTATTTATTCTTACTTAGAGAAATTTTGTCTCATGAAGTTAAATTAGGAATAAATGAGTTAAGTCCTAATTTAATCCCTAAAATATTGTTTTATATATCAACAAGCTAAATTAATTTTTATACTCCTAAATTCTAAGAAAAATTCCCTATAAGCAAAAATAAATACAATACAAAAAAATTTGAGACCCCATATTCACCTATTTGAAATAGGTATTATCTATGAAAATATAATATTTAAGATAAATATTTTTATTTTTATTATTTTTTTTTCCGGGTATCACAGGAAGAAGGTGAATGGTGGTGTGTAGGAGGAAGGAAGGCCGATGAAGGTGGTCTTCGTGAAGAAAAAATCGTTGCGGCTTCTGGTTTAAAGAAGATCGAAGAAGAAGGTGAGAGAACACCATGCATTGATGGGTGGTGAGGATCCATATTGACTATCATGATCATGAGGTCTTTTCTTGTAACTCCAGTATTCATAGGTTTTTCCTCGATTCATTTTACTTAAAATGAATCTTCCAATCGGGCTCCAAGTTTTAGAAGGAATGGACGTAAATTGAAAGCTTAATAAGTTTGTGGAGGGACTAAATTGAACAATTAAAAACTATTGTGGCTATAGTTGTAATTATCAAAACATTTGAGCCTCTTATGTAATTTTCTATGGTTCATTTCTTCATTAATTCACAGTTTCTAGAAATTCTATTTTTTTTTTTTTTTTTGTAATCTTCACCAAACTGATCTGCAAAGAAATTAACCTAAAATATAATACATTATATTCCAAAAATCAATTAATTAAGGTAAACCATAAATATATGATATTTTGGCCGTTTTTCAACCTTAATTTCATTCAAACATCTTTTTTTTTTTTTAGTAAATCATTCAAACATCTTTGATCACAATGAATCACAGAGAGACATTTTAAGCTCAATTATTAGAATAAAACCCTAAATAAAATATAAAATTATATAATAAAAATAGGAATTTGTCACCTCGCATATATGCATCAATCAACACTTGTTTCCTCTTCTTCCAATAAGTCCTCATCATTCTTGGTTAATATGTATGTTAGTACTACTTCGAGTATTTGATATAAGAATTATATAACTAATTTATATATATTAAAGAACTTGTTAGCTATTTATAACAACTATGTATTTATTTCTTTAAAATACTCTCTTTAATCATGTTCATTATAATGAATATTTGATGGAAACACTATAACTATGTACAATCAATAATGATACTTGAAGAAAAAATTATAAATTTGGGAGATTTAGGTCTTATATTTGTCTAACTTTTATATTTAGGACAGAGGTAGTATGGGGTTACAAGTAAGTAGTATATACTATAGAGACAAAAAATACATAGATCATATAATTCGTTGATTTCTTAAAGATCTTTATCTTCAGACTCAGCTCGTTTGGCAATAATAATTCTCTATTATTCCCTAATTTTTTGTCGAAACATTATTTTCTTCACTTCCTTGACTCAGTTGATTCTCCCATATATATGTATAAACAATTATATCATTGTCAAGAGAAATTTGATTGTATAGAGGCCTTCAATGCAATGCCATTATATTGATGTTACTTTAATTTGTAAGCATTGGTGTATTTCAAAATAAAATCTTAGTGGTCCACCATGAACTTAATTATAATGCGTATATATCATAGATGGGACAAACACGCCTGGATTTATAATCGTTCATATTCAATGTCATAACATATTAAAATTAGCCTACGCACAAAGCTTCAAATTTATCATTTGATGGACCACTTTCATAATTCAAATTTTGCCATATTTTAAGCCAAATTATAGGGTACTATCTAAAAATAAATAAATATTTAATTCACGCCGTACCCACCAAAAACCATTTTTTATTAAACGAAAAATTGATTTTAAGAATAATATATATTGGATCTCCGTTTAATTTATTCCTCAAGCACAAAAAGCCTATACTATTTAAATGGCATGGCCCGGACTCATCAAAACACACACATCTTCGAAACCTAGCTTCAACTAGAACCTCACTTCCCTTCTATAGTAGAGGCCGAAGAAATAAAAAATGGTTTCAGAAACCAGTCTTAAGCTTCCAGTCATTGACTTTAACAACCTTGACTTGGAAGACAAAAACCCTAAGTGGGAGGAAGTGAAATCCCAAGTCGTCAAAGCACTTAAAGAGTATGGTTGTTTTGAGGCTTTGTTTGATAAAGTTCCTTTAGAACTTCGCAGATCCTTTTTTGCTGTGCTCAAAGAGCTATTTGCTCTCCCTCATGAAACCAAGCTACGAAATGTGTATGAGATTCCTTATTATGGTTATCTTGGAAAGGGCCCTAGAAGTCCACTCTACGAGAGCATCGGCATCGATGAACCTAATATCCTTGAGAATGTACAGAGCATGGAAAAAATCTTGTGGCCTGAAGGATACCCAAGTTTCAGGTATATATCACCCCAAAATTATTTCTTATCGATTCTTTTTTAGGAAAAACCATTTTGCTGGTTCCTGTATAATTTTCATCAATTTTTAATTTGGTACATATGTCTTTTTCTCTCTATTAAATTCTCTAATCTTGCTCGGTAAGCACTGTTAGCTAGCCCAGTCCTCGTACTGTTGCTAATAATGTGCTAATAGAGTAAAATTAAGGGATTTAATAAAGAAAGAAAAAAGGGGTAGGTATCAAATTAAAATTTGAAGAAAAGTAAAGGTACCTGCTAAGTGGTTTTTAGGCCCTTACCAAAACATGATTTTTATTTAGTTATATATGGTGAATCAACTTTGTTTATTGTTATTATTTTGGCAGCAAAGTTATGCAAGCCTTTTCAGAGAAGCTATCAGAGCTGGAGAAGATATTTAGGAAGATGGTTCTGGAAAGTTTAGGAGTTGAGAAGTACTTGGATGAGCACATGAACTCGAGCAGTTATCTTCTGAGGGTGATGAAATACACAGCTCCTCAAACTGAAGACGAAACGTTGGGTGTAAGCCCTCACACAGATGGTGGCATAGTGACCATACTTTATCAAAATGAAGTTCAGGGCCTGGAGATTGAAACCAAAGATGGAAATTGGATCAAGCCCTCGCCTCTTAGTTTTGTCGTTTATCTTGGCGACTCTTTCCATGTAAGTCCCTTCTCTTTATATTCTCATAACAAAATATGCTAAATCAAGATCCTTTACACACACACACACAACCCCCCCCCCCCCCCCCCCCCAAAAAAAAAGTCCAAAATATGTCATTCTCAACTACTCCATCAAAAATAAGGAAGAGCGGCTAATTCATAAGTCTGTCTTAAATTGGGGGGAAAAAACTTTATATTCAAATTTTTCTCATCTCTATCCTCTTTCTTGATATACAATAACTACCAGTAAATTGAGGTAAAATTGAAAAATAATAAGTAATAACTCGCTAAGTGACTTATTATGGAATACAAATTTCTTCTGGAAGGCGTCTTATATTTTGGAATGGAGGGATATTAGTGCATGCATGATATATATATATATATATATATATATATATATATATATATATATATATATATATATTAAACCATGAGAAATACAAAAAATGCAGGCTTGGACAAATGGAAGGCTGGATGCGGTTTTTCACAGAGTGATGATAAAAGGAAATGAGGAAAGATACTCATCAGGATTTTTTTCAAAGCCAAAAAGAGGACACTTGGTGAAAGCACCAGAGGAGCTGGTGGATGAGAAACACCCTCTTCAATTTAAGCCCTATGAGTTTATTGAGTTTCTCGATTATTACCACACTGATGATGCTAGGAAACACAGAATTCCTCTCAAGGCTTATTGTGGTGTTTGATTTAATTAGTTGCTATATGTAATGCTTTGAGTCTAGCTAGATTGTTGTGGAATAAAATATTGTATGTAGTTCTATTGAGACTAAGTATAAAGAAAATATTGTCAATATAGAGAGAGATAAGAGACGAGTTCTCTCTCTCTCTCTCTCTCTCACAAGTGATGAGTTGTGATATTTTAAATGCTATTTAAAGATGTCATGCGCCTTAAGCTGATGGAGTATATCTATCTTTATTCATTGCTTCGTGAGATTTTCTTTTAATAAAGAAAAGTATTATTTATGTAGAAAGGCTTACTTTTTGAACTGATTCATATTGGAGTCAGGCAAGATTTAATAATAAATGTGGTTTCTTATTCTTTTCTGGACAGGGGATCTTATTCTTTTCTGGACAGGGGATCTATTCTTAAAAGCCTTCGTAAGTCCATTGTGTGTGACTACCATTGACCTTGTCCATTTGTAGGATTTAACTGGTCATTATATATGTTGGGCCAATAGTTATATTCTTATCTTACAAGCAGATCAAGTTATTTAGGGACTAAATACTCAATCCTGTACGATTCAAATAAAAGTCTAGGCCAAATTTTATATTCCTAGGCTCTTCCAGAACACCAAAAATAAGCGGCCACAATCAAATTCTTCATTTCAATTACGGTAAATAAGCACATAATTGAATCAACAAAGGTAGGAATAATTATCCATTAATCCACGGTCAAATTGGTCTTATATTATGTACTGGAGCGAGTACTGGGATCCTGATAAACGTCTGTGACAAATTATTCTTCTTGAAGGAAATATAGCGAACGACCATGGCAAGAAAATCGATCATGAACGATCCATATTCCAAGTTCCAACAATAGATGAAGTGTTTCAGCTTAAACATGAAGGGGAAAAAAGGGAGGGAACTACCTGAGCAAACTGTTTATTCCTAGCGTCTGTAATTATATGATTAAATTAATAAAAGATGCTTATTATTAAGGTGTAAACATAAATGAATACTTAGAAAGCTTGGGAATCTCTCTTTTGAGGGAAAAAAAGAAAGAAAGAAAGAAAAGTTTGGGCCACTAGAAAGCTTGCAAATCATAATTTGTGGTCCTATAGCTTCTTTGTGCTAGGTTTCGTATGATAAGGTCTTTTTGGACCTACGATAAGCCACTTTTTTTGGCTGAAGAGACAAGTATATGTGGAGAAAATAATGAGGGAAATAAATTTTTTTGATCAGAAACCAACTTGTAGGAGATAGAATTATTTAAGCACTTCATTTTGTTGTAATTTTTTTAATGATAATTTTACTATTTTATTTAGAAAATTTTATATTTATTTTTAATTTCTTATTACAAATTATCACATTTTATACCACACACATATATGTATATCTATGTATATATGTGTGTGTATATACATATATATGTGTATATATGTATATGCATGTATATATGATTCATACCATTTTCAATCATTCTCCATCTCAATTATCTTTTCAAAAGATATGATAAACAAGTGCCAAGAAAAAACCCACTTTTGCCAATGTTTTCCCAAAAACAAATCACATTAGAAAAAGCCCATAAAAAAATAAATAAATAAAAGAAGTCCATCAGGAGAAGTTCATCAGAAACAAAAACCACTTCTATCACCGTTATCCCAAATAGGCCCATATCTGAATATGCTAAATTTATGCTTGCAATGTTGACTCACTGCTTTAAATATAGTGATTAAATCCTCCAAAAGATTACCTCTAGATGCACCACATAAATCCTCTGAAATAAAATGGAAACTAATAATCATATTTGGTTGAACAAAATATCTCTAATTTTTCTCTGAAATTTTCCCTCCAAATTAAAGTAATCCCCTTCGAATCTAGTACCAATGGGTATGGTCCCTTCTAAAATAACTATTCTTTTTAAAAAGCCAATTGATATGTCCCTAGAATAATAGCAAGATTTAGCGGAAACTGGTTAATAGATTTAGAAATAACACTAGTGTTGTTATTTCTAAAACACATATTTAGTTAGTTGGGTTCTTGATTGAAGTTAATTACCTTGAGTTTCAGCGATAGCCTAACGCGGCAACCCCAAAAAAACATAACATTTAGTAGTGACTTTTGGTTTTAGCAGAGACTATGATTATACTGTTGGTGAAAATTATTTTCCCATAAAATAGAGGGACAAAAAAATTGTAAACTCTAGAAAATATTTTATTTTTTAATTACTTTTATAGTAAATATGGATTTCACCAAGAGGAAATATGATGAGCCATACAGCACCGACAGTCAGTCATTTCTCCCAAAAAAACAAGTTTCAGTGTATACCGCAAAGAAATTATCTTTATCCAAAGTAATTTTAGAAGAAAATGAAATATAGCTAGGCATACGATATTAATGATGGAAAATGATACTATTTCTAGTTCTAAATATATGATATAATTTATAATGCAATAAGATATAGCTTGTAGTATAAATTACACTATAAATTATATCCTATGTTTAACACTAGAGGAGTACCTCTTTTGAAACAGCACAAAGTGAGTGATAGATGGAAAATAAAAGTAAGGAATCAACAAGCAAAACATGTATTGATATGACTAGTTTAATAAATTAATTAATAATAGTGGATTCCCCTAATATTGGGAACAAATAGCAGAAAGTGGATAACAAAATAGTGAAGGTGAAGAATGGTCGGTTGCATTATTGGCAAAAAAAAAAAAAAAAAAAAAAGATGCAGAGAAATGAGGAGAGAATAATTAAAACTTCTTTTTGGGCTTTTGACCTCTTTTTGCGCTAGGTTGTTGGGTTGATTGATGATAGTGTTTGTCCACTGAAAGTCATCAGCTTTTGCTTTGCATCTTGCAATACGTTATCTTTGCCCCTATCTATACCCTACAAACCTACCCTATGTGCAACCCCAACTCTTTCTTGCATAGGTCTTCAATTATATTTATTCATGCTTTTGGTTTTTGAGAAGATATTTCATGAGATGAGTATGGGCATGAAAATGAAGTGGAATCCTAAAGTTTAAAATATGTGATTGGTAGGTAAAGCTGGGAAAACGGGCCAGACTCATCGGGCCAGCCCGTTTAAACACTGGTCCTTCAAAGGCCGAGCTTGAAAAATGAACTAGTTATTTGAGATTAGCCTTGGAGAGCCGGCCCTAATGGGCTTCGAACTTAAACGGGCCGGCCTTTTTCACTATAGTTTTTTCTTTTTTTCTTTTTTAAATTTATTAATTTATATATATTTTATATTTGTTATAGAGTTATTTATCCATTTAACTACAAATACATAATAACTATATTCTAATTTTATGATTTGATTTATTATTTGTTGCAAATAAAGATTATGGATATGTTTATGATGCGGGAGAAGAATTTCATGATATTCTTACTCATGAGCTAGAGGCTACTACTCAGTGAAGAATAATCAAATGTCATTAAAATCGATAATAGTGACGAATATGACGACAATAATAGCTATCGTACTAATATCACTTAGTGATATGCTTTTTAGGTTTTATGTGAGTTATTTGTGAACAAAGTTTGCTTTTAAATATGAATTAGTGATTGTGTTTATTTATTAAATGATTCGTGTTGTAATTTATTAATTATATTTTTAAAAAAAAAAGTGAAGGAAAAATAGTTAAAATTTGTAATAGTAATTTCCAGGCCCTGCAGGCCGGCCCTAACTCTGATGCTCTTGGGCCGGGCTTTGAAAAACAAGTGTTTTTCTTACTCTGGGCCCTGGAGGGCTAGCCCTGACCCTTCACGGGTTGGCCTTGGAGGATCGGGCCGGTTCTAATTCCCGTCTCTATTGGTAGGTGTGAAATAAATAAGGATATTTTTATTTAGATATTTGAAAGAATAGAAATAGAGAAGGCATATGAAAGATAATAAGTAAATAAACAAAATATTTTTAAAGTATATTTTAAATCTAGTACGAATCTTCTTATACTTTTTTTAAGCTCCAATTAATTATTTTAAGGAAATTAAGAAAGTTAGTTAAAATTAGTAATTTCTTGTAAAATATCAAAACTCAGCTCAATAAAAATTACTCCTCTGATCTTATATATTTGGTTGAGAGAGAATAAAATTTTTGGCCTTCAAGACCTTCGACAAAACCGATTCAATACCTGCATCGAAATACCAACAACGCCTTCTTGGTTTTAAGTTGAGTTCGGCGGGGCTTGAAATCCCCGGTCCTCTATTTTAGAATCGAAGGCGTCCTGGGGTTTTTTCCTATCAACAATATCAGACCAGGAAAGAACAAAAGAAAGATGGGCGATTTGGTCATGGAGACGAAGCCAGCAGAAAGGTGAAGAGAAGATCGAGCGGTGCGTCTTGGCTATTCGACTGCAAAGACAGGGTTTTTGTTTTAAAACACAAACAAGATCAAAAGGGTAATTTTCCCTCAAGTTTTTATAAGACATATTTAGGAAGTTGATTTTCACCTTAAATATAAAACATATTTTTTATATTTATTAATCTTTTCTTAATTTACCTCTATTGATTATCCCTCAACAATAATTAAGGAAAAAATGGAAGGGAGAATTAAGAAAAATGACTATAATATTTTAGAAAATAAATAAATTTCATATTAACTCATTTAACTAACATCCTCAATCTTATCAAATTAATTAAGTAAATATGTTTTACATTGAGTCCTGGAGAGAGTATAAGAATATTATATAAAAAAACCTTATGGGTATAATAGTCATACACATGTATCATACCAAAATCTTACCCCTCCCCTCCGAATCCGAATCTTAGGAAGTAGGGCTAATTAAAGATTTGATTACTAGTGAATGAAAGATAAATCATTAGATTAAGATGCCTAGATCTTGGTACTTTTCTTGACCCTCATGACGTAAACTTTCAGATTGATTTAGCTTTGATTTATAATGTGATTGCCTATGTGACACCCCAATCAACGAAATTGATTCATCAACTTCCGGCTATATCTAAGCTATCGTATAGATCTTTGCAATAGTAGTAAGTAATACTTTTATCTGTTAGTTAACTGAATTAGTGCACTAGCATATCTGAATATTTCTGACATTAGATTCGTGATTAAGGAAAAAATATCTAATCAGGCAATTTATTTTTTTCCTGACTGTGACCCTTTGAAATTATTGCTACATTAATTAATTATTGAGAATCTAATGAAACCGAATACTTACTGACAAGATAAACTTAATTCAAGGCATATACGAGTTAATCACTTAATTTTACTTACTTAATTCAAGGCATGGATGGCTAAGATGATGCAGTAGATAAAGAATGACAGAGGAAATCGGATTGTTCATCAACTAATCATGATTAAAATGGGAGTATAATCTAATTAACATATACAAAAGCATTGATATATAACCTAAAAAAGAATAATATTTAAATAAAATTAATTAATCCCGAAGTAAATATCGAGCAATTATGTATAAATAAAATATAATCCAACAACATGGAATTACTAAAATCAAATATAATGAACTACTTTTTTGTCCTTTTTGTTTTTTAAGTTTAAACAATGCCATTTCATGCTCAACAAAAGAAGAAAAAATAAAATAAAATTTAGACTCGTCAATAAACTCTCGACTAATTCATTAACCCGACGGTTAATTATATAACTTGGATTGAGTTTTAACATCATGCATGCCTATAATACATGTTGTATAATGTGCAAGTTGACCCGGTCAATATACTTCTCAAATGCCGTTAATATTATAGAATACCTTTTAGAAGGGTTCTTAATCCTATTTTCTGAGATGTGCTAGCTAGTTTTGAAGAGTATTAAATGGTCTCTAGATCTTAATATAAGACATATTTACCTAATTAAATTAAATTAAGGAAGTTAGTTGAGTCAATTAATATGATAAGCATTCTCTCAAACACTAGTTATCTTCCTTCGTTATCTTAGTCTTTCTCTTCGATAATTATTGTTAAAGGAGCATCTGGATAAGTTATGAAAAAAATTAATAAATATAAAAACTATGTTTTATACTAAAGCTAGAGTGATCGACTACCTTTTTTGGTATATGTCTATCTTTAATGTGGGCAATAATAGAGTATAAATTAATATATAATGTTTAGGTTTAGGTTTAGGATAGTTAATATGGATAATATTGAAATCGCTTGAATTTTGTAATAAATTTAATATTTTTAACTGTTTTTTAGTATATGCAAATTAGTTAGAAGTGACTTATAATAAAGATAAGAGATGGTACCAAAGATTTATAAGTGACCACACACACTAATTGAAAGTTGATATATTAAAACTTAATATTTAATTCACTAAATCAATTTATTTAATTATATAATTTATTTAATAATTCATATAATTCACACATCAATACTTTATAAGGATATTCCATGACAAAGCTAATTAACCAAGTAATAAGTCCGGCCAAATACGAAAACCAGATAGTGATAAATAAGAGAAGGAGATTTTAAAGAAAGACATATATTATGCGGGGTTGCTTCCGATTAGGAGCCAGTTCGTACGTGTGGTAATATGAATCCGTGGAAAAGATATGGTTTTGCAATTTGATAGGAATCACCTCACATGTATATAAAAACTAATTAATCCCTGGAGGTTGAGACTTCTGGACGATCGATCCTCTCAATCACATCAATGAGATTAAGATTAAATGATGGAGATCTTAATTTGAGTTATTGACAATAAAATAATATAATTTGAAAAGACGTTGACCCCTCATAAATTAAGGAGCTTTTAATTATGAGTAACTTTTGGGCACCGAATTATGTAGTCGATATATGATGTTGTGGGTCAGAAAACTGTGAAACGAAGCAAATTAGAAAGATGGCAATCATACTTCATCTCAAGTTGATCACTTCAATAATCTTGATTTGAAAAGGGAAAGTGGGTTGCAAAGTGATTAAATTAAATATTCGTCTTATTAGTTCGAGTCACTGGGTGTAAGTAGAACATCTCATTCACAAAACTCTATGCGAATCTATCTCAATATATATTTGATGTGATTGAGATTTAGAATTGATTAGGATAAGCTGCCCAATTAATTAATTAAAACAAGCTTGAGAATGATATTTGACAAAAACACTTGAACCAAAAATCATGACTTAATGTGGTGGGTTCATCATCTTAGAGAAAAGAACCCAAAAAGAAGAAGAGTCAAAATGGTGTGCATATAATTGGCATTGTATAATGCAAATTAGATCAACTTGTGTGTACAAAAGTGAATTAGTTCAAAGTATATATATACAGAGATCAGATTAGGACTCAAATATTGAAACACAAACTGTGTGCATGTGTGTGTGTGAGTGTGTTCAAAGTTGGGATTTAGCTGTCTTTCGCTTTAATTATATTGAAGACACATCAATCATCTCCCCTTGATTTGAACCCTTATTTAATTAATAAACCTAACTTAATATATCATCCGTGTCAAGCATCTAATTATTAATTTATTTTCTTCCATAATCATAACTACAGTTCAAATTTTGAACCACGTAGCCAACAAGTTTAATTTAGGGAAAATTGATTACAGGGCCTAAGGAAGCAAAATAATTACAAAAAAGGCCCAAGAAACATTCACATGCCAAAAAAGGCCGGGTCTTTTCTGGCATTTTTTCAAAAAACGTTAGCAACTACATCAGTAGCGGTTAACAACTATATCAGTCCCCATTAACAACTAAATCAGTCTAATTAACAACTACATTTTAACAACTACATCTGTAGCAATTAACAACTACATCTGTAGCAATTAGCAACTATATCCGTACACTTTTTTTTGAAAAAATGCCAGGCCTTAGGCCTTTTCTGGCATGTGAATGTTTCTTGGGCCTTTTTTGTAATTATTTTGCTTCCTTGGGCCCTGTAATCAATTTTCCCTTTAATTTATCCATATTTTTATATGCTTTTCTATGATTAATTTAAGAATTTTAATGCATTTCTAAGGACACTATTGGATAATTAAGTATTAATTTGACTTAGGTACCTTTATATTGAATTAAGCGTAATTAGGGGCAAAATGATTTCTTAGATTTGTCATGCTACCAAGTGCTTAATCTTGCATTGTGTAATACCCGGATAATTATTATCTGGAAAATATGTTATAATAATAAAAATGTCTATTTATGAAAATTTATGTCTCAACATGTTATAGTATTAATTTTGTTCAAAGAAATGAATTATGAAAAATTAAAGGAAATTTATTGTCAAAAATAACATTTAAAGCCATAAAATATTCCGAGAAAATTATGAAAAATTCAAAAAGAGATAGAATAATTATGAAAATTTAGAAAAACATATTATCCATAATTTAGAAAATTTAACAAAATATTTCCTATGAAAACAAAAGAAGGAAAATTTTAAAAGTGTTCTAGAAATCATAATAGGCTTTAAAATTGATAATAAATTGCATAAAACTTAGATTATTGATGTCAATAAAATATTTATGAGAAAATGATAAATTTTAATTAAGAAAATTATTAGAAAATATTAAGGGATTTATTAAGTAATTTTTGGGAATTTTATAAGCCTAAATTCATTATGGACCAATAAGGGATTTTCATGGGGATTTAAAAATAATTATAGGTGGTTGAGATAAATGGGAAAAAAAAAATTAATTATATATATATAAGTGTGGGCCGAAAATTTTGGGGGAAAAAGAGAGAAAAAGAAAAAAAGAAAGAGAGATAATTACAAATGGATATTTGATTATAATAATAATATAATTAAGACATATGTTGAATTAGAAATAATATAATAATCAGGAGAAGAAATGGACAGGAAAAACGAGAACGGATAGAAATAAAATCCTACATAGAAAACAGTGAACTAGGTTATTGGAGTCAGAGCATATTACGGACGAGTGAAATTTTATCCCGAGATAGCCGGTCTCCGAATTCATTTCTGTAACCGATAGAGCAATTTGGAGATTCGGATAGGAGGATATTTTGAAGAAATTAAGCAGATAATCAAAATAGGAACTCTTAGAAAGTCAGACCGTTGTGGCAATACGGGCATAAGTAGGGAAAAATCAGAGCATATTATTGGTCAGTGGATTTTTATCCAGAAGCTAATACCGGCCAAAATTGTTTCGGGAATCGGACACGAAAACCGAGGATTTTCGGTAGATAACGGAATGTCCTTACTAAGAGTATAAGGTAAGGAAAGTCCAGTATTCTTAAAGAGGATGAAAGGATCTTCAGCATACTATTCTCAGAATTTTAAGATTTTACGGAATTACGCGAACAGGACACCGAATCAGAGACTTATCAGATAAAGCAAGAGATGAAGCAAGCATGACATCATTTTGATGACTCAAGATGATGTCAGCAGAGAGAGGTGTAAGGCCAAGATGAAGCCACCTCAGAAAAGTGCGATCCGACGGTCAGAATTCGACCAGACAAAGTTCAACGAAATTACGAAAATGCCATCGAGTTCACCTATAAATACCCCTTCACATTTCACCATTCTTCACACCATTTCCTCTTGAGAAGGCCGAAAATTTGAGAGAGAAGGAAGAAGGAGGAGTCCGGGGAATTTCGTAGCGAAGCTCTGAGTAAGTCTTCGATCCCTAGTCTTTAGTTCAGTAGTTATAGTAAAAGTGTTAGGATAGTCTTAATTTTTCAAGATAATTTAGATATCATGTTTTTAGAATAAATATGATAATTATCTTAGAAAAATATTATAGAAAGGATTATAGCAAAAAATTTGGAAGTAAAAAGTCGAAACAGCGAAGCTCTGGCGAAATTCCGCCAAAAAGGCTAACTAGGGGCAAAATGGTAATTTGTACCTAAAATGCCTGTTATGGTCTTAGATATTCATACTGGTGATGTTATCCTTATAGGATACCCAGAATCACGAACCGCTGTTTCCGCTGTCAAACCGCCGTCAAAACACTACCGGAGTAACCAAAATCATCAACGAAGGTACGGACGCGTATTGTAACCTTAACACTTATGCTGCTTATATACATATATGTGATAGACATGCTAGATACTGAAACTCTGTTTAGGGTTGTCAGTTATCTTACAGCTTACTACGGATTATAGTCATGATAATGCCGTTTGGGTTTGCCTAGCGCTGAGGACACGATAGGCCTTCGTGGCACTGGATATGTGCAACCATTATGTGGGGCTTTACATATTGCTTTGTGCTTATGTTCTGCCATTATTTGATCATACATCTGCTGTGTGCTTATGTAGTGATATTCTGCTGTATGTGATTATGTTAATGATGTTATCGATATACTGTTTTATATGAGCAAAACCGTTACCTGAGATCCAATTGGTAATTGGATCTCAGCTGTAGCTTCAGGGTTGGGAGTACCGAGAGAGTGACGGTAGAGGCTGGTAGACGGTATGGAAGGGCTGAAGAAGTTTATCGGTTTATATTTGTATATACTGTTAGAAACTATCTTCTTTTGGGATGACTGTATAATGAGATTACACTATGGTTATGTATTTTGAATTCAGTTACTCTGCTTATGAAAAATGCTTTACTCTGATCACCGTGTTTTAAAAAAAAAAATTTCCCATCATTTTTACTGTTTTTTTTAAAGTGGGATGTTACACATTGTAGGTGTTAAAAAGAAAATTAGAGATTTTTGGGAAATGTCAATTGGAGTCAAAATTAATATTTATGAGGATTGGGGAAAATTATAGAAAATTGACCCTAAATTTATAAAACTTACAAATATGTGAAGAAAAATACCAGAGGAATTATAGAAAATACCTTAATTTTTTTGAAAATTAAACCTCTTCCATGAATATTTTTAAAATTTTTACTTTAATCCATTCATGAACTTTTAAAGTTCACAAATTGGTCCCTAATCAAAATAGGTTTTTGATCGAGACACCTTCCTCAAGTTTTTAGACACATAAGCTTTATTTGGTTTGAGGGGAGGTGGAAGGGGATGGAAGGGAGGGAGGGAGGGATTTTGGTTCCTTACCCTTATTTGGCAGAAAGTGTAATTGAGGAGGGGAGGGGAGATTTGTAACATCCCAAATTTTCAAAAGCAGAATATTATTTTTTTTATCAAAAATCATTTAAAATCATTAGAGTAGATCATTTGAGCGGAAGAGTAACTGATACTTGTATTTCAAAATGCCGTAAGTCTGGCTGGATACAATAGCGGTACATCATACCAAGTATTTCAAAAGTAATGTTCAACAATAAAAGGAAGGCTTCCGCCGGAACATCAAAAGGAAGTCTTCAGCCAGGTCTTCTATGCGTCCTGTTTGCGCTTCCCCTTATCCTCCGTTGTTGGTTCTCCTGACCCTGACGCTATGTTAACAGTTGAGGTCCCATGCATACAGACCCCAGGTAACAGTTAACCTCATATTTACATATACGGTACAAAATCATAACAAATGAAACACTTCCAAACATGTCACTCCCAGTGAATGCAAATGTACCGCTTCCAGCGAAAAGTACCACTCCCAGTGAAAACAGATATATCACTCCCAGTGTATGCAGGTGTACAGTTATTTCTTACCAAACAAGTATTCAAACAACACACCACAACATGCACACATACCACATATACACATACTGTAAATATCAGAGTTAGTGTTACAGTACGCAAACGTACATTAATTACCTCATACAAGCATACCATACATATACGCATACAGTAAACATCAGAGTTAAAGTTACCAGTACGTTGACGTACATTAATTACCTCATACAAGCATACCATACATATAGCACATATACGCATATAGTAAACATCAGAGTTAAAGTTACCAGTACGCGGACGTACATTAATTACCTATAACAAATATACCATACATATAGCATATATACGTATACAGTAAACATCAGAGTTAAAGTTACCAGTACGTGGACGCACCTTCGTTTGACGCTATACGGTATTTCTGGCGGAATACGGTGCGACAGTTGGTCAGAACGTATTCAGGGATATCTTATAAGGATAATATTGTTTCTATTAATTCATAAACATTATTCCAAGAGATATCTTGGCTATATAAGACCATTTTACCCCTGGTGGATTTATTTTCCAGTTTATTCCCTAATTTTTGGGGAAAAAAAAACGCTGATCCAGCATTTATGGGCAGAATTTCGCCTAACTTCGAAAAATCATAACTAATTCTAGAAAAATCGAACCGAGGATCCGTAAAATTTCCTGGAATCCTTAAGAAGTCTACTTTCGAGGAAAAATACTGGAACTTACCCATAACTCATGGAAAATTCCCAGTTTAATCATTTCAAACTGCTGCCCAGAATTTCGCACAGAAAACATAACCTAACTTCTGAGATTTTTATCTTTTTGCACAGAGCTTCAAATCACACACTCTTTATAGATTTAGAAATCCCTAGATGTCTACTTTCACCATGAATTTTCTCAGAATTTTAGAACATCATCTTCTTCATAAAATACCAACGTTTTTGCTGCTGACTTCAGAAAACACTAATCGATGAAACTTCGCCAGAGCTTCGCTATTTTGATCATAATCTTCCAAAATTTTTGCTATAACTTCTTCTTCATCAATTTTTCAAAATAAATACAGTGGAAACCTTAAAAACATGAAAATAAAACTATATTTGGAAGATTCTACTAGCATTTCTACTTTATAAACTAAGAACTCAAACTTAAAAACCAAAAGTTCTCTTACCTCTTGAAGAACACTTGCTCTTAGCTCTTGAAACTCTTCCACTCACTCCCTCACACTCTCAATTTCAGTCTAGGCTTGTGAATTGATGAGGAGATTGTGTTGTTAAGGTCCTCTATTTATAGCCAAAGGGTGGTTAAACATCAAGCAACTTTTCTTTAATCTTGACCATCAATTATTTACTTGGGGTGGAGGTAAAAATCCTATCCCTTCAGCCCCCCCCTTGACCGTCCACCCTCCC
Organism: Acacia confusa; assembly: GCA_037074495.1. NCBI lineage: Eukaryota > Viridiplantae > Streptophyta > Magnoliopsida > Fabales > Fabaceae > Acacia > Acacia confusa. The sequence continues at coordinate 8,399,547 of CM073508.1, read as the reverse complement.
CCCTTGTCCATCAAGTTTTGCTTTGTCCCCAAGTCATGCCCCTTCTTCACTAAGTTACCTTAATTAATCCCAAATTCTAATTTAGTTAGGTGTACTTTGGTGTTTTACTTCAAAATCCAATTTCACTTTTGAAATCCTAATTTTGTGATTAGATTTATGGTGATTTTTAATTCCCAAAACACTTAGGTATGAATCTTAAAAGTAACCGAAAATAACTTTGGGAATAGCCAAGTTGAAACTCATAATTCACTGATCTTAAATATGTTCTTATCTTTAATACTTAGTTTCAATATTTCAAGATATGATTTATTTTCTATCTATTTCCACCTAAATAAGTAACAACTTCGTCTCCAAGCTAAACAACTTGCTCTTTAAGTTTTCTTATCTTCTCCCACAAGCAATTGACTTATGTGTTTGTATTATTATTACAACAATTTTCACTTCTTATTTCCCTAGCAATTCGTCCCCACTCCTATTTTATTTAATTATCCATTATGTTCTATTGTTCTCACATTTTTAAGAAGGAAATTCTTTCATTGGTCTACTTAGATTTTAGGATTAAGGGTTAATATAATTTCTTCACTCTTTATCTAGTAATTTTCGCCACTTTTATTAGTTAAAGGGAGAATTAATTAATTCTTGGTTACTATTGCTAATATAGTATTTTAGGGGTTACTAGACTTAATTACCAAGATTATAATTGATTATCAAACCAATTACAATCTTTGAAAATTCATTTGATACTTATATTGATCCCTCTTTAATACTTATTTGTTGATCTTAAATAGTCCCAAGACTAATTATGCCTAATTATGAAATTAACTTAATTAATAAAAATTCACTTGCCCCATAATTGGTTTTAATATTCACTAATTACCTAATTTAGAGACAACATACTCTCTAATATTTAGTTGCCTCGTAGGATTTATTATAACATCCTCAAAGTATTTTGTAACCCATAACTTCACTTAGGAATTTTTAGCTCTTTATTCCTCCTAATTTCATGAGAAATCACCCAAGGAAATAAGGTAATTATTCTACTAGTTTTGAGACCACATATTCACCTATTTTAATAGGTATTTTCTATCAACATATAGTGATTATGCTAAATAGGATTTTTGGGGTATTACAAGATTTTTGAAAAAAAAAATCCCCTCCCTCCTCAAAACCATCCACTGCCCCCGTACCCCCCCAGAAAAAAAAAACAAAATGGGGAGATTTAGAAGGGAGGGGATAGAACCAGGAAATCGGGTCAAACCCGTTTAGCCCCTGGCCTTTCAAAGGTCGGACATAAAATTTGAAAAGATAAACGAAATTGGTCTTGGAGGACCGGCCCTGTAGGGCCTCGGGCCTGCATATACTTTTTTAATTGAAGTTGAAGTTGGGCTTAGGTGCTTAAAAATATGATATTTTTACTCATGAGGCAGAGTCTATTATGGTTAGTGAATCACAATCAAATATCTTTGAGATTGATAATAGTGATGAATAAGATGTGTTTGTCATCTGCTGTTAGTGGCATGCTTCTTATATTTTATGTGTTTCATTTGTGGACAGTAGTTTGTTTTTGATTACGAACTGATGAATTGATTGAACCATATTTTTATGTGATTTTTCATAGTAAATTGGGATTCTTAATGTATTTTGTCGTAGTTGTTGAGCTTAAAATGCATTTCTTATGATAAATTAAGATTAAGAGTAAATACATGAAATTAGGATTAAAAAGGGCAAAATTGTCAAAGAAATTGTAATTATTCTTAATCATTGATTTTCATGAGAATATTTGGTGTTAGATTAATTATTTTCATTATAGATGCCTAAAAAGATTAGATCAAATTTGAAAATGGAAGTTTGAATTTAAATTATGAAAGTTTCTGACTTTGCAGTTTGGTCCCTCAAGAAAACCTTTTCACTTTTGCAAATAGGTCCCTGGTCAAAACTTGCGTTTTGACCAGGGAGTAATGACCTGATGGAAGACGTGGGACCCACGGGCAGCTAGAGAATTCAGCAATGAATATTAAAAACGCCAGGAACCATTAATTAGGGGGGGGGGGAGATTAGAACGGAACGAAGAAAAAAACAGAGTGGCGGCTGGAGTTTGAGAAAGAAAAGAAAAAAAAACCAGGAACGGGGGAGAGAGCTGAGAGCTGGAAAAAAGCGATTGTAGGCTGAAGGATGGAACGAGGGCGGCTGGAGGATTCAGAATCGAAAAAAAAAAAAGAAAACGAAGGAACGGACAAGAGAAGAAGAAGAAGAAGGGAGCGCCGAAACCAGAGACCTGAGAGTGACGATAGAGAAGGAGGGAACCTCACTGAACCAGTCTTCACCTTCCTCCTCATCATCTTCTTCACCGGACTGAACTGAAGAAAGAAAGAAAATCCAGATTCCGGCGAAGCTTATGCAGATTCCGGCGAGTTCTTGAATTTTCCGGCGACTTTTTCCAGATTCCGGCGAACTTGCAATTTTCCGGCGAAGATGATTAATTTGATTTCACTTATTTTTCTGGACTGTTTGGTAGCTATGAGTGGCTGAATTTCTCTGATCTTGGTGATGAAGACTTGTTTCTTGAGCTCATTGGACTACATTAGGGGAGTTTTATCTATCTTACTATTAGTCTAGGATTATATATTTGAATTGCTAAATTTTGATATATGATTCTGGAACTGAGATTAATGGTAATTATCTCTGTTAGTTTGATATTTGTAGTTGAGATTGGATTTTGTAGTGTGATTTTTATATGTGAATGAATTTCTTTGTGGTTTCAATGAAGCTATGTTGATTAGCGTGGTATTGTCTAATTAATGTGGTTGATTTGTACCCTTTTGAGGGACTGTTTAGTACTCAAATTTAGAAGTCTCATGTTGCATAATTCCAATTTCAATTACGCATTAAGTGGGCTCGAACAATCTCTCAAGGGATAGTAGTTAGCTATGGTTATAGGAGCTACTATTAATTGGGAGTATTGGACTCAAGTGGTATCTTGAGGATTTTCTTAAGACTTAATGAATTTTAACTCCCATAATCTTTTAAGAGCAAGGATAGTCATTTCTTCATTACCAAGAGCATTCACCATTAAATTTTCTATCCAAAGTTTTTTTTCGTTATTTCCAAAAAGACTAAAAAATATAGGAATAGTTTCTTTATTTTTCTTATGCATTTTAATTAGAGAAAAACTTATTTAGGAACCCCAAATTTCTAACCATGTTTATATCACTTAGTTTATCTTAGGAAATACAAAATAAATTTGGCTCCTTGATTAAGAGAACGATCCCGAGTTAATTGCACTGTATTGCACTTAATTTGTGGTAAATAGTGATTCGACCCCGAGGCGACTAAGGGTGAGGCGAATCATGAATGTGTTTATTTGTTGGATAATTTTTGTTGTTTGGATATTAATGTTGATAATATTTATTTGATAAATTAGAACTTTAATTGTTGTATTTTACTAATCATACTTTTTTGGAAAAAAAACGTACAAAAAATAGTTAAAATTCAGAATAGTTATTTTCCGCGCCCTGGAGGGCCAGCCTTAGCCCTAGTGCTCTCGGGCCGGGCTTCGCGCGAAAAACAGATGTTTTTCTTCTTCTAGGCTCTGGAGGGCCGGCCTTGTTAGGCCCTGGCCCTTCAAGGGCCAGTTGTGGAAGGCCAGGCCAGCCCTGATTCCCAGCTCTAGGAGGGGAAAACAATTTGCTCCATTGGACTAAATTGTCCTTGTGTTGTTTTTTTTTTTGGTAACCCCATAATTGTCCTTCGATTTGCCTTCTCCTCTCTCTAGCCTCCAGCTTGGATCCTAGCTATTCGACTGATCAAAGTCCACTTGTTCATGGTAGTGGTTGTTGACTTCATCAGAGTAGGAGAAGGAGGAACTGAACAAGTTGTTCATGTTGGAGGCTACAGAAGACGAAGGATTTTCGAATGAAAACACGTAAGGAATGGGAGAATCTCTATCCGAATGAATCACAATATAAGCAAATAAAAATGGTACTCTGAGGAGACTAGTCAAATAATTGTATCAGACAGGGGTTGTAAAAGAAGAAATGCATAAAGGGTTCGGCACAATGCTGATTCAACCATTTCATTTTTTTCTCGCCAAATATTAAAATCCCTCTTATACCATAAGGGTGAAGTTGACAAGGTGAAAATAATTTCTCTCCTCCCCTCCTAAACCAAACAAGTAACAATAAAATCCCTTCCATCCTCTTCCTTCTAACTAATCCAAATAACGTAATATTAAAATCCATCATATCTCCTCCCCTCATTTAAAATCCTTTACATCCCATCCCTATGTCGAACCAAACAGACCCATAGAGCACTGCGACAGCACCTCAGAGACCTAACCCTTCCCACACACCTCTCCTTCTCCATCGATCTTTCCTATCGACAGTCTCTACTTTCACCACCATTCCGGCCGCAACCTATCTAATTGGAGAAGACGGCCAGACTTGGAGAAATAGTTAGAGTGTTGATGAAGCCTTCTTCAAGTTAAGAGTTGAGTTTCAGAAAATAACACTGTTGAGCAAGATCGGACCTTCCTCCTTCTATACACAGTGAGTTGATCCTGAGAGCATGACCTAAACAGAAAAATAAAAATAAAGAAGAGAGGAGCGCCGCAGGGAGCTTTAAGACATCAGGAAAGAGCTTCAGATCAGCCGAGAGTTCATTGTTTTTTTGTTTTTTTTTTCTATTTTGCTATAATCTTTTTTCGCCTTTACGGTTAGTTTTCCTCCTCCATACTAATCAGTGGTGGAACCAGAAAATACTTTTAGCCCGGACCAAAAAAATAAATATGTTGAATTATTTACAGAATAATATCGCATAACATTAAAAAAACAAATAAATAATAACCAACAATTATAAATTAGAACAAGATATAAGATGATAATATTTTCAATAGGTATCTTAAACAAGAATTTTACTTTCCTTTTACAGCTCAATGAGTAATGAACCAAATATTATACTAAAGATATCACAAACACAATCATAATAATCATATGTATAATGAAATTTAATAAAATTAACACTTAAATACGCATTCCACCTACCTCAAAACAAAATAATTAGAGAAAATAAAATAAATATAATATGAACCCCAAAAAAATATTTTAAAAAAACATAAAGATCTAATTAAATTTCAACTAAGCAAATAACCTATTATAATCTATTTCTTAAAAGAGAAATTCATTATAAAATCATAAGACAACCAAATAATAAATCCAAACTGATTAAAATTAGTCATTAATCATTCTCTAAATATATATAGTTATCTATTGTAAAAACTCAAAACTCTGCCAAAATCATAATCCCAAAATTTTTACTAATCAACACAATATTCCCCTCATTAGCAAAAGTAAAATACGTAGAATAAAATATTTAGCTGGGGCCAAATTATTGGCCAAAATAAAATATTATATGATACATATATATAAATACATAAGATAAAAAGAAGGCCAGCTAGGGCCAAGGCTCGAGCTGGCCAGAACTGGCTCCGCCACTGATCCTAACCATTATCCCTTCCTCACTCAAAGACCATACCGTGATTTTATAGCAGCATTTTTGCAATTTTCGACGAGTCTTTCTAGATTCCGTTATATATTTAGATTTTCTAGTTTCAGAAGTGATTGTATATGATTCTGGAGTTGAAATCAATATTAATTTTATCTATGTTGGTTTGATATTTGTAGTAGAAACTGGATTTTATAGTGTGAAGATTATATGTGTTTTGAATTTCTTTATGGTTGTAATGAAATTATATTAAGTAGAATGTTATCATGTAAGTAATGTGGTTGATTTGTGTTTTTGAGAGGCTATTTAACACTCAAAAATTAAGAAGGCTCATGTTGCATCATTCTTATTTCAATTGTATTTTAAGTGAATTTAAACAATATCTCAAGAGATAGTGGCTAACTAAGTTTGTAAGAGATACTATTGATTGAGAATACTAGATTCAAATATTATCTTAAGGTTTTTCTTGAGACTTAATAAAGTTTTAACTCCTACAACCTTTTTGTGCAAGAATAACAACTTTTTTCCATTACTAATAGCATATATCCATCATTCATATTTTCACTCACAATTTTAACATTTCTTGATTATTTTCCAAAAAATACCAAAAAGAGTATATGATATAGCTTTGTTTTCATGAATTTTAGCTTGTAACACCCCAATTCATACTACTCAATATGCATGTAAACATGTAGTATATATGAATATCATCATAGTAAAGCAATAGAGCGTATGTGTTGAGTAACTACTGATATATATACATGCTACAAATTTAAACTAACTGCGGCATATCCAGTCGGTATAATAACGGTACAATAATCGGAATATTTAAATACTAAATATCTTACAGTATAAATACAGTCCAAAATAAAAACTTTAGCTAAGTCTTCACACGTGCATCTTACCCTTTATATCGGCTTCTCCTAATCCTCTAGATCCTGAAGCTAGGATCAAGTCTGAGATTCAATGCCCATTGAATCTTAGATAACAGGTAACCTCATGTTCAAGTAATAACAATATATATGACAGATATTCATTACATTAGTAAACAACAATACATAGCACACAATAGATGTATGTCAACAACAATAACAATACATAGCACACAGCACATGCATGTCAATAGTGTTTGCACCAACCAGTACCACAAATTTACGTGTCCTTAGTACTAGAAAAACATACAAATAGTATTATCAAGACTATAACTCGTATCGAGTTGTTGAATCCACAACTAAACTGGATGTAAATGAATATATGACCTAAGACCAAGTCTTAGCCACAATGTATGGCCCAAGACCTCGTATTGTCCATCATTCAACATGAATCAAACAATCATATATAATCATACAAGACACATAAGAGTTAAGGTTTCAGTATGCGTCCATACCTATTTCTGCTTGGTACGATTCTCTTTCTCAGTATTGATTCCCAACTTTTCTGGATATCCTATAATACCATTATCACATTATGATATTATAATGAACACCATATATCTTAGAATGATATCCTAAGATGTATTCTTGGAACTATTGAGCTTTTTACTCCTGGTGGATTTATTTTTCTAATTTTCCTTAAAAACGAAATTCTAACATTTCTGCCCAAATTTTTCACTAACTTTGAAAATTCATAACTAATTGTATAAAAATAAAAATGATGTGAAACCAAAGCCAAAGTTTCCCTTGACAAGTCTAGTTTTGGGGACATATAACGCCTTTCACTTGAAATATCAAAATCATTCCCAGTTTTAGCTTCTTTAACTACTGTTCTAGTTCCCAGTTCAAAGATATGAACTAACTTGGAAAATTCACATATTTTTGTAAACAGTCCTAAAAATTACATGTTATATATGGATGGAAAGCCCTTCATGTCTGTTATATATATGAAAAATTTTAGAATTTTTAAACAGAATTTGAATGACCAAAACCCATGTATAACAACCACTGTTCAGATTAACATCCAAAAAATAAGGCTTAACTTCCAAAATTTTTATCTCCTTGCACAGAGCTTGAAACGTTACAAATTTTATATCAAAAGAAATCCCTGGATGCATACTTTCTTCCTGGAAAATTGTATGATTTGTAAAAATCATTTACCCCATAAAAATACGTCCTCATAGTGACTAATTCTAGAAAACTGAAATCTAGGATTTTTCTCAATTAACTTTCACCACTTGGATCTTTTGACTCCAAAAATTATTTCCCAACATGTTTTCCACTCTATTTTTCATTTTAAAAGCAATAGAGACTTCCAAAATTAAAAGGAAATTTTTCCTACAATTTCCTAGATTAAACTCCTATATTTACCAAAATATAAAAGCTTAAGCTTAAGAACTTACCTCTTGAAGTTCTTGCTTCTTCTTCACCTTGCTCCTATGATTTTTCTCTACTAAAATCAGCTGCTGAAATGAGTTTTGGTGTGAGGATTAAAGAGGTGCAACACCCCTATTTATAGCAAAATACCAATGGTTCAAATGGTAGTAGTCATGGAATTTCAACTTTGCTTCTTTCCCTCCATCCATTGGATCGCCATTGCACTTTATGAAATTCCATCCCCATCATACACCTCTTGGCCGACCACTCCTCTTTCTCCCTAGCCTTAGATTAATTTTCCAAGTGTTGATAATCCCATGATCAATGGTTTCCATTTATTGATTTAATTACAAGAGGATTAAGCCAATTTAGGTGCTTAATTTGGACTATTGGATGGCATTACATGTGCACAAATCCTAGCCCTTAATTGTAGTTACAATTGTTGACTTTTCAAAGGTGATTAGCAAAGTTTGATTAGCTTCTTAATCAAGTGCTTATATGCTTCTTAATTATCATTGCCATTGGTTACTTTAATTGTATGAAGGCTTGAGCTTAATTCCATGGTTAATCTTCCAAATCACTTGGTCCTCCTTGCTCCACATGCCCTAGATGAAAATGTGGACTTTTGGGCATCAATATTAAGCTTTAATATGTGCTTAATCTCCTTTTTATTGCAAATATCTTAGGTTAATTGGTTTGCTAATTAATTCAAGTCATTAGAGCATTATTAGCTTTTTAATTTCATCTCTTAGGCCCTAGCTATTTTTGAAAATAATAGCTCATTTTTAATGATTTAATTATCTCTAATTATGTTGCAATTAATCTTCAATTATTGCAAGCTTAGGTGCCTTTTAGTATTTACTAATTGCTTTAATTTAATTAAGTTTTTCCATTGCTTATCTTGCTCTTTTTGATAGGCAATTATTATCATTTTATGTGATTTTTATATCATATTTTATTTCCCTTATATATAATCTCAAAACCTATCATTTAATTATAAATTTTATGAAGAAATTGGCCCAAAATTATAATCACTAGATTACATTATTTTGAGATACATATTCACCTTCATTTAATATTAATTATTCATCAAAATAAAGATCTATGATGAATAGGAATTTTAAGGTATTACATATCTTAGAGAAAATCAATTTAAAAAAAAACTCATTTTAATCACATTTTTAACACTTAGTCTAATCTAGAGAATTCAAAATAGAAGGATCCTTTCAAAAACGATTCCTAATTGTTTGTACTATATTACATTTTAATTTGTGGTACAATTTGTGATTTGACTCCAAGACGGATAAGGTTTTTGTCAAACCAGCCTTTCCTCTTTTCAATAAGACATAATATCGATATATATCCCGTAGATAATTATATGTTTGATGTGTTGGTAATTATTAATTACAAGTATCAAAATTAAAAATATTTCGTTCGTTTTAGAAAATGACAATGAGGTATTGAGATATTCTTTTTTTTTTTTATCGAAAGCTAAATATATATTAATACTTGAGACTGATATAATAGATGAAAAACAAGTACAAACAAAACAATCTCAAATACAACCAAATAAACCAGATACAAAAACAGCCAAGAGTACATAACAGATTTAAGAGTAGAAGAAAATTCATAAACAATAGTGGTCTCCTCGATATCCAAAGTTAGAAGTGACGACAAAGGAAGTGTTGGTCGTAAAACCCACTTCGAATGGCACACATCCTTATAAGCATTAGCTGCAATTAGAGCAGCTATACAGACATCTCATATTGGAGTAAAGAACCTAGAAAACCCAACCTCAGAAAGAAGAAAACCCATAATGTCCTAAATAAAACTTCTGCTCCTCTGATCAAGTAGAACCGATGACCTTGACCACACACCAAAAAACACCTCTTTAAATCTTCCCCCAATAACGCAGATCCAATCTACCAAGAGATAATCAGATCTAATAACGTTCAAACAGTCATCCAACCAAGAGGATTTGAACGCATATCTTACAGACTTGTTTATTTCCTTAGACAAAAACACCACCATAAAACCCAAAACCACAAAAAAAGGAACAAAAAATAGATAAATCTCACATCCCAGATCAGATCTGGAGAAAGAGAGGAGAAGACTCGCCACAAGGACAAGAGAATGTCACAACCAACAAAACTCAAAGCGAGAGGACCGCAGATGCCAAATCTAGACTCCAAACTACACCTCTGACTTGTCTGTGACACAAAAGTAGGCTCGCCGGTGGCTTGTTCATCACAAGCCACCGTCAAGAGGGTGAGATGCAGAGGGAAGCGCAGGAGAGAAGAGAGAAAAAAAGGGGGGGGCAGCTAGGGTTCCAAACACATGAGGTATTGAGATATTCCAACCTAGCCAAAGTCTCAAAAAGTAAAGGCCTATTCTTAATAAAAGCTTATTAATAATAATTAAACCACGATTTTACCAAAAACAAAACTGATAGTCTTGCAAAGAGAAAATTTTTGAATAGTGGGACTGAAAAGTAAAGTCTTATCTTTAGGATTAATTAATAATTATTACCATTAATTAAGCTCTTGTATAGAAATAACTAATCATAATAAATCATTAATTTTCTATGAAAAGGATATAAATAGATTGGTGGCTATGTATCCCATCTTTATGCTAAGATCTCTCATCCTTTATGTCATTGTCTTGATCATTGGACTTAATCGTTCATATCACTTAATGTATATAATTTGGCATTCATTATCAATCGAATGAGTACTTAATTACCATTAAATGATGACGACGTTATGAAAAGACTAATTCATGCAAAATTAGTTTGAGCTTTATAACTTACTGGCTTGATTAAAATTGTTTTACTTTTCTTAATGGCTTTATTGCGCGCGCGCACACACAAGGTAATAAAAATGGGAAAAAAAATTAACAAAATAATAAATAATATAATAAGAAAATTACTTAAATGGTAGTTTTACCAACAACAAAAAAGTACTTAAATAGTATATTATGCTGACTGGTGAAGGTCGGCCTCATCTTTAAATTCCTTCGAGATAGAACTTTTTTCCCCCTTTTCTGAAGCGGCATTAACTTTTATTGATGATATATTTAACTATATATGCCTTTGTGATTGCGAAAAGGATATAAGAATAAAAGGTTTTGAATTTAGTGTGCATTTTCATATGCCATAATGTTATTTTGAATTTAATTAGTAACAGCTTTTAAAGACTTCAAGCTAAATAAGAAATATAAATAATACATATTTTTTTGCTAAAAAAATATACTACATTTCTTATTACAAGTTCATTGTTTTATCTTTCAAATAAATATTTTTATTTTAAGAATAATGAAATAGTTGTTTCTTTTCTTATATACGAAACCAAACAAGTCTAAGTCTAACGCGTCTTATTTCCTTGCGGCATAAAATATTTAAATTTTTTATGTTGTCCCATCAATTAATTTTGTCATAACTATGTCTTTTATAGAATAAATCCCTAAACGAATTTCTAGTTTAAATTTGGGGGACAAATAAATCAGTTTAATTTCATGTTGGCATTAAAAAATTTTAAATTTTCAATATAGTGCCAAAGTCTCTTAATAAGGAGATATGTAACTAATTGGTTAAAATCTGAAAGATTAGTGACAAATTATTATATAATTATATATACTTATTACTAAATTGTGGAAGATGAGTGTCAAATCCCGACAACGATATATATTGGTTAAACAAGTCTTATTCAAATTTCTATATTAAGAATTTAAATATCAATATTTGCATTTGTAAAATTTCCATATATTTGTGTCAAATTTTGAAAGTTTTGTGGAAAATTATTGCATCTCTATATGTGAAAGGTTGGAATATATATATCAATTGACAAATTGTCACATGTAACAGTGTTAATTTTTGAAAAGTCATTGCGAAATCTTATGCCTGTAAGATTGAACAAGTGTTTTTAATCTTTCATGTTATAAGTTGGAAAATTAATTACAAAGTTTTCACATTTCAATGTTATTTAAAGAAATTACAACTGTCAATTAACTAATATATATAGTTATAAAGATTTAGCACTTATTTTCTATAGCTTACTATTGACTATGTAATAATTTAAAATTATTTTTTACTTTTAATATGAAGTTTTTAGAGAAAAGGGTAATTAACTAGTCCCTCAGTGCCCATATATAGGTCTTTTTAATCAAATTACATGATTCTAAAAAATAGTTAAAATTAGTTTAAAGTAATGAATATGGAAGAAATATTTCTTTAGAAAAAATTCCCTTATTTTTGAATGAGAAAAAGAGAGTGATAACATGAAAATGGTGAAATAAAATGTACGAGGGAAAGATGATGTGAAAGAATAATGTGAATGAGTTAGCATTTAAATTAATGCCATGTATGAAATTCATTGAGGGTAAAATGGAAAAAGACATTTATTATTTAGACCAATTTAAATGAGACCTTATAAAAAGACAACCCCATTAAAAAAAAAGGACCTTATATATATAGGATGGAAGAAGTACTTTCATTTATGATTATCATGACTTTTAATCTTTACTGAAATTTTAAAATTTTTATCCCAATTTGTTTAAAATTAAATAATGAATTGGAATCAAAGGGTCATTCCCCCTATTTCTTCCTTCGATCCTAGATATAAGTTAGATAAAAAGTATGTCTTAATTTGGTTTTAAATATGAGATCTTTGTCTAATTTATCTTCCTAAGTTATAATTTTTCTTATAGTATCTTTATTGATAACACATGATAAAGAAATTTTTATTAATAAATAATTATAATGCATACAATTAAAAAGATTGTTACAGAGAAACCAATAAACATTTGTTGCAAATAACAAACCTAATCAATTTTATTAATATCTCTAAATTTGTTACCTAGTGGTTATATTATGTAGTAGTATTTTTATCATTAGCATATAGAGTACAAAAGTTATAAAAAGTATACCAACACTATTTACTTTGTTTCGGAACCACAAACATCTACGAAAGTCTTCTAAATTACTTTTTATTTGTTTTCTTCTTTCAACCACTAACTTCCCTCCTCAACCCCATCTTTGGTTGGTCACTGCCCAAGTGCGCCTATATCTATGTCTGTATAATAAATGTTCACTATAGGAGTACTAATTGCGTATTCAAATTCTATTCCTTTTTTAATGTTCACATTTTTAGATTTGCAACTTCAAGTTTCACATTTATAGGAGTATTAATTAAATGTTGGGTGAGAATTATAGTTACAATGGAGGGCATAGTTGCGAGAGAGAGAGAGAGAGAGAGAGAGAGAGAGAGAGAGAGAGAGAGAGATATATATATATATATATATATATATATATATATATATATATATATATATATTACTTTTAACTACTTTCTTGATAAACAACAAATAGTTATTTGAAGCTTATATTATCTTTGATTTTTATTATAAAACATCAACTAACAATTCTCACAAATAATTAAAAACATAATTTTTTTTAAATTTAAGTGATTTCCAATATTACTTTTACTAATTATACTAAACTTTAATATCATCTTAATTATTAATCTTGCACACTACCTTTATTAAATACGGGCAAACATGAAAAAATTGATTTTTCTTAAAAAATAAACAAGTGTCTTATAAAAATAATCAAGAACACTATTTGTTAGTTCCTTACAATAATGGCTGCAATACCTGGATAATTATTATCTGGAATATTATGTTATAGTAATAAAAATGTCCATTAATGATTATTATGGTCTCAAAATATTGTATAATTAGTCTATTTTCAAAGGGAAATACTAAGAAAATTAAATGGAGTTTATTGCCAAAAATGTGGAAAAATACATTTTAGGTTCATAAAAAATTCTAAAAAGAATTATGAGAAATTTTAAAGGATATGAGAATAATTATTAAAAATTAGAAAGAGTATTGTTCTTCATTTAGACAATTTAATAAATTATTTCCTTTGAAAATAAAAATAAGAAAAATTAAAAAGTATTCTGGAACCAAAATTGACACTATGATTTTTAATATTATGCATGGTGCATAAAATACCAATGTCAGTAAAATAGTTGTGAGATAATAATTATTACTAATTAAGAAAATTGTCAACAATTAGTAAGTGATTAATTAGATAATTACTGGCTAATTGTTCAGACATAAAATAAAGAGAAAAAGGTGGAAATTAATTAAAATAAATATATATAAAAAATAAAAACGAAATTATGAAGAAAAAATAAAGAAAAAAATAAAATAGAAATTAAGAAAAATATCTAAGATATTTTGCAATTAAATAATATTATAATGGTAAAAAGCAAGTAGGATAAATAACCACGGATAGAAATAAAATGCTACCTAGAAAACCATGAACTAAGTTCCTAGAGTCAGAGTATATTATAGACAAGTGAATTTTTATCTCGAAATAGGCTGTCTCCAAAGTCATTTCTGTAACCGACGGAGTGATTTGGAGATCAGGATAAGAAGATATTTTGTAGAATTAAAGCAGATAGTTAAAATGAGAACTGATAGAAAATAATTCATAAACTAAAATCCAGGGATGAGTTGAGAAAAACCAGAGTATATTATTGATTAGTGGATTTTTATCCAGAAGTTGACGTTGGCAGACGAAATTTCCGTAACCAACAACGTTTGTTTGAAAATGTTCGGCAGGCAATGAAATATCCTTAATGGGATCAAAAATTTAGATAACCCAATTATCTTGAAAAAGGAAGAAAAGACCTTCAGGGCCTTGCTTCTAGAATTTTGAAATTTTCCACGATTACGCGATTAGGACACCGAACTGGGAGCTTTATTGGATGAAAGCCTATAAAGAAAGATGACATAAGCATGATGATGTCATCATTTTATCTTCTTGGGGGAGGAGGAGGTCGGCCAAATAGGTGGATGGCCAAGATAAACCCATTTCAAAAAATGTGATCCAATGGTCAGAATCTATCTAGACGAAGTTCAAAGAAATTACAAAAACGTCATCCGTTTTTTCTATAAATAGCCAACCATTTCATTTGAAATCCTCACACCAAAACCCTGTAACACCCTAAATTCCATGCTTGAAAATCGTGTCGGTTGACACTTAGTTTTGGGAAAGTCAACAGAGTTTGAGGTGCTACAGCTTAGAATACTGCGGAAACGGATAGCGTGCGCTAATATTTGGACAATGAGTATCTGATATAAAATGCCCAGGCATATGATGATTCCCCGACATAAGCTGGTATATTAAAAATTTTCCTGAAGGAATATTTATGTGATACAATCCAGAGCTTTGTACAATTACAATTCTTATATGGTAATCATACAATCTTCAACCAAGCTGTAGCTAGACTTGGAGCAATAAACCTAACTCAGTTAATCAAACAGTTTGGCCAGGTAGGTGTCTATCATGGGAGTCTCATCGAGTTCACGGCGACTTATTGACTGACCCACATAGACTAGCCCTGCCTTCGACACCAAACCGTTTGGGATAACCTTGTTAAATCATGCCAGAATGAATACTCAGAGGACGCTCTTCCGGCATTTGCTTTGACCGGTGACCCTTCCCAGCTCCGTCCACCGGTGCCTTTTCATGGCTCCATCTACCGGCACCTTCTCTATCCCGGTTTCTTTCCTGAACTGTTCATTAAGATTGAGGTCCAATGCCCATTGGACCTCAGGTAACAGTTAACCTTATGCTCAAGTATAACAGTATATGTATGATAGATATTCATTTACAATTTAGCATATAACTATACATAGCACACAGCACATGTCATAGTTCACATCACAACAATACCTCTACATAGCACATAGCCCATGTAAGGTCCATATAGTTTGCACATAAACTAGTGCCACGCCCCGGAGCGTGTCCTCAGTGCTAGGAAAACATCCATACGGCATGACCCAAGACCCAGTCTTGTCCACAACTATATGAATCATCACATCACATATAGAGCATACAAGCAACATAAGAGTTAGAGTTACAGTACGAGTCCGTACCTTTCACCGGGTAATTGTCAAACGTCTGACCTTTGGATCCGGCCCTGGACCTCCCGGATATCCTAATATATCACCATATTACTTAAAATAATATCCTAAGATATACTTCCACCTCTATTTACCCATCTACCCTTGGTGGGTTTGTTATTTACAACTTTGCTCTTACATTTATTTAAAAACTTAGCGCAGAGTTTTCTGGGCAGATTTTTTGGTAACTTTGAAAAATCATAACTAATTCTACAAAAATCAAAATGAGGATCCGTAAAATTCTCCGGAACCCTTAGGATGTTTATTTTTGAGGAAAAATATTCATTTTTACCCAGAATTAGTGAGTCATTACCAGTTTTTACGTTTCTCAACATTGCCCAGATTTTATTCCAGTAAAAATGGTTTAACTTCAACAATTCATATCTCCTTGACCAGAGATCAAAATGTTGCATATTTTATATATTTGGAAAGCCCTACATGTCTACTTTCTTTCTGGAAAATTTCATGATCTTATAACTTTATTTGTTACATAAAATCATAGCATCTTTTTCGCTGCCTGTCTAAGATTTAAGAACCGAAAATTCTACAACTTTCACAACATTAATCCATTGCTTCCCAAAAATTATTCCCTACTATGTTTTTACCTCTTCAGGCATTTTTCAATGCAATGAGGCCTAAAAACAAGTGTAGGAATTTATTTTCTAATTTTCTAGATTAAACTTGTAATACCCGGATAATTATTTACCTGGAATATTATATTGACAAATAATACCTATTAGAAATAGGTGAATTTGTGGTCTCAAAACTAGTGTCATAATTACCTTATTTCCAAAGGTGATTTCTCATGTAATTAGGAAAGATAAAGAGCTAAAAATCCCTAAGTAAATTTGTGGGTTATAAAATACCCTGAGAATATTATGATAAATCCTGAGAGACAACTAAATATTTATTAAAAATTAGAGAGTATGTTGTCTCTAATTTAGATAATTTATGGGATTATTTTCCTTGGAAAATAATAAGGCAAAATTAAATATCATTTTGGGGAACATAAATTGCCCCATGATTTTTAATATTTTGCATAATGCATAAATTATTAATATCAATAAAATAGTTGAGAGATAATAATTATTACTAATTAAGAAAATTGTCAACAATTAGTAAGTAATTAATTAGATAATTAATGGCTAATTGTCTAGACATAAGATAAAGAGAAAAAGGTGGAAATCACTTAAAATAAATAAATATATATATAAATAAAAACGAAAATTAGAAGAAAAATAAAGAAAAATAAAATAAATAAATATATGGGATAAGGATCAAGTTGGATCTTTTCATATAATAATAATTTAGAATTTAGACATGTGTTAAACAAGGAATATTATATTAATAAAAAAGATGAACAGGATAAATGAGAACCAATAGAAAATAATTCCGTTGCGAGAATCTGAGGATAAGTGGAGAGAAGTCAGAGTATATTATTAATCAGTGGATTTTTATCCCGAAGATGGCGCCAGCCGGAGTTATTTCCGTAACCGGTAGCGATTACCGAGGATTTTCGGCAGTTAACGGAATGCCCTTAATGAGAGTATAAGGCTAAGAGAACCCAGTATTCCTGAAGAGGAAGAAAAGACCTTCAGAGTGTCATTCCCGGAATTTTAAGATTTTACAAAATTTCGTGATCGGAACACCGAACAAGGACTTTATCGGTAGAAAACTTCTTGAGAAAGTTGGTGACATCACCTTGGTGACTAAGGATGACATCATCCTTGAGAGGTGTAAGGCCAAGATCAAACCACCCAGCAAAAGTGCGATCTAACGGTCGAAATTTAACTAGACAAAGTTCATCAAAATTACCAAAATGCCATTGAGATTTTCTATAAATAGCCACCCTCTCATTTGGAATTCTCACACCAAATCCTCTTGTGGATTTCGAAATTTGGGAGAGGAAGAAGGAGGAGGAGTCCGGGGGAAAATTCGTAACAAAGCTCTGAGTAAGTTCTTCGGTCCTTAGTCTTTATTTCGGTAGTTCTTAAAGTTTTAGAATAGACGTTGTTTTGATCTTTAATCTTCTAGTATATTTTAGATATCATGTTTTAGGATAGATATGATATTTATTTTGGGAAATATGTCAGAGTAAGAGATATGTTAAAATTCGGAAAGATTAGAGTCAAAGTATCGAAGTTCTGGCGAAATTCCGCCGATTAGGGGATCAGGGGCAAAATGGTAATTTGTACCTCAAAAGCCTGTTGTGATATCAAATATTGATAAATGTGATATTATCATTATAAGATATCAGTAATCTTGTACCACTGTCATTTCACTGTTTTCCGTCAAAAGTGCATTTTATCGTCGACGTACTAAACGCTCGTCAACGAAGGTACGTTCGCGTACTGTAACACTAACTCTGATGTTTATGTTATGCATATATGTGGTATGTGTGTTGTATGTTTAGAATGTTTGTACTGTGAAGTGCATATAAAGGTTAGAGGGTATCTGTAATGCTGGGAGCGATATGTCTGTATGCTGGGAGCGATATGTCTGTATGCTGGAAGCGATATGGTTACATGCTGGGAGCAATACATATGCATTTGTTATGATAGAAAGTTTGTTTGCTGTTGATGTGTGGTAAATGCTGTTCATATATTGTGTTTGTAAACATGAGGTTAATCATTACCTGAGGTCCGTATGCATGGGACCTCAGCTCTTAACATAGCCTCAAGGTCAGGAGAACCAGTGACTAAGGAGAGGGGAAAGCAGCATGCTTAGAGACCCGGCGGAAGACTTCCCGCTGTTGTTCTGGCAGAAGCCATCCTTTTGTTGTTGTACAGTCCTTTTGAGATACTCGGTTTTTTTACCGCTATTGTACCCCGCCAGACTTATGGCATTTTGAAATACAAATAACAGATATTCTTTCGCTCAAATGGTCTACTCTGATGGTTTGAAATGATTTTAAATGAAAAGTTAATTTATTTCCGCTTGTGAAAATTGGGATGTTACAAAACTAGCATTTATACTAAGAACTTATAAAAACTAAAGACTAGAAATTTAAGAACTAGAACTTACCTCTTGAAGACTCTTGAACTCCTTCCTCCTTCTTGCTTCACTCTCCTCTTAAACTCTCCAATCTTTGATATGAGTTTGGTGTGAAAAATGAAGAGAGGAGAGCTCTCTATTTATAGCCAATCCTTGGTTAACTTTCTAACAACTTTCACTTGATCTAATCCCTTAGATCTAACTTAGGAAGGAAATTAAAATCTCATCCCTACACCTATATATGAACATGCCACCTCCTCTCATTTTTCATACATATGTGCTCTTGTGATGTCATCTTGATGACATAATCAAGGCTTAGGTGTCATTGTTGACTTTTCAACACTAATTAGCAATTCTTAATTATCATGTTAATCAAGTGTTTCATGCTTCTTAATTATATTTTGCCATTAGCTAACTCAATTATATGAAGATTTAGACTTAATTACTTAAGATATTATTTCATTCTCTTTGGCTTAATTATTTTTAAATATAATTAGCCCTTTTTAATTTGTCTCTAATCATTTTGAAGAATTGTGCAACTAATCTGAATTAGTGCAAGCTTATTCTATTAAGGATATTTGTAATTTACTTAATATACCTCTTAATTATGCTAAATTAATTAGCAACACTCTTTATGCTAACCTTGACCCCCCATTGGTCATTAATATCAAATTAGGGGTTTCATATAATTAACTTTGGATATTCCCTTTTATTCATGTTTAAACAATCAACAATTAATTACTTATTTAATCACTTACTAATTGTTGACAATTTTCTTAATTAAGATTAATTATTTTCTCACAACTATTTTACTGAAATTGATAATTTATGTATTATGCAAAATATTAAAAATCATGAGGTTCAATATGGTCCCCTAATACTTTTTGATTTTTCTCCTTTAATTTTTCCAAGGTAATAATTTAATAAATTACCTAAATTAGGGACAATATTCTTCCCTATTTCAAATAAATATTTATTTGTCTCTTTATAATATTTTCAGGGTATTTTATAACCCATAAATATTTCAGGGACCTATTTGCAAATTATCTAATGTTTTAGGGACCCTTTTCGCACATTATTTAATCTTAGGAGAAATTGTTCTAATAATAAGGTAAATTCAATACAAGGTGTTTGAGACCTCATATTCACCTATTTTCAATAGGTATATTCTACCAATTTATGATATTTACCCTAAGTCAAATTTTAGGGTATTACAAACCCTCTTGGGGAATCTGAAATTTGAGAGAGAAGGAAGGAGGAGGAGTCTGGAGAAATCTATAGCGAAGCTCTGAGTAAGTTTCTCAGTCCTTAGTTTTTAGTTTCAGTAGTTCTTTCGGTAGTTATAGTAGAATTGCTAGGGTAGTCTCTAATTTTTTAAGTTAGCTTAGATATCATGTTTAAGAGTAAATATGATATTTATCTCAGAAATAGGTTAGAGGAAAAGTTATAGCAAAATTTTGAGAATTTAGAGTCAAAATAGCGAAACTCTGGCAAAATCCCACCAAGTAATCAAACTAGGGGTAAAATGGTAATTTGTACCTAAAATGCCTATTATGATCTTAAATATTCATATCGGTGATATTATCCTTATAGGATATCTGAAATCACGAACCGCTGTTCCCGCTGTCACCGCTGTTGTACCGCCGTAATACCGCTGTCAAACGTGCCAAAATTCGACGAAAGTGCAAGATATCATCAACGGAGGTACGGACGCGTATTGTAACCTTAACACTTATGCTGCTCATATACGTATATGTGATAGACATGTTTATATATTGAGGCTATGTCTAGGGTTGTCAGTTATACATACAACTTTATACGGGTTATAGTCTTGATAACGTCGTTGGGTTTTCCTAGCGCTGAGGATACGATGGGCCGTCGTGGCACTGGTTATGTGCAGACATGTTGTGGGACTTTACATATTGCTTTATGCTTATGTTCTGTCAATGTTGTGATCATGCATCTGCTGTGTGCTTATGTAGTGATTTATTGCTGTTATGTGTTATGATTAGCTGCTGTCCATATACTGTTTTATTTGAGCATAAGGTTAACCGTTACCTGAGATCCAAATGGAAATTGGATCTCAGCTGTAGCTTCAGGTTCAGGCGAACCAAGGAGTGGAGATAGGGGCAGGCATACGATATAGGATGCAAGACGAAGTTTTTATGTTTCTAGTTTATGTAATTGTCTTCTTTTTGGTATTGGATGACTGGATTAGAACAATTACACTGTGATTATATATCTTTAAGGTTCAGTTACTCACTTGCTAGAATGCTCGACTCTGATCACTAGTTTTTTTAAAAAAAAATTCCGCTGTTTTCAAATGGGATGCTACAATGGCCAGAGGGAGTATTTAGGGATGGAGGGAGTACTAGTTTTTGTCGAAATCTTTTTTTAAAGGAAAAAAAAACCCCAAAGAAAACCTAACTTTAATATCACTTATTATTTAAAAATGGGAAATGAAAACCAGAAATAGGAGAAAAAAAAACTCATGCTCAATTACGAGTGGAAAAAACAACATTTAAAAGATTATGTTCGGTGGGTTATCCCCATCTAAGGCTAAAAATGTTCAAATTAAAATTTAGGTTGATACAATCTTTATTTCTTATAGTTTATTGTCATTTTAGTTTTAGTCCTAAAAATTTTAAATATGTGATTTTAGTCTCTTAAGTTTAGTTTATTCCATTTTAGACTGTTAGTCCCTAAGTTTCAAAAGGATTTGGAGTTAGAGTTGACACCATTAATTAAGCTTATGTGGCACTAACAATATTAAACACGCTTATATTGATGCTGATTAGGCAAGCTGAGGTGGACAAATAAATTCTAAAGCTTAGGGAAAAAAAACTTAGACGCAGCGCACAACACAAAGGACAAATGAAAGGGGAGATGGGGGTTAGGTCAGAGGCGAACCCACTTCCATTTACGCCGAAGCTGGATTGGCGATCACTGGACTTGTGGAACTAGCCAGCTTCACAGGCTTGAGCGAGGAGAAAATCTTTGAGGGATTGAAGGAAATGGGGGTTGAAAATGAAGTCCGCTTAACTGATTGACATGAATAGAGGATCTTTTTGCGGACTATGTAGAAAGTGTTGGGGAAAAGCATTTTGCTTTCAGGACCTGAAAAACTTGCAGAGCCAAAAACCTCCGCTTTAGATTCAAAATGGGATCAATGGTTTTCAGGATCCAAGCATGGTTCTGTCATTTACTGCTCTTTTAGAATCGAATGCGTTTTAGAGCTTACTCAACTCGAGAATTGTTGCTGGGTCTTGAACTATCAGGTATTTTACCATCATTTGTAATCTTGAACGAGCCATGAAAGAAGACAAGGTTCAAGAAGAAGAGAGCATTGGTGTGATATAATTATGGTTTTATATTCTCTTTTCTTTTTTATTATATAACATCTTTTAAAAATATAAGTTTACAATTTTTTCTACCTCGCCTTGTCCAGTCAGCACCCACATAAGCATATTTAATGATGTTAGTGCCACCTAAGCTTAATTAACCATGTTAACTTTGGTTATAAGTCTTTTTAAAACTTCAGACACTATTAATTTGAAACGATGTAAGCTTATGAGATCAAAATCATCTATTTAAAATTTAAGAGACTAAAATCAAAGTAATTTTAAATTACAAGAACTAAAGATGGGATTAACGCTTAAAATTTATTTATACTACGGAATATACTAAATATTATGCTTTGACTTATCCTATGGACCATATTTTTAGCAATAAATTTTGATGGACATTAAGAGAGCAATGTGTCCTTTATTTACTTGATTATTATTCAAAATGGGCAACTTTCCCTCTTCCCTTTCCCTACCAAGACAAACGCAACTCTCTCCCACATAGACCATTTGTTTCCATGTCCCATTATAATAATTATTATTATTATATGATTTGACTTATCTTATCTTCTCTCTCTCTCATTCTCGTTTTGAGCCAACCAAATTGATACCCCCACCACGGCCAATTAATTCCTTCATACTCAGTCAATCTTATTTATAATTAGTGCTTCATTTTGTTTTTTTTGTTTTTCCTTTTTCCTTCTAATAATGCTATCGACTTATATTGATCATTAGCTAGCTACCTACAAAAACTGACCATTCAAGCAATACACTACCAAATATATAATATAATTCAACAACAATACTACATTCCAAATTTAACTTTCAGAAGTTTCTAGCCCACTTGCACACTACTGTTGTGAGTATCGCTTACATCAAACAATCCTCCGCTCTTAGGCGCACAAACCTCAACACACGATAGTGCTTCGTTGAAATGCTTTGCTTTGGTCCCAAGGTACTCATTCCACGTCACCGGCCTGTACAACGCGGGCCGGCTCGGGCCCACTAGCTTGGCATGCGGTGAGATCTTCACATTCCCTGGGGGACCATACAAATACGCCACTGACAACCGCTGCCGGGTCCGGTTCACCACTGCCCGGTGGAGCACACTCCGGTATAGCCCGTTTGATAAAATGTGAAGCAGATCACCGATGTTCACAACCAACGCACCAGTGATTGGCGGCACTGTCACCCACCCCATGCCTTCACGGAAAACCTGCAAGCCACTGATGTTGTTTTGGTGTAAGATGGTCAAAAGGGTGGAGTCGGTGTGGGCCGCGAGACCCATGGCTCGATCCGGGTCAGGGCAAGTCGGGTAAGAGTTCAATTGCAAGGCAGCAGAAGCCCCGTTCAAATCACCTCTTGGGCCGGCCCATTGAAGGTCCTCCATTGATATACCAAGAGAGGCCATTAGGAGCCATATTAGCTTCCCCGCGAGTTTTTGCATCGCTTCTTCATATCGTTCGACAATATCACTGGACAAACAGAGAAAAACATCGTTGAATAATTGTAGCAACGAGATCTATGAATCAGTAGAGTCGTGAACAGTACAAGATTGTGTTAGATTTTTTTTTTTTAAAAAAAAATCTCGTGGGTGGGTGGGTCCACATATATAGCTCTTATTGTAGTCTTCGCTAATTATGCGTTAGGATAAGATTTTTTTTTTGCCAGGTATAGAATCATCATCGTTGCAAAAGTAATAGCAAAATTAGAAAAAAATTCGAAAAATTTGAAATTAAGCGGTAAAATAACCAGAGAGAAGCACGTGCACGAGGGAGAGTGAGCATAGTGTTAATATTACTGCAGAACAGTACTAATTAATTATCTTTTTCTTTTATTACCAGTATTTAGTGTAGTCATCAGGCCAGAGTTGGCGAAAATGGTGGAGTGGAGATCCGACAATAGTGAATCCTTCGGACCACATGAGTTTGGGGAAGAAGGAGGAGATGCGAGCGCGGCCGTAGCCAGAGACACCGTCGGGGGAGCGAGCGGCACGGAGCTTGTGAGCAGGCTGCAGGGAGAAGAGGTTTTTGCCGGCGAGCTCAATGTCGCGGAGAAGGGCGGAAGGGATTCCGTGGTTGACGATCTGGAAGACGCCCCAAGATTTGCATGCACGGCCAATAAAAGAAGATGCATTAGGATCATCAAGATCAACAACAGGAACCCGATGATCAACCGCGTCATCGTGGTGGTGGTGGTGGAGGGAATTGTCAGCGGTGGCAGCAGAGGAGGATGACCATGCGTAGGAATCGGGAAGTTCTTGGAGAGAAGTGAGGTCAGGGTGCTTCTGGTGAAGAAACATGGGGTGGCTTCGAAAGGCGTCAGAGAGGGAAGGCATGGTTGAAGAAGAAGATAATGAGATTAAGTTTATGAGCGCGAGAGAGTATTTGGAAATAATGAATGAGTGGGAAACTGTGGCTAGTGGAACAAGTACTTGAAACAAAACATAGGACCTTGGGAAGAAAGATAAAGATGAGATGAGGTGTGTATATATCATTGTGCCTGCTGAGTATATATAGAGATGATGGCCTACATGGTGACAAGCATGCCCTTAATTACCACCGCCCCGTGTACACTCTCACACCTTTTTCTTGGATAATTAATCACAATTCACACATGATTTACATAATATTAAACAATAATTAGTGATACCAGTCGGGTTCTTAATTCAATTATGAAAATTTGTTAAAAAAAAAATTAATGAAACTTTGTGTAGTAAAAATTAGGATTTTAAACTGTCTAATTAGTAATTAGGTCCATGATTTGTCCTTCTCCCTTGTTTTCTTTTGGAAAAAATTCCTTAAGACTTTGTTTAGATGGAGTAAAAATTGGGAGAAGAATAAGGAAAACAATTTTACAAAGTAAAACTTTCTCTTCCCATCAAAACTAATTAATGATCACAAGAGTGCGCACATGTGTGTGTACATGTATATAAGAGTGTGTGTATATATAGATGTACACACACACACACACATATATATATATGAGATTAATGCTTCTCATGTTGTAGGAAAAAAATTATCTCATGTCACACACACATGAAATGGTGGAACCCACATATACATATATTAATTCATATATGTATATATAGGTCCCATCATTTCATGTGTGTGTAGGAAATTTAGTTTTCTCATACAACATGAGAAAACTAAAACCCCACACACACACACACACACACACACACACACACACACACACACACACACACACACACACACACACACACACACACACACACACACACACACACACACACACACACACACACACACACACAAGTACGTACGTACGTATACATATACGTACATATGCATGTTCTGATAATATCACTGGTATCCGATACCTTTTTTAGATTTTATTATCAAGTATTCAAGGAACTGACTATTCTAATTTTAGGATTTGTGATGCTTCCTTCAAAACACAAGTGTCTCATTAGGGCTTGAATTCTAAACCCAATAGATCTAGTGGAGTCTTTATTACACCGCTATATCAACTTTATATTGGCTAATGATGAATACATACACTTTATTTCACCAATAGCTAAAAGCAAATTCGTTCTCCTTGAATTTCATGGCTTTGTGATGTTTTTCCCTTTTGTGAAGCGAAACATAGAATACATACATTTAAAAACAAAACAAAAAAGTGTAATAAACTATTTTTAGTGGTTTGCATTTACCTGTCGACTTTTGAAATAAAAAAAAACATATTTATTTATAAAAAATTGTCAATTTCTAAGATTTAAATCTTTCAATTCGACTAGTCTCACAATTAATGATATGTTAAATGAGATGCCAAATTTATCATTTTTTTTTTCATTTGCCATGTTGCGCACTTGCACGTTTTTGCAGATTGTGAAATTTCACTCCATCAAAATCACTCTAAATGCTTTAGAAAACCCTTTCAATTATTTCATATTCTTCAGTGATTTTAAGCCTTGGTGAAGGAAGGGAGGACTGGTAGGTCAGTGGCTACCATAACTGATAACCCTTAAAGCTATTTTCCCCCTTAATATTATTGTAAAGATCTTTTATCTATGAAGCACATAATATTATTCTTCAATACTTCATATGCTTTTTAATATCAGTTCTGTTACGGATTCAAATAATGAGCTCATCTAAAGTATGACCTAACAAGAGGCAACTGATATAACACAAGCATGACATCACATCGTTTGGGCTTACAGGTACAAGAGGCCCAACACTTCAAACCCTAACCCTAAAGAAATCCCTATAAATAGGAGATTAACCTAACAAGGTACATATTCTAACCCTAGCTCTTCAATTCACACAGAGCACATACCCCCACTCCCTCTGGCTAAACGCCTATCTGTATATTGAACCACGTGGACTTTGATCCCTCTCAAGGGTACGTAGGCCCTGGGATTTAATCATCCTAGGTCAAGTCCAAAATATTTTGTTCTACAGCAGAACAAGTTCCCTCATACCTAAATACTGATTCTAGTCATAATTTGAAGATCAAAAGCTTAAGATGCGCATCTCTATAAGAAAATTGATAAAAGTTTGTTCCATAGCGATTCCCAGGGAGAAAAGAAAAAAAATCTTATTTTTTGGTAAATAGGAAACTAAATATTAATTAATGATATTTCAAATACAATTATTTTATTTCATAACTTTGTTGTTGTTGTTGTTGTGAGAATGGTGTTCGAGCATGGTCAAAAAGAGAATGGTGTCCGAGACTATCAATTAGTTGGAGTCCTATATAAGAAGTAAAATTTTAAATATGAATTTCTCCTTTTTCTTAATTTAAGGCCTCATTTAAAAAAAAAATTTGACAAAAGTAATTACCAAAAATGAAAGTAATAAATAGAAGAAATTAATTATAAAACAACATATAAATATATTGAGGAAAATTTTGACTTCTGAGAGAGATGTAATTGGAGAAAGGAAATGACCATAGTGTCCTCCACAAACTACAACAATAAGTGATAAGTGGAAGAAAGGAAAGGCATCTTAACCTCACAATGATTCAAAACAAAAAACAAAAGAGAAGTGAAAGAGAGGGTTCCACGAGAGAGATAGAGAGAGAGAATAGGGGTCCCTCCCATCTCCACATGTGGCCTTGTCTTGTCGTTCAGTAGAAAAATACTCATTCATATCAGAATTCAAAGACTTGTTTTCACTACTTGACACTACCCATTAGGGTTGTTCATCTTCCTCTTCTTGACCAAATAGATATATTGTTGTCGTAGATTTGTATAGAACTTGAAAAGTGAGCTCTATTCTTCTTTCTTTCTTTCTTTCTTTCTTTCTTTTTTTTTTTTAAAAAATATTCTTCCTTCACTCAATAACTCGCACACATCTTCATACATGAGGAGGGCATTAACTCACAACTTCTTATTACTTAAGCTAAAACGTAAGAAGTGTTTGATGTCAGTTAAGTCAAATTGCTTCAATTGCTCAATTCATATCTTATAATAAACAATGTGATAGATATATTGGTACATATGCCCATTCCCATATTCCATTATTATAATTTTGTATGATGATCTCCATAAATAAAGAAGGAAAATTGTAGTTTCAAATATTTAATCATTATTTGTAATTAAGTCCTTAGAACTTAAATATTTTTAAATATGGTCCCAATCATTATATTTTTGCCGATGTTTTGTCAAATATTTATAGTAGTAATATTATGATATCATCTATAACTTTTCGGTATACTGTCATCTCTAGCTTTCATAAACCACACATATTAAGAGTAATAATATTATATATAATTGTTTATATAATTTTTTTTTTATAATTTCAAAAGTAAGAAATAAATTAAAAATACATAAAATTTAAAATTTAAAATTTAATAAAAAATTTCTTAAAGTATTGTATATAAGTTATAACTTGAATTCAATTATAAATATATCAAGTATAATTTAATTTCTTACATCATAAATGAAGAAAATATCAGTTCCAATGGAAAAGAAACTATGTGTATTATTGCCCTCCCTTTGCTTTTTTCCCCTTGTATCTATGGTCATTTTCATTTGGAAAAAAGCAAATTATTGATTTATCTCTGATTTTCCTTTTTGAATGCCTTTTCGGTATTTTGCGGTTAGATTTGTTCTTGCACAGCCCCATATTACCTCAAAGTGGGCTCACTCATTTAGTACAATAACATTTTTGCGAGTTGTCCCCATTATATACATCATTAGTAGCACTACTGCCTCTTTTTTTGTTTGATATGAAACCTAATTTCCTTACTTAAAGAATATATTTTAGTCTCATTTTATCTTCTTCCTCATCAGATGAAGAGGTTTAGGATGCTCCAATTTTGTTTTGTTTTTACTTCATCTATCTTTTTGAGCTGTTCCCGTTTTTTTGTGCACGAATGGCCTCCTAAAATAATCAAATAAAGCGGAAAACGACAATAACTATGTAAATGATATCGTTAATTAGTTATATTTGTATATGATAACAATGAAGAGTCACGTGTTACTACTTATGGTCAAAGAAGATATAAAGACAAATAGGATTGGGGTTTACCCTACAATAATAAAGTAAAATAATTTTCGTAGTTTCTTTTTTTCCCTCGGCCTCCCTTTTGTTTTAATTTATCTTATTACCTACCTTTAACTTTTTATTAGTGTGAGTCTTGTTTATTGCACAAATATAAGAAATGACCACATATAAGGTCAGATAAGCTTCCCTTTGTATTACATTTTTTGCTATGAATGCCTATAGACAAATGATAATATTTCTTCTGATCCTTATAATGAGGACCTATTAATAATGATACATAAATTTTTTTTTTAAAAAAAGTCAGTAAAAATTTAATGCTATATCAAAATTTAAGAATTACTCATCAAAATCAAGTTCATTAAATACAGAAGGTTGTTTAGTTAGTTAAGAGACTGTCAAGTTTGTTAAGAAATATCAAAGTAAATAATGATTAGGGGAAAATTAATGTTATAGTGTACAAGATGTTTCATATATTAAGGAATATCATGGGATTATAAGAAGCAACAAATGGAGTATATTAATAGCCAAATGCTTTGCCTTTTGTCTGCAATTCTTTTGCCTTTTCTCTTCACATACTCCGGGTTTGTATGCTAAAGCCCTCAAAATTGGCGAACCATAGATTTTCTATCCGTCATAAGGCTTATCTTTTGGCTATCAAGTCATAGGATGAGCCCAAGACCCTTTGGCAAATGTGCAAATAGGCTCATTGATGTAAACCCATGCAAAAAGAAATTCAGGCACTTGAGGCAAATGAGACTTAGGCACTTGATGACCTTCTATCAGGCAAACATCTCATTGACTCCAAAAAGGTTTACAAAAAAAAAAAAAAAGGTTTAAACTAACTGGAGAGTTACATTCTCACAAGGCACGATTGGTGGCACAAATCTTTACTGAGTGAAAAGGGATTGATTTTCACAAAAATTTTGCCCTAGTTGCAAAGATTGTTACAATTCAAACGTTGTTGGCTGTTGCAGTCAAAAGAGGACTTAAAGTTTATCAATTGGATGTCAACAATACATTTCTCCATGACGACCTCCATAAGGAGGTTTACAAGAAAATACATGAAGGCTTTATTCGAGAGGGAGAAACAACGGTTTGTAGGCTGTGCAAATTCCAATATGGGCTTCGCTGAGCACCATGGAATTGGAATGAAAAAATCACAAGCCTGTTAATCGATTTGGGTTTCAAGCAATCTCAGACAGATTTCTCGCTATTTACTTATTGTCATAGTAACACATATATCATGGCCTTGATTTATGTTGATGATGTTATTCTTGGAAATACAAGCAACGCTATATTAATATTTTAAAGAAATTTCTTCACGATCAATTCAGTATAAAGATCTTGGACCATTGAAATAATTTTTAGGCATTGAAGTGGCTTAGTCCCCCAAAGGAATGATACTTAGCCAATGAAAATATGTTTTAGATATCTTGAAGGAGACATGCTTGGCGGTGTGTAGGCCTAGAAGGATTTCCATGGAGCATAATTGTTGTCTTAGTAGTATTGAGGGTGATCTTCATCTAAACCCAGGGTGCTGTCAAAGACTAGTTAGCAGGCTCTTATATCTTATAGTCACGAGGCTGATCTCACATATGTAGTAAATGTTCTTAATTAATTTGTAGGTTATCCCGGGGTCCTCCATGTGAGTGTAGCAGAACATGTCCTTTGGTACCTTAGGTCTATTATCAGACAACGTGTCTTCTTACCAAGTACAAGTTCTCTAGACTTGAAGCATATTGTGATGCAAATTGGGGAGGCTGTCATGAGACTCGACTTTTATTCTTGCATTGATTATTTTATTAGCTTAGGTAGGTCTCCCATCTCATGGTGTAGCAAAAGGAAACATGTGTTTTCCCTTTCTTTAGTCAAAACTAAATACTGAGCAATTGCTAGTACGACTAAAGAAGTTGTGTAGTTACAATGGCTCCTTCGTGACCTTGGGGTGACTCAATCGTCTTCCACACAATATTATGATAATCAAGTTGCAATTCATATCGCCAAGAATCTGGTCTTTCATGGGAGGGCTAAGCATGTTGAAATTGAGCGATACTTTGTCCATGGATGAATCCAATCTTAGGACATCTCTCCATTAAAAATCTGGACGAATCATCAAGTTGCTAGCATCTTCACAAAGGCACTCGGTGTTAACAAATTTTAGGAACTTTCAAGCAAATTGGGCACTGTAATCTTCATGCGCCAACTTGAGAGGAAGTGAAGGCAATATATCTAGGAGCATATACAGGATATGATATTATAATATTTTTATTATATTTTTTGAATATTTTGAATATTAGTATGGAGATATATGATACTCTCCACTAGGCACTCATATTCAAATCTATTAATGAAAAATGTGCAATTTATTCTCGTCTCGATATTTCACAGTCTTATTCTCTTTATGTCTTTGTAGGATTATATTGGATCATTATGTGATGTAAAGAATGAAGCTGGAAGCTCAACTAAGCACTAGAAGAACTTCATGGCAAAGACTCTTTGTTCACATTTGTTGGAACATTCAGGAAAAAAAACATGTGTAAAATCTTATATTCAAATGATGATACTCCTAAAGGTGACATTGTTTTCATTAAATACACAAACAACCATTGATTATCCTTAATTTCTAGATGCAAGAATGAACACTCTGAATTCAAGATTATAGATGGATTCCTCTTCATCAGGCTGGTTGGGTTAAGCTTGATGATGCCAATGGATCTTTTGGTCGAACAAGTATATATTTTGTAATGTGGTGGCTTTATATTCTAGATGAACATGGCAATTGAATAAAGGGCTTCACCAAATATCACGGATTCTTTCTAAATATAGAGGTGGAACAAAGTATTCATGACGGATGATCCTTTGTTGGAGATTTGGCGGAGACTATTGGTTAATAACCTATATAAGGATTGGGTAAAGGAGCAAAAATACACATGTACTTTATCCCCGGGAGCGCCCATCACCATATACTTTTTTTGGGGAACAAAAATACATACGTGGTTACCATTTTGGAGCAAAAGTCACATCCTACCGTTAAGTTACTGTTCACTACCGTTATGTTACCGTTCACTTCATCTCTTTCTCTCCCCTCTCGGTGAACAGTATCATAACGGTAGGATATGACTTTTGTTCCAAAATGGTAATCACATGTGTATTTTTGCTCCCAAAAAAAAGTATATGATGCTTGGCACTCCCAAGGATAAAACACATGTATATTTTTGCTCCTTTACCCTATAAGGATTTGGTTAACTCTAGACCTTTAGGTTAACAACCTATCTAAGGATTTGATTGTTAATAGAGCACAATGGTATAGTGTTATTGTTGTTGTTGTTTTTATTGTTGTTGTTGTATTGATCTCATCCAACACAAACATTCACTTTTCACACTCTCTGGATACCCTCTTACGAGTACTACCAAAAGAATCAGAGACCTTGTAATACCCCAATTTTCATAATACATGTAAATATTAAATTTTGATAAATGACACCTATTACAATATGTGAATTTGTGGTCTCAAAACTAGTAAAATAATTACCTTATCTTTTAAGGTGATTTCTCATGAAATTAGAGTAAATAAAGAGCTAAAAATCCCTGAGTGAATTTATGGGTCATAAAATACCCTGAGAATGTTATGATAAAGCCTAAGAGGCAACAAAATATTTATTAAAATTGGAGAATATGTTGTCTCCAACTTTTTAGTTGATTTATTATCATTTTTAGGAATTATACCATTTTCTAAGCAATTAAAAACATCGGAGGATGATAAAATCAATTAGAGAAAATTAGTAACAATTATTGGGCAATTGAAGTTGCAATAATTGAGATGCTCTAGTAATTTTTGAGATTAGCTAGTAATTAATTTATAAAGGTCATAATTAAGGAAAAATCAATTAAATTAAGGATCAAATGATATTTAGAAGCTAAAATTAGCACACAAGAAGTTATCAATCATTAAAATTAAATTAGAAACTTTGTCAATTTTGGTGATTAAGCTTAGTAACCCCTAAAACATGATGTTGGAAATTAAAGTTAGGATTTAAAATAATTATTCCTAATTTATTTCTAAGAAACAAAAAATTCCTATTTAATGGTAAATAAATGGAAGAATTAAATTATATTAACCATAAATCCTAAAATCTAAGTGGACTAATGAGAGAATTTTCTCCTTAAAAATGTAAGAGCATTAAAAATGTAATTGAATAAATAATAACAATTGCTTTTTCTTTCCATTTATTTACCAAATTGCCATTAACTTAATCTTCATTTGCTTTTTGACTTCTTGACCGAAAATGTGTTAAGAAGGCAATGGATTTAATGTATGTTTCATGTTAAATTCGGTGGAAGCAAGGAATGGAGTTATTGGATAAAATAAGACATTGATAAATAAATTAGTCAAATAAGTAGTGTGTGTGAGAAGATTGGAATAACTTGGGGAGCAAGTTGTTAATCTTGAAGAGCAAGTTCTTATTTAATTTAGTCAAATTAGATGAAAACCTATAATCATATCTTGCAATATTGAAACTAAGTGTTGAGGATGAATACATATATGAGATCAGTGAATTATGAGCTTCAACTTGGCTATTCCCAAAGTTATTTTCGAAAACTTTTAGAGTTCATACCTAAGAGTTTCAGGGGTTAAAAATCACCATAAATCTAGTCATAAAATTAGGATTTCAAAAGTGAAATTAGATCTTGAATAAGAACACCCGATTACACCTAACTAAATTAAAATTTGGGATTATTGGGACAACTTGGGAAAGAAGTATTTATGTCTTGGAGAGAAAGCAAAACTTCGAGGGAGATGAGAGAGGGACGAAATTGGGGAGAGGTGGAGAGCTAAGATTCATGCCTCTTCTCCAAGTAATAATCCAATGGCTAGGAAGCAAAGGGAAAATTACAAAGGTGCCATCACTTTCTCCTATAAATAGAGGCACTCCTCTTCACAAATTCCCCACCAATTCCTCAAGCCTTAAGGCTGAAAATATAGAGAGAAAGGGAGAGAGTGAGGAGCTTCAAGAAGTAGGAAGCTAGTGTTCTTCAAGAGGTAAGAGAGTTTTTAGTTTTTAAGTTCAAGTTCTTAGGTTATGTAATAGAAATGCTAGAAATGTTGTTTTGATCATCAATCTTCCAAATTCAGTTTTATTTTCATGTTTTTATGGTTTCCAATAGCTTTATTTCGGAAAAATGATGAAGAAAGAGTATGGTAAAAATTTCCGGAAGATTATGAGCAAAATAGCAAAGCTCTGGCAAAATTTTATCGATTAGTGTTTTTTAAAGTCAGGGGTAAAAACGCCAGTATTTTATGAAGAAGATGGTATTCTAAAATTCTGGGAAAATTCATGATGAAAGTAGACATATAGGGCTTTCTAAATCTATAAAGAGTGTGTCATTTGAAGCTCTGTGCAAAAAGATATAAATTCCAGAAGTTAAGCTACATTTTCTGGGCGAAATTCTGGGCAGTGTTGGGAAACGTGGAAACTGGGAATGATATAGTTGGAACGAGTTGAAACCGTTATTTTTCCTTAAAAATATACTTGTTAAGGAAGATTTTGGCTTTGGTTTCACCTCAAAATGATTTTTCTAGAATTAGTTATGATTTTTCAAAGTTACCGAAAAATCTGCCCAAAAAATGCTGCACCACATGTTTGAAGAAATGTAAGGGCAAAATTGTAATAATAAAGCCATCAAGGGTAGAATGGTAAATAGAGGTGGAAATATCTCTTAGAATGTTATTCTAAGTGATATGGTGATATGTTAGGATATCCGGGAAGTCCAAAGCCGGAATCAAAGGTCGGATGTTTGACGACTATGCGGTAAAAGGTACGGACGCGTATTGTAACATTAATGCTTATGCTTATGGTATGGTTATATATGGTAGTTGTTTTCACATGTTGAAACTCTGTTTTGAAAATTGCTCATGAGATAATGAATTGTACACGGGTTATAGTCTTGATAACACCGTTGAGTTTTCCTAGCGCTGAGGACACGTGGATTCGTGGCACTGGTTATGTGCAGACTTGGGTAACATACATATTGCAGTGACTGTGTTATGTTACTTGCTGATATGTTTTTGAAAGTTATAATTGTGAATATATTATTATGATACCTGTCATATACTGTTTACATAAGCATGAGTTTAACCGTTACCTGAGGTCCAATGGACATTAGACCTCAGTCTTAATAAATAGTACAGGAAAGAAACCGGGATGGAGAAGGCGTCGGTAGATAGAGCTGTGAAGAGGCAGCGGTTAAAGGCAAAGGTCGGTAGAAGTTATTAGGACTTAGCTTCTGACTCGAATTTAACAAAGTTACTTTGAACAGTTTGGTGTCTAAGGCTGGGTTAATCTATGTGGGAAGCCAATCAATCGCCGTATAAGTCGGTGAGGCCCCCATGATAGACCCCTACCTGGCCAATCTGTTTAATTAACTGATGTTAGGTTCCAAATCATGGGTTTAGTTTAAAACTTTCTTTATCAGAGGATTGTATTTAACCTCTGTAAATTGTATCACATGAATATTCCTTCGGGATATTTAATATATCAGTTTATGTCGGGCATCATCATATGTCTGGGCATTTTGATATCAGATACTCGTTGTCCGGATCTTAGCGCACGCTATCAATTTCCGCAGTACTCTAAGCTGTAGCATCTCAAACTCAGTTGTTTTTCTTAAAATTAAGTGTCAACCGACACGATTTTCGAACCTGGAATTTGAGATGTTACAAACCTTATCATGCAGAACTAGACAATATAATCACATTTGGTCATGTATTTAGAGACACAAACATACGCTTTCTCACCAATCTAGCTACTACAAGAATAATAATGTCAAGATCCTTAGTAGCTTCTCATATGATACATAAAGCTTTTGATTTCTTTTTTCCTTTTGAATTGGAGGTCAGACACTAATGGCCTAAGGTTACAAACATAATTGGACTCATGACTTCTTATTTATAGAGGAGTTTTCATTTGACATAAAGTTTTTGCTCTCTGGCATGTCTTAGTTATTTTTCTTCTTTGCATGAAGTTTTCGGTGTCCAGGTATTAAGAAAAAGGAATGGAATGTATTAATTTTGAAGTACTGTACTTAATTCAAAAGAGAATCATATGGTTTGGATCTCCATAGACAGAACCAACATTCACTCATCAACCTTCATAGTACTCTAATATGCATGCACATGCAGTTCACGTGGCTCAGACATGGTGAAGTTGGGTCACTTCGTAGTTGAATTGTAACTCAGCCATAACTTTTCTTTTAGACGGGGTCAAATTTTTACAAATTGTTCTATCATCTAATTTCTTGTGTCTTTAATGTCATCAACTTAAGAATTTCATTCTTTGAAACATTCCTCTCCTTTCGATTTGGTCTTCTAAAATCTTTCTCTTATCTTAATGTTTTTTCTCGTTTTTTCTTAAGAAACTCTCTTCTCTGTATTCAGTAATTATCTGAAGATAACATTTGATCTGAATAAAGAAGAGTCCTTCAATTTTTTCTATTATGGCTCTCTGATGTATTAAAGAGACGAATAATATTTTAGGAACTAAATCATTAATTTAATTGGAGTATTTTTTATTTTGGGGAAGAATTGGGGTGTTGTAGACTGTATAGTCAATTGCTGCTGAAGAATGGCTTGTCGTGTTATGAATGAGGAATATTTGGATAATGGAATTTATTAGATGGTAGAATTATTTATTAGCTGGAATTTACTTACGTTTTCTCTTCAAATTTCATAAATTGTTAGGAAAAACATGCATAGCGCTCGCGCACTCACAAATATATATATTTATGTGTGCGCGTATGTGCTACACCCACACAAAAAAAAAAAAAAAAAAAACTTTGCAGTGGTTTGAATAATATAATTAAATTTAAAACAAGCATGCCAATACTAATTTGACGTCTTTATATTGGTTCCAAAGATTGTTGTATGCAAGAATCAGGAGTTTAAATATCTCCGAAGAGCGTTATAGAATTTTTAAATTCCTTATGGGAAGTTTCAAATTCAAAACCCAATTAAAATTTAAGCGTAAGATTAGTTTATTTATTTATTTATTTATTTTTTGGTCTTTTGAATGTATAGATGAATAACCCTTCTTAGAAGGTGACCTGATTATCTTCTCTCTATGTATTAAAATACTTTATTTTGTTGAAATAATAAAGAGCTAAGTTGTAATTTTAACAACAAAGTCTTTTAGTATGAGCGCCTAGCTAGCACAATATATATATATATATATATATATATATATATATATATATATATATATATATATATATGTCTCTTTTTTATGTAAGACCCACTTATTCTTCCTCTAATAGACCTTTAAGTCAAATTAACATTATTCTTAAAATTATACCATTTTTGAAATATTGTGTTTACTTTTACACTCTTCAAAATTTAACTGCAGACGCTAAAATTCAACGTTAACCCAATAATAAACTACTAGCTACTATTTTTTAATTAACATAGTGTTCAAATTGAAACAAGTTAACATTTACCAATAATCACGACATGAACATAAAATAAACCACTGATGATAATAAGCAATTCTTGTGATATTGGTTAGCACTTAGGCTACTAATATTAAATAATATCTATCACATAAACTAATAGGTGTATATAGAGAGTATCCGTAGATCCCACATAAGTTGCTCGAGAAATGAATAAAGTATATATTTATAAACATGAAAATATATAGCTCAATGGGTTAAAAAGAAATGTCGAATAAATCCAAAATGTCTCAAGTCATATAGACCACTATGTAAATTTAAAGAGATCCCACTTTGTTTAGCTTTCTAGTTGCAACTAATGATTTTGATTATGAATTTATCACGAGAAAAGGAAGATGCCTCCTGTTTCTACGTTATTGGCTGAGTCTTTTTCATTTTCTAGTCATAAGCCTATGAGGCTATATATATATATATTGCATCTGGATTGATATATGGCTACTAGATTTATTTTTCCACTAACTATATATTTCACCAATTTTACATTTTTATAACTTATCTTAACGGTACCCATAAAGGATCAATCATATCGTTTTGAAATTTAATCAATTTAGTTGAGTAACAACCGTTCAGTTTTTGGAATTAATTAATAACCACGACAAAAGTCAAAAGATACGTCACGCAAAAGCTCACAATAATAATTCACTTGATTAATATTAATACTACTATATTCTAAAAGCAAAAAGGTAATGAGTACTAATTCATTGATGTTTGCGCCAAACAAGTACTCCTTAAGTGATAATTAAATAAAATTGATGATGCTAATTGTTGGCAGTTGGCACTTGACAGGCCAACACATGTATTTCACTCAATTTTTAAATATTATCAACACCTAAATTACCTCAAAAATACTTAATCAACCTCATTAGTGGTGAAATTTATCCACACAAAAAAAAAAGATCCTAGTTTATAATCAAATCCAAGACCTTTTTTGTTGGTTCTATGATATGCTCGCACTCTCTCTCCTCCGATAATAATTATAGGAACAAGTCAAGAGGTTTGTCTCGATCATAAACATAAATATAAGACCTCTATCCATTTTATCTTAAAGGGAATATTATTTCTTCCTTTAAGGCAGAAAAATTTTTCTTTCTTGAATCAAAACGACGCTGTTTTGGCTCTTTTTTAAATAAAGAGATGATGAGATGCTCTTTTTTTTGTCTTTCCATTTTTTTCCTTTCATCCCTTTATTTAAAAAAGAGTCAAAACGGCGTTGTTTTGACTCAAGACAGAAAACTTTTTCTACATTAAAGGCAGAAATGATATTCCCTATGTTAAATATATAGAATTATATTTTTCAAAAATATTTGTTTGCCAACTTTCTCCAACTTAATTTAATTAACTTATAATAAATTGATACATAATATAATACTATATAGGGTTATTTTTGGAAGATTAGGTCATGTTGGTCATAATTAACTAAGTAAATTATATAGCTTTAATCTACCTAAATTAGTTAAGTAGTTATTATATTAAGGATTCGAGGAGTGTGCCCGTGCATGTGTGTGGTATTTTTCACATATATGAGTTAAGGCAACGAAACAATTGTTTCAAGAGAAAAGTCTAGTTATGAAGGCGGCAAGTTATAGACAAAATATATAGATTGTTATGTATGATTTAATAAAAGGATATCTATAATAAACTAGCATCATTTTTTACTATATGCACAAAATTGAAGATAAGCCATATTACTATTCCTAAGCTAATTAAACAGCTTCATACAAATTTTATAGACTATAGACATAGATATAGGCGTAGAATAGATATAGATATAGATTACATAATTAATTATCATATACATGTATATAAATATATAGATATGATTTTTATATTTAAGATCAACATTAAGTGCAACAATTAGTATGAGAGATTATTAGGCAAGGTACATCTACATAAGGTTGTAAAACTCGCGAGTTAAAATAAACTTGTAACAAAAATATAAACTCAAATCATATTTACTTTTATTACTAAATAGGTGTTAAAAGTATATAATAAAATAATAAAAATATAAAAATGATGATAGTTTAATTTAAATATATTTTAAATATGAATACTTGAAATTAGATCCATCAAAGTTTATAATTTATCATATTTAATAAAGAAGTTTCTATAAAGTTTATATAGAATGTTACTAAATATGATCAAAACGAATAAAATAACATGAGTGTAAGAGTAATTTGACACAATTTTATAAGGAAAAAATGCAAAAATGGTAAACTTGGTGTGTAAATTTTTAAGTTTAACTGAATTTATTGCTAGCACAAAGTATAATATGACTCAATTTTGTAAGCTATAAATGTAAAATCGGTAAATTCAAAGAGTTAACTCCCGAGTTTAACAACAATGCATGTGCATGCCCTTTACCATACAAATTATACATATTTAGGAGAGAAAGTGTTTATTAATAATGCTTTTTGTAAAGTAAACCGTTTCATGATGCCACAAAATAAGCTGATTTTTTTTGTCCTCATTTGCTAGTGGAATATAAGTAAGCCAAATATGCCTTCCTTTATCATGAAAAATCGATTTTCTCTTCATTCTTGCATCATTTCCACCCAGCTGGTTGAATTCACGTAGATCCAATTAAACTTGTGTTCATTATATAGATATAGACACACACTGCCACACACACGAGTGGTCTAATTTGTGGGAGGAAAATCATGCACTCTTGATGAAAACCCACCAAAGCCCCATTACGAAAGGCAAAATGCTACCCAAAAAAGTGATGAAACACGTTTGAGTGAATTTCAGTTTTTCCCTCATGCGTGCATGTTGTCTTTATTTTCACGAAATATGTAGTAATATCGTATATTAATATAAATTTATTTAAGCCTCACTAAGCCCCAAAAAAAGGAAATCTCTTACACTGTAGGATTTCTTTTCACTAAATTTGAGCTCAAGATTTTATTTAAGTTGCATTATATATATACATAAATATAATCACTCGAACTCTTATACTTTTTCTTAATGGAGATTAGAGAATTCAATATTAATAAATCAAAAACAGTATCTAAGACTAGTCTTAAATAGATATGGAAATTAAATGTACATGAGAAGAATAAGGAATTATTAATGTTTCCTAATTTGAATATTCAAACATAATCAACAAAATTTGAGAATGACACTGATAATGAACAGCATTACACAAGTATCAATCAAGGGATATGTAACCCTAGCTAGTTCCTGTAATTTCAAATTACCTTCTCATGGAACATGTGGTACATTAAGTCTCTTTCTTAACAAACAATTAAAGCGAGGTAGCTTGTAGACACCAAGAAGAGAGAGAGAGAGAGAGGGGGGGGGGGAGATATTAATATACTATTGTAAGGAATCTCTATCACAAGAAAAGTTGCTAGAAAGTTGGGCTAGTAGATAGATATATAGATTGTGTGTGTGGGTATAGAGAGGAGGTCGGCACACTAAATTCAAAGAACAAAATTGGAAAAAAGAGATATGTATCTTTCATGAAGTACAGTGGAAGCTATAATATTGAGAAGGAACAAATAAGGGTGGTTCTAGCTTGTCCATATATATATATATAGTCATGAGTAGTCAAATTAATGTAACGTGGCACTAGTGATGTATACATGAGTGGTTTGTGGGAGAAA
Organism: Acacia confusa; assembly: GCA_037074495.1. Taxonomy (NCBI): domain Eukaryota; kingdom Viridiplantae; phylum Streptophyta; class Magnoliopsida; order Fabales; family Fabaceae; genus Acacia; species Acacia confusa. Next base: position 8,358,847 of record CM073508.1, on the reverse strand, counting down.
ATATAGACTCTTGAAAACCCCATTACGAAAGAGCAAAAAGCTGATAAAATTTTTTTTTTATGAATTTTAAAATTCTTAGTGTATTTAAATAATACTCCATCCGTTCTTAACATAAACTATATTTACGTAATTTGATTAGATTAATAAAGTTACTTAAACCAATTAATGTAACATGTATTTTCTAAAATATCATTGTCATCTTCCTTAATTTCCTTCTTTTGTCTTCTCTTTGATTATTGTTAATCAACCATAAGGGGTAAATTAAGAGAAGATCAACTACCCAAGTACCAGAAGGAATATCTCATTTTGTTTCTTTTTTATTTTCAAGAATGTCTTGTTGCATCATGCTATTGACTGATTCAGATCCTTATCATATAATTGAGCTTCTAAAGAATCTCTTGTATGTATACTAGTAGTTTTTTTCCCACATGATCTTATTTAAGTTGCATTAGTTTATTTTCACTTAATCTAATTACTGTTGGCCTCATGTATTTATGTATAACAATCAGTCAAAAACCTCTATATCAAAAACTATTATAAATAAATGTAGAAATACATAAGAATAATAAGGGCTTATATTAATGTTTCCTCGTTAATTAGAATATTATTCAACCAATAAATGAAACGTGATAATGCATCTATCAGGGAATACGTAGCCCTAATTCCTAATCCCTAATTAGGCCATTCTTCATGGAACATGTGGGTATTACTGCACAAGTCTCTTTTATAAGACTCAATTGAAGCTAAGAAACTTGGGGACACAATGAAGAACAACATGATATTGTTCATTAGAATTTATATTGAGGCTTGGAGCATTATAATTTGGACCCTCAATGAAGTTCATTATAATTTGTGTATTATAATTATAATACTAGCAAAAATGGTAAACTTGGTGTATAAATTAGTGAGTTTAATTGAGTTTATAACTCAAAGAATCAATTCTCAAGTTTAACAATAATGCATGTGCATGCCCTTTACCATACAATTTATACATATTTAGGAGAGAGTGTTTATTAATAATGCTTTTTGTAAAGTAAACCGTTTCATGAAGCCACGAAATAAACTGATATTTTGGCCCTCGTTTGCTAGTGGAATATAAGTAAGCCAAATAGGAGAAACAACATTTGTTGAGTGAGGGTGGAAGTCCTCAGCAGTGGTGGTTCTCTCCTTCTTTTTCCATCCCCTTTCAAGCTCTATCTGGTCCCTCCACTCAAGCTTTTTTGTCTGTGACACAACTCTATCTCTGAAAAATGGCCCTCTGTAACATCCCATTTTAAATGTGGCGGAAATTTTTTTTTTTAAAAAAAAACATAAGAATGGTGATCAGAGTTGAGCATTTTTATCAACTGAGTAACTGAATTTAAAGATATATGTCCACGGTGTAATTGTACTCATACAGACATCCATTGCTCAGAAAGGGTAGCGTCTAACCAGATTTAATAGAGCTACAGAAGTAAACTCCTTCTGCCATCCAACGCCGGCTACCTGCCCCGAACCTCAACCCTTGGTTTTCCCGAACCTGAAGCTACAGCTGAGATCCAATTTCCAATTGGATCTCAGGTAACGGTTAACCTTATGCTCAAATAAACAGTATATGGCAACAGATATTCATAATAACATCACAGCATATCAATACTAAATTACACAACAAGTACCACAACCAGTACCACAACAAGTCTGCACATATCCAGTGCCACGACGGCCCATCGTGTCCTCAGCGCTAGGAAAACCTTACGGCGTTATCAAGACTATAACCCGTAAAAAGCTGTATGTACAACTGCCCTCTCTCGGCAGAGTCTCAATAAATGACATATCAATCACATATATGAATATAAGCAGCATAAGTGTTAAGGTTACAGTACGCGTCCGTACCTCCGTTGACGATTTCTGGTACTTTCGTCAAATTATGGCACGTTCGACAGCGGTGACAGCGGAAACAGCGGTTCGTGGTTTCGAATATCCTATACGGATAATATTACTTATATGAGTATTCAAAACCAAAACGGGTATTTTAGGTACAAATTACCATTTTGCCCCTAATTTGACTTTTCGGCGGAATTTCGCCAGAGCTCCGCTATTTTGACTTTAATTTCTCAAAATTTTTGCTATAACCTTTCCTCTATCATATTTCTAAGATAAATATCATATTTATTGCTAAAACATGATATTTAATTAACTTTGAAAATTTAGAGACTACCCTAACAATCCTACTATAACTACCGAAAGAATTATCGAACTAAAGACTAAGGACCGAAAACTTACTCAGAGCTTCGCTAGGATTTTGCTCCGGACTTCTCCTTCCTCCTTGCTCTCCCAAATTTCGAAATTCTCAAGAGAGAATGGTGTGAAGAAATGTGAAATGGTGAAGGGGTATTTATAGGTGAAGGGAAGGGCATTTTCGTAATTTTTGTCTGATCGAATTCTGACCGTTGGATCGCACTTTTATTGAGGTGGCTTGATCTTGACCATCCACCTACTAGGCTGACCTCATCATCCATAAAGAGATAAAGAATGATGACCTCATCCTGCCTGTGTCATCTTGCTTTATCAGATGAACTTCCTGGCTCAGTGTCCTGATCGCGAAATTCAGTAGAATCTTAAAATTCTGGGAATGACACGCTGAAGATCTTTTCTTCCTCTTCGAGAATACTGGGTTTTCCTGACCTTATATTCTTGTTAAGGAGTTATCAGCTGAAAATCCTCGGTAATCACTACCAGGTACAGAAATGACGTTGGCCGGTGCCATCTTCTGGATAAAAATTCGCTGATCAATAATATGTTCTGGTTTTCCCCTTCTTATCCCCAGATTCTGACAACGGGATTATTTTCTATCGGTTCTCATTTTGGTTATCTGCTTAATTCTTACAAAATATCTTCCTATCCGGATCTCCAAATCACTCCGTCGGTTACGGAAACGACTTTGGAGACCGGCCATCTCGAGGTGAAAATTCACTCGTTCATAATATACTCTGGTCCTAATTACCTAATTCACGGTTTTCTATGTAGGATTTTATTTCTATCCGTTCTTATTTATCCTGTTCATTTTTCCTCTGATTATTATATTATTACATAATTAACACATGTTTTAATTAATATTACTATTATATTTAAAAATCTCCCTATCCTTATCCTTCCATTTTTTTTATTTTTCTTTTCTTTTTCCCCTAAAATTTCGGTCACCACTATATATATATATATAATTATTTTTTTTTCCATTTACCACAATATCCCATTTCTTTTTCATAAAAATTTCCCATTGGTCCATTTTTCCTAAACTCTTATGATCTTATAAAATTCCTAAAAATCCCTTAATTAATCCTTTACTAATTTTTGATAATTTTATCAATTAAAACTAATTATTTTCTCACAACAATTCTATTTACATCTCTAATTTAAGCTTTATCCAAATTATCAAAAATCTTAAGGCCGGTTCTAGTCTTTAATTTTCATAAGAAATAATTTAATAAATTGTCTAAATTAAGGACAATATTCTTTCTAATTTTTAATAATTATCCTTATGCCCTTTAGAATTTTTCATAATTCCTTTTAGGATGTTTTTTATGTCCCTAAAATGCATTTTTAAGCCTTTCCGGCCCTTAATTTCCTTTATTTTCTTTTGAACTTAAACTACTTATCTTACACTTTGAGACTACACATTCACCTATTACCAATAGGTTTTATTTGTTAATATAATATTCCAGATAAATAATTATCCGGGTATTACACCCTCTATCGTAGAATGTAACATTCCAATTTTCAAAAGCAGAATAAATTTTTTTTTTTTCATTTAAAATCATTTCAAATCATCAGAGTAGAGCATTTGAGCGGAAGAGTAACTGATATATATTCAAAATACCGTAAGTTTGGCTGGATACAATAGCGGTATAGAAACCGAGTATTTCAAAAGTGATGTACAAGAACAAAAGGAAGGTTTCTGCCAAAACAACAACGGGAAGTCTTCCGCCGGGTCTCTAAGCATGCTGCTTTCCCTTCTCCTCCGTCACTGGTTTTCCCAACCCTGATGCTATGTTAAGAGCTGAGGTCCCGTGCATACGGACCCCAGGTAACGGTTAACCTCATATTTACATATACGGTATCTAAACACGACAATTACTTCCAAATATGTCACTCCCAGTGAATGCAAATGTACCGCTCCCAGCGAAAATTACCACTTCTAGTGAATACAGATATATCACTCCTAGTGCATGCAGATGTACAGTTATCCTCTAACAACAACATATATCCAAACAACACACCACACATGCATATAACACACATAGCACATATATGCATATTGTAAATATCAGAGTTAGTGTTACAGTACGCGAACGTACCTTCGCTGATGAATTTTGATTATGCTCTGTCGGTCAGAAAACGATCACAGATATCTTATAAAGGTAATATCGCCTCTATTAATTCACAAATATTATTCCAAGAGATTTCTTGGTCATAAATGAAAATTTTACCCTTGGTGGTTTTATTTTTCAATTATTTCCTTAAAATTTCGGAGAAACGCTGGTTCAGCATTTATGGGCAGAATTTCGCCTAACTTCGAAAAATCATAACTAATTCTAGAAAAATCGAAACAAGGATCCGTAAAATTTCCCGGAATCCTTGAGATCTCTATTTTCAAGGAAAAATACTGGGGTTTGCCCAGGTTTCACGAAAATTTCCCAGTTTCACAGTTTCAAACCTCTGCCCAGAATTTCCCCTAGAAAACGTAGCTTATCTTCTGGGATTTTTATCTCTTTGCACAGAACTTCAAATGACACACTCTAGGTATATTTGGAAAGCCCTATATGTCTACTTTCACCATGAATTTACTCGGAATTTTAGAACATCATTTCCTTCATAAAATATTAACGGTTTTGCTACTGGCTCCTGAAATTACTAACCGATGAAATTTCTCCAGAGCTTCGCTATTTTGATCATAATCTTCCAGAAATTTTTGCCATACTTCTTTCTCATCAATTTTTCGAAATAAAGGCAATGGAAACCATAAAAACATGAAAATAAAACTATAATTGGAAGATTAAAGATCAAAATAACATTTCCTAACATTTCTACTACATAAGCTAAGAACTAGAACTAACAACTAAAAGCTTCCTTACCTTTTGAAGAATCTTGCTCCTTGTTCTTGGAGCTCTTCCACTCACTCCCTTCCTCTCTAAATTTTTGGCCCTAGCTTGGTGAATTGGTGAGAAATTATGAAGCCTAGGGTCCTTATTTATAGCAAAATGTGATGGCATTTTAGTAGTTTTTTTCACCTTGCATTTTAACCATTGGATTAACCTTAGCAAAGAAGTTTCAATCCCACCCTTACACCACTCCAAAACCGTCACTCCCCCCCCCTTCTTCACCAAGTCACTTTGCTTCATCCCCAAGTTGCCTTGCTTCATCCCCAAGCTACCTTGCTTCATCCCCAAGTTACCTCAAATGCTAATTTAGTTAGGTGTAAGTGGGTGTTTTTATTCAAGAACTAATTTCACTTTTGAAATCATAATTTTATGACTAGATTTATGGTGATTTTTAACTTCCTGAAACACTTAGGTATGAATCCTAAAAGTATACGAAAATGACTTTGGGAATAGCCAAGTTAAAGCTTATAATTCACTGGTCTCAAATATGTACTTATACTTAATACTCAGTTCCAATATTTCAAGATATGATTTATTTTCTATAGATTCTCATCTAATTTTATCTAATTAAATAACAACTTGCTTCTTAAGTTTAACAACTTGCTTCTTAAGTCTTCTAATCTTTTTACACACTCTAACTCAATTTACCCATGTGTTTGTTCATGTGTTTAAAATCACTTTTCCTTCCTCTCCAAGTAAAAAAAAAATGTCCCCCACCTTCATTTTTAATTATCATTTTATGTCTTAAATATTCTCACACATTCTAGAAGAAAAATCTCTCATTAATCCTGTAACATCTCAATTTTCAAAAGCGGAATAAATTTTTCATCATTTAAAATCATCACAGTAGAGCATTTGAGCGGAAGAGTAACTGATACTTATATTTCAAAATGCCATAAGTCTGTCTGGATACAATAGCGGTATAGTAACCACGTGGCTCAAAAGTGAAGTAAATAACAAAAGGAAGGCTTCCGCCGGAACGTCAAAATGAAATCTTTAGCCGGGTCTCTAAGCGTGCTGCTTTCCCCTCTCCTCCTTCCTTGGTTCTCCTGACCCTGATGCTATGTTAAGAGCTGAGGTCCCATGCATACGGACCCCAAGTAATGGTTAACCTCATGCTTACATACACAAAATGTGGATGACATATACCACAACATCAACAAATACAAACAATCCATCACAATCAATGCATATGTATCGCTCCCAGCATGCAACCATATCGCTCCCAGCATATAGACATATCGCTCCCAGCATATGGACATATCGCCCCCAGCATTACAGATACCCTCTAACCTTTATATGCATTTCACAATATAAACACTCTATACATACAACACACATATCACATATATGCATAACATAAACATCAGAGTTAGTGTTACAGTACGCGAACGTACCTTCGTTGATGACTTTCGGTACGTTTCGACAAAAAGCGATCACAGATATCCTATAAGGGTAATATCATCTCTATTAATTCAAAAATATTATTTCAAGAGATATTTTGTCTATATAAGACCATTTTACCCCTGGTGGATTTATTATTTACAATTCTGCCCTTACATTTATTCAAAAACGCAGTGCAGTATTTTCTAGGCAGATTTTTCGGTAACTTTGAAAATCATAACTAATTCTAGAAAAATCGAAATGAGGATCCGTAAAATTCCCCGGAACCCTTAGGACGTCTATTTTTGAGGAAAAATATTCAATTCCCCCCAGATTTTACGAAAAATTCCCAGTTTTGAATTTTCTCAACGTTGCCTAGATTTCATTCCAGTAAAAATGGCTTAACTTCAAAAATTCATATCTCCTTGACCAGAAATCAAAACGTCACATATTTTATATATTTGGAAAGCCCTACGTGTCTACTTTCTTCCTGGAAAATTTCATGATTTTATAACTTCATTTGCTACATAAAATCATAGCATCTTTTTCGCTGCCTGTCTAAGATTTAAGAACCTAAAATTCTACAACTTTCACAATCTTAATCCTAGGACTTCCAAAAATTATACCCTACTATGTTTTTATCTATTCAGGCATTTTTCAATGCAATGAGGCCAAAAACCAAGTATAGGAATTTATTCTCTAATTTTCTAGATTAAACTAACATTTATACTAAGAACCTATAAAAACTAAAGACTAGAAATTTAAATGCTAGAACGTACCTCTTGAAGACTCTTGAACTCCTTCCTCCTTCTTGCTTCACTCTCCTCTTAAACTCTCCAATCTTTGGTATGAGTTTGGTGTGAAGAATGAAGAGAGGAGAGCTCTCTATTTATAGGCAATCCTTGGTTAACTTCCTAGCAACTTTCATTCTATTTTAACCCTTAGATTAAACTTAACTAGGAAGTTTAAATCTAGCCCTTACACCTCCTACAAAAATGCCACCTCCCCCCTTTTCTAGATTCATCTTTTCTCTTTCCTCCACTACACACACACACATGCACAACACTTAGGCACACACACACTCACAACATACACATGTGCTCTTGTGATGTCATCTTGATGACATAATCAAGGCTTAGGTGTCATTGTTGACTTTTCAACACTAATTAGCAATTCTTAATTATCATGTTAATCAAGTGTTTACATGCTCCTTAATTATATTTTGCCATTAGCTAACTCAATTATATGAAGATTTTGACTTAATTTCTTGATATATTATTTCATTCTCTTTGGCTTAATTATTTTTAAATATAATTAGTCCTCTTTTAATTTGTCTCTGATCATCTTGAAGAATTATGCAACTAATCTCAATCAGTGCAAGCTTATTTTGTTAAGGATAATTGTAATTCACTTAATATACCTCTTAATTATGCTAAATTAATTAGCAACACTCTTTATGCCAACCTTGACCCTTCATTGGTCATTAATATCAAATTAGGAGTTTCATATAATTAACTTTGGATATCCCCTTTTATTCATGTTTAAACAATCAACAATTAATTACTTATTTAATCACCTACTAATTATTGACAATTTTCTTAATTAGGATTAATTATTTTCTCACAACTGTTTTACCGAAATTGATAATTTATGCATTATGCAAAATATTAAAAGCCATGGGGCAATTTATGTTCCCCAAAATGATATTTAATTTTGCCTTATTATTTCCCAAGGAAAATAATCTCATAAATTACCTAAATTAGAGACAACATACTTTCTAATTTTTAATAAATATTTAGTTGTCTCTTAGGATTTTATCATAATTTTCTCAGGGTATTTTATGACCTACAAATATTTCAGGGACCTACTTGTAAATTATCTAATGTTTTAGGGCCCTTTTCGCACATTGCTTAATCTTAGGAGAAATTGTCCTAATAATAAGGTAAATTTAATACAAGGTGTTTGAGACCTCATATTCACCTATTTTCAATAGATATTATTTACTAAATTATGATACTTATCCTAAGTAGAATTTTTTTAGGGTATTACAAATCCATTTTAGGATTTAGGATTAAGGGTTAATATAATCTCTTCATTCTTTAGTAATTTTCGCCACTTTTATTAGTGAAAGGAGGAATTAAATAAATCCTTGGTTACTATAGCTAATATAGTGTTTTAGGGGTTACTAGACTTAATTACCAAAATTTGACAAGAGTTCTAATTTAATTTCGATAATTAACAACTCCTTGTATGCTAATCAATATCATTTGGTCTTTAATTATGAACTTTAAAAATTAATTATTAACTAATTTCAAAAATTAATAAAGTATCTCAATTATTGTAATTTCAATTGTCCAATAATTGTTACTAATTTCCTCTAATTGATTCTATCATCCTTTGATGATTTTAATTGTTAAAATGGTATAACTAAGATTATACTAAATTATGATAATCTTAGGATATTTTATAATCCTTAATAAGATTTAGAAAATTGGATTTTGATTTATTAGAATCCAAAGAAAATTTCCCTAAAAATGATAATAAATCAGTTAAAAATTTAGAGATAACATACTTTCTTATTTTAATAGGTATTATTTGCCAAAATATGATACTTGAGGAGAAATATAAATTTTAGGGTATTACACAGAAGAAGAAGGTCATGGTCAAATAGGGATCTGACCAAGGACCTAGGTGAAATTTCAAAAGTTCCCAAGAAGGGACTACAGCACAAATGTTTGAAACATTGGCAGTGCCGACTATAATTTTTGAAACTTTGGGTCTTTTCTGTAATATTATCCTCATTTCCTTTTCTTTATACATGTGTAATTTCATAAATTTTTGAGGCCAACTTCGTGCTAGCATTATAATTTCTAACAAATTATAATTTTCACGACATACATATATATATATATGTGTACATATATATCAAAGAACACTATATTGTTCATATAGAGTATTGTATAGTCAAATATAATGTGACATAATTTACCCTTCATAGGGCTTGATTAAGTGCTGCTCAATGTCTAGTCAATTTTTGTTGAAAATTTATTAATAGTACACGATATGGTAACCATTAAAATCGTCATGGGAGCACTCACTTGTTGACATATCACTATCTCTATATACGTAACAAGAGGCCAAATTTAGCCACTATCCCAAAATCCACGTTTCTGAAAATAGTACATGTCCTGGAAATTCGCACTATAGTTAAAATAAGTGGTCAATCAGCACTTGAATCGTAACCACTAATCTATAAGCAAGGAACATAACTATCGACCACTCTATTCACCACAAGGCTACAATTTGGCCCGCAAATTGCAAGCTAAAGCTTATAAATGATTACACTCACACACACCACTCTGATACTTATTATAAATCCATTTTCACTAATTTTCACATACAAATGAATGATAGTTAAATTATTAAATATGTATTAAAATATGTCTTAAATTAATAAAACTTTTCAACTTTACCCCTATTAAATATAGAGAGAAAACTTTAGTAGGGCCATTTAATGACAAATAACCCATATTACTTTCTCTCACTACCCTTGTTAAATATGGACATTCATGAAAAAAAAAAAATTAATGTACTTTAGAAACAAGCAAGTATTTTATAAAAAGGACTAAAAACACTTATAGTTGATGTCTTATAATAAAGACCAAAAAACACTAATTTGCACTATCACTGGTTCTTTGTCATCTCCTTAACTTCAATGGCTCTTTTCTAGCTCAAGTATTGTCTTTGTATCCTCCAACAAGAGAAAAAGAATTTATAAGTTCTTCATTCCTTTTGATGAGGCACAAGTCATGTGATTTATATGCAAGTATTTCTTTACTTTGGTTTGATACTTCAACTTGCACATTTTTTATATATATAAACTCTTTCTATGCACAATTTGGATCCAAAAATGGTTAAAAAGATAATAAAATATGCTGGAATATTATCAGTCTCTAAAAGTTAACAATAGGATGGTCCAATTTCATGATGACACATGTATAGGTCTACACTGAGCTGTGTATCCTACATGATAAATCAGTGGGTCTTTAATTTCTTTAATACGTTGTACTATAGCATATATTAATGTGACAGCAATGACATTAATTGAATCTTTAAATTATTTATGTTTCATTAACTATAAAAGTTGAGGCAAAATGTTATGTATGAAAGAGTACTGACTTGTCTATGCTGTGGTATTTTGGTCACACATGATGATATTGATCTAAAATCAATGGCCCTTCGTCAAAGGAAATCAAGGAAAAAGTGAAACTTCCACATAATTATGCTTTTATATTTGTGTGTGTGTGTGGAGAATTTAATTAGTATTGAGATTGTGATTAGACAATAAAATGATGAATTTTAATACCAATCAAGTGGCCAAAAATAGCATAAATGAAAACATTATCTTTATATAATAGTAAATAGAAAATATTTAGTGGAAAATTTAGTATTGAGATAATAAGTAGATAATAAAATGATGAAGTTTAATCAAAATCAAGTGGTCCTTGTCCCCCATTACAAAATAATAACTACCATTTAATATTATGCTGGGTGCAAATCTGAAGGAGGCAAAGGGTCCTTGTCCCCCATGATCCAGTCCTCCGAATCCTTTGTTGAAATTTAAGCAAATAGAAAAATTAAAGGAGATAGCTTTGACAAATGGCCCCACAAAAAAAAAAAAAATCGTCTATATTTACCACTAGATAATGCATAGATATTATGGATGCTATTAAGAAGTTTAATTATAAATAATATAATAATATTTGACTAAAAATTTCTTGTATAATTGAATTAGATCCAAGTAAAACAAAAAGTGAAGTACCTCAGACTCCATCTATCATTATGTCCATACATCAAGGGTAAATGGTACAACAATAATACTTCATTGAAATGAAAGCGTCAATCATTTTTTAACAAAACCAAAATTGCAGCACGACAGTTATTTTCAAATGGAAGGAGTACAAATTCTCCTTACAATCCCTTTTATAAATATATCTACCTAGATTAAAGAATTCATTTCAAATTTTTTAAATACGCTCAATGAAGTTCATTATAATTTGTTAGAGGCTGGGAGCACGATATTTACTTATTTATAATTTGTATAATTAGCTAGATAATATCAAAATAAAGGACATTTAGAAAAAGAATAGTTCTTTGGACCCTTCCTATTTATAAGGTACTAGAAATTCCCCCCCCCCCCCCTTTTACAAGGCATCACATTGATTTTTACAATTTCTCCCTTTTGTTTAATGTTGATGTTGGTGTTGAGATTGACTAGTTGGGAAAGGATGTACTCACGTAATAAAAATAGTTAAAGTCATTAAATTTATCTTAAAATTTAAGTAATTTATAATATCATGCATATTAATTATATTAAACTCTAATATCATATTAATTATTATTATCTCTTACTACCCTTATAAATTTGGGCATTCATGGGGAAAAAAATAATTAAAGCTCTTTAGAAACAAGTAAGTGTTTTATAAAAATGACCAAAAACATTTTTAGCTGATGTCTTATAATAAGGATTAGAGGGAGTAACCCTATTTAATGTTGATGTAAGAGAGTATGGAGATTTTTCAAATACTACTTTTGGTATTCATTATAAGGAATCAACTAACAATTCTCAAAAATCAATTAAAATAATTAAATTAAAAGTGTTAAATTTGTCCTAAAATCTAAATAATTTCCAATATTACCCTTACTAATTACACTAAATTCTAATATCATTTTAATTATTACCCTCTCCCACTATGTACCCTTATTAAACATGGGTAAACATGAAAAAAATATTTATTACTTTTTGAAAACAAGCAAATGCCTTATAAAAATGACTAAAAATATTTGTTAGTTAGTTTCTTACAATAAAGACCAAAGGGACTAGTACTACTTAGGTCTTATTTATAGGACACTTCCAACATGTTTCCCTGTAATCAAGAAAAACCTTAAACCTTATTAAATCTATCTTTAAATGTAATAACTTTCTAGTATTATCCGTATTTATTATATACTCAATCCCAAGAATACAAAATCTACGCAAGAATACAAATGTTTAATGAATGGGAAAAAACGGAACTTATTTACTACTCTAATCTTATTTATAAGTTTCTTCCAACATGTTTTATCTTTTTTTATTTTATCAAACTTCGAATTTTAAACATCATTAACTCTACCTTAAAATTTAACAACTTTTCAACATTGGCCCTATTTAATATACATTATATTCCATAAGAACAAAGTCTACATGCTAATAAATGAAGAATAAAATTATACATTCATATGAAAATTTTAATAAAGTGATTATGTGACTTATAAATAGTAATTTGAAGAATAGAGTCAATTTTCTTTGCTTCCAATGAAAAATGTTGAATCAAGTAAAAACAAAAAGTGAAAAATATTGAAAAAGATCTGAGACCGAAGGAAGTAAAATTTTATACTATCTCCAGTCTTTAATATAAAACCAGTTCACTAATCTGAAAAAAAAAGACAGGAAAACTAAATAAATTACTTAATTATAGCATATATATTGTTTCTCTTAATTACTTATGTATATCATTAGATTAAAAAATTCATTTTACACACACACACACACACACACCATTATAAGTTAGGCAAATTAATTAGAAAAATAAATATAAATACTTTAAATTAATTTAGTTCGCTTTCTTAATTTCTCCAAATTAGTCAACTGGGTCTTATAATAAGTACTAGAGATAGTATTAAGTATGAAATAGAAGAGTCTTACAATAATGATAGGAGGGAGTAATAGAAATCAGATCTGATAAATTAATATCAAAAGGATATTCAATATGTAAGAGGCCTAAGATAGTATTTTAACATTTCATATACCAACTCAACAAAACTTGCGTGCCCAACTAAAAATAGAATTTATTTTCAAATGTTTTCTGAATTAGTACCTCATTATATTGCATATCTTCTGTGGCCTAACCATAACATATTTATATGTTGTAAGAGAATTAACTAATTAATTAATTTAACTTAGCACCTAGCAATTGAGTCAAACTTACAGTATATCATCCGTTTCCAATTTAAGTCTTAAAATCATTTATCAAACTAATATATATATTGAGTTCCCTATTTTGTAGCGGTTTCCGCCAGTGTTCGGAAAAGCAGACGATGAGAAAGCTACTTAAATCAAAATTCACAGATAAACTACTTCAAACACAATTAACCAACATAATTACCAAACATGATTAGAATACAGCTAAATATGTGAAGTTTAAACTTGAAATTTTGTCGTTATTTGTGTGGCCACGTAGTAATGATTGAAGTTTGGAATTTGAAGGAATAAAAAAGACGGTAAAACGAGGTAGGGGCCATTCTTGGATTCAGAATGGGAATGATCTGTAGTGCATAGTTTTGCACTTATTTAATTGGGATTGCCTTAATTAGGCTTTTTCCATGTTGTTTGAAGTAAAAGAACCAATGAAATAAGAGGTCATCAATATGGAAGACTTAATAACAATAATAAGATAATATAGAGGAAAAAGATGAGAGGTGGAACATTATTAAGACAAAAATGGTTCAGTTGTGTCACTTCGTGCTGCTTTTGTGGCCATTTATACTAATTTCTTATCCTTTTATTACTTTATTATCTACAGTTTCTAACACCCACATCAACCATTATCCTCTTCGGTCTTCACCACTATCAATACAAGGGAGCCAACAAATTTTCTAATTTTGCGTATAGCTATCAAATGCTTTTATTTTCCTTTGAATCTTAGGAGTGAAATGAAAAACTTGGCAGAATCTATATTAATATTTATTTATCAATATGTATAACAATGGTAATAAATTTAATTTTCTGCACTGATTATCAGTTAAGTTATAAGCCGATGTAGAAAGAAAAATAATATTAAAACTTATCAACAAAAATGTCATCAGTCATGCTTGCTATCTGAATTGTTTATATGACAAAATATATTAGGAAAATCAATGTAAACTTCATGTTTTAAAATTTTATTGGGCAGCAGAACTTGATATGTTTTTGCACCAATATATATATATATATATATATATATATATATATATATATATATATATATATCATACAAAGAAAGTATTCACACTCGAATTCAGGCATTGCTCACACCAATAAAGTTTTCAAATAGGAACTTTTCACCTTCTCCCAATATATTTAAATAGCCTATTATGCACAAAATTAAACTCGGCTTAATTGTCAACATAAATTAAGCCTATTGATTTGAGACAACTTTAGTTGTTTTGGGTCAAATCACTATTTACCAATAATTAAAATGCAATATGTAATACCCTAATTTTCATAATACATATAAATATTATATTTTGATAAATAAAACCTATTAAAATAGGTGAATATGTGGTCTCAAAATTTGTGTAAATTATTAATTAAATTATAGGCAATTTTCCTTTGGAATTAATTAACCAAAGGTTAATTGTGAGACATTATTTAGGGGCCATATTTTAGCCTAAAGACATGAGTTAGATAACAACAAAATTAAATGGATAATTAAGGAAATTAAATGCATAATGATTAAGGCAATTTATGCTAAAATTGCATAAGCCTATTAAAAGAAAAATGCTTAATTAAATGTGAACTAACTTGTGTAATTATTTTTAATTTGATTAAAGGCAATTAAAGGCATTAATTAAAGCTTAATTGCAACATGATTTAGGAGATAATTAAATCATCAAGAAAAGGGGTTGGTATTTTGGAAAAAAAATGGAGATTAATTGATGAAGATTAAATTGCTAATAATGCTTTAATAACTTGAGTTAATTAGCAAACCAATTAGCCTTAATCATATTAGCAATAAAGAAGGGGATTAAGCATATGATTAAGCTAATTAATTGTGCCCCAAAAGTCAACAATGGCAACTAGTACATGGTAGAGCTTTGTGAGCCAAGTGTTTTCAAGATATTTTCGTCTAATTAAGCTTAAGTCTTCAATTAATTAAAGTAACCAATGATGGTTATAATTAAGAAGCTTTAAGCATTTGATTAAGAAGTTGTTTAAGCCTTGTTAATTAAACTTTGAAAAGTCAAAGTGGGTAGCTAAAATCAAAGGCCAAGATTAAGTCTAATAAAGCTAAATCCTAAGGCCTTAATTAACCCTCATAAAGTGTAATCCATGTGAATTAAGCATCAACCAATGAGAGGCTTGTCTTCTTGATATTGTGAGACAATTAAAACACAAATTGAAGAGCCAAGAGAGAAGGGGGGCCACGTTTTTGCTTGCTTGGAGAGGAAGAAGGAAGAGCTAAAATATCTAGATATTAAGCTTTCAACCACATGTGCAATTGAAGTCATAAATGATGGAAGAGGATAAGAAATTGGAAAGAGAAAAGAGTTGTGAGTGTTTGTGTGTGTGTAGCACATATTGTGTGTGTGTGTGTGTGTGTGAGAGAGAGAGAGAGAGAGAGATTATTTGATTTAATTCAATATTAATTAA
This sequence comes from Acacia confusa, assembly GCA_037074495.1. NCBI lineage: Eukaryota > Viridiplantae > Streptophyta > Magnoliopsida > Fabales > Fabaceae > Acacia > Acacia confusa. The sequence goes on along the minus strand of CM073508.1, from coordinate 8,342,875 downwards.
ATCAACCAATAGGAAAAATCAAGAAATAATTGGGCTAAATCTTATGTAATTAAAATTAGCCAATAAGAACATTTGAGACTTGAATTTGTGTCTTCATAAAAGACCAACACCCATGAGCCATTGATTAGAAAAGATCATCCAATGGGTAGGGTTAAGGATGAGAGTTTGAGAATTACCAAAGTGCCATAGCATTTTTCTATAAATAGGGAGCCTTCCTCTTCATTTTTCTTCACACCAAATTACACTTCAAGAAGGTGATTTCTAAGTAGGAGGGTGAGGAGGAATCTTGAAGCAAGAAGGAGAGTCTTCAAAAGGTAAGTGTAACATCCCAATTGAAAATGCCGAATTTTTTTTTTTTAAAATGAACCGTGATCAAAGTCGAGCATTTCGATTAAACGAGTAACTGAATATTTAGAAGTACATAACCATAGTGTAATCATCCTTATACAGTCATCTGTTGTTTTCAAAAAGACAATATCTAAATAGTTCAAAAACTATAACATATAAGCTCTTCCAATCCGCCTACACCGACTACTTGCCGTTCTCCTCCACCCTGGATCCTCTTGAACCTGAGACTACAGCTGAGATCCAATTCCCAATTGGATCTCAGGTAACGGTTAACCTTATGCTCAAATAAATCATATACAGGCAACAAATAATCATGACCACATAACAGCATATCAATATATAAGCACACAACAGATGCATGATCAACAATGGACAGAACATAAGCACACAGCAATATGTAAAGCCCCACACTATGTCTGCACATAAACCAATGCCACGATCTCCCATCGTGTCCTCAGCGCTAGGAATACCCAACGGCGTTATCAAGACTATAACCCGTAACAAGCTGTATGTATGACTGACAACCCACGACAGAGTTTCAGTATATAAACATGTCTACTATATATATGAATATAAGCAGCATAAGTGTTAAGGTTACAATACGCGTCCGTACCTTCGTTGACGATTTCGGGCACTTCAGTAGCGTTGTGGTACGTTTGATGGCGGTACGACGGTGATTTGACAGCGGTGACAGCGGAAACAGCGGTTCGTGATTCTAGGTATCCTATAAGGATAATATCACCGGTATGAATATCTAAGATCATAACAGGCATTTTAGGTACAAATTACCATTTTGCCCCTAGTTTGACTTTTTGGCGGAATTTTGCCAGAGCTTCGCTGTTTTGACTTTACACTTTCAAAATTTTTGCTATAATTTTTCCTCTAACATATTTCTAAAATAAATATCATATTTATTCTTAAAACATGATATTTAAACTAACCTGAGAAATTAAAGACTACTCTAGCATTTCTACTATAACTACTGAAAGAATTACCGAACTAAAGACTAGGGACCGAAAACTTACTCAGAGCTTTGCTATGAACTTCTCCCAGAGCTTCTCTCTCTAACTTCTCTCTAGGATTGTAAGTGAATTGGTGAAGAATGAAGAGGATTGGAAGCTATTTATAGAAAACCCGGATGACATTTTCGTAATTTCGTTGAACTTTGTCTGGTTGAATTCTGACCGTAGGATCGCACTTTTGCTAGGTGGTTTGATCTTGGCCTTACACCTATTAGGCCGACTTCTTCCCCCCCTAAAAGACAAAATTGCTGACCTCATCCTAGCTGCATCATCAAACCTTATCCTCTTGCTTTATCTGATAAGTTCCTGGTTCGGTGTCCTGATCGCGAAATTCTGTAGAAACTTAAAATTCCGGGAACAACACTCCGAAGGTCTGTTCTTCCTCTTTCAAATTATCTAATTTAACTCAGTTTCTGATCCCGCTGAGGACATTCCGTTATCAGCTGAAAATCCTCGGTATTCGTGCCCAGCTACAGAAATAACGTTGTCCGGTACTAACTCCGAGACAAAAATTCACTGATTAACATTATACTCTGGTTTTTCCCCACTTATCCCCAGATTCCCACAACGGGATTATTTTCTATCGGTTCTCCTTTTGGCTATCTACTTTAATTATACAAAATATCTTCTTATTCGGATCTCCAAATCACTCCGTCGGTTACAGAAATGACTTCGGAGACCAGCCATCTCGAGATAAAAATTCCCTTGTTCACAATATACCCTGACTTTAGAAGCCTAAGTCACGGGTTTCTATGTAGGATTTTATTTCCATCCATTCTCGTTTATCCTGTCCACTTTTAATTATTATTATATTATTACTTATTTATCACATACTTAAACCTATATTACTATTATATTCAAATATCTTTTTCATCCTTATCTCCCCTAAAATTTCGGCCAACACACCATATATATATATATATATATATATATATATATATATATATACATACATATATATATATATATATTTTTTTTTTTTCCTTAACCACATATATTATATTTATCCTATATTTATTTTCCACAAAATTTTCCTATTGGTCCATAACTAATTACTTGGATTTAGGCTTTCATAATTTCTTGAAAAATCCTAAACCATAGATCTTTACTTTTTAAGACTATATCCTAACCATTATTATTTATTTAATTAGCCAAAAATTTCGGTCCTTAATAATTATTATTTATATTTATTTTATTTTATTTTTTATGTTTCCTAAATTTCTCTAATCTTATAAAATTCCTGAAAATTACTTAATTAATCCTTTAATAATTCCTAATAATTTTCTTAATTAGAATTAATTATTTTCTCACAACAATTTCATTAACATTAATGATTTAAGCCTTATGCAAAATATTAAAAGTCATAGAATCAATTTTGATTCTAAAATACTTTTTAATTTTCCTTCTTTTTATTTTCATAGGAAATATTTTATTAAATTGTCTAAATTAAGAATAATATATTTCCTAAATTTTCAATAATTATTCCATGTTTTCTTGAATTTTCCATAATTTTTCCTTAGTACCTTCCTTTGAAAATAGACCAATTATACTCTATTTGAGACCATAATCATCATAAATGGATATTTTTATTATGGTAACATAATAATCCAGATAGTAATTATCAGTAAGTTCTAGTTCTTAAATTTATAGTCTTTAGTTTTTATAAGTTCCTAGTATAAATGTTAGTTTAATCTAGAAAATTAGAGAATAAATTCCTACTCTTGTTTTTAGGCCTCATTGCATTGAAAAATGCCTGAAGAGGTAAAAACATGGTAGGAAATAAATTTTAGAATTAATAGATCATTGTGATAAAATTTTGGAAAAACTGAAGGTGCAAATCCTTTACTGGCAGCGAAAATATATGCTATTATTTTATGTATGAAATGAAGTTATAAAATCATGAAATTTTCCAAAAATAAAGTAGACATTTAGGGTTTTCCAAATATATAAAATATGTAACGTTTTGATCTTTAATCAAGGAGATGTGAATTTTTAAAGTTAAGCCATTTTTACTGGAATAAAATATGGGCAACGTTGAGAAACGTAAAAACTGGGAATAACTCACTAATTTTGGGTGAAAAAAATAGACATCTAAGGGTTCCGAGGAATTTTACAGATCCTCGTTTTGATTTTTCTAGAATAAGTTATGATTTTTCAAAGTTACCGAAAAATCTGCCCAGAAAATGCTGCACTACGTTTTTAAATAAATGTAAGGGCAAAATTGTAATAATAACTCCACCAAGGGTAGAGGGGTAAATAGAGGTGGAAATATCTCTTAGGATATTATTTTAAGTGATATGGTGATAGATATCCGGGAAGTCCAGGGCCGGATTCAAAGGTCATACGTTTGACGATTACCCGGTGAAAGGTACGTTCGCGTACTAGTAACTTTAACTCTGATGTGTATTGTATGGTTATATATGATTGGTTAATTCATGTTGAGTGCGGGATAAGACGATGTCTTGGGTCATGCACCGTGATTAAGACTCTGTCTTAAGTCACTGTTTATACATTCAGCTATATACGGGTTATAGTCTTGATAACACCGTTGAGTTTTTCTAGCGCTAAGGACACGATGGGCCGTTGTGGCAATGGTTAGTGCAGACCGGGATAGACTTTACATGTGTTGTGTGCTATGTACTGTTGTGTTGCGGTAACTTTACATCTGTTGTGTGCTATATATTGTTAATGCTGAAATGTCATGAATATCTGTCATATATTGATTATACTTTGCATATGAGGTTAACTGTTACCTGAGGTCTGATGGGTATTGTGTAACATCCCAATTTAAAATACTGATTTTTTTTAAAACAAACTGTGATCAGAGTCGAGCATTTCGATTAAACGAGTAACTGAATATTTAGAAGTACATAACCATAGTGTAATCATCCTTATACAGTCATCTGTTGATTCCAAAAAGACAATATCTAAATAGTTCAAAAACTAAAACATATAAGATCTTCCAATCCGCCTACATCGGCTACTTGCCGCTCTCTTCCACCCTGGATCCTCCTGAACCTAAAGCTACAGCTGAGATCCAATTCCTAATTGGATCTCAGGTAACGGTTAACCTTATGCTCAAATAAATCATATATAGGCAACAAATATTCATAACAACATAACAGCACATCAATACATAAGCACACAGCAGATGCATGATCAACAATGGACAGAACATAAGCACACAGCAATATGTAAAGCCCCACACTATGTCTGCACATAAACCAGTGCCACGATCTCCCATCGTGTCCTCAGCGCTAGGAAAACCCAACGGCGTTATCAAGACTATAACCCGTAATAAGCTGTATGTATGACTGACAACCTTAGACAAAGTCTCAGTATAGCAATGTCTACCACATATATGTCTATAAGCAGCATAAGTGTTAAAGTTACAATACACGTTCGTACCTCCGTTGACGATTTCGAGTACTCCGGTAGCGTGGTGATGCGTTTGACGGCGGTACGACGGTGATTTGACAGCGGAAACAACGGAAATAGCGATTCGTGGTTTCAGATATCCTATAAGGATAATATTACTTGTATGAACATTTAAAACCAAAACAGGCAATTTAGGTACAAATTACTATTTTGCCCTTAATGTGATTATTTGGCGGAATTTCGCCAAAGCTTCGCTATTTTGACTTTAAACTTTCAAAATTTTTGCTATAACTTTCCTCTAACATATTCCTAAGATAAATATCATATTTATTCCTAAAACATAATATCTAAGCTATCTTAAAAATTAAAGACTACTCTAGCAGTTCTACTATAACTACCGAGAGAACTACTGAACTAAAAACTAAGGACTGAAGAACTTACTCAGAGCTTTGCTTGAACTTCTTACTCTTCTTCCAGAGCTTCTCTCTCTAACTTCTCTCTAGGATTGTAAGTGAATTGGTGAAGAATGAAGAGGAATGGAAGCTATTTATAGAAAATCTCAATGACATTTTCGTAATTTCCTTGAACTTTGTCTGGTTGAATTCTGACCGTAGGATCGCACTTTTGCTAGGTGGTTTGATCTTGGCCCTCCCTTGCTTGGCCGACTTCTCTCCCCCCCCCTAAAAGACAAAATTGCTGACCTTATCCTAGCTGCATCATCAAACCTTATCCTCTTGCTTTATCTGATAAGTTCCTGGTTCGGTGTCCTGATCGCGAAATTCTGTAAAAACTTAAAATTCCGGAAGCAATACCTTGAAGGTCTTGTCATCCTCTTTGAGATTACCAGGTTCTCCTTACCTTATACCCTTATTAAGGACATTCCGTTATCTGCCGAAAATACTCGGTATTCGTGACCGATTACAGAAATAACTTCTGCCGGCGCCAACTTCTGGATAAAAATCCACTGATCAATAATATACTCTGATTTTTCTTAACTCATCCCTGGATTCTAGTTTATGAATTTTTCCTATCGGTTCTTATTTCCATTATCTGTTTACTCCTTATTATTATAACATTATCTATTTAACACATGCTTAAATTTATATTATTATTATATGATAAAAATCAAACTCCATCCTTATCCCCCCCTAAATTCGGCCAACACACCATATATATATATATATATATATATATATATATATATATATATATATATATTCTTTTCCAATTACCATAATATCTCATTTATCCTATATTTATTTCATTTTTCATGTTTCCTAAATTTCTATAAGCTTATAAAATTCCAAAAATTACTTAATAAATTCTTTAATAATTCCTAATAATTTTCTTAATTAAAACTCATCATTTTTTCATAACAACTTTATTGACATTAATAATCTAAGCTCCATGCAAATTATTAAAAGTCATAGAGCCAATTTTAGTCTTAAAATACTTTTTAATTTTCCTTCTTTTTATTTTCATAGGAAATAATTTATTAAATTGTCTAAATTAAGAATAATATGCTTTCTAAATTTTAATAATTATTTCATGCCTTTTAGAATTTTTCCTAATTTTTCTTAGGATGTTTTATGGCCCTAAGACACATTTTTCGCATTTCCAATATTAAATTTCCTTTAATTTTCTTAGTGTTTTTCTTTGAACATAGAATAATCATATACCATGCTGAGATCAAAAACTCCTTAAATATATATTTTTATTATGGTAACATAATAGTCTAGATAGTAATTATCTGGGTATTACATATTAGACCTCAGCTTGGACTAAAGGTTCAGGAAAAGGAACTAGGACCAGAGAAGACACCAAAGAATGGGGCCAAAGAAAGGCACCGATGGACAGAGCCGCCTAGAGGCACCGGTCGAAGACGAAGATCGGTAGAAGTTATTAGGGCCTAGTCCTTGGCATGAGTCAAACAAAGTTATTTCAGACTAATTGGTGCTTAAACTAAGAAAGAGTTTGTCAGCGGGTGTCATAAGTCGCCGTGAAAGACGGGAAGACTCCCATTAGATTAAACACCGATCTAGCCAATATGTCTAATTAACTATATTGGGTTCCAGGTCGTAGGACTGGTTTAGTACTTCATTTAACAGAGAATTGTATTTAAATCTCTGTATAATGTATCACATGAATATTCCTTCGGGATTTTAATATACTAGCTTATGTCGGGGCATCAGCATATGTCTGGGCATTTTATATCAGATACTTATTGTCCGAATATTCGCGCATGTTTTCCGTTCCTGCATTACTCTACGTTGTAGCATCTCAAACTCTGTTGATTTTTCTTAAAACTAAGTATCAACCGACACGATTTTCAAGCATGGAATTTGAGGTGTTACACAATATAGTGCAAACAACTTGGAATCGTTCTTTTATCAATGAGCCTTTTTTATTTTGAATTCCTTGGGTTGGAATAAGTGCTAAAAATATGGTTGGAAAGATGGTTTTGAACTTGGTTTTCTCTAAATTAAAATCCATGAAAATAAAGCTATTTCTTCTCTTTTTGGTATTTTTGGAAATAAAGAAGAAATGTTTAAATTGAGAGTGAAAATATGAATGATAAATGCTCTTGGTAATGAAGAAATGACTATCCTTACTGAAAAAGTATGGGAGTTAAAATTCATTAAATCTTAATAAAACCCTCAAAATAACATTGAGTTTAATATTTTAAATTAATAATAGCTCTTACAAATATAACTAACCACTACCTCTTCAGATATTGTTTAAAACCACTTAATATGCAATTAAAACTAGAATAATGCAACATGAGTCTTCTCAAAATTTGAGTACTAAATAGTCCCCCAAATGCACAAATAAACCACATTAACTAGATAATAACACGCAAATTAATATAATCTTATCACAACCACAAAGAACTTTGAACATATATATTTTTCATTATACAAAATCCAATTATCTCAATTACAAATACCAAACTAACAGAGATAATTAACATCAATCTCAGTTTCAGAATCATTTATATATATATATATATATATATATATATATATATATATATATATTAAAATTAGGAAACTTAAATATGTAACTCTAGACTAATAGAATGATAGAAAAACTCTCCAATGTAGTCCATCAACCTCAAGCTTAAATCCTCATCACCAAGAATCAAGATAATTAGCTACACATAGACATTAAATCAAACGGCCATGAAAGGAGCTTACTGTAATCTTGAGAAAGTCACTGAAATCCTCAAGGCTCACTTGAAAACTCAAGAATTTCACTAGAAGAGACACTCATAGCATCAAGGTCACATAATCTGTAATGGAGGAGAAACGATAGTGGAGAATGGATGAGAAACAACAATGGTTGAGTGAGGGTGGAAGTCCTCTCCTCCTCTTTCCCTCTCCTCTTAAGCTATCTTCGATCCCTCCACTCAAGCTTTTTTGTCTGTGACACAACTCTGTCTTTGAAAAATGGCACTCTATCATAGAAGGAGAAGGTCATGTTCAAATATGGATTAGACTAAAGACTTAAGTGAAACTTTCAAAAGCTCTTCAGAAGGGATTACAGTACACATTTTTTAAACATTTGCAATGCTAACTATAATTTTTGAAACTTTAGGTCTTTTCTGTAATTTTTTCCTCGTTCCATTTTCTATATTCATGTGTAATTTCATAAATTCTAAGGATCTTTCTATAATTTTTCCAAGTCTTCAAAATATTACTTCTAATCCTCCAAAATTTTAAATTTTCTTTCTAAACACCTACAATGTAAGATTAAGAACAAGATAGCATCAGAAGTCCAAGAAATCATTTGTAAGAATAATTAACAACTTATGAACATTTCACCCCTAATTATGTAATATCCTAATTTTCATAATACATATAAACATTGTATTTTAGTAAAAAAAAAATAGGAAAATACAAAGGTGAATATGTGTCTCAAAGAATTATAATCTATTGATTATATTCTTATCCAAATTTCACTTTGAAATTAATTAGCCAAAGGTTAATTATGAGACATTATTTAAGAGCTATAATTTAGCATAAGGACAAGGGATTAATTGATGAAGATTAAATTGCTAATAATGATTTAATGACTTCGACTAATTAGCAAACCAATTAATATAAGATATTAGCAATAAAGAAGGAGTTTAATCACATGATTAAGGCTAATTAATTGTGCCTCAAAATTCAATAATTTCGGCTAGCCAATGGGAGCCAAGTATTTTTGAGATATTTTGATATAATTAAGCTTAATCCTTCTTATAATTAAAGTGGCTAATGATAACTAAAGTAGGAAGCCTTTTAAACACTTGATTAAGAGGATAATTAAGCTTAATCAAGGAAGCCCCAAAAGTCAACAATTGCAACTAGGATCAAGGGTTGAGATTGTTGCACTTGTAATTAAATCTAATGATCCTAATTAATTACATAATCAAGCTAAATCCATGTGAAGCTTGATGAGCCAATAAGAGGCTTTGTATACATTAGATAGAAACAAAAGAAAAACAAAAAGATCAAGAGAGAAAGGGGGGGGGCGGTTTTTGTGACTTGAAGAAGAAGAAGGGATTTATAATATTATAATGTAGATATTATGTAGATTAGCACATGGGATAATCTAAATGGAAGAGGATAATGTACTTAGGATAAGGGCATTAATTGAAAATGGAAGAGGATAAGAGCGAGAGGGAGAGGGAGAGGGAGAGGGAGAGGGACAAATTTGGAATGTTTAGGAGGTAGAATAAGAGGTTTTTGGCAAGAAGGATAGGGGTGTTTGGTAGAAGAATAAGGTTGGTTGGAGCCAAACATAAACCTTGGAACTTCCCTATAAATAGAGGGGCTTGGCTCTTCATTCTTCACACCAAACTCATACCAAGATTGGTGAGTTTAAGAGGAGAGTAAAGCAAGAAGGAGGAAGGAGTGGCAAGAGTCTTCAAGAGGTAAGCTCTAGTTTTAAATTCGGGTTAAGGTGCAATTTTGCTAAAAAAAACTATTGGCTCAGGAGCATCCAGCACAATTAACTATTTATGGTATCTTAAATACAAAGGAACAATTAAAAGGGAGTGTCCAACACAATGCCATTAGTGAGAGGCTAACGTCTGTTTTCTGAGTTCACGTACAAATTACAGAATAGGACCCAGATGTTTATGAAACTATATTTAAGGCCCAAAAATTTGAAATTTTTTTATTTTAGTCCCTCCACGTAGAGGGACTAAAGTGAAAATTTACAAAAAAAAATGGGGCTGAAGGATAATTTTCTAAGAAAAAAAACCCAAAGTTTTAGAAAATTATCTTTCAGCTCCAAATTTTTTTTATAATTTTCACATTAGTCCCTCCATATAAAGTATGTGGAGGGACTAAAATAAATTTTTTTAAAATTTTTTGGGCTTAAATATAGTTTCATAAACATTTGGGTCCTATTTTATAATTTTTGCACACGTGGAGGGACTAAATAAACATTTTCCAAATTTTTGGGGCTTAAATATAGTTTCATAAATATTTGGGGCCTATTCTGTAATTTTTGCGCGAACTCAGCAAACGGACGTTAGCCACAAATTAACGATGTTGTGCTAGACGCTCCCTTTTAATTGTTCCTTTGTATTTAAGATACCCTAAATAATTAATTGTGCTGGACGCTTCTGAGCCAATAATTTGTTGGTAAAATTGCACCTTAACTCTTTAAATTCCTAGTCTTTAGTTTTTATAAGTTATTAGTATAAATTAGTTTAATCTAGGAAATAAGAAATAAAATTTCTACTCTTGTTTTTAGGCCTTGTTGTATTAAAAGATGCCTAATGAGGTGAAAACATAGTAGGGAATAATTTTTGAAAGTTGAAAATCAAAGTAGCGAAATTCTGGCGAAATTGTTCAGTTAAGAGTTTCTCAGAGACAGTAGCATAAATGCCATGATTTTATGTTCAAAATGAAGTTAATTAAATCTGAAATTTTTCATGGTTAAAGTAGACATATAGACCTTTCCAAATATACCTAGAGTGTATCATTTTGAGTTTTGTACAAGGAGATAAAATTTCTTGAATTAAGTTTTTTAGGAAGAATTCTGGGCAGAGGTTAAAAACTTTAAAACTGGGAATGAATCATTAATTTTGGGTGAAAATAAATATTTTTCCTTACAAATAGACATGCTAAGGATTCTAAGGAATTTTATGGAACCTTGTTTCGATTTTTCTAGAACTACTTATGATTTTTCAAAGTTAGTGAAAAATCTGCCCAGAAAATCAGTATTAGCATTTTTCAAGAAATGTAAGGGCAAACTTGTAATAATAAATCCACCAAGGGTAGAAATGTCAAAATAGGTGAAAATATCCTTTTTGATATTATTCTAGGAAATATGATATTAATTATAATATCATACAAAATATGGAAAATGAAATAATCCGACGGTAACGTTATATGATACCTGAAAAGGCCGGGGTTGGATTCAAAAGACGGGCGTGTTGGTAACTACGCAATGAAAGATACGTTCGCGTACTAGTAACTTTAACTCTAGTGTGTCTTGTATGATTATATATGATTGGTTAATTCATGTTGAGTGCAAGACAAGACGAGGTCTTGGGCCATGCACCGTGATTAAGACTTTGTCTTAAGTCATTGTTTATACATTCAGCTATATACGGGTTATAGTCTTGATAATACCGTGAAATTGTTTTCCTAGCATTGAGGACACGAGATGCTGTCGTGCATTGGTTAGTGCAAACGTAAATAGACTTTACATGAGTTGTGTGCTATGTACTGTTGCGCTGTTGTAACTTTACATCTGTTGTATGCTATGTATTGTTAAATGTTGTAATGTATTGAATATCTGTTATATATATTATTATTACTTGAGCATGAGGTTAACTGTTACCTGAGATTCAATGGGTATTGAATCTTAGCCCTAACTAAAGGTTCAGGGAAGCAACCTGGATCGGAGAAGGCGAAGGAGCCTAGAAGGCGTTAAGTGGACAGAGCCGCGAAGAAGCACCAGTCGAGACGAGCCTGAAGAAAGTTATGAGGGCCTAGTTTCTAGCATGAATCTGATAGTTCTTTCAAACCAATTGGTGCTTAAACTAAGAAAGGGTTTGTCGGTGGGTTGTCATAAATCGCCATGAAAGACGGGGAGACTCCCATTAGACTAAACACTGATTTGGCTAATATGTTTGATTAACTGCGTTGAGTTCCAAGCCATAGGTCTAGTTTAAAAAACTTGGTTTATCAGAGAGCTATATTTAAGTCTCTTATATTTGTATCACATGAATATTCTTTCGGGATATTTAATTTACCAACTTGTACCTGGGCATTTTATATCAGTTACTCATCGTCCAAACGTTAATGTATGCTCTCTATTTCGCTTTATTCTAATATGTACACCATCAACTCTGTTGATATTCTTAATACTACATTTTACCGGACACAGTAAGTGGTATGAAATTTGGGGTGTTACAAATTACACTTAATTCACTATAAATGTCCCTAACTCAAATTAGTGCTTAATCCTGTAGTATAATAATGTCCTAGAAAATGCATTAAGAATTCCAATTTAATTATGTAAAATCATATAAAAATATGGTTCAATCAATTCCCTCACATTTAGACATTTGTACTCTTGAACAAAGGAAATTGAGTACAAGATTCTAAGCCCACATCAATAATACATTTGAAAGATGGGAAATTTCATAATTAAAAAACAATGGATTAATTAATCAAATTCATCAAGCTAGCATCGACCATAATGAAGCGATGTAAGGAGATGTAAGGAAATCAACTGACTACACAACCTAGAATATTAGAATGAAGAACAAGAGAACTCTCAAAGTATTGGTGTTTCACTCATCTCATCTTATTGAAATAATTTCACTCTAGCGCACTTAATCAACACTTACTATAGGCTTGTAACAACTCTAACATCTCACTACTAATAGAAATTTTTGTAATTAATTAAGAGGACTTAAAAGGCTTGTATATTGGATGAAGGCTTAGATTAAATGAATTATTTAGAAAAAGAAAATAGTTTATATGCAAGTCAAAGTTAATGGTAAATTCATAACATCTAAACCACTTAACAAACTTTTGCCACTTCTTTTCCAAATCCATGAACAATTGCCTTCTTCACACACACACACACACACACACACACACACACACACACTTATTTTTACTTATACTTCTTCTCTTTTATATATACTTGGCATTTCAATATATACATTGTTCAATTTTTTATTGACAATTCACTTTTGATTTTTAGAGTACTATGAACACTATAAGTAATGACATGCATACAACATAAGAATGGCTCAAAAGGGGTAAGCAAAGGGTGGATGAATGTAGGTTTGTGTTTGGGTAAAAATGGTTTAAAATTGAATGCCTCCTTTATTTTCATCACACTAACGCAAATGTTGTTTTGAAAGAGTGGAAACAAGTTCTAGAAAGTGAAAAACTAAGTGAATCATACATACATGAAAAGAACTCAAGGCCTAAATAACCTTCCAAATAAGGTTTTTCTCCAATGCTCCTACTGCACAATCAATTACATAGAAAGCTAACTACAAAAAATCCACTTAACTATTCCCATAACTAACCTTTTAGATATATTAACGAAAACATTGCAATCAATCTTTACAATAATGCTAAACTCTTAAATGCACTAATGATATAAACTCTCTTTTTCAAATTAAGGAGTAAGCAAAAATCCAATTGTGGGTTCATTTCTCTTTCTATTTACTTGAAAAGCATAACATGTTTTTTTTTTTTTTGGAACAAATAATTGCCAAAACACTAGATCTCATGAAAAATTAAAGAATTTCCCACAAATTATACTTCAAAAGTGGCAAATGCAACCCTTTACAATTACTTAGAACATGCATTAGAGCAATTCATTCTTGAAATTTTTTTGAAAATAATTGCCTGTTTAAGGCATTTTCTCATTCAAAAACAACCAATTAATGGGATTAAAAATGCATTCCCCTCCCCCACACTTAAACAACACATTATCCTCAATGTTTGTAAAAATCTAAAGAGAATGATAAACTAGTTGAAATTCAAGTCACAATGTGAATCAAGTAGGGTAGCAACAAAAAATGCAAGGTATACAAAAGGAGTTCTTATTATACTTGCTAAACTACATTACTTCTACTTTTTTCTACTAGATTGTATCCCTCCCCCACACTTATCGTCCTCATACGACAAATAAGCTTAAAGAATCATAGGACTTAGAAAGAAAATAAGTGAAGAAAGAGAACCTTGGTTAGAGTATTTTGAGTCACTTAAAGGATAAGTTCTTACTCCTGATGAGAATCATGCATTTGTCTTTTTAAGCATCTTCTCTTCTATTGAATTTCCTTAGTGGAGGTCGCTCATGATTAATTGGAAGAGGTCCAAGAATGTACAGAAGAAATTGGTACCACAAAAAACCTTTCCAATGATGTGCCTGAAAAGAAGACAAGTAAACAACAGTGTTCCATCAAAAAAATAGAAACATGGAGAGATTTCAAATGAACTAAAGGCATGTTAAGTTATAAACTCTCCAAGTATCTATCACATCCAAGAAAATAAAAAACACTCTCATCAGTATGTAGGAGTTAGACAAATAGTTATATTTTGAAAAATCTCTTGTGTTTGCAAAGTGGAAGGTGCAGAATCCAACTTAGTCTTAGGGTACCCCAATATCATTACTGCAATCGCAAGAGATGGAAGGCAAGAGAGTGGAAAAAGGAAGAGAATTTTTCAAATTATTACCACAAAAAAAAAAATTGAATTTTCAAAAGAATCATTTTCCTTGTCTATATTGATAGGCAAATCACAAGAAAGATTCATTTTTATTTGCAATATCATTAATCAAAACAATTGACTCTTCCCTTATTAAACTATTATGCAATTTATTGGAATCAAGAGAAAGATACTTTTCTAGGTTATGGTCTTTCTCACATCAACCACATTAGCATCCATGCAAGAGTCAACATGTTTGTAATTGTCATGCTTACTATCATCAATAGTACAAGAGCGCATACCAAGAATAATAGTAGAATCAACCACTTCATAATTTCTTTCTTTTGAAAGCCAACAAGCAAGTGACATTTTTCATGATAATAGTCTAAACATATTTGATCTTTCTCACAAGAGCATGAAAATATGTCATTCAATTCATCACAATCATCCCTAATACTATGAAGAGAATAATTTTTACTAGTTAAAGCATCACATAAAGAAATAGGGGTATACTCATTAACAAGTACAATCGAATCACTACTACTAAAGCTAATCGGTTGAGCAATTATATTGTCAAACATTTGAGGGGATTCAACAATGATTTTCCTCATCTACCTCATCATGACTCAAATCATGAATTGCTTCATTAGCTAAAGTAGTAGAAGAGTCTACTTCAATAAAGATATGATCATTACCAAATGGTAGGGAAGCCTGTACTTGCTTCACTTCTTGTGCTTGTGTGAAAATAGGTATTGAATGATTGGAAACCTCCACTTGTGAAGTGACATTTGGGTTTCGCTCTTCAGTTTTCCCATTATCATTGGAATTATAGGACCATGGAGCTCTTTCTTCTCCTTCGGTCTTTATCCATAACACATGGTCAAAAATGCCTTGATGAAGTTTTCATTATTCTCCATTTCCTCTTCCATTTTCTCAGAGAGTCCAAGTGCCTCTTTAAGCATGAATAATTATTGATGCAAGACCTTTAATTGATCATACATTCTTCTAAGGGTAAGGGTTTGAGCATCGATATATGGCAAGGTGAGGAAGACATCAAGTCTAAAAGGTTGAGCAATAGAGGGTTGGGGTGGATGTTTATGGCATGATGGAGTGGGTGGCTCATAGGGAAGTGTATGTGGTGGGTGAGTCTCTTATGAGTATGGCACTTAGAAGAATTTTGTGCAAGCCACTTCCTTGCTTTCTCTAACTTCTCATTGTTTTTTTCTAGTCTCTCCACTTCTTGTTTATGTGTGAACATAAGTGGAGGTTCATGATATGCCATGCAGTTGTATAGTGGAGAATTAGAATAAGGCTTATAATATGGGTTATATATGGTGGCAAAGAAGGCTCATATATGATCTATATATAGAGTGGTGTGGTAAGTGATTAGGTTGAAATGAAGGTTGTTGATAAGGTTAATAGTATAGGTGGTGGGATGGACCATGACATTATTGACCAATTGGACTTTTATCTTGACTTCCCAATTTGACTTGAAGAAGTCAAAATGTTTGTTGAATGGAATCGATGCTTTGAGAGATAAACTCTTTCTTTCCTGTCAGATCTCCTACAAAAGAGTAAATCTTAATTACCATTAAACCAAGCCATAAGAATTCAACACAATAAGTTCTCAATGAATCACAAGATGACTATATAACTATAAACTGTAAAAAGTAAGAAAAGGAATCTAAGAAAATGCAAATGTAAATGCAAAACCAAAGAAAAATCATGTTTGTTTGTTTTTCTCAAAAGTTTTTATGCAAGACATTTGTTTTTATTTTTTTCTTTAAAAAAAACAAGCTATGAAAAAGTTTTGAGAATTATGAAAAATGAAAGGAAATCTAATAGGCTCAAAAGGGAAAACCCCAATCAATTTAAACCAATTGACACTTGGTAAACCAAAGAAGTTAAAATTGACTCATCGAAAATGGCGCCATTAATCTGAACAACCTTAGTCGTCTTAGGGTCAAATAATTATTTAGCACGAATTAAAATGTAATATAATGCAAACAATTGGGGATCGTTCTCTTATCAATCCATTTTATTTAGAATTCCCTAAATTGGACTAAGTGCTAAAAACATGGTTAGAAAGGGGTTTTGAAATTGGTTTTCTCTAAATGAAAATCCATGAAAATAAAGCTATTTCTACTCTTTTTGGTATTTTTAGAAAATAAAGAAGAAATGTTTAAATTGAGATTGAAAATATGAATAATGAATGTTCTTGGTAATGAAGAAATAATTATACTTACTCAAAAAGTAGGAGAGTTAAATTTCATTAGTTTTAATAAAACCTCAAGATAGCACTTCAGTTCAATATTCCTAATTAATAGTAGCTCTTACAAATATAGCTAACCACTACCTCTTGATATATTGTTTGAAACCACTTAATGTACAATTGAAATTAGAATAACGCAATATAAGTTTTCTTGAAATTTGAGTACTAAACAATCTTTCAAAGACACAAATCAACTACATTAACTAGGCAATAACATGCTAATTGATATAATCCCATTGCAACCACAAAGAAATTCAAACGTATATATTTTTCACTTGACCAAATCCAATTTCAATTACAAATATCAAACTAACAGAGATAATTAACATCAATTCCAGTCCCATAATCATATATTGAAATTAGGAAATTTAAATATATAACTCTAGACTAATAGAATGATAGAAAAACTCCCCAATGAAGTCCATTAATGTAACATCCCAAATTTTCAAAAGCGGAATATTATTTTTTCATCAAAAATCATTTAAAATCATCAGAGTAGATCATTTGGGCGGAAGAGTAACTGATACTTGTATTTCAAAATGCCGTAAGTCTAGCTGGATACAATAGCGGTACATCATACCAAGTATTTCAAAATTAATGTTCAACAATAAAAGGAAGGCTTCCGCTGAAACATCAAAAGGAAGTCTTCAGCTGGGTCTTCTATGCGTCCTGTTTGCGCTTCCCCTTGTCCTCCATTCTTGGTTTTCCTGACCCTGACGCTATGTTAAGAGCTGAGGTCCCATGCATACGGACCCCAGGTAACGGTTAACCTTATATTTACATATACGGTACAAAATCACAGCAAATGAAACACTTCCAAACATGTCACTCCTAGTGAATGCAAATGTACCGCTCCCAGCGAAAAGTACCACTCCCAGTGAAAACAGATATATCACTCCCAGTGTATGCAGGTGTACAGTTATTTCTTACCAAACAAGTATTCAAACAATACACCACAACATGCACACATACCACATATACACATACTGTAAATATCAGAGTTAGTGTTACAGTACGCAAACGTACCTTCATTGACGCTATACGGTATTTCTGGCAGGATACAATGCGACAATTGGTTAGAACGTATTCAGGGATATCCTATAAGGATAATATTGCATATAATCAATTACTAACATCATAACAGTCATTTTAGTCACAAATGACCATTTTACCCCTGACTTCTCTAATCGGCGAAATTTCGCCAGAACTTCGTTACTTTGACTCTAATCTTCCAGAATTTCAACATATCTCCAACTCCATAATGATTTTTGAAATTAATACCTTAATTACCCCTAGAACATGATTTCTAAACATACCTGGAAGATTAAAGATCAACCTAGCATTTCTACAACAACTACCGAAAGAAACACTAAAACTAAAGACTAGGGACCGAAGAACTTACCCGGCACTTTGCTATTTCCACAGACTCCTCCTTCTCTCTAAAATCTCTCTCTAGAAAGCTCTAGGATTTGTGAAGAATGAAGAGAAGGTGAAGGCTATTTATAGAAAAAGACGATGGCATTTCGGTAATTCCTTTGAACTTTGTCTGATTAATTTCTGACCGTTAGATCACACTTCTTTGAGGTGGCATGATCCTGACCTTACACCTCATTATGATGACCTCATCCTGAGTCATCAAAGTGATGTCATGCTTGCATCATCTCTTGATTTATGTGCCTTTTACTGATAAAGTTCCCTGTTCGGTGTCCTAATCGCGTAATCTTGGGAAATCTCAAAATTCCGGGAGCAAGGTCCTAAAGATCTTTTCTTTCTCTTTCAAGATACTTGGGTTATCTAAATTTTTGATCTCATTAAGGACATTCCATTACCTGCCGAAAATCCTCGATAATCGCTACCGGTTACGGAAATTTTGTTTGTCGGCGCCAACCTCTGGATAAAAATCCACTGATCAATAATATACTCTAGTTTTTCTCAACTTATCCCCGGATTTCAATCTATGAATTATTTTCCATCGGTTCTCATTTCTACTATCTGCTTTAATCCCACAAAATATCTTCCTGGCCGGATCTCCAAATCACTTCGTTGGTTACATAAATGACTTCGGAGACAGTCCACTCCGAGATAGAAATTCACTTGTTCCTAATATACTCTAACTCAAGAAACCTAGTTCACGGTTTTCTAGGTAGGATTTTATTTCTATCCGTGGTCATTTATCCTATTCACATTTTTACTATTATAATATTACTTAATTACCACATGTCTTAACTTATAATGTCATTTTAATGCAAATATCTAGATATTAATTTCTTAATTTTCATTTCATTTTTCTTTATTTTTCTTCTAATTTTCGTTTTTATTTATATATGTATATTTATTTTAAGTAATTTCCACCTTTTTCTCTTTATCTTATGTCTAAACAATTAGCCATTAATTATCTAATTAATCACTTACTAATTGTTGACAATTTTCTTAATTAGTAATAATTATTATCTCACAACTATTTTATTGACATTAATAATTTATGCTCCATGCATAATATTAAAAATCATAGGGTCCAATATGGTCCCCAAAGTACTTTTTAATTTTCTATTCTTCTATTTTCAAAAGAGATAATTTAATAAATTGTCTAAATTAGGGACAATATTCCTTCTAATTTTTAATAATTATTTCACAGCCCTTTAGGATTTATCATCACATTTTTAGGATGTTTTATGGCCCTAAAATGCATTTTTCACATTTTTGGCAATAAATTCCATTTAATTTTCTTAGTATTTCCCTTTGAAAATAGACCAATTATACAACATTTTGAGACCATATCTATCATAAATGGACATAATATTCCAGATAATAATTATCTGGGTATTACAATTAAGCTCAAACATAAATCCTCATCACCAAGAAGTAAGATAATTAACTACACATGCATAGCCATTAAAGCATCCAACAAAATATGTGAAATCAAACCAACCATGAAAGGAGCTCAATTGTAATCTAGAGAAAGTCATCAAACCCCGGGGTAAGAAAAACATGTTTTTCAAAGCCCGGCCCGAGAGCACCAAGGCTAGGGCCGGCCCTACAAGGCCCAGAAGTTACTATTATAAATTTTAACTATTTTTCCTTCGTTTTTTTTTCAAATAAATATAATTAATAAATTATAACAATTAAAGTTCTAATTTATCAAATAAATGTTGTCAACATTAATAACTAAACAACATGAATAATCCAACAAATAAATACATTCATTAATTCGTAATCAAAAGCAATCTATTGTCTATAAATAACTCACATAAAGCATAAGAAGTATATCATTAAGCAACATTAGTATGATGACTATCATTATCATCATCTTTGCTACTATTATCAATTTCAAACACATTTGATTGTGCTTCACTTTAAGTAGTAGGCTCTACTTTATAAGTAAAAATATCATGAATTTCTTCCTCCGCATCATGAACATATCAATTAAAAGGGCCTGCATGGCCAGCTCGAAGCCCTGTAGGGCTGACCCTTTTAAGCCCAAGGCCCTATAGGGCCAGCCTCGCAGGCTTATTTCATTTAGCTCCTCTAATTTTCAAGCTTAGCCCTTTAAGGTCCAGGCCTAAACCGGTCGACCCGATTTCCCAACTTTACTCAAGAGTTGAAAGGTAGAGCAACTCTCCAGTTTAAACCTTGTCGAGGGTTAGGTCGAGAAGAGAGAACATGATTGAGTCGATAGAATCAATGGCGAGCAAGGGAAGGCGGAGGCTTGCATTTAATAGAAGGCGTAGTCGAGAGAATGAAAATGATGGTCTTGCTTAAATTTGCAATTACATCGCTATAGATCTACTTCGGACATTATTGATAAAGCTTAACCAAGGGAAGAGGTTCTTTGGCTGCCATAATTATCGCCAGATACAATCTTTTCTTCTTTTCCATAAGATAAACTGTCTTTTTGTGGTTATTTATGTGATTTTGCTTTGAATTTACAGGGAGGGGCTGTGGGTATTTTCTGTGACATGATGATGAAATGGGAGAAAGGCCAATGGGAGTTATAAACGAGCTACTTGGTCACATTGACAAGCTGTATAAGGAAAAAGTGAGAAAGAGGAGGGGAAGATGATGACATAGAAGTGGAAGCTGAGAGTGGTGCCATTGCTGCTGAGATGAAGAAGAATGAAATAAGGTTGAAGGTTGCGATGGGTGCATTATTGGCCACTTGGGTCTTCATCTTTGTTAACCATATAAGCAGTTAGTTCATAGCAAATTAAATCTAGTTAGTCCTTCGTCTTCGTTGATATGAGAATGATGCTGAAAGTAAGAGTTGAATGTATGACTTGATTAGCGTGTAGTTATTTTGGGATTGTGTGACTTGTTAAGGAATGCATGACTTGAATGACATGTTATGGTATGTAATTTTATGGGGAAATTGTGTATCGTGAATGATTGTTGAAGGATAAGTTTGATAGAAGTACGAGTATGAATCTAGACTTTAGTATATTATAATGCTTAACACTCATACATTTTATGGGGAAATTGTTTTAGTATTTGCAGGATAAATGTTCAAGAACTTTATGACCATTGTGGGTATTAAAAGAAGCTTGACAGAGACACAATTTGAGCAAAAACTTGGGACACCAAAATAAATACGTGGCACTTAACCTGAAAAGCAAGGACTTAAACTGGAACAATTCAAACAAGCTTGCCATTAACCAAGTATAAAAAGATACAAGTTCACAAAATATGGCCTAAAAGTCTCCAAATTGTGCTGAATATGGCACATAACCCGTCATTGGCCCTAAAATAAAAGTTAACAAAACATGGCACGTAAATTGTCCTTTGCCTTAAGTTAACACCATAAATCCATCATCTTCTTCTCCTTGTTTTGTCCTTGCTTCAGCTGGTAGAAGCAGTAAGGTAGGGGGCCTTGTTTGCTAGAAGCATAGATGTTATGTTGGTTGGCTGTCCTTTCCACACAAGACCTACAAGAGAGATTGGCAGCTGAGAAGGACTTGGAGGTGTTCCATGATATTGGATTCTTCACGAACCCTCTTAGTTTGCAATTTGAGAGATGGTGTCCCTTCTCAATTCAAGCTCATCAAGAATGGGTAAGTGAATCTAAACATTTGTGTCGTGTACTATGCAATCCTCAGTCGTCCTGTTCACTAATTATGACCTGAAAGGTTAAGCCAGGATAAAGAAACAAGAAACCATGGCAAATTGAAACAGTGAAACACTAACAATGGATTGAGTTAAAACATACATTATAAACAATCCTTCCACTGTCTTCATTGATCCTCACTCCCATCCTAGTTTTAGTTCTTCGCTTACAATAATGCTATGCCTCCAAAAGGTTTTGTATTGATCTGAGATTCTTGTGTGGAAGGTTCGTTCTTACTTTGTCTTAGTCTTTTTTTTTTCCTAACAGTTCTACTGGTTGACTTTTCCTTTTGAAAAAACAAATGAAAATAAGTGTGTAATTCATTGTAACCGAAACCATAATGAAATAAACAAGTAACAAATAAATTTTACAAAACAAACATATGGACAAGTGGCCTTGTTGTGACCCTCCTTATTGAAAATTGTGCATCTCGAACTAGACACTCTCTTACTTAGTTTTTCTGATATTGCAAGAGGCATATAAGACATCTCTCTACCACCAGCTTGAGAAGAATACTGCCCCTTGGCACTTTTGTTTCTCCTTTCATCGTCTTTAGTTCGAACCCTTCTCACCCAAGGTCTTCCTGGCAATTTGCAAATTGGAGGTGGTTCCAATGGCTTGAACCTATCAATACCCCAGCATCTCTTACTCAACTCAATTGAAATTTTGTTCTATAACTAGCCAAGTGTCTTTATGAAAGTAACTAGAAATTAGTGAGGCTGGATCCATATTGACATGGTAAACTACATATAAAGTATGGCAAGGTATGCCTGTCAAATTCAATGCCTTAGATGTGCAATGTTCAATGTTAACAAAAACAAAATGTTATCAACACCCTCTACCACCTCATACCCATCATTCCTATTGAAAACAGCTTTGCACCGCATAAAGAGAGACATATTTTGCTCAAACAATGACACACACCTAGGACTAAAGTTTACCTTCCATATCTGAGCATTTTTTCAACATCATGCCATGCCCGAAGCACCTCAACACGTGAAACTTCCCAAGAGGTCACTCATCCTGGGTTTTTCCCCACCTGAGCACGCTTAACCTTATGAGATGCTAACCATCGTGCCAGAAACTCGATCTAATAGTAAAGGTGCACCACATATTATTTATGCCCCAAAACCTTCCTTATCCTACCTAATGTAGGACTCGTCATGGTGAGGCCGTGATAAGTTCTCCCACTCATCCAAGTGATGCCCCTATTACCTTGCTTAGAGGGTCCCCCATTCCATCCACGAGGGAGGTAGCCCACCCTATTCCATCCACAAGGGTCCTACCACAACCCATCACCAAATGAGGGTCCACTCCTATTTCCTTGCTCAGAGGGATCACTATAGTAGGACGGGGATAGGTTGGCTCTGATACCACTTGTTACCCATCCTAAGATTTTCTCCGTTTGAGCACACTTGACCTTGTGAGGCACTAACCATCATGCCAAAAGCTCAAGCTTATAGCAAAGGTGTACCACATATTATTTATACCCCTGAAACCTTCCTCATCCTGCCCGATGTAGGGCTCGTCACGGTGAAACCATGACAAACAACCTACTTTGACATTAACTTCAATCGAATGCCATCTATCATTCTAATGATAGGTAAATATCTAATATCATCAATCCAAGCATTAAGGTTTTTACTACAATTGTTATAAAAAAAATCCATGAGAATGACGTAGTCCTAAAATATGCTCTTACCCATAATTGTGCTGGGTAATCTATAGTTGCCTCCATGCTCTCTTAGTACTATTAGGTTATGAATAAACCTTTCCTTAAACGTGCTTTATGCACATGCAAAGAAAGTCTTCTTCAACTACCCCCTTAGTATTTCTTGCTCCAGTTTGCATAAATGTGTCATGCACATGGTCGTTTCTTTGCTTTTGGCAACACATCCGACACAGTAGCAAGTACCGTGCAACATTATGAAAATAAGTACGTCGATTTCAAATAGAACATGATATCATATCAACTAGATAGAAATACCTTTTACATGTATGACATTATGGTCACATTCTCTCCAGTGTCCAAGTCCAATGATTTCCTATGTCATTCCATAAACCATTTCTAATTAACAAGGTTTTCCTTCTAAGTAATCCCCAATGTAATGGGTTACAATGAATCATCAGCGTCTAAGTCTATTGCAGAATGCCTTTGGCACTACCCTCAAGGAATGTCCTAGGGATGTCCAAGAAACCTAAAGTCCAGTTTGACCCGTCTTGACCCGACCCGGTTAGGCTGCAGAAAAATTGGCCTAATACACTTTGAGCAGACTAGACCTAACTAATCTGCTTGGGCTGGACCACACTTTAGGGCAAGCGCTTAGACCCCTAGCTTGCTTAAGCTGGACCGAACCAGACTTAGAGCCAAGGGCTCAGACCCTTTAGTCTAGTCTAGTCTAGTCTGGCCCAAAAACACAAACACACAGCCTTTTTTGTTCAAAAACACACCCCAAGCCTTTGGAAGTGACAAATTATAAAAAGTAACTAAAATTAATCTTCTATATAGATCTAAACCACAAAACACAGAAGGAAAGTTTTATAGCTTTGAATATTCACAAAGATCTAAAGAAAGAGAGACCTTGGAAGAAACTTTTCTGATCTAACGATGACTAGTTGACCACCATCAACCCAACTTACCTCAAATTTAGGAATGTAGTTTATGGCAAGGCAAAGGGGAAGACGGTGGGGAAGAGAAAGCAAGGCATTGAGGAGTGAGAGCAAGTTATCAAGCAGTGAAAGCAGTGGAGAAGTAATGACGAGGCATCAAGGAAGACAGAGACTCAAAGAGGTGGTTGTTGGTTGCACAGTTGCACCACCACCTTTAACAGCCACATCAAGCAAGGCATCGAGGAGTGAAAGCGAGGGAAGAGGTGAGAAAGCGAGAGATGGAAGGAAGAGAGAGATGAGACTTGAGCAATAGTAAGGGACAGAGGGTAGCTTTTTAAGGGGAGGGGGAGCCACGTAATTTGGCAAGTCCAGAAAAGAAAAAAAAAAGTCTCCAGGTAGTCCACTAGATTGGTCTAGTCCAACCCGAGCTCGGGCAGGTGTTAGACCAAACTTGACCTTAAGATGGCTTGTCTAGCTTGAGGTCAAACTCTATCCGATATATCCCTAAAATGTCCCATTTACTCCTATTATAGGTCTACAACTTATTGCCATTAGCACAATGCCTTCACAACATTAAAGCATATATATAATCTCCTGAACACCTTTTTCCCACTTTCTAGTGCATCCTTACTCAACTCCAAAGACACATTTGAACTTGGACTTGAACTCCTAAGCTCATTGCAATATGCTTCAAGATTGTTGAACTGATCTACCTAGCTCCCTTCCATCTCCTTCTGATTGAACCATGTTTTTATATGATTATTCATTGTAAAATTGGGATTCTTAATGTATTTTTTGAGACATTAGTGTAAGTTTAAACACTAATTTGAAGTAGAGACATTTGTATTAAATTAAGTGAAATTAGAGACAAAATGGTCATAATTTATTAATTATTCATGCAAATGATTTCTTGGACTTTTGATGCTATATTGTGTTTAACCTTACATTGTAGATGTTTAAGAAGAAAATGGAGATTTTGGAGTCATAATTAATCCTTTGAAGACTAGGGAAATTACAAACAAGAGCCCTATAATCTCTCAAAATTGGAAATAAATTAAGAAAAGGGTTAGAGAAAATCACAAAAAAGTGCCCAGATATTTTGGAAAGTGACCCCACAAATAGTTTCAAAATTCGTACTTTAGTCCCTCCTCAGTACTTTTGAAATTTCCAAAATGGTCCTTGGTCAAAACTTGCATTTTGACCAAGAACTAATTAGTAACTAGGCAGAAAACGTGAAGGCAAAAAGAGACCTGATAGAACGAGATAATGCCGCGAGAGACCGAGAGGAGACCTTCGACTCATGATCTCATTCTTCCTTCCTCCACCTTCCTTTTCTTTTGTAGTTGGCGGCTTCCATCCTCCTCACTATTGTCATCGACAACTTACCTACACCGTGAGAGAGAGAGAGCTGGTTTTTGATGAGCCACAAATATACCATGTGTTAAGGCACAATTTGAGCTTGAAATTGATCAAATATAATTAAAAAGGCTTAAGGATAATAAGCTAAAATCATGGTTTTGATGTCAGGCATACCCTCACAAGTGTTCCTGTGTGTTTTGCAGGTTTTATCCATAAAAAGAAGCTATTTGGAGATTCCACGGAAGTTAAAAAGTGAAGCCACAAAGAGGAAACAATAAGTTGGCGCCCAGGGTGCCAATCCTATGCAAAAGTGGCGCCCAAGGCGCCACTTCCAGGGAGAAACAGAAAGTTGCGCCCAGGGCGCCAACTCTCTGTCCATTTGGGGAAAATGGCGCCCAGGGCGCCAGAAGTGCGGTAATCCTGATTTTTAATTTTTGGAAAGTTTTTGAGCCACGAAAAAGGAAGGAAAATCAAGGATTTTAGAGATTTGGAAACCCAACTGGATCAAAAAACATAAAAGAGGCAACCCTAGCACTAAAAAGAAGAACTTCTGGCACAAGAAACAACTCTACGACATTGGAGAGGAGATCAAAGCACTTGTGGAGATCCACCTTTCCAAACATCTGGAGAATCATTCCATCTTCATCTTTTCTTCTTTGTTTTGTTAATCTAGCCATGCTTGGCTAATTTCCTTTTTATAGTTAGGGCTAGGATGAACCCTATGCAAATTTGAGTATTTGGTTGAATTCTTGTATGAATCTTGGTTTCTTTGATTGAATGAATTTTTTTTGCTTAATGCTTTCTTGAAGATTGATCACCTTTAAGGTTGTCCATAGGTTGATGTATGACAATAGAGATGTTGGTGCATCTAACTGGAACTTGTTAATTCATCATAAAATTGCATGACCTAGACATAGGCTTACGAATTTATGCGATCATAGGATTCTGGTTCAAGATTTGATCTTTCTAGACAATACTAAGACATTAGGTTGTTTTTAAAGATAAAATAGGCTAAGGTAGCATCAAGACATTGGGACTTAGTCTAACCTTAGAGAATCGATCGTCAATATGGGAGTCATAATCAATTAGATCTTTAATCCAAATACTTGAAGGAGCATAGGGGGATCCTAAGTCCTAGCTACGTTTTACTCGACTGATTATCTTTTCTAAACATTTTCTTGCGAATCTTCATCTTGAATTCTTTTCTTTCTTTGATTCTTAGTTACAACTCATCTTTTATTACTCAAAATTGTCCAACTAAGGTAAAAATAGCGAATTAGTGATTGAATAACTATTCCTCGTGGGACGATACTTTCTCATTACTTTATTAGTTGTAACGACCGGTGCACTTGCCGAAGTCGCCCCTATCAGTTTTGAAACAGGATAGCACCACAGCAGAAAAAGAACAAAGAATGGAGAGAGAGAGAGAGAGAGAGAGAGAGAGAGAGAGAGCTCAAACCTGAGAGGAAGCAACAGTTCCTACCAGTGACTTCCGACCACCATTTCCATCTCTCCACCGTGATTTCCACCGACTCTATCTCATCGTCGATTTCATCTCTCATTTTAACACAACAACTATCATTGCCAGTCACCATCGCCATAAATCATTCTCTCCACCACTTTTTTGCTTCTACCACTGTCACTTCCTCACTAAAACACCACACCATCCTTCCTCGTCGTTTTCTTTTTCATTTTCAATGAGTTTATGTTACTTCTAGTGAGATATTGAATTTTCTGGAGAGAGCTTTGAGTTTTTTAGCAAACATTTCCAAATTTCGACAAGCTTCAGTTTCCTTGGATTTTCAGAGCTCCAATGAGTGGCTGAGCTAGTTTTGCTTCCTGGGATGGATAATAGCCTAAGTTTTAGAGCTTAAATAGTGGAGTTGATTTTGTTCAATCTACTTTCTCTAATTGTATTTAGATTTCCTAGTTTTAGGAATGTTATTTTATATTATTGAGACTTAGTTTGTCCATTTAGATAACTTTTTGGATTGAACCCATGAGATTGGATTGGATTTTTCTAACTTGTTGGATTTATATATATGTATTTTCCTTATTGATTCAATAATATTGTGCTTTCTACGTGTTATTGTTAAATAGTATGATTGAATTGGATTCATTGAGTAGCATGTTATTGCATTCATATCAAGAGAAAACAAGTTGCATTAGTCTAATCCTAATCGCACACTAAGTGTACGTCAATAGCGGCTTAAAAGGTGATTGTTAGCTATGTTAGTAAAAGTAATCACTAATTAAAAACACTAGACTCAAAGGTTTGCTTGGGGTTTTTCATTAAGACTTACTGAGAATTTACTTCTATATCTAATTGAACTATGATAGCTATTACTCCATTTCCAAGAACATTTATCATTCATTATACATTTCATACTCATTTACATACTCCATTCTATTTTATAAAAAAAAAATACCAAAAACAATAGTTAGTATTCAATTAAATTGCATTCATTTTTTAGTCTATTAATTTGAAAAGCCAAACCCAATTTTCTCCTTATTTTTATTGCATTTGCATGTCATTTAGCTTACTTAGGAATCAATAAAAGGCTCCATGAGAAGAAAGAACAATCCTAGGTTCACCTATACGTAATTCTTGGTTAATTTTTTATTATAGACCCCAAGCCTAACGCTAAAAGGCCCTCATGACATTCACAATTAACTTCTTAGCTCTTTTGCATTTTCATATTCTAACATTAAGGCCAAATTCATCATATAAATCCTTTTTCATGTCAGATTTCTTGTATAGTGTCTTTGCAACAAGCCTTGGATTAAAGCCTTCTTTGGATGTGTAGAGAATAAAGGGACACCCCTTTTGACACCTAACCTTTACTCTGAAGGGCTCACTTTTTGTCAACCTTAATTTCACTTATATCTTAATTGCATTTTTATTTATAGCCACCTCAACAACTCAGGCTTGTTCGCATATGTTCCACCAAGTATGAAAAAGGGCCTTTCTTTAGAGCCAGTAGCTTCTTCATGGACTCAAACTTCCTCTAGAGGCCTAATATTATTATTTTCTCCCTCTTCATTAAACAAGTCATCATCTTCACAGTATTCATCTCCCTCTTCCTCATCATCATTGTATGAATCTTTACTCCCAATATCACTCTCATCTTGTTGCTCTTTACCCACTACTAGGGGGAAAAAAACCTTTTAAAGTTTGTTTTTAAGCCATTTATATGTCCTTTTTGAAGAGGATGTATATGTGAGAGACGTAGTAAAACCTGTCTTACAACATCCCTTTTACAAAGAGAACGTTGAAAGTAGTTTATTTTTGAGAAAATATTTTTTTTCTCTCTGACACTACCTCTTCCCCTTCTCCCTACACACCTAACCGACGGCAAGTGGATCCAGAAAGATTTCATTACCAGCAGCAATGGCTTCGATTTGGGAGTGAGGGTGATAAGCGGCGATGTTTTTTAATCCACCGTTAGCAAATCGAGTTGCTTGTTGGGCAGATCTACAATGGCCTTTGTCTGACCACCGCCCTCGCCTAAAATGTGGATACAAATCAAAAGAAACAAAAACAAAATCTAACCATAATCAAAATGAAATCACATATCAATTGATCGTTTATTACCCGGGAAACCTGTAACATCCCAATTTTCAAAAGTGGAATAAATTTTTATTTTCATTAAAAATCATTTCAAATCATCAGAGTAAAGTATTTGAGCGGAAGAGTAATTGATATATATTTAAAATGCCGTAAGTCTGGCTGGAAACAATAGCGGTATAAGAACCGAGTCTTTCAAAAGTAATGTACAAAACAAAAGGAAGGCCTTTGCCGGATCAACGACGGGTATTCTTCCACCGAGTCTTTAAGCATGCTGCTTCCCCTTTTCCTCTGACACCGGTTCTCCCGACCCTGATGCTATGTAAAGAGCTGAGGTCCCATGCATACGGACCCCAGGTAACGATTAACTTCATATTTACATATATGGTATAAAATCACAGCAATTAGTTCACTTCCAAACATGTCACTCCCAGTGAATGCAAATGTACCGCTCCCAGCGAAAAGTACCACTCCCAGTGAAAAAAGATACACCACTCCCAGTGTATGTAGATGTATAGCTATCCTTTAATAACAACATGTACTCAAACAGCACACCACAACATGCACACAACACACATAGCACATATACGCATACTGTAAATATCAGAGTTAGTATTACAGTACGCGAACGTACCACAGAGCTATCAGCTAACTCACATAGGCATACCATACACATAGCATACCATACATATACGCATACAGTAAACATCAGAGTTAAAGTTACCAGTACGCGGACGTACCTTCGTTGACGAGCGTTTAATACGTTGACGATAAACTGTACTTTTGACGAAAAACAGTGGAACGACAGCGAAATGACAGCGGAACAAGATTACTGATATCCTATAATGATAATATCACATTTATCAATATTTGATATCATAACAGGCATTTTAGGTACAAATTACCATTTTGCCCCTGATCCCCTAATCAGCGGAATTTCGCTAGCACTTTGCTACCTTGACCCTAATCTTCCAGAATTTCAACATATCTCTAACTCCATAATGATTTTCGAAATTAATACCTTAATTACCCCTAGAACATGATTTCTAAACATACCTGGAAGATTAAAGATCAACCTAGCATTTCTACAACAACTACCGAAAGAAACACTAAAACTAAAGACTAGGGACCGAAGAACTTACCTGGCACTTTGCTATTTCCATAGACTCCTCCTTCTCTCTAAAATCTCTCTCTAGAAAGCTCTAGGATTTGTGAAGAATGAAGAGAAGGTAAAGGCTATTTATAGAAAAAGGCAATGGCATTTTCGTAATTTCATTGAACTTTGTCTGATTGAATTCTGACCGTCGGATCGCACTTCTTGGAGGTGGCAAGATCTTGGCCTTACACCTCTCAAGGATGATGTCATCCCTGCTGCATCATCAAGCCTTATGTCATCTTGCTTTATCAGGTAAAATTCCTGGTTCGGTATCCTGATCGCGAAATTTCGTAAAATCTTAAAATTTCGGGAACAACACTCCGAAGGTCTTTTCTTCCTCTTTCAAATTATCTAATTTAACTCAGTTTCTGATCCTGCTGAGGACATTCTGTTATCAGCTGAAAATCCTCGGTATTCGTGCCCGGCTACAGAAATAACGTTGTCCGGTACTAACTCCGAGACAAAAATCCACTGATTAACATTATACTTTGGTTTTTCCCCACTTATCCCCAGATTCCCACAACGGGATTATTTTCTATCGGTTCTCCTTTTGGCTATCTGCTTTAATTATACAAAATATTTTCCTATTCGGATCTCCAAATCACTCCGTCGGTTACAAAAATGACTTCGGAGATAGTCCACTCTGAGATAGAAATTCACTTGTTCCTAATATACTCTAACTCAAGAAACCTAGTTCACGGTTTTCTAGGTAGGATTTTATTTCTATCCGTGGTCATTTATCCTGTTCACATTTTTACTATTATAATATTATTTAATTACCACATGTCTTAACTTGTAATGTTATTTTAATGCAAATATCTAGATATTAATTTCTTAATTTTCATTTCATTTTTCTTTATTTTTCTTCTAATTTTCGTTTTTATTTATATATGTATATTTATTTTAAGTAATTTCCACCTTTTTCTCTTTATCTTATGTCTAAACAATTAGTCATTAATTATCTAATTAATCACTTACTAATTGTTGACAATTTTCTTAATTAGTAATAATTATTATCTCACAACTATTTCACTGACATTGGTAATTTATGCACCATGCATAATATTAAAAATCATAGGGTCTAATATGGTCCCCCAATACTTTTAAATTTTTCTCCTGTAATTTTTCCAAGGTAATAATTTAATAAATTATCTAAATTAGAGACAACATACTTTCTAATTTTTAATAAATATTTAGTTGCCTCTTAGGATATTATCATAATTTTCTCAGGGTATTTTATAACCCATAAATATTTCAGGGACCTATTTGCAAAGTATCTAATGTCTTAGGGACCTTTTTGCACATTATTTAATCTCAGGAGAAATTGTCCTAATAATAAGATAAATTCAATACAAGGTGTTTGAGACCTCATATTCACCTATTTTCAATAAGTATATTCTACAAATTTATGATATTTACCCAGGGTATTACAAAACCTAACAAAACGTTCCCAAGATTCGACACTTTCTTCACATCTCCAAACTTTCGTGTCAAAAGGGAATCAAGATCGTTGCTTCAATCGAATTGCAAGCACGGAGGGGATGATGGAATCGGATATTTTACTCAACTTCTTTTTGTCAAAATGTGGAGATTTTAGGCTTATCATTGTTGTCTAATCTAGAAAGGCGAAGAAGACGATAGAGCCAAAGTTTGTGCTCAGCTTCTTTCTCTTCAAATCTTGGAGTCTGATTTCAAATTTTGAGGACAATGAAGGTGAGAGGGCAAGGAGCATTTAAAAAAACTAGATCTAAAGTAGGGAAAAAGAAGTTGGCATAAGCGCATAATGAGATGGAGGCGGTTGATATGGGTGTTGCCACCATCAAGAACTAAGGCTACAAGTGATCCAACTGCACCTGCAATGCCTACAACTACTAGTGAAGGAAGCCAGCACAGATGATCAGAAACATAGAGAGGAAGGTGAAGATGAAGTTGGGGAGAAGACATAACTAAAGATCCATGGAAATGTTGCCACCACTAGTCGATGTCGCCATCGTGTTCACCATGGATGTCGCCAGCAGTGGAAGGATGAGGGAGAAGGTGGTAGGTGGTATGGGATGAATCACATGCAGGTTAAAGGGGAAAACAAAATTTGGTCAATGATGTTTATGGACGGTAGTGATGTTTTGAAAAGAAGCAGAGAGCTTTTCTTTACCCTTGGGCTTCCCAATATTTAAATTGGGATGCCAAAAACTTAATATTGGTGTCCCAGTTTTAAAATGGATGCCAAAAGTCATGCTCTTGGAGCCAAAAGTTCTGCTTTTGGTATCTCTTTTTAAAGTGGAACGTTAAAAATAGGGCTTTTAGCGTCCCAATTTTAAAAAATGACACCAAAATTATACTTTTAGAATCATTTTTTACCAGAGGGACACAAAATATGTCAAAATTCTCATACATACTTACAAAAATGTCATCTCTTTTATTTTTTATTTCCATTTTTTTTTAAAACAAACTTAGAAAGTAAAATCTATTTCTTGTAGTATGGTGACCCTCGTTTATATTTTTCAATCCATCATTTTCTTTATCATCATGGCCCAACTCTGTTATCTCACCCATGCCGTTAGAACTGGATGTCTGCTACTTTGCTCACCATGTTTTCCACCAAACAAACCTACAGCTTTCCACTCCTTTAGTTCCTTCCTTCTTTCACTCCATTCAGCTTTCAAACTCTCAATAAAGCACACTCTAGCATTCCAATCCAACTCTTCTTCCACGTCAACAGAATCCCTTCATCCACAATAACAGACTTACCTTTACCCTTCCCTCCATCGCCCTCAGTCTTCTTCTTAACTCCACTATAGACACTTGCTAACCCACAAGCTAACACTAATTCCCTTCTTGTCTCATGCCCACCCCTTAGCCGTGATATTACTTCTTTGGTCTCTGTCTCCCTATCATTTAACATACTTGTTATCTTGTCCAAATCGACCCAACACTCCTCAAGATCACCTTCGGGACCACCATTCCCACTATCTGATTCCATTCAACCCCAAACCCCTTATTAATAAACAACAAACAATAATTTACTAAGAAAAGCAACCTGATTAATAGACAAAGCAAGGGCTCGAACGAAATTTCACACAATACCCAAACAACCCAGACATTTTCTACTGTAACCTTGAAAGATTTGATTCCTTACCTGACTTTCGAGGACGAATATCTGCTCTGTTGTCTTCTTCCCATGCGCACACCAACGACAACTCACATGGACTCACTGCTATGTCGCCTTCCTTATTTGTTCTGTCGTGACAAGATGCCCCTTCAATGTTGCTCTGATTTCTCAGCCCTAACCCTTCTCTTCGTTTTATTTCCCAGCATATATTTCTTTCCAAATCATCTCCCAGCTAATCAAGCATCGATCCACACAGACGCCACGTGCTTTACAAGGTGGCAATTTCGACTAACACTCTATCACTTATCGCCAAAAGTTAGGGTCACGTTTGACCAGGTCTTGATGAACTTGGCTTACATCCTTTCCGGGTTAAAGTCGATCAATCACGCCGTTTTGATGCAAAACACAACAGACCCTTAGTCTTCTTATTTCTTGAAAAAATATTTTAGAAACTACCAGATAGTAAAAAGATAATTTAGGATACTGAATAATACTAAAAAAATTATTTTGGATCCTAAAAAATTATTTTAGGATCCTGAAAAAATTATTTTCGAGTGTTGATGAGTACTAAAAGAATACTGAATGGTATTGAAAAAATAATTCATGATCTCAAAAAATTATTTTAAGATATTGAAAAAATATTTCAAGGCACAGGTTAAGATCTTAAAACGATACTTCATATTATTGACTGTTATTGAAAATAATTTAGTATCTCAAAAAAATTATTTTAAGATCTTGAAAAAAATATCATAAAGTATATTCTTATTATCATTACGTACCTAAATTATTTTTTCTAGATCCTAAATATATTTTTTTAAGGTCATGAATTATTTTTTCAGTATTAGTTAGTATTTTGAAATATTCTTTTAGTACCAATTAGTACCTTGAAATA
The DNA here is from genome assembly GCA_037074495.1 of Acacia confusa. Lineage (NCBI taxonomy): Eukaryota > Viridiplantae > Streptophyta > Magnoliopsida > Fabales > Fabaceae > Acacia > Acacia confusa. The sequence continues at coordinate 8,308,383 of CM073508.1, read as the reverse complement.
TTTTTTCACGATTCTAAAATAATTTTTCAATATCATAAAAAAAATTTTTAATATCCTAGATTATCTTTTTACTACCCAATAGTGTCTAAAATATATATTAAAAAATAGAAAAAGAGGACTAAGGATGTGTTTTGTGTCAAAACGGTGCATTTGATGCAACAAATTGTAGCGGACTTACATCCGCAAAGGTTATAAGCCAAGTCCAGTCTTGATTGGCCCCTTTTTTATACTTTTGGGGTAAATACACCCCTTCTAAAACTTCCAAACACACAGTACTCCATGAATTAAATAGATATATTACCATCCAAACCTTTGTAATTATATCAACGAGAAGTAAGTGGTGCTCCATGAAGGACGGAAGCAATAGATTGGGCATATGTTATCCGACTTTTTTCAATATATTAGACTCTCGCAAAACAATAATCGCCATTAGAAAATGTTGCAGGTGAGCATCTCCAATTGAATTGAACTATATTTAAATTTGAATATTCAGATAGTCCTATAAAAAAAAAATAATAATATTCATTGTTCAATAATGGTAATTATAACTTGAAAAAATTTCATATAAAGATGGTTGAATTATCTAAATTCTAATTTGGGTTAATGAACTTAACAAATTATATACTACCTTATGCATTATAATTAGAGATTTACAATTTGGGTCAAATTACCTCTATATCTCTTAGTTATTAAAACAACAAAATTGAAAATATAAAGATGGTTAAATTACTCAAATTCTAATTTAGGTTAATGAATTTAACAAATTACATATTAGGTTATGCATCATAATTAAGGATTTACAATTTGGGTCAAATTAAATCTATATCGCTTAATTATTAAAACAACAAAATTGAAAATATAACTTTATTGTTTGCTCTATCAATTAATTCAATGGAAAACAAAAGTTGGAGCACAAAGACGTAGATTACTTTCTAAAGAATTAATTGTGTAGGTTTTCTATGTTAAGACAAATCACCTATATATTTAACCATTAATTGGAAGAAACACAATATTGAGTGTTTGTTCATGGTAAGATATTGGGGGAAAAAATAGATAATTCAATTTTGACATTTTTACTATTCAATTTTCCGATTCAAATATAGCAAATTAATTTTCAATAATAACCATTACAGGTATAAATGTTTTTGTAAGTCAACTGACATAATTTCTTCTAAAATATACATACAAATCCAGATATATAAATGAGGAAACCAATTTCAATGTCAATCACAATGATGAGGGCTAAGAGCTTGTTTGATTTAAGGGGAGGAGATGGGAGGAAAAGAGCCTCTAGTAAAGATATTGATCAAATTACCATTAATAAAAAGAATATTTCTTTTTATTGAGAATGTATTTTTGAAATATTAAAATTTTTTCATGAGCTATTTAATAAAGATGAGAAAAAAAAATTTCTCTATCTTTCCTTTGCCTCCTTCAAATCAAACATGTTTTAATAATTACTTACTGTAGATATATCTAAACAACTCAATAGTTACATTAAATACACATTTGTTTTCAAAATTTTAAATACATTAACTTAAGACTTTTTTTTTTTTTGGTTACAAGAGACTGATCAACCTAGATCAATAATGACTTGGGCATAGTCTCACAGATCCAACACCCAACTTATCCGCCTGTAGAAGGTGCTACATTCCGTCTGGTGGTTCTTCTAGGACATGGTTTCCCACTGGCATATTCAGAGCAAAAGTGGCTAGGAAGTCTGCGCATTTATTTGCTTCCCGATAGATGTGATTAAATGAAACCCTCCAATCTTTGGCCAACAACCATTGTATCTTAACCGAGAATATTTCTACAAGCCTGGTTTAGCTCTTCTGTGGTGAAAATCAGCTTCATGGCAACTAGGGAGTCAATTTGAACATCAACATTCCTGTAACCTTTAGTCCAAGCAAGCGTAAGTTTGTCCATTATAGCCCATAATTCAGCCTGGAGTGAGGTGCAAGAACCAATATTTCGACAACATCCTATTAACCACTGGCCCTCGTGATTTCGAATTATACTCCCCGCCTCAGCCTGTCGAGCATCTTCCTTACAGGCTCCATCGCAATTCAAGGTCACTGTCTGAGGCTGAGGTTTCGTCCATGAGATAGTGCGAAGTTGTTTCAAGGTCTCCACGTCCTGCTCCTCTTTCCTTCTGACATTGCTTGGTTATTGACTATAGCCAAGAATCGAACCTCTCTCGCAATAGAACCACGAAGGCAGCGTATATTCTGGAACACCATTTTATTTCTACTCTCCCAAAGCTTCCAGCATACTAAACCAAAAAGACTTGCCCATGATACCTGATCAGACATGCCGTCACTTCCTTGCTGAAGGTTTTGGAATAACCAGGATCTAAATTCCCCATGCATAAACACCTGATGTCAGTGAGTTGGTACAAAATGATTCCAGGCATCCATAGCAAAAGAGCAGTGCCTCAGAACATGGTCAATATCCTCCATTTCTGCACCACACCTTCCACACGCAGATGAATCTGTCATATGGCGTCTTTTCCTAACAGAGTTAGTCAGCAAGCTTTCCCTTGCCGCTAGCCAGAGGAAAACCCAGACCCTTTGTGCGCCATTCCATTTCCATATGGTCTTCCACAGTTGATCCACCTCCACATCCTCATCGTGACAAAGTAACGTATATGCTGATGCCACAATAAACTTGCCATGCGAAGATAGATCCCAGAAACTAAAAGCATTCCCATCATCGGGCTCAAGAGGTTTACGACCGGCAATGAGCGAGAGGACATAGGGAGGGAGTGATCCATAAATTCGGCTCCAATCCCATTCGTCCGTTGCAGTCACAAACTGTTTCATAGAGAGAGACTCTTCTTCGTGTGTCAGGTCTTGTATGCCACATATTTAAGAGGTCCAACTTCTGGGACCCAGTTGTCGGTCCAAAACCTTATGTAAGAACCGTCGCCAACATTCCATCGTGTACCCATATCCACCTCCTCCCACAGTTTTTTGAGATGCCTCCAAAGAAAAGAACAACGATCATTCTTTCTGTATGCACCTACCCGATCCTCCCAGCCATACTTCTTCCACAACACTTGTACCCATAAGAGGTCAGGACGAGATCTAACCATGAAGCCCAGCTTCATTAGAAAGGCCTGGTTCTGCAACTCTAATTTCTTGAAGCCACATCCATCCTTTATATATGGTAGGCACATGTCTTCCCATTTCACCAAGCTTGGCTGATGTTCGTTTCCTACCCTCCCCCAAACAAAGTTCCGAATGTAGCGCTCAATACGTTGACACATACCAATAGAGAGTTTGGTGGTTTACATAGCATATGATGGAAGAGCTTCTAGGTCCGATTTAGCAAGGGTAATTCGGCCAACTAAGGACAGAGTGTTAGCCGCTCACCCGGATAAACGAGATAAAACTTTCTCTTCAAGGTAAGCATATGTCGCTGAGGTGACTTTTTTATGTAGCAACGGTACGCCTAGGTATTTTCCAAGATCTTCAGTTCGACGGAAACCCAATTCTTCCCCAATCCTTGCTTGACAATGAGCTGACACATTTTTTGAAAAGTAAATAGAGGACTTGGAGCTACTTACTTTATGGCCTGAGCTGGGACAAAAGTCATCCAGAACACTTTTGATTAGATTAACTTGAGATGTTGTAGTGGAACTGAAGAGTACTAGATCGTCTGCAAAAAACAAGTGAAATAGGGGCGGCCCTTCCTTTCCCAAAGTAATAGGCATCTATTTTTGTTCATTAACCTGCTTAGAAATAACTTGGGAAAGTCTTTACATGCATAAAACAAAAATATATGGTGAGAGTGGATCTCCCTGCCTAATTCCCCGAGTGGGAAGGAATTTATCCGACCGAACACCATTCCACACTACTCTCATATTGCAAGTGGTTACACAAGTCATAACTGTCCTTACAAAATTCTCTGGCAACCCAACATCAAATAGAGTTTCTTCTATAAAATCTCACCTCAAACGATCATACGCCTTCTCAAGATCCACTTTAATCGCCATCCAGCCCTTAGCTCCTCTCTTATAACGCATAGAATGCAACACTTCCTGAGCTACTATAATATTATCTAAGATTTTCCTTCTTGCCACAAATCTTGATTGATTAGGGAGGATTAATTGTGGAAGCCATTTCTTGAGTCAATTAGCCAACACTTTGGTCGCAATCTTATACGGAACTGTGCACAAACTTATAGGGCGGAACACCCTTAGGCATTGTGGGGGTTGATTTTTTGGAACAAGGGTAATGAGTGTTTCATTCAAACCCATTCCAAGAGCCCCAAGATCCAAGAGCTTAGTTACCATATTAAAAAGTGAGGGTCCTACAGTCTTCCAATTGTTTTGAAAGAAGGATGCATGTAGTCCATCAATGCCTAGAGCCTTTAGGGGTTTCATTTGAAATAATGCAGCATGGACCTCACAAAGAGACACTACATAATTCAACGACTGCCTTAATGGACCTGTTATGTTAGGGAAGAGCCATTTGCTTGGATACGAAGGAGGTAGAGCTGATTCTTTAGAGTATAGGTTGATATAGAACTGCAAAGCCCAAGCTCATAAAGTCTCATCCTCAGTGCACCAGGCCCCATCATCACCCCGTAATGCCGATATCTATTTCTTACGGTCTCTTTGGACTACCCTAGCAGGATAGTACGTTGTGTTCCGATCATCGAATTTTAGCCAATCACATCTTGCTCTTTGGGCCCAAGTCATGCTCTCTTGATTGCAAATAAGCTCAAACTCTTTCTTTAGTTCTTCTTCTATCTGCTTCAGGTGCAAGGAACAATGGGTTTCCTTCGCTTTTTCTATACCCCTTAACCTTGACATAATTATGCGCTTACGCTGCCATATATTTCCAAACTCCTCCTTATTCCATACTTTGGGTACTTCAGTAAACATCTCGACATTAGCCAAAACTGATTCCTGATCGCTTCAACTGTGCTACACAACTTTCTCAAAAGACTCTGTAAAAGCCCATGAAGCTAAGTAATGAAACGGCCTGGGATGGCGAGCTAGTCTTATATTACCACAGAAATTAATACATAGTGGTCTATGGTCAGAACTGATCTTGGGTAGATGCTTAACATTAGTTGTACTGAAAGTGTCCAACCATGTATTATTTCCCAGTGCTCGGTCAAGCCTCTAAAGTAGCGTGCCACGTCGCCAAGTAAACTTGGGGCCAGAGAAGCCCAACTCCGTCAATCCTCCATCAAATAAAAATTGATGAAACAGTGCACAGCCTCGAGCCCTTACTACAGATCCTCCTGCCTGATCACCACTTTCAAGAATAGCATTAAAATCGCCCGCTATCAACCAAGGTCCCGTTATCGATCTTGCTACAGTCGCTAGAGATTTCCATAGCTCCTTTCGTAACATGTTATTTGGACTCCCATAAACAGCTGTGAAGCTATAGGTGCCATTGAGATCCCTCCTCTTAATTTTTGTATGGATGAACTGAGCATGGCAAACATCAACTTGAACTATCAACGTATTTCTCCAGAGAAGTCAGATACCCCCAGAAAAACCCTGAGCCTCTAATTTGTAGGAGCATTCAAACTTGAGTGATGAATTTGTCTGCTTTAACTCCCGTGATTCGTGGTTCAAACAACACTACCATATCTAGTCTATGTTCCTACATGAAATAGTTAATAGTGCCAAGGAAACTTCTACTCTCAGCCCCTTGGCAATTCCAAACGAAAATCCTCATCATCATTAAACAAGTGTGGGGGGATTATACTGTCATACCGGACCCTGACAAGTCGTCGTCTTCGATATTCATTGTTTGGCGAGAAGCAGGCAAACATATCAGGACTATCATTGCCTCTGTTGACGTTGATAACTCATCCTGTAAGATCTCAATTGCTTCCTTTGATATCTGTACTCCTGGAGGTTTCTTCTTAACCTTCAAGTTACGTTTGATCGTAGATTGCAATTTAATTCCATGCACCGCTTGACGCCTGTATGAATCTTGCAATATCCTATTTTCCTTCCCCGCACCTCCATTTCCATTTGCTTCTGGTAATGGTTGATTGCCTAGACTAGCTAGAGGAAAAGAAGAAATGATATCGTCAAGTAGGGTTGTGCATGTTCGGTTCGGTTTTTCGGTAAAAACTGAAATTCTCCCATTTTTACCACCGAACGAAACCGAAATAACCAAACCTAAATAACCGAAATATTTCGATTCGGTTTTGAGATAATTTCGGTTTTTGGTCTTTATTTTGGCCTTCTTGTGGGCCTTCAATTTTTTTTTTTTTTTGGGTTTAAACAGCTGAAGCATATTCATATCTTTTTTTTTGGCTCGAAATATTCATATCTTTTTTTTCATATCTAAGTATATATGAAGGTGCACACTTTGATTAAAAAAAAAAAACATAAGAAGGCCCACAATACAAATACAATTAAAGCAATCAGAATGGCTTCAAATTTCACAACATAATACAAAGATAAGAAGCCACGAACAACAATACAACATAATACAAATATAAGAATGGCTTCAAATTTCACAAGTCTAAGACAAATCAGCTAACAGACGAGATAGTATGACTTCACCATAATACAAATAAACTAAAGCAAACAGAAAATAAAAAACCAGCCGGGTACACCCTGCATAATGAAAAAGCCCTAAATCAAATAAAAAGAAAATAAATAATCTAATAAATATTAACAAAATACAAATATAATGAAAAATTACTTACAAAGATATTTGCATTGCATCTACAATATGTCAACGTTGCCTCCAATGCAATTTTTTGAAAATCTAATAAAACAACAAAATTAGAAGCCCCTTGAAAGATCATAATAAATATTATTCTAATAAAAATAGAAAATAGATGTAAAAAGTATTACCAAGCTCCATTTGCTGAAAATCATCATCTCCTACTTCTGCAACATAGTTAAGTGAGTGCCTAACCCAATCTTGAGCACAAATTAGTGATTGTACAGCTTTAGGTGTTAAAGAGCTTTTAAATGAATCTAGAACTCTTCCTCCAGTGCTGAAGGTAGACTCAGAAGCAGCAGTAGAAATGGGGATAGCCAACACATCTCTTGCTATTTGAGAAAGAATAGGGAATCTAGGACTATTCACCTTCCACCAACTAAATATATCAAAATCATCTTTTCTAGGCTCAATTTCTTCATTGAAATATCTATCCACTTCTGTTCTTCTAGTCCTTCCACCAAGATGCTCATCCATGAATAATTGCTCCTCAATATCAAGCAATTTTCTAACTTTTAGACTAGGGTCATCATCATGAAGAAGAAGTTCTGTGTCATTTGATGGTCCCATTTCAAGCTGGGCCTGGGCTGAAGGACAAATAACTTGATTGTATTCATTATATAAAGAAATCAAGACCTCTTTAATATGCACCCTCAAATGTTCCCCAACAACACGTGTGTGCATCTTATAAAGAGCAAATTGCACCCAATCTAGCTTATATCGAGGGTCAAGAACAATGGCAATATAAAGAAGTTTATTGATCTTCATAGGATCTCCCTAATACTTGTCATATTTCTCCATTAGATAACTCCAAGCAATCACTTTTTGTGCACTCATTCAAGAAACAATAAACCAACTAAATTTCACGGAAGAAGTTATTGGAAGTAACATATAAAGATCTAGAAATTCGATTAGTCAAATCATAAAAATGACTCAACATCATCGTCATCCTCCTAACATTCTTCCAATCTTCCTTTTCAGGCACCCCATCTTCAAGATCGAAACGAAAGTATGGATCTTTGTCCTCATACCTCTTAAAGGATGCCTCAAATGTTTGAGCAGTCTCTAACATCAAATAGGTAGAATTCCACCTAGTAGGGACATCCAAGCATAACATTTGCTTGCTCTGAATTTTCTCATCAATACAGCTCTCTTTAAATTTTCTCATTCTAAGTGGTGACTGCCTAATAAAGTGAACAACCTCTCTAACTTTTTTAATTGATTGTCCTACTTCTTTTAGCCCATCACTGACAATCAAATTGATTATGTGTGCCACGCATCTCATATGCAAATGCTGACATTTCATAACTGAATGCCCCCACCTTACAATTTTGCCTTCCAAATATTCAATTGACACATTATTAGAACTAGCATTATCAACAGTAATTGTGAGCACCCTTTCAATATCCCATTCAAGCAAACACTTCTCAACTTCAATTCCAATGTCCCTCCCCTTGTGACTAGATATAGGAATGAAATTCAAAGCCCTTTTTTTCATTGACCATGTGTCATCTATAAAGTGGGCAGTTATACACATGTAATTAATTCTTTAGATAGATGTCCAAGTGTCAATAGTAAGACAAACCCTTTTTCTTTTTTGTTCCAAATAATCTTTAAATCTCATTTTCTCATCAATATAAAAACTAAAATAGTCACGAGCAATTGTCCATCTTGATGGAATTTTAAATTTGGGCTGGGCATACAACATAAAATTCTTAAACCCAACACCCTCAACAAACTTATAAGGCAATTCATCAACAATTAGCATAGATGCCAAGGCTTTCCTAATTCCATCTTGGTCAAATTTCCAATTGACAAGGCTGAATTTATCAGCTTCAGCATTAAAACTTAAATGATTTTGTTTAAGTTCTTCAGGAGGGGGTTTCTTCTTACAAACATTTGCAAAATGATTATTTAGGGCAATGGTTCCATTAGATTTTGGATCACAAGCAAGAACACTTGCACAGTAATTACACTTACCTTTTATCTCACCATTATCATTCACAAATTTGGTGAAGTGGTCCCATACTTTGGATCTTTGCTTCATAGCTTTCCTTTTCCCAACTGCAACTGGTGAAGCTGAAGGCTTATTGGTCACACTTGCACTTGCTTTATCCCCAGTAGTTGGTAGAGAAGCAGCTTGGTCAGCCATAGTTTCACCTGGAGATGAATAATTCTTTCAAGTTAAAACAAAAAATTGTAATCTTGAAAAGAGAAACTGAAAAAAGAAATCGAAGTTGAATATATATACTAGAACTCATAATTGGTAAGTGTAATATAATTGGATAAAAGCTATAAGCTGTAAATGAGACATATCAAGTTCATGAGCTGAATTTCATAATATATTAATTATCAAAATAAAAGGAGGCAAAAGCAACGAGATAAAGAAAAGTTTCAAAAAATAAAGCTCTGTGCCTTCTTTTATTACATTATCCAATGGCTTAAATCATGAAGGTTCAATCTGATCCAAATCAGGAAAATATTCCATGGTTTATGCCTTCAGAATCGTAAATCATAACAGCAAGAAACATTGAAGAAGAAAAATAAATACAATAAATTAGAAATAGAATCACCAATAACAGACTAAAACTAAAACTAGACACAACAAAATCTTTTCTCTAAGTTGTGTCGAAAGAGCCGCATTGATTATAAGATAAATCGAATAAGTTAAGATCGAGCTTTTAAGACACAGATTTATCATGATGCTACATAACTGCCAAATTGCATTTTGTTTCAAAGATCACAAGAATTTCTGCAAGAGCTACAAAGCTTCAAGCACTATACCCCTAGATTGACAGAGGATGGTACAAGTAACTATAGTAAGGGATTTCAAAAGTAGTGAAAACTTCAGCTGAAAAGGCAAAACGAAGTTTTAAACAACTAAGTTTAGCATACAGAAACAGACATTCAGAATCTGAAGATTCCGAGCCAAAAATGAAAATAAATTTGTAAGAATCAGAAACACTGTGAAAATGGTGCAGAGAGTAAGGTCTTACCTTTGGAAGAGAAAGCGAATGTTGAATCTTTGAAGTAGATAAAATCATAAATTGAACTATGGAAGTAAACACTCACCGGATCTGTGACTTGGAAGCTAACTCGTGAGGCCGTGAGTCCGTGACTAGTGAGGCCATGAGTCGTGACTAGCGAAGCCAGCGAACTATCGTTTGTCGTCGAACACTCTTGATTCTCGAAGACTCGAGACAAGAGGGATGCTTGAAGCCTTGAAGGAGTGAGTGAGTTTTTCCGTCAAGGGGGCAAAGGTTTGAGAGTCTAAGCCTGAGAAGAGAATGAGAGACTGAGTGTCTAAGGGATTAGGTTTCGAGAAAAAAAATAAGTGGATCAGGGATTTTTGTTTTTGCTCGAAGATCAGGGATTTTTTTAGGGTTGGGCCATTTGGGTAATTCGGCTTGGGTAATTACTAATTAGGCTTGGGTTTGGGTTTGACGTATAAGGCTTATTATTGGGTATTATGAAGCTAAACAACGTCATTTCACTCATGTAATTCAGTTTTCGGTTTTAACCGAAATAATTATATAAAAACCGCACTGAAACCAAAAACCAAAATAAGTCATTTTTAAAAACCGAACTGAACCCGAAAACCGAAAAAACCGAATAAGCTTCAATTCGGTTCAGTTCTTGGTTTCGGTGTTGATTTGCTCACCCTTATCGTCAAGGGCCTTTCTACTTTGTTGAAGGATCATCACTATGTGCTTACTCTGGTCTAAAGAAGAGCTTATTTGAATAGTTTGAGGTATAGAGTGCACATCACGTGGGCTGTTTAATGTAACCTCATTTGGTTCATGAGGAAGGACTGGTGTCGTCGTTAGAATATGTTCTAGCTGCATATCCGTTTCCTTACTAATGGGCGCCTTCAAGTCACTTGGGGTGGGCTAAACGCCCTTAAAGGCTCATCACATGGGGGCCTAGACTGTTCTTTGACCACTGATTTGGGCCTGTACTCCTAAGATGTTTTAGGCAAGCTACTCCTGGATTCGAACTATCCCTGCTTCACCTTCGCAGACTCTCCTTTATGATACTGTTTTCCGGCTTTTATGCCTTGACTGGGAGATTTGATACTGATATCTGGCACCTCTTCCCCCGCACTTTCCTCCTTTTCCCCCCGAATATCATGCATTGAGGATTCCAACATGTCTTCACAATCAAATAGTACATTATAGCATGATCCGTTACTAAAATTAGAGCCCCCAATCTTCCCTTCCTTCCCCCTAACCTGTTTATTTCCTTTTTTAGGATACTTCACCTGCATCCAGGAGCCATAGGGCGATGAGTTCGCCATCGTCAGATCTTCGGCATCCGTGATAGGGTTGGTCGGGCCTGGATGAGGCGAGGTGTGCAATCCACTCTCAGGCACCTGTCCTTGTGAAATATTCTCTACTGACGAGCCCCCCTTCAACGTGCACTTCACCTTGGTGTGGCCATACTTCCCACAGTCAAAACAGATGTGTGGCAAGCCTTCATACTCAATTCCATAGGTCTTACCATCTACTTTAATCCAAGGTATTAGAGGCTTCTGCAAGTCAACGAGGACTGCAATCCGTGCATATTTTCCCCTCCCACACGTTTTCGTTAAGTAATCCATTTTCACAACTTCCCCCAGAAGAGATCCAATCGCTCATAGAGTACCCTAATGATAATAGCGAATGAATAACCCTGGAATTCTCACCCATGCAGCTACTTTAGAAATAACAAAGGATTTCAAGTCAAAGTCCAGGGACCATGGTTGGACTATGAGGTAGGCTCCATATAACATCTACGGGCCTCCGGTAAGGACCTTGATATAATCCTCCTCCAACACAAAAGTGGCACAGTAATAGCCTCCTTCCATGTCCACCAACTGGAAGGATCCTTTCAGCTTCCACAGAGCCTGCGTTCTCGTCATGAGATCATAATAAGTAATAGAGCGCCCCAATAGTTTGTTGATCAGTGATTTCTCCATACCTCTTGCCAACAATTTCCTAATCTCCAAAGAAAAAACAATGCATGGAATTTCACTTTCCTTGTCTATCTTGTAGTCTTTATCAGCTATCGCCACCTCCATCTGTTGCCGACTATCATCTTCTTACCTTGACCCATTAAGTAACTTATTCCAGTAGGAGGAATTAGTCATAGGTTCCTTCTCAGCCATTAGGGTATCCACCTCCTCCGAACCCTCTTCTGTCGCCCCATCACCCTCCTCAGGTCTATTCCTAACCTTCTTGGTTGATCGGAGGTCTTCTTCCGCCAAAAGTGGAGAGAAACCTTTTGTACTTGTTAAAGTCATATATTTGGTAAAAGGGTTAAGTAGCAAAAATACACATGTGATTTACCTCCGGGAGCGTCAAGCACCACGTGCTTTTTTCTAGACCAAAAATACACACGTGGTTACGTTTTAGGAGCGTCCAGCACCACGGCCGTTAGTCAACCGTAAACTGACTGTTAGTTTACCGTTAACCATGTAAAATTACCATTTTGCCCTTAGTTTAAAATAATTTAAAAAACAACAAAAATACCCCACCCCACCCCACCCTCCCGCTTCCGATAGGCCCCACCACCGCCCCCCCTCGGGCGTCCACCCACCGCCGACGTCCGGCCTCCACGACCACCTTACGCCGCCGGCGACTTTTTTTTTAAAAAAAATTTTAAACTACTTTTTTTATAAAAAAAAAAAACAAAGGGGAGGCCGCCGTCCACCCTACCGCCGCCCACCCCATGTTGGTGACCTACCAGCGCCGCCCCACCGCCGGCGACTTCTTTTTAAAAAAAAATTAAAAAAAAATTTTAAATTTTTTAAAAAATATTTAAAAAAAAGAAGTCGCCGGCAGTGGTAGGTCTCCGGCGTGGGGTGGGTGGCAATAGGGTGGACGGCGGTGGGGAGGGCGGCCTCCCCTTTGTTTTTTTTTTTAAAAAGTAGTTTTAAGAATTAAAAAAAAAAAAAAAAAAAGTCACCAGCGGCCGGAGGTGGTTGTCGGCGGCTAGACGCCGACGGTGGGCGGCCTCTGGGGGGGCCGGCGGTGGGGCCCACCGGAGGGGGAGAGTGGGGTGGGGTATTTTTGTTTTTTTTTTATTATTTTAAACTAAGGGCAAAATGGTAATTTTACATGGTTAACAGTCAACTAATGGTCAGTTAACGGTTGACTAACGGCCGTAGTGCTGGGCGCTCCTAAAACATAACCACGTGTATATTTTTGGTCCAAAAAAAAGTACATGGTGCTGGGCACTCCCGAAAATAAAACACATGTATATTTTTACTACTTAACCCTTGGTAAAATACTTGAATTATTTACTTGTTTAGTTGTTCTATTATTTTAGGTTTAATTAAGATGAATTGATGAAAAAAACAATTAAGATAAATTATTACAGGTACGTTACATCATCATTACGATTACAATTAATTTCACACGCTGCCCTGTCCCGATCAATTACATCAATTATAATCACATTCAATATTTTCAATCATTGTACTCCCACCTCTAATTTACGACCCTTTAATTAAACAAACTAGAACGCGACACATGAATGCAGTTTCAGAGAAAAGAAACTAAATCTATATAATCTTCACAGTCCATTATTTTCACTTGCACGCTTCATTAATTAAAGTTATAATAAATGCATATACTCATCTTTCTCATTAATTACTTTCACAGAGATATATTATAGAGTACAGTCATTAGAAGTCTTATATTCTAAAAATAATAAAATGGATGAGAATAACACTAATAAAGCTATTCTATGTATAAGTTTGTGGTAAATCTTTCCGTTGACAATATCAAATAACCAACGTTTTAGGCTTATGTACATTTATGTTTTGTTTTAATTGTACTCAAGTTTTAATATGCTCTCTTTAATTGAAAATTAGATTAAATCGTTCTTTTATTCTTTTTAAATGATTTAATTTAGTTTTTACCTCCTATTTTGGATAATTTATTTTGAAAATTACTAAATTATTTACTCGTACATTCTATATTTGCTTGGATGTCATTAACTCACACTAATAATTTATGACCACATGGAAAAATTGGAATTTTATTTATTTAGAATAGCAAAGCAACAGGAACTTTTGAAGAAAGGACTAAGATAATGAAAACTTGATATATCAAAGCTACCAAAAGTATATCAATATAAAACTAAAAATTGAATTAAATTATGTTGTTAAGTGTTAACTAATCATAAATAGTACTCATCTGTCCCTTATTATAAACTTCAAATAACTTATTTACATTAATTAAGAAAAAAATTTATATGTATTATTTTTCTAATTGTGCCTTGGGGTGTATGTGTAAGGAGAAAAAGTGAGAGAGAGAATGAATACAAAAGCAGAAAACAGTTAATAAGGTGTAATATATGTTTAGATAAATATAAAGTGAAGCTTTTTTTTTATTAGATCGAGGGTTGCCCCCTCGAGGCATAAATAATAAAGGGTTATCACCTCTCATAACAACTACATTTCTTGTGATTCGAACTTGTGTTATCCTCCTTAAAGAGGTGAAATCCCTTACCACCTCAACTAACAGCTTGTTAGTAAAATAAAGCTTATATTTTGAGAGACGTCGATTTACAAATTTGTAGCTTATAAAAAGAGGAGGGGGAGTAGTTATCTGTCTCTTTTGGTTCTATGTAATATACTAGGAGAATATGTGTCTTCACAATTTTAAATTAGAGATTGAAGCTCTCGATTCCTGCCCCCGCCCCCTAAAAAAAAAAAAAAAATCCTAAATCTTAATTTGTTGGGAACTAAAATCAATATCCCATAAATCCCATTGATTGATTAACTCTTTATTACTCCTAATTTGTAGTGATGATATTAAGGCAATTATCATTCAACATAATTGCATGAGTCTCTCCTCTAATAGCTCACTCTTAAGCCTATATATTGTAATGCTTTCTACTGAATAATAAACAACAAAACAGAGTTCTTTGAATTTTCTCATAGCATCAGAGCATTAGGTTCAATCTAAACTCAAAAGAAAGAGAGAGAAATAGTGAGGGAGTGAAACACAGTGAGGAAGAGAGAGAGAGAGGTCAAAAATATTTTAGGGTTCCAGGAAAAAGGCCAATCGAAGTACACCAACACCATAGGAGGGTTTGGAGGTAGCCGATCAGCACATTCTCGACGTCCGACAACATTCTAGGCCTCGCGTGAAACTAACACTCCTCTCCTTTCCCAAAGCATGAAGTCATGCACCACCACCTTTTTTGACTAGAAGATGGATCCATCTTATTTCCCCTCCTTTATTTGGTTCTATTCCTAGAAATTTAAAGAGATCATAAGCAATTCTAAGAGCCCTTATGTTTGGTACAAATTCCCAAACTTAGAGCTCTTTTTCTTCATCTTCCATCATTACTTTAGTAATGCTCAAGACTACAGAGATGGCACTAGAATTCTCAGAAAGTCAAATTATGGTTATTAACCATAAATTTAATGGAATAGACTATCTCAAATGACCACAAAGCATGCTAAGGTACATTTATGGCAAGAGAAAGGAGAAATACATTAATGGGTGACTCGTCAACCAGCCCCCGATGACCAAAGTTTTGACACATGGTTTGTTGAAAATAACCAAGTTATGACTTGGTTATGTAACTATAGGACTCTGGATATTAGTGAAGGCTATCTTTTAGCAAATAATGCAAATGAAATATAGGATGTAGCTAGAAGAACCTACTCTTCTCTTGACAACAACACTGCCTTAATCCATTTAAAGTGGCAACTATGAGATTTAAGATAAGCTAATATGTTGGTAACTAATTATTACAATGCTTCATTAAAATTATGACAACAACAAGACTTTCTTGAGGCGTATCCATGGAAGATTGCCGAGAATGCTCAATTGTATAGGAAGATAGTGGAAGAAGGAAGAATCCACAATTTTCTCCTTGAACTCAACGATTCTATTGAGGAGATAAGGGGAAGAATTATTTTGATATTGTCAACCATGTGCAATTTGAAGAAAGCATAAAACTCTTGAATCGAAACAACCTAAGTCATATTGAAGGTTTAACTCTTGTAGTGAAAGGACCGCAAGATGAATGGAGAAATAGTAAATGGGGCAATTATTGAAAAAAGAAAGGCCAAACCAAAGAAGAATGCTAGAAACTACATGGCAAGCCACTAACTAGAAAATAACACTTCCAACAAAGTCATCTCACTACAACTAAGCAGAAAGTTAATGATGCTAATTCCCCAAGCCAGGAGGAATTCAAGTGCTTCACAAGATATTTGACAAATAGAATATATGTCAAACTATATGTTCAATGTCAATCTAGTATAATCAGGTGATTCTATTATAGCCCTCAATATTGTACGAACTAAAGAAGATATCTAGATTGTTAGGAGCTACAAATCACATGAATGGTAATCAAATGTTATTTACAAATCTTAAATTTTGTCCTGAAAACTTTAAAGTCAAGGTTACTAATAGTGGTTTCACTAAAGTTGAAGGAATTGGAACAATCATGCTATTTAATCATGAGAGTCAACAATGTTATGTTTGTACTTGCACTTGTAACCTAATATATGTCAACAAATTAACTAAAGGGCGAATATGACGAGTGATCTTTGATCTATGATTTGTCTTTGGCAAGATTTAAACTCGAGAAAGACGATTAGGGCTTCTAGAGAATGGATGGACTTTTTTACCTAGAAATATCATAGTTGAAGAATAAAGATAATTGGAATGCACGGAAGGCACTAGTTAGCTCAAGTTTTCAAAATGAAGATGTATTTTTATGGCGTTGTCATTCAAGTCATTCTAGTTTTGATTATATGAAACATGTGTTTCCAAATTTATTCAATAACAATTTCATTATTTTTCATTGTGAAACTTGTCAATTCACCAAATAAACGCAATCCTCCTACCAAAAATAGCCTACACATCCTCCACTCCTTTCCAACTCATCCATAGTGACATCCAGGGTCCTACAAGAACAAAAACCCTGACAAACGCCAAATGGTTTGTCACTTTTACAGATGATCGCACCAAAATTACATGGGTTTACTTAATGAAAGAAAAACCTGAGGTAGACAAGGTTTTCCAAAGTTTCTATACCTTTGTGAAAAATTGATTTCAAACTTCTATCAAGTTCCTATAGAGTATAATGTTAGGGAATACTTGAGTAGAACCTTTAAGGAATTTCTTGATGAGCAAGGAATTCATTACCTGATGAGCAAGGAATTCATTACCAAATCTCCTATCCTTATACACCTTAGTAAAATGAGGTTGCTAAGTGCAAAAACCACCACTTATTGACGGTAACCAAAACTTTATTAATGAAATGAAATGTGCTTGTGGTCTCTAAGGATGATGCAGTCATAATTGTTGCCTATCTCATTAACCGAATGCCTTTCAAAATCCTCAACTATTCCAATCCTATCCAAAAACTCCTTGACACCTTTCCAAATTGTTTTCTTATCAACCCATTACCCCAAAGAGTATTTGGATATGTTGTCTTTGTCCATACATATATGATGAAAGCAAATTTGATGCCTGAGCCTAAAGGTGTATATGTATATTTCTTGGATATTCCTCCACCCAAAAAGGGTACAGATGTTACTATCCTACATCAAAGAAATTGTTCATCTTTAAAGATACCATATTCTATAAGAAGGATGCCTATTATCCCAAATTACCCATTCAGGGGAGTACTCATATGTCAAATGGCTAATTCCACATGATCCCACTTCCAAAGTTTCTAATACCTTGACATCAATCCTTGATACCTTACCATCATGCCACGCCTTGAATACCACATAGTGACTGGCATGGAATGTGAGGGAAACTCACATTCCTCAAGTCAAAAGACTTAATAGAACCATCATACCTTGAATCCATAATCTAGAATATGCAACTACTATCTCTAATTCCTATCTATATATTCTACAATGATCAAAACGATATTTGGAGCTTTGCTCCACCATTATATATGCATATACATATATTCCGTACAAATTAAATCCAATGATCCTGCTTGAAGACCATGTGGAGCATCTAGCTTTTAATAGTAATACAAAAGTCCATATTTATTCTTACATTAAGTAGAAGCTCTACGAAATGAGTCGGTGAGCTTTAAATCATTAAGAAGGCTCTTCACTACTCTAGGAAGTACAGGTTCATCAATACTATTTAAAACAAAACATATTTTTTTGGTGAATAACGTTTCATTTATATAATTTTTTTAGAAAATACAAAAGAAAATAATTTAGACATGTTTATCTTTCAATAATAACAATGTTGCAATAATTTGAAATTTTTATATCATGTGATCATGAATAAAAATAAAACTCTATATAAGATCATCAATCAAATAACTTGAGATATGTAATAAATCATTTTGTGCCACAATGGATGTCAAGCTTGACAAAATAAGTTTGAAACGGTAACTCTCAACTCTCATCTATTTGTGGGATTTCTACATAATGGATGTCAAGCATGGACATGCAATCCATAAGGGTAACTAACTAAGCGTAACTCATGACCACGAAAACAAGTGTGAACACACAATCTATGAGCGTAAATAACCAAACAAGTGTAGCATAAGGCCACGAACAAGCATAGGTACAAGCAGGGGCGAACCCAAAAAATAATTAAAGGGTGGGCACCATTGACAGAGAGACTTAGGGGTTCAGGGGCAGCGCCCCCGAAATTTTTTTTTAAAACAAAGTTTTAAATGTATTAAAAAATAAAAGAATATAAAGGGAAAAACAAGGCTAAGTGCTATTAGAAATAGCAAGGCTGAGTACTAAATAAGTTCAAGTATATATATTGTAATAACAAAAGTATATTACAATAATTACAATGTCATCCTTCTAGGCCTTATTTTTTGGAATTCTATCATAATTGTCTCATTATTAATGCTATCAAATACACCTTCTAGTCCTTATTATAAGGCACCAACTAACAATTCTTGTCAAATGCCAAGAAAGAGTTGCACAGATTTAAACACGCCATGCATTCCAACAAATTCGAACTAACTTCACTAAAACAATCATGAGAATAAGAAGATTGAGCAGATATATTATTACGTTTTTATTTTATTTTTTCTTCTTACAAAAAATTAAGGGTGGGCACTTGCCCACCCAACCCATAACCTAGGTCCGCCAATGGGTACAAGACACATGAATAACAAGCATGAGAACAAATCCCATGAATATCAAGTGTGAGTATTGTGACCACGAATATCAAATGAGCTTGAGGTTAACTATGGTGCACCAAGGACTAATAGTACTGTTGTTAGTAACCAATGTTTTGTACTCAATCCTCTCAAAAACATTTACAAGCATGATTGTGGCTAATTTATCAAAAGCAATGAATATGTCTCTTTTTAAGCTAAAGATAGAATGTATCAAATACTACATAATAGAATGCCCCATCATAAAAGTTTACAAATAATATCTCAAAACTATACCTTTTCAAATTTCATACATAAACATTCTTCAATCTTCATCATAATCTGTCATATTTTTCATTTAGAAAATCTTTTCTCCGTATCCATGCATAAAACACATAGATCAAATATTTCACTAATTAGGTTAATTAAGGATTCAACTGTTATAAATAAGATACAATGAATATTAATAAATACAATTTTCTTTCAAAAACAAACTGAAATAACTGAAATACTTCAAATGACATGATAATTAAGATTACAAAAAGAATTATATTAAATACATGTGAATCTATTAAAAACCATATATTGAGATAAAGGAAAAACTTGTTCATAAATGAATTGGGACGTTATTTACTCACATGTAAGACTTATGTTATGTCTCTTTTTTCAACTTATCGGTTTCCAAATTATTCACTCATCCTCCTAACACCCAAATAAATCCATCAATTATAATAGCTTTGCATAAAATTTTCTATTTCCACATTCAATCCAAATTCTTCATATCCACCCCATTATAGCTTATACAATAATTAACATACTTTCCAATTTACAAAAAATAACAGTTCCCTAGATTACATTTCTTAACATCTAACTTATAGCTACCAGACATCATAATCTTCCTTGTCTCATTCTGAAATTTCAATTTTGAAAACAAATTTCATCTTTAAAATGTTGTTCATCCAGACAACTCTTCATGCATACATACCTATATTTATATTTCACATACATTCAGCAATTCAGTACCCTCCCACAGGGCATGACGTACGACATCCAGCCCCAAGAATCAACATGCACCAATTTATATATATAACAAGATACCTTCACTTCTTTAACCAACCAGCAAAAAGGAAAAAAAAAAAAAAACTAAAATTTTTCTGCAACCTCTTACCAAATGGTCTCCACACATCAATATATTTATCTACTATAATTTCCAGACTCCAACCTTCACTAGAAATCAAATTAAACCCATGAAAATCAAATCTGAAATAGTACCCGTGAAGGCATGAATTAATTCTGTATGATGCAATTCATGGAAGAATATTAAGTCGAAGCGCATTAGTTTGTGTGACTTCCCGTCTCCAATTGATTCAATACTTAGTACCTGGTTAGAGCTATTTATTATAAACACGTAAGCTGGAACAAAACTCATTTCACATATTTATCTCATATTTAAATTACAATTGAAAAACTATTTTTAAATACTCAAATGGCCATTCAAAACAAGCAATTAGTTCTGTCATCCTCATCATGTCCTGCAAATCACTATCTACTGTAGCTGTGAGCATCCGTGCAAGAAATGGCACAATTGTGTTAGGATTACATAACATAAGTCGTTTAAGACACAAATTCACAAATGGAAGCCCCTTCCAGAACTTGAAGTTCAAGATTACAAGCAAGAACTCTCATAGAACAAATAAAACATTCATGAACAAAACTGGAAAACCCCCACAGCAATTGGATTAATACAAAAATTAAAAAAATTAAAAAAACAATATTGCCATTGATCGTGTGTCAGAGACACAGTATTAGAGTACTTCATTATGCTGATCCAAACTCAGCAAACCATTTCTCATGGCGCTCAATGTCAGCCTGTGAAACACTTCGTTGGACCTTTGCCAAAGCTTCTTCGAAATCGCACATGGCAACAGGGTCCTTTGAAATCTCATCCTTGGGCATGTTCTTTATTTCATCCCGAGTCTTTCCCGCTATCTTACGCCTCATGCCATTCAAGGAAGCGTCACGGCAGACATTTGTCAGATCATCCCCACTGTAGCCCTCCGTCCGGTGAGCCACTTCATCTATATTCACATCAGTAGCCACCTGATGAAAGAGAAGTACAGTGATGGTAGAAGATATCCACAAGCCAAAACATGATTGTCCACTACAAGTCTATAATGTTTGATCTAATTGGTAAAACTATAGTTCAAGTCAAAATACTTGAGCTTCCTTCAAACAAAGAAACATCATGCACAGCAGAAATTAATTCAAGCTATCGCACAACAAGTACATGAAAATGTGGGTCAGATGCTCAGATTCTATATAGCCTGAAAACTAGTATATAAACCCTTGAGGTACCTCTACAGTCTTCAAATTAATCCGGATCAGCTCTTTACGGCTCTCGAAATTAGGAAGGGGAATGTAAATACGTTTTTCCAGCCTTCTCCTGCATCACATTGACATCAAATCAGTTAAGCTATACTTAACTAGCGCACTCCAACGAGGAAATCTCATATGGTTAGACATGTTATATCACTGACAAGAATGAATGGGAAAAAATGAAAATGTTAAAGACCTTAGTGCCTCATCTATGTCCCAAGGGAAGTTGGTGGCTGCCAAAACCATTACTATTTTCCTGCTACCATCCTCGTTCGTGGAACTATTGCTTACACCATCAACCTGAACTAGAAGTTCAGATTTCACCCTTCTGGATGATTCATGTTCACCAGATGCCCTGAAAAATTGAAATCACGTCACTTAAAAATTCAGCTAAGTCCAAGAATTAGAAGAGGAATTCAATGGATTAGTTATCAATCAAACAGTAAGGCCAAAAAGCAACCATGGTTAAGCAAGTTTAAGGATCAGATAACAAAAAAATAACAAGTTTGATGTGTCATACAAACAAGATAGAGATAAAATAATAAGTTGGGAAAATATAAATCAATGTATTGAACTCTTATATGTACACAATGGATGTCTGAAAGAACATGAAATACATACCCCCTAGCATTACACAAAGAATCAATCTCATCAATGAAAATTGTGCTTGGAGCATATGCTCTTGCAAGATCAAACAAACATCGCACCATACGCTCACTCTCTCCACGCCACTTCGAAGCTAAAGTGGCAGAAGAAACGTTGAAGAATGTGGTGCCACATTCAGTAGCAACTGCTTTGGCTAACAGTGTCTTCCCAGTTCCTGGAGGACCAAACATGAGAACACCTTTCCATGGTCTTCTAATCCCCTGCAAGCACAGACATAATAAATTTCACAAGACTAATAAACTCTATCTGCATAGACATATTTCGCAGGGTGAGATAAAATGGGACAAATGTGAGCTTTGCATGGATGAAATAAAAGCTTGCTTGACAAATGGGACATATAACATGGAGATTCATTATAGAAATTTCACCACATCTTATGAGCTTGATTTGAAAAGAGTTATTCATGTGCATAAATTTACTCAGATCATAAATTCAGACACAAGCATGAATCACAAGGATACAAAAATGTTGGATTTAAGCATAGTTTACCAGAAGCCAAACTAGGGTCTAAATCTAAATAATCCATTGGAACTGGATCTGAAAGATTATGCAAGCAAGTTTTATGAGGATGAAAAGTATTCATAAATTGAGATCACCTGGAAATATTCAGGCATCCATAAGGGAAGCACAACAGCTTCTTCTAGAAGCCTTTTGGCTTCAGTCAGCCCTGCAACGTCATCCCATCTCACTCCAGGAGTGCTTTCTAAAACATCCCTTTCAAGCATTGCGGCCAAGTCAGAATCAGGACCCTCATATTGTCCTTTCTTTGACTTACCATCTTCAGCATCACCATTCTATACATTAAAGTACAAAATTGTGAGAGCAAACGAGTAGCAAACAAGAATGGGAAGTCATATATTTCTAAAAGCAGCAAAACAGGGCAATTTTCGGCTTTGCAGCAAGAAGACCCTGGGAAGTACAGTCTGATGATCAGAGATGCTACCCAATGGATGGAAAACTAGATACCAATCTCCCATGAACTCCAAAAGTCTACATATCGAAATTGAAGAACATAAAGGAAAATGACTTTATCTATGGATCCCAGAGATTCCATCCAAATATATTAATAAACAAAAACCCAACCTCAAGGCATATTAACCACAATCTGGGTCAACATTTCTTGTATGTGACACTGATGAAAATCAACCCATCTAACTATACACAGCATGTACAGTTATTTATCAAGGAGGAACTTATTATATTAATATCATCCAAATTGTTGATATTTGGTTGACTATATTGATCAAATAGTAATTACCAGGAATAGCCTCTCTAACCAACGGTGTAACACATTACACTCATTATAACGATCACAATTAAGTCAAAATATAAATGATAAACAAAAATAAAGGGCCACTAGATTGCCTAAAGATGTTATAACTCACAGCTGCATCTCCCTTGCTCGACTTTCCAGAAGCAGAACCAGCACCTTTCTTCCCAGTAGTCGATGCCCTGGCTCCTGAATTAACTTTACTTGTAGCACCAGCTTTTGCACCACGGCTAGTTGTGCCTGCTCTTGAAGTAGCACCTCGAGCCCAAGCCCCATCTTGTGATGACTTCCTAGTGGCCATTTGAGCAGACCTTGTGGGTCTTCTACTTGGGGCATCTCTATTAGGTGGCCTCCATACATCAGGGTCATCCATTGACGCACTTGATGAAGAAGTAGGATACTCATCTAATGGTTGAAACAGAAATGAAGATGATGATGATGATTTAACTGATATGGGAGGCGAAGAAGGACGTCTTCCACTACCACCAGGGCCTTCTTTGAATGCCTTTCTCTCTGCCTCTAGTTGCTTCACTACTCCTGTTTCCTCAGAAAGAGCTTTCTTTACATTAATCCATTTTGTACGCAATAAAGGGTCATCTACAGAGTTCAAGTGTCTGTAATAACATCATACCAAATGTTGAAACCCAATCAAGTGAAACACATTGCGGGCTAGAAACATTAAAATATAAGGTAAAATAAATAAAACCCTAGAAAAAAATTACAGGGTGAAGAGAGTAATAAAGGAAAATTTACTTGTTGATCTGAGCAATTGCACCGTCGAAGAAGATTATGGAGGTGTCATAAAGGCCTTCAAGAGCGTATTCCCTCGCCAATTTGAGGTGGTCTTGCAGGCCCACCAACGAATTGCTACTCATTTCCCCTCAAAAAATCTTCTGGGAATTCCAAAAAGAGACGATATTCAGAGCTGAGAGAAAATGTGAGTTCTTGAATGGAGACGAAGCACCTGAGAGCATCCACTCTCTCTATTGAAGTTCTCTTGGATTTGAAGCAGCTGTGACCAGTGAGCAGTGAGTGACCGAGCGAGCTCGAACTCTCAGACGGGGAAAGAAAATGACAAAACAGTCCCTCACACTTCCGGATATTGACGGATCACTATTGAGCCGTGCTTCTCTTAGATGAGATTTTGATTGAGTGGGGACTGACAAAGCCACGCCAGAACCAGAGGCCTGTCCCTTTTCCATAAACATGGCTACAATTATCTCTCTCTTGCATGAGCTTTCCGTAAATTAATTGAAAATCAAATAAATAAATAAAACCACTTAGAACTTCAAAATCTTAAATCAATCTTATTACTTATAAGAATATGATAATTGACAATTTATTTTAGCAGAAAATCAATGATTTGGTATTTAAAAGCTCAAGTAGTATTTTTTTTAACTTTTTCCCAAAAAAAATAATTAGTCTTAAAATAGTAATCGACAATATTTTTCTCGTTAATTTAATTTCTAATTCACTTTTCTGGTGCATCCTTTCCGGTCCTCTTGTATTAGAGAAAGGTCCTCTCAATACTCTAACGCCTACACCGGATATGGACCAAACTGTCTCACGACGTGCTCACGTATCGCTTTAATGGGTGAACAGCCCAACCCTTAGAACATATTACAGCCCCAGGTGGTGAAGAGCCGACATCGAGGTGTCAAACCTTCCCGTCGATGTGAGCTCTTGGGGAAGATCAGCTTGTTATCCCTAGAGTAACTTTTATCTGTTGAGTAACAGCCCTTCCACTCGGCACCGTTGGATCACTAAGGCCGACTTTTGTCCCTGCTCGACAGGTGGGTCTTGCAGTCAAGCTCCCTTCTGCCTTTGCACTCGATGGCCAATCTTCGTTTGGCCCAAGGAAACCTTTGCACGCTTCCATTACCTTTTGGCAGACCTACGCCCCAAAGAAACTATCTACCTGAGATTGTCCCTTGGCCCGTAGGTCCTTAGTTTTAATTTATATAAGGGCTAAGATGTAAAAATACTTTTAAGCTTTTAGTTAAAGTACATCCAGAACTGTATGTTTTCTTAATACCCATGAAATTTTAAAATAGGTGCAAAAATACTAAAATAGTTAAAATGACAGAAGTGTGGTTACTTTTTGGCGTGGATCCCAGCTATTGTAATGAAAGTTACCAAAATGCCACTAATTCCATAAAAAACCCTCTTCCCTCCCAACCCATATTCATCAATCAGCCAAGAAGAACAAGAAAGTAGCCGCGCCATTTTCTAATGCTGGAGACGGTGGTGGCATTCTCCACTAGAGCTAAGAATTAAGGCCAAATTGGCCCTATAGGGCGAGCTCTTGAAGAGTCAGAGCTTAAAAAGGCTAGTCCTTTTAGGCCCAAGGTAAAAAAAATATTTATTTTTCAAAGTTCGACTTAAGAGCACTAAGGCTAAGCCCGAAAGTTATAATTCCAAATTTTAACTATTTTTTCATTTTTTAAAAGAGATATAATTAGTAAATTAGAACAATTAAATTTCTAATTTATCAAATAAAATGTTGCCAATATTAATATCCAAACAACATGTATCATACAACAAACAAACACACTCAACAACACAAGTGTTAGTCGGCCTCGCCTTTGAAGCGTGAATGAGAGACTAAAATTAAGAGTTAAGACACTGGTAGAGAGTGATAGGAGAGTTGGTGAGGGCAAGGAAAACAGAAAAAAATGGTGATTGAATTTTTAATGTTCCTTCACCTCCCCTAACACTCTCAGTCTCAGGCAAGTTAATTAAAAAAAATTAAAGGGCCTGACAAGCCAACCTTGCCCTTTGAAGCCCTTGATCCTAGAGGGCCAACTTAATTTAGCAGCTCAAATTTTAGGCTCTGCCCTTAAAGGGTCAAGGCTTAAACATGCCGACATTTCCCGGCTCTATTCTCCACCAACAATGATGACGATGGCAGCATTCCCTTCTAGCGAATACATAACTTCTTACTCATCTTCACTGATCGGTTGATGAGAGTGTATTGATTTTCAATGGCTTGGCTAGATGTGGAGGCAAGATTCAAAGGTGAAGAGGTTAAGGGCCTCAATTGGCATTCAAAGATAATAGTGAGAATAGAGGTCGCGATTACTTCACTGTCGATGGCAACTTGTTGATCTGCGACCAAGTCGACAACGAACCTAGATCCCTTTTCATTTACTCCCTCTTATCCTCTGGTTCGACCAAAGATTATCATAGATAAAGGTCGTGATTTCTTAGTACCAACGAGCCAATAGTTTTTGGTTTGCTACTTTGTTTCTAGTTTGCGATTTTTGCTTTGTTGAAAGCTTAGCTGGTTTTGGTTTGTGTTATAGGTTCTTCGTGCCTTACTTTTCGCCTCTAGTTTGTGGCCCATAACCAACCTTGTTATAAGTTTGATTTGAGCCTTTTTCCACATTTTTAAAAATCTTGTTTTGAGATTGATTTGTGATTCCTTAAATTCAACCCATTCAATTTCATACCCACCTAAGTCTTAGAGCTTTATTTTTAATTGGGGTTTTGTTTTTCTCCATATCGAATCCAAGTGGGTTTTCTACTTTTCTTATTAGATTATGTAAGTCATGAATTTTAGCAGTTGAAAGATTCAATGGAAATGTTTCAGCAACTTGAGTATCTGGGAGGGAGTAGGCGGGTGTTTTCTTTATTTGGGGTATTTTGTAACCTTTACAACACTAATTTGGGCCCTACCATAAAAATTAACAGTAGTCAAGTTGCTTTAACCATTCCAGCATTTTTTCTCAGACTTTGAAAGTGCATGGGAATTTTTACACTTCCAAAAGATATATTATGATACTAGACGCATCTTAGATAAAAAGCTCATGAGTAACTCTTAATATAAAATGATTATCAGAACATAAAGTCTATAATAAGTTGGTCTTAAATATACTTAATTTCGTAGACTCAAAAGTTTAACTTCATTCCAAACAGATTTATATTCTAGATATGAAAAACAATTTAGACTCAAGTTAGATGAAAACATTGTGTTTGGCATTTTATCTAAAAATTACGTTAATATTGCTGTAATTTTTTTTCTAACTTATGGTTTGTCGCTTTTGATTTTTGTTCATATTTTTTATTAATAATTTTTTTAATATTTGAACCTTTTAAAATTAACTTTTTTATATATATAAAAATTTATTTAAACGTAAATCACATTATACTAATTAGCTTTTACCTCTACTTCAGCTTTTAGGCCCAGCGTAATTCTATTTTTAGTCAATGTGACTGCCCCAAAATTAACGAAGCCCATTTTGGATAAAAATCCAACTCAAGAAGGACCAATACAACAAAAACGGAATGAAAATATTAACAAAATAAGCCCATAAATATGATCCGCCTACTTTTCAAAGGCCCAGTATACTATTCTTTTGGTCACCATGAATAATCGCCCTAAACGAATAACCCAAAATTGGAATTCAAGAGACTCAGATAGACCACAACCCAAATACTATAAAATATTAAAACCAAATCTAGGCCGAAATTATTCTCGGAGGCCCAGTTATGCAATTAGGCCCATAAAATACGTTCGACCTACTTCTCACAGACCCATAATATTTCCCCAAATGACAACGTGAACAGGCCTGATCACACTAAGCCCAGTTAAAGCCCAGAGAGGGATTGATCCAAACAGACAACGACCCAAATTCCAAAATATTAAAACCAAAAGAAAGATATTCTGGGAGGCTCAATTAAGTATGTAGGCCCAAATATATGATCGTATTACTTATGATAGGCCCATAATATTTCCATATCGTGACCACGAGAAAAGGACAGATTGCTTAAAGCCCAGTTGTGAAAGAAAAATTAAATCCAAATAAAATAGGCCCATTGTGATTAAATTGAACTCAAAGTAGAGGCCCAGATAGATGACTATACTAGCCTAAATAGATATTCCCGGACGCCCATAGAAACTTTTTTGGGTCCAAACATAAATAATACAACATTATTGGGCCCGCATGTCCATAGGCCTAATATTTATCCGACGGGTGGAAGGAGTTAAACGACACGTCGTTTGTATTGCCACAGGATTAACTAGTACTAGACGAGGACTTGGATCCACCCGACCCGAATGCCTATTTGATCCGACGAGAACCCCACCATTTTCTGACGCCTTGAGGGCCTCACAAAAATTAATAAGATGCCAAACATATAATATATTGTTAATCCCAATCTCATGGGAAAAATCAGTTCTTAAATTAGTCAGATATATTTTAAAACCATTGAATTTGCTACTGCTCTTTTATGATCAGTAACACAAATACGAAACGACACGTTGGCCAAAAACCCATAAAAACACACAAATAGGAAATTAATATACGCACATTATGTAATCAATTACAACAAGAATAAGAGATCATCCAGCTGCTATAAAATTAAATTCCTTGAATGAACTATTACACTATGAAGCATAAATCCCTCACATATTTCACCTGAAGATGAACATCTAGAAAAAGTAATAATTAAGAACATCCAAACATATATATATATATAAAGGAGCATATATATATATATATATATATATATATATGATTTATCCGCAGCAACAACAGACGCTTTCCAAGCAGCACTCGCAACTCTCATAGCAGCAAAAGCAGCAGCACAGTGCAAACAAACTGCAGATATCAGTCCAAATAAAACTTGCTCAATATCAGATTGTTTTTAAACTACAAATATAACTATAATTGAAAGGGACTAATTAATTAATTAAATTAACGTAATATATATGTATAAATATATATGTATAAATATATAGTGAAGTGTAGAGAGACCAAGCATAGAGACAGCCTTTCTCTTCACGACGCCTTTGAAAGTGATCAACGTACGACATTTCCTGCCTTCCTGGTGCTCCTGCCTCCATTCTTCTTCTTCTTCTTCTTCTTCTTCAGCTAGCACTTCACAGCAATTCTCACGACACATCATATCCATATTTATACTTGGAAACAAATGGTGTACAGTAATTCATTAATGTTGGTAGTTAGAAATGAGTGGATATAAGTTGTCTCCACTGTGTGGTCACGAGAATGGCCCATGTACTCCTCCGCTGGTACTATTCACATATCACTTTTCCACGTGTTTATAAGGTCTCCCAAAAAGAATTGTCTTTTTCAACAACAAAACAATTCAAATTAGCTCAAAGTGTGTGTGTATCCAAATATAGGACCTCACAATTATGGGTTCTTTGGTCCAAATATAGGACCTCACAATTATGGGTTCTTTGGTATGAGGGGAGGGGAGGGAAATTGAGAGGACACAGATTTTGAGTTGGATTAAAAAAAAAAATGAGAGAAGTGGAGTTACAAATTTTTAATTAATTTTTCTAACTCTTTTATTAGACACCTTCTCTTAGTTAAAATTTTATAACCCTGCTTCTTCAATTTTCTTAAATTCAACTCATAAAATTTTTCTCTCCCCTCCTCTCCAAATCCCTTGTACAAAGGACGGAGGGAGTAATAACCTTCTTACCTTCCACCTCTACCCATATTTCATATACACTTTATCCCAAGAATATAAAGTTTACATGATAATAAATGAAATGTAAAACTGTATATTATTCATGTGAAAACATGACTAAAAAATCGCCACCCTCTATTTTATTAGTAGATTCAAAAGAGTATACTTCCTTCGGTTTTTAATATAAAATTCAAATAATTTTTTTTAGGGATTAAAAAAGTTAAATAAAGTCATTATTTATATTTATGATTTTTCTTTAAACTACTTTATTTAAGTTATACACCGATATATAATCTATTAATATATAACATAAACTATAAGTAAATAATTTATCACTAACTTTCTTAATTTCTTAAAAAAAAAAAAAAGTCATTTGCCTCTCATCATGTTAAGATGATAAGAAGTATTATATTGCTTTGCCCACAAAGAGACGATCCGGCTCAAGCACACGTGGATGTGCCCCATGCAACCTCACACAAACACACTTATCCAACTTATACTGGGTCTGACTGGTGGGAATATGTCCAATTCATATATTAATATCACTCAACTACTCACTAACCCCAACCCTTTGCCCATTTATTTCATTCAATAATTCAGTTTTGTTTTGGTTTGAAAGTGGTTATCTTTTCCATATTCCATGCGTTT
Source organism: Acacia confusa (assembly GCA_037074495.1). Lineage (NCBI taxonomy): Eukaryota > Viridiplantae > Streptophyta > Magnoliopsida > Fabales > Fabaceae > Acacia > Acacia confusa. The sequence continues at coordinate 8,278,170 of CM073508.1, read as the reverse complement.
CATGCATTTCGAGAAAAACCAAGCCAATTGTACGTTACTCCCTCTAAATATGAGTCCTGATTTGAATGACACGTAAATTAAAGAGGCACCAAAAGCAATGTAGTATTATGTAAAAGCTTATTTTCTTTCCTTTTTTTTCCGCAATTCAATATCGTTGGAATATTTTAAAATTAAGAAATGTGTTTTTTAAAATCACGTTCTCATAGATTGAAGGATTTATACAAAGAGTTGTGTAACAAAACTCGTCAAGGTTATGTCTCTTTAATTCCTAAATATACTTATGAAAAGTTATAACTAGAGATGTGACAGCCACCACTTAATGAAATGTTGTGTTGTCAATTTACGTTTTCTCTGTAACTATCACTGTGACATCTCAAATTTTAGGATTTGAAAATTTAGAATATCGTATAAGAAATTAAATTGTGAAATTTGACCAAATAATTACTTTTAATTATTTGGAAAGTCTAGGATTTATTTTCAACACTTATCTACTAGTTTTAATTAAATAGGAAAATGACTTAATTACAAACAAGAGTCTTGAAGAGGAACAAGTAGGATAATTTTAAGTAGTCCCACAATACACATACCTCTTTCTCATTGTCATATATTTTGGACCCTCTCTTACTCTTACCCAAAACACATTCAGCCCTTCTACACAAAAGAGAAGACAACGAAGCCCAATACTGTAATATCCATATTCTCATACTCTATTCACCTATTATCCTCTCATCTTGGCAGCAGGAAAGCATAGAGAAAAAGAGGAGATAGCGGCAAGACAAATCCCATATAGACATAGTGTTCCAACCCATTTAGTTGCTTCAGCCCATTATTCCTCTCAATCTCGACCTCACCAAAATGCAGCAGAAGATATTAGCAAAAGATCACAGCGAGAGATCACATTTCCTACTTAATCATTCTCATACTTGGCCACGCAACAGAGAGTGAGATCACAACAAATCCATCCCTCACTCCCACACCATCCGGTCAACACACGAACACTTGTACGTCAGCAGAGGGAAGATATTACAGCTAGCGAAAAAAATGGAACACGGAAGCAGCGAAGCAGATGGAAATCACAGCAGACACGGCCCATCCCTCCCCATGCTTCTTAAGCCCAGCACCATACATCCTCTCATTATAAACCGGAAGAAAAAGAAAAGAACATGGGGGCTGAAAACTTAAACCAAAAGGAAGCACCGGAGAGACGAAATCAGAAGGAAGAAGGATCAAACGTGCATGCAAACTTGAGGAATCAACCTAGGTGAGGTGAGTTCCTTAAGCTTTTTCCTTCTTATTCTCATTGTTTTAGTCTGCTACTAGTCGTCTAGTTAGAAGGAAAACGTGGAGAACTAAAACAAGCTCTGTTTTCATACTTGAAAAACAGAGAAGCTTGTAAGCTTCTATTCCAAAGGTAAACCATCATGTTTTTTCATGAAATTGTGGCAGTAAGTAGTAGACATCTTAAGATGTAAAATGAACCAAAGAAAATTTAAAATATATGTATATAATGAGAGTTATAATTTTTCAAAGTCTCACAGTGAAAACTGGAAAATCTTAGTTTCCAGAAATAATCTTTTTCGGGGCTGATTTTGAAATGGTAAATGATTAAGTTTTTCCATGAAAATGGGCCATAAAATAGTACACATCCCAAGCTTTAAAATGAGCCCAAGAAAAGATGAAATGGATGTGTATAATGAAATTTATGATTTTTCAAAGTTGACCCATATATACTTGAACATTTCTATTTCTAGAAATGAGCGGATCTTTTTTTAGGGTGCTTTTGGAATGGGAAACCTTCAAGTTTTTCAATGAAATTTAGTGTGTTAATAGTACACATAATAAGCTTTAACATTAGCTAAAGAAAAGGTAAATTAAACTTGTATAATTAGATTTATGATTTTTTAAAATTAAACTATGAACACTGGAACATTTCTGTTTTTAGAAATGAGTGATCTTTTTTTGGGGCTGAGAAATGGGAAATTTTAGAGTTTTTACATAAAATTTTTCCATAATGTAGTACCCATGTTAAACTTTAAAATGAGTTCAAGAACAGATCAAATAGACATGTAAATTGGGAGATATGATTTTTCAAAGTTGACCCATATGCACTAAACAACTTTTGTGTTCTAGTTGTAGTGATCATTTTCGTGCAGCATTTTCACTAGGTAAATAATGTAAATTTCTAATGAAATATTTGAAAATTAAATTAGACATAGTAAGATTTAATTTGATTGTTCACCCACCTAATTTGGATATATATTGAGAGAGCTATGAATTATAGAAACTGATCCATGAACAAATTTTGGATAATTTATGATTATTTTTTATTCTTGACTTTTATATATAGGAATAAAGGTCATGGGTATTTTTATTTAAAACTAGACTCAACAATGATTACATAGCCTTTAAAATCACCCTATTGGGACATTTTTACAATTAGTTATGATTTTTCAAAGTTCGGTTAGAGAAATTCTGAAAAATCCAAGTCTAGATTTAAGTTAAACATACTTTTTGAAATTTTGGGAATAATACAACCATGTATTAGTGTGTTGATTATTTTTCCCTTAAAATAGATTTAAAGAGCTTCGAATAGAAATTTGAACCACCTCAATTAGAGTTCTTTGAAATTAATTATGATTTTCCAATGATTTTATTGCAAATTGGCAAAAATTGGGCCTATGAGTAAAAATAAAAAATAAGGCCCAATATATATATATATATATATATATATATATATATATATATATATATATATATATATATATATATATATGGCCTTCAAAAATTAAAAAGGACATTGGAGGGTTAATATAGGTTCTATAACCTTACATTAAGCCTAATACTATGACATTGGTGATTATGAAAAGTTTGGACAAATAATAACTCGCCATCCGTAAATGTATATTTATAGGACCTAATTGTCGAGACAATTAAACAGACTTGAAGCCAATTGAAGATTTTGTAAAGCAATCTGGTAATAACTTAATCTTCACACACTTTGTATGGTTGTGTATGTTTGTTTTAGATCATATATGTGATTGTCCATGGACCAGCACCACTCGCGGCTTAATAGAGTAAAAAGGCTAATCATGGAGTACCTTCCCGTTGGATAAAATTGGGGTAGGGCCTATTGGACGGAAGTCCTTAGGTGACTAACTTAGTTGCACTTAAACGACTTGGATGCTTCTGATTGAGAACCTTAGGGGTTCCAAGGGACTCTCGGTAGATCCTAATATACTATTCCTAGTTGGGTGTTCTGATTGAGAACTTTGGTGTACAAGAAGACTCTCGGCACATGCAAAATGGTTATATTTAGTGCTATGGTTATGTGATCTATGTTTGTTGTTTGTGCTGCATGAGATCTACACTATGTTTACTGAATGCTATGTTGTTGTAGACTGCTTGTAATGATTGACTATCATATACTGTTTATACTCTGCTTGTGAGATTAATTTTTTCTCTGAGATTCAAATTGAATTCTAGATGTCCCTAAGAGCTCAGGATTGGGGTATGGTCATTGTAGTAGACACGAGGTTCCAAAGGAAAGGCAACAAATGCAGACTATTGATGGCTGCTGTTTAAACTTATATAGGATTGGGAAATTTACTGACATGTTATATTTAAGTCCCTTTTTGAAATTTTAATATTTTGGTACCAATACATTCACAGATCATTGTATTAAGAACTCAGTAGATTATTCCTATACACAACCAAGTATATTCTATTTATTAGTTTACTATTCTATCCTTGTGTTGCTCATTAACATTCACTGCATTACTCTAATAAGTGTTATAATTACAAGGGTATGACATTTTTTGTATTAGAGTCAGGTTTTTGGGCAATATTAGAAGAGTACAATTGATATGATATGATCTTGGTTTTGTCATGACAGGAAATGAGTTCTCGAAGAATCAGTGACCGAAGGCATCACAGGAGTGAGTCACCTAGTCAGTAATACAACCTTGATTGCCAAGACCGGTAGAACAACGTATAGTTCATTTTCATACTCCAGGTGGTGCTAGAATAAAGATTACTCCAAGGAAAATAGTACGACCACCACTACTCACATATGTATTCGGACCTGCGCCTCGATCTGAAACATCATCAATAGGAGACAATAAACACGTGTTGGAACTCTCAGCCACTGAATCGAGAGTAAATTCTATTTTAGGGATCGTGTTAGATAAGCAAGAATTGGCACTAGACCCAGAATTGTGCCAGACTATCAAGAATATTTATGATTATGCCATGTTGGTGATGGACACTCCAATAGCACGGTACTAACATTACTTGGATACCGTAGAGGATGTGTACCAATATTGACAGATACTGAGACTGAATCTTCCAAATCATTTATGAATTCGCACCACCATGAACTTCTTTCCAAACACATCCTTTTGGAATAGGAAGAAGAATCAAATAGTAGAAGATGGTCTTAACCATGAATTTCATACCTTCATCCGACACAGCAAGGATTACGTGGACCAACATATGAGTGCTAAATATTAGTGATATCAAATGACTGTAGCTTGTATTTTGGCATCTATGCAATATGGTGCACCTTCTAGGGCAAAGGACTGTAGTAGTTTGTATCTAGCTCCTATGTTTTGTTGTAGTATCATTAGGTTAATCATGCTCAGACCAAAGAAAATGCAGGATTGGTGACCTCCCTAAGAAGTTCTTGTGTAAAATTAGTATGTAACCTTATGCATATGACATGTTGTTATATAGTTGTATAATGGATGATAACTTCATGTAAATTGTTGTATCTATGAATATATGGTATTTTAATGTATTTGTGCATTTGAGATATTGCAAAATGACTAAAATACCCCTGTATTAATATCTACTTCCTCTTTTCTATATTATAATGAAATTTAAAGATGGTTGACATCAAAGGAGGACTTGCCAGAGGTAGGGGTAGACCCAGAGGTGGATATGCCAGATTGGAGTAAGTGTATGAACAAAACCCACTTTTACAAGATCCACCAAAAAAGAATCCGTTAGAGTAAAACCCTATGCAGCAGATACTTGGGTTAATAAATGAACTCCAAGCGAAAGTGCATAGGTTAAGAACTAGACAAGTTGAGGATAGAGAACGGATAACAACTGATAAGGAGGACCATGGTGAGAGATCCTCCCAATCTAGGACTCAACATCATGAATATCAGAATAACTAGGCTAATGAGTCAGCTCAGTACTGGGTCTCTAAATTCTGCAAACATCAACCACCTATTTTTTGTCGGAAGTTTGAACCGTGAGCATCCAAGGGCTGGATGATGAGGATGGAAATGATATTCCAAGTGCTTGAGTACCCCACTAATAAAAAGGCACAACTGGCCATTTATAAGTTGGAAGGCGACATCGATAGATGGCGGAAGAATACCGAAACAACTTTACAAGCTAAAAATATTCTGATAACTTGGGAACTATTCCAACAAAAGTTCAATGAGGCCTATTTTTCTCAATCATGTCACATTGCCAAAGAGTCATAATTTATGGCAATTCAACAAGGCAGTGGTGAAAGTTTTGACGAGTATCTTGACCATTTCAACTCATTGTCTCATTATTCTAGATATTGGGATGATGAAAGCTAGAATTTTGATATGTTGAATCGAGGACTGAAACTTGAGATTAAAGAGAGGTTAATCTCCCAGAAATTTCAAGAATTTTTCCTAGCAGTTGAAGAATGCAGAATCATAGAAAGTAATCTTAATGAGAGGCATATGCCTAAGGGAAACATGATCTGTAGTGAGCCTAGCCAGGGAAACTTTTCGCAGAAGCGTCAAGGGCAAGAATCTAGATTCAAGGGGAGCAACAAATAACTTTTTCAATCTAGACAACGTACCTTCCAAACACCTCTAGAATCTATGTTATGCCCTCATTGTGGAAAGGCACACCTTGGAAGGAATTGTGCTAGACAAGCTATTTGTTTTAACTACCAAAAGCCTAGTCATTATGGTAGAGATTGTTCGTAACGTACTACAGAGAAGAGACATCAAAACCAAGGGACAGTGTTCGAAATGACCCACTAGGAGGCCTGAAAGTTTTCGGAAATGATACAAGGTACTATCTATCTTAATAGTAACATGTTATAGGCATTATTTGATTCGGGTGCTAGTTTGTTCATTTGAATAAGACCCGCTACTCTTTCGGTGAGCATACAACCATAAGTATTATCGACATATTGGAGATGGTGGATCACATATCACAGACATATTGTATTGAGCTTCTTCTTCCAATCTCTTTCGATTGGCTGCCATCAACTCCTTTTCATCATTTTCATAACTGCCATGAGACATTGTATGAGGATAATCATTCTTTCTCCGGTCTCTTCTGATTTTTCCTTTTTTTTTTGTGAATTAGAATTCAAAACAATTATGAATTCCAGACCATCACTAATAGAAATTAGAAAACTTCTACTTGATATGAACCTTAAACACTAGTCAAATTCACTACATCAAGTTTCAAGACTTGCATAGAACAATGTCAAACTCTAAGTATATTACTCCAACTACTGTCATATTCATAGAACTAAGACATGTTCTGATGCAGGATAAAGGATGGAAATACCATTTTATAATTGCATGAAGCTAGAATTAATAAGTAGAAAGATTTTATTTTTCTTCTATTCACACACCGAATCATATCACTAATAGGATTAGATGAACACAAAAACATATCACTTATTTGCAAAGGTTCTTAAACAAACAAAAAAGGGCAAAAAAAAAACTAAATATAAACTCACCAAAGCTTCTGGAATAGTCTGCATTTGAAAAAATTGATGCCAAGTGTTTTCATCAAGATATGTATACTTCATGGAAGGATTAGGGTGAGGTTGACTATCTTTAACCTCAACATGCACATAATTGTTAGATAGGTTTGTCTTAAATTTCCTCTAGCGATCAACACAATACGACAATGCCTTGTTTTTCAACGTTTCATTGTCAGGAACATCTAATGTCAGCAGGATAAAGTCCCAAATATAATCCTTTACTTTTTTCTTCTTGACATTTTTCCACTCATCTATCTAAATGTTAGGCTTGTTGTGTGCTAAGAGACCGATATAACTCCTATATCAGCTTTTATTAGGGTTGATAGGATTCTAATGACTATCAAACTAAATCTCAATCCTTTTCCTGGCACTTCGACTTACAGAAATCTCTTTCAATCGTGTGTCTCTTCTACCACACCTTAAAGACCGTTTACAAGGCTCACTTTGAGATGTGCCAGACTTGCTCTGATTCACAACAGTAGCCGATGTGCCTTGAATAGGTTTAGATTCGATTTCTCCATTCATTTTCGCGATAGGAAGAGAGGTTGGGAGAGGTGGTGGGAGAGGCGAATGCCTAAGAAAATAAGATAGTAATAGAGGCTGGTTGTGGTGGGCGAGGAAGAGAGGCATCACAACAAGAAGAGAGGTTTCAAAACTGGAAAAGAGGTTTAGAGAGAGCAACTTCAGATTTTGGTGCGAAGAAGAGAGGACATAGTGAGTGATTTTTTTTTTTTTTTTTTGCTAATCATTTAGACTAGTTATTCTTAAAAGCTGGTCTTAAAAATTGAACTTTTAGACTGGTACGTATTAACATATGGTCTTAAAATAATAAAATTTTTATTTAATTTTTTCCTTATATTTTGGACCAACTACTATTTATGTCTAGTCTTAAAAGTTTACTCTAAAAAAGTAATTGATATTTCATTTTTTCTTTTAAACTTTTTAGACCAGTTGTTTTGGAAACAAGTTGAAATAATATATTTTAGACATGATTAAAGGATCCAGTCCAAAAAGTTCTTAATATTTATGAAAATGCCACTGATTATACTTTTTTAGACCGAAACCTCTATACTCTGGTCTAAAAGTTTCGATCTAAAAGCCTTTTTTTGTTTTTGTAATAGTGTGGCCACCAAATTGCACAGTGACTTAGTGAAAATAGTTTTGCATACAACAAACACACACTAGAACCCACATACTCTGTATGCATTTTTTGTTGCTTGCATTTCAGCTAAACCCAACAAGCTCTCAGGGCATGGTCACGAGTATTCCCTCCATAAAGCTTACCAACGGCGAAGACGAATGCTTGAGTTTGTAGGTGAACCACCTAAAGAGAAAGTCATCTCCCTCTAAGTAGCTACCATCCTCAAAATTGAGGGCGTCACTAGAGGGGTTGAGGCTAAAATCCCCATATTGGGTAATGCTGATGGTGCCTCTACCAAATCCAGGACAAGAGGTAGCGACCCCTCGCACGGTAGTCGGCGGCGAAGGATTTCTTACAGCAGGAGGGCGAGGTAGGCATCGTCGGGATGGTTGTAGTTTCCAGGAAGATGCCTGGAAGAGTAAATGCTCAAGTCTACGTAAAATAACAAAGCACTTTAATAGTTAAAACTTGACGTGGAAAACATTTGGTACAAGCTGTACTAGTTTGAAAATTTTGATGATACGACAAATAAGAATTAGAAAAAGAACCATAATTTACTCATGAAAAGGATAAGATCTCCACACTTTTGCTTCTGAATTCTTAGATCTACTACTTCGATTCTGAATTCTCATATACTACTTCGCTTCTGAATTCTCATATACTAGTTCACTTCTGAATTCTTAGATATGTTGCTTCGCTTCTGAATTTTCAATTTTAGACTGATTATAATCAAAATGAGATATTAAAAGTTAACAGAATAACCAGTCTCAAAAGTAATAATTTTTTTTTTTAATTTCCTTATCTTTTAGACTGATATTCTTGACAACATGTCTTAAAAGTTTACATTTTAGACCGGTAATTCTTAATAACCGATTTTAAAAGTAATAAATTTTTTATTTTTTTTATTATCTTTTAGACCATTATTATTAACAACGGGCCTTAAAAGTTTCATATTTTAGACTTGTTGTTAATAATAACCGGTCTAAAACGCAATCGACATTTTCATTTTTTATTCTTAGCTTTTTAGACTGGTTGTTTGGGAAATTGGTCTAAATAATATCTTTATATTTACGAAACTACCACCGATCATACTTTTTATACCTCATATTAAAGGGACCATTTTAAATAATATTTTTATATTTACAAAACTATCATTGGTCATGCTTTTTAGACCTCATATTAAAGGGACTGGTCTAAAAAGTTCTTTGTATTTACGAAACTACCATCAATCATACTTTTTAGACCTGATCCTCTATAATATGGTCTAAATGTGACGGTGTAAAAGCATCTTTTTGTGGTAGTGATCATTTTAATATAATTTTGATATTTCCATTTTAAAAAAGGAGCGTTCTTAAAAATAAAGCGTAACATATAGCATTTCAATTTCAAAACGCAAATTAAGTGAACTTTTAGGATATTTTTAATTTGACTCATATGCATATGGGAGGGGAGGGATTTTAATGATCCATTGTTTGGAAAACTATCCTAATTCGTAAAGCTTTGTGTTTTGGGAAAATTAGAGAGAATGACCTATGTAAAAAAATATTTATTAAGGAGGACTTTAAAAATTATTATTATTTAAAAGGACCCAAAGCTAAAATATAAATGTAATAATACTAAATTGCCTCCGTATCTCACTTATCTGTATTCATCGCGAAGGAATCTCAACATCTGACTAGTGCAGGGAAACCAGATCCGTCTGGTACGTGCTCATGATGGACCATCATCCTTGGTTGGAATAAAGGTAAAAATGATGAAACTGGTATTTAAGAATGTAAGGGAAAGGCGTGACTTTTATATCAGAGAATTGAATTTGTTCTGGGCTTTACGGTTTTGGGAAATATGGGGGCATTTATATTTATATATCAGTTCTTGGTGCTTTTAAGTAATAACAATTTTTAAGGTCCTCCTCAATAAATATTTTTCTATATAAGTCCTTCTCTCCAATTTTCCCATGTGTTTTTTGTCCCAATAATTTCTGTCATTGAATATTCTTCATCGCTACTTTGAGTAGTTTCATTTTTTAAATTGAATCGCTGAGAATACAAGGAGAACAAATCTAGGCTGCTACTAATGCGCAGAGAACGAGAGATTTGTGAAGAATATTAAGATTGGAAGAGAAGCATGCATAAGGAGGTCATAGAGAGGATAAAAAGAGAAATAGAGAATCATTATTTCAATAAAACCAATTGTGTAATAAAATTCTTTTCTCTCTAAAAAACCCCCCACTTTTAGAAGACTCAAAACTCAAGGGGGAAAAAAAAGTAGGGCATTGGAGTTCCTCCGTTGTGTTTCACCACCCTAACAAGGAGAGGCCTTGAAAAATTTCTCTACGAAACCAGAAGGGGACAGGCCATGTCGTGTTTGCACATAAGAAATACTACTAAATTTCTCTTACCTATATCCTCTCCCCACATCCTAAAATTGTCTTATTAATTCGCGAAATAATTAAATATTATTTGAAATAATTCAAACTAATTTGAATATCAAAGTCAAAAAATAATTTTAAATAATTAAATTAACAAAAAAAAACATTATTTTTTTTATAATTTTTAATCCATAAAAACTTTTTTTGGGATTTTCAAATGATAAATCTATTAAAGTCATTAAGTTGGAACGTATTTTTATTTATTTATTTATTTGTTGTTTCGAATAGCTATCACAAATTTGGGTTATTTATCTATATTTATTTTTTTTTATTTACTAAGCTAATAATGAGTTTATCACAAAGTTCTTCGCCCTTATTAATGTGTATTCTTTTAGGATTTCATAATTTTTTTAAGACCGTTATAATCCCAATCCTTGAGTACAAATTATATCTTAGTTAATATAATTACAAATTTGAAAGAGTAATATGATAATTAATAATACATAAATTATTCATAACTTGTAAAAAAAGGAAAATACTTAGGTTTTCCAATCACATGTAATCATATGTTTTATTTTTGAATTATTATCATTTAATAAAAAACTTATATGAAAAAGTAGGATACATAATCATGTGTCATTGTGTTATTGGAGAACTTGATGTAATGGATATAAATAATTTAATATAAGTATTGAGAAAGGTGATACTGAGAGTGAGAGAGTGACGTGGACAGAGGAGGGAACATTTCATTTGACTCCGTAAGCCCCACAAGCCCAAAGTAACGGATATTATGTGTAATTTTACACTTAACAAAATTTAATTTTGCCACACGTATTTTTGATAAAATATTGTTATTAAATTTGTATCTTACCCTTTTTTTATTCCATTTTTAGAAAATATCAATTGATGCACAGGGGGCTAGCCTGTCCTGTTTTAAGAAATTTAAAATTTTCACGTGTTTATGCTGGAATAATAAATACTCACTAGTATTTTCTATGTGATTAACTAGTTGCGAGTCATGCGACGATAACATGGTCCATATTTTATATATATACACATACACATTACATATACATAAGAATTTTAAAATTTTCACGTGTTTACGCAGGAATCATAAATACTAATTTTCTATGTGATGAACTAGTGGCGAGACATGCGATGGCGATATGGTCCATATATCTGTGTGTGTGTGTGAAAGTATTTTCCGATCGAAGTGGCGAACCAAACGGCAGGTGGCCGGGGAAAAAGTCTAATTTTCCCTTTCCCTTCTCTCATTTTTCCTGAACCAAACAGGCTGTAAGATTCTATTTCATTTATGGGTTTTAGTTTTCTCATGTTGCATGAGAAAACTAAATTTCCTATACACACATGAAAATGGTGGGACCCACATATATAATTATATATGTATATGTGGGTCCCACCATTTCATGTGTGTGTGACATGAGATAATTTTTTTTCTACAACATACATACATGACATGAGAAACATTAATCCCTTCATTTATATACTACAATTAATAGTCAGGTCGGATTCCGTTATCGCAGATCCGCATCTGGAGGTTCAACAGGGGTATGGGAAAGTTGACTTCTTGGACTTCACTGCTCCCTCTGCCTCTTATTTATGTTGTGATATTGAGATTCCCGTTCTAATCTCAATTATTGAAGAAATACTTCAAGGGTATCTTTTTGTTTTTTCCCATTTCTTCTTCTTTTTAAACCCTACTGTATTGACGTTAGTAATCTTTTCAAATATCTTTTAGTTGAAATTCAGTTTGTATTTATTCAATTTACCTAAATTGGTTGTCATACTAAAAAAAGCGCACATAGGAATTTATGGGATATACCGATATACACACACAGATCGATATAACAAGTACAATATGCTCTAGACCATTGTTATCAAACTCATAATAAGTTGACTTTATGAATTTACTACTTTTACATGTCTACCTTATTATTGAGTTGAGTCTTTGGTAAACTCATGTCAGCTGTAAACTAAGTTAAATTCATAAGTTTACACCAAGGTTATTAAAATCGGACTGGTTACTGAACCGGTCGAGGTACTGGGTCAAGGGTTAGTGGGTCAAATCGGAGTCAAACCGGAGCTAAACCGGAACTAAACCGGTAAGAAAGTAAAAATTTTTGAATTATTAATATGAAATTATAAAAAAATTTAAAAATTGATTTTATATTTCTCATAAAATTAATTGTTTAGTACGTGGGCTGACATGACCAATCACCTATGCTCTTATATTTCCCATAAAATTAATGGTTTGGCAATTTGTTTTTGCTCAAAGATGGTTTGGCAATTGGCACACCGCACACATTAGACTTTACTTCATCGTGAGACGTGCACAGCTGTCATCATCGATCCAAGAGACTCTATAGTACTAATTCTATCTGTTTTTTTTGTTTGAAAAGAAAACTCATATCAGTCAAACAAATGAGGGAGATATTTGAGAGGAAGGTCCAGTTTCATTCAAGTTTCAAGCTCTCTCAAAACTCGATTCAGTCCAAATTCACTGTGCTTCCGCCTGTGCTCTGGCGTCGTTCATTCCGTTCGTTTCTGGCCAATGATTGCTCTTCTTCTTTGAGATCTTGTCGTCGATCTGGCTATAAGAAGATCCCAACACCGATTCTCTGTATTTCTTGTTTTGATTATCTGGCTGGTGCTTCAAGATCTGTTACTAGTTTGGATGATTTTCGTCTCCTCCTGTCTCCCTCTTTCTTCTCATTCTCCTTCTATTTCTCACAAGTTTCCGGCGAGTTTTTTTGTTTTTTTATTTTGTAAAAAAAAACCCTAACGAACCCAGTTTCTATGATTTTCCGGATCGGCTTCCCGACCGGTTCGCCGGTTTCCGGTCTGAACCGGCCGGTTCGGTCCGGGTTTCATAACCATGGTTTACACACCGAATTTACCGTTTTTACATTTTTAGCTTATAAAATCATGTTTACTTACATTTAAACTTGTATCAACTTTTTCAACTTTGTCATCATTGGCGCTTTATATATGAATTTTATAAAAATTTATTTGTTAAATATAATAAATTATGAATGTTGATAGATTTAATTTTAATTTTTTGGATTTAAAATATATCTAAATCAAATTGTTGTCATTTTTTATATTTTAATTATTTAATTATACAATTTTAATACCTATTTAATGATAAAAGTAAACTCTTACAAGTTTACAATGCAAGTTTATATCATTGTCATAGGTTTGCTTAAACTCATGAGTTTAACAACCTTGCTTTAGACTTAGACAGAAGAAATCACTATAAATATATCATTTATAACAGATTATATTATTATAAATTATGAATAGTATTAAAAATAATACAAAATATGAGACCAGGATCCACTTTATTTAATTTTAAAATGGCAATCTCTCCCGCCTTTAGCCTCTAAACATGCTTGTTATATATAGAAAAGTTGAAGAAAGTTCTTCATGCTTAATCTATTTTTATTATTATTACTCAATACTCCTATGATCCATAATATAAGACATATTTACCTAATTTGATCAGATTAAAGGAATTAGTTGAATTAGTTAACATAATATGTGTTTTCAAAAATATCCTAGTTATCTTCCTTAATTCCATTATTCCTTCTCCTTCTTAATTATTATTAAGGAAGTATCAATAGGGGTATATTAGAAAAAGATTAATAAATATGTAAACTATGTCTTTTATTTAGGATTAAAATCGACTCGATCTTCAAATATATCTTATATTAAGGACAAGAGAAAGTAATATCTAGAACTTACTTTTTGTGTGCAAAATTTGTTCAGTTTTTAACTACATTCTTTATATACATACATATACATATATGTGTATTATTCCATTATGTATAAAAAATATATATATCCAAGGAAAATCCTTGTCTAATATATATTTTAGCCTTATTTAGGGTCTGTTTTTGGTCAGCCTCTATTAATGGGGTAAAAATGAATTATACAACTCGCTCCAGTTTTTTTTTCTCTGGTACAGTTACCAAATTTTAGGCAGGGTTGAACTCACTCACAAGTTAAGTTAAGGGTAGGGCACCTGACTAAACTCAGTGTCCTTTAGATAACCTTAGTATGTGCCTAAGTCATTTGGTTATGGTAGAGCATTAACTACGAAGAAATTAAGTCCAGATCTCGTGCTTTATCCGAGTATGAGATGCCTCTCCCAGCTTCATCACAATCTTAGGAACAGCTACTGGAACTTGCTTCCTTTAGTGAGATTGTCCAATTCTTCAACTATAGAACCCATGCGTAGCTCCATATTTTGTAAACACGAGAAATACGCACGTTATTTTACTAATTATGGAAAGTACAATCGATTCCACAGGTACAGGATAGAATAACTTTATTTAAACATAATCTTAATCTCTCCTCAACTATTGTTAAAAAAAAATCTCTCTCAACCACAAACACAAAAACACAGGCAGGCAGACAGTGATAGATCCAAATTTCCAAGATAACAGATTTTGCAAATTAAACCCCATAATTTGGCTGTTTCAAAATATCCAACTATCTAATTAATCAACACATACAACAGTCTTGTTGTTCTCTTGCATCTTCGCCCACAAGTCCCCAAATTCACAATCCTTATAATCCTCAAACCAAGGACCACCAAGTGTGTAATGCACTGCTTTAGGGTAACTATTCTTCAAATCACATTCATCAACCTTATTATGTCCCACTAGAAAGTTCCACACAAAAGGTACACTCCCAATTTCATCATCCTCAAGCCACTGAAACCTGTGAAGATAAGACCCTGTTTGGCTATTCACCACTTCTGGGCTCAAAACCTTGTTCTTCATATGCCCATAGTTTGTACAAAACCATGGACGACCAATTCTTTCTCGGATACACCGTCTGGACGACGCCGTCCATCTTCGTGGCCTTCGTTGGGGTGTAGTCGTGGTGGACGCACATGATGGCGTACTTGTCGTCGATGAGGTCAACAAGTTGTTTGATGTCGGAGAGGAAGAGAAAGTCACAGTCGATGAAGAGAGCCCAGCCATGGAAATTGGCTAAGTGTGGGGTCAAGAAGCGAGTGAACGAGAACTCGGTGCTTTCTAGTTTGCCTCGCTTGCTCTAGTATAGGCCTTGCTGTCTCAGATCGGAGAGCTGTTGTTTCTAACGTATAGAGTAGGTAGAAATTGAATATATAGTAAACACAAACAGTATAAGAAGAATCTGTATTGATTGAATATAATAAACAAAGAGCATACAACAAGTCTGTATCATATGAAAAAGCTATAAACGAATTCACAAGACTGCCGAATAATGGTTATGAACTATGCAGAAATCCGGGCCCAACTTTCGTTGCGTCCTTAAGACAATTTTGCTCCCTCTATGGATGCTGAAGGTTTTTGAGCAATTACCTCCCAGGATAGAGCAGATTATTCGTCTCCAAAGAGATGGCTCTGTCTGTCTGAAGCTCAAGCGAATCCAACGATCTGCTTTCGGAACGCACATAATGTTTATGCAGAAAGAGTGTATGCAGAGAAGAAAGAACGTGAAAAATTTTGTGACTAAGGGCCCTTATTTATAGACTCCGGAAAAACACGATCAGAAAGAGTGTCAGGCACATAAAGCACATCATTAAGTGTCACGACTTTTCCAGAAGTCATTTTCAATACCACTTTTCTAACACCTTCAACCTTTGGACTAGAAGAATTTCCCATATATAGTTGTTCATCTTGCTTCGCAAGTGTATAAGAAGAGAAAATCCATTTGTTTGCACAAACATGTCTGGTGGCACCAGTGTTCACCCACCATTCCTTGGTATTTCCAACCAAGTTACATTGCATTACCACTGCTGAAAGACTCATATTATCAATCATATCAGTAGCATTATCAACCATATTGGCTTCGGTGTTCTTCTTCTTGAGATTCTTTGGCTTCCTATAATCCTTAGCACGGTGGCCAGGCTTCCCACAATTGTAACACTTGCCTTTGAATTTCTAACATTTGCTAGGGCCTTGTTTGGATGATCCCTCATTAGAGTGTTTCCGTTTCTTGGGCTTCGGACCATCTTCCACAATGTTGGCCTTTGAAACTAAAGGATTGCTACCAAATTTCTTTTTAGAAATCTTGTTGTCTTCTTCTATTCTCAATCTTACAATCAAATCTTCAAGTGACATCTCCTTATGCTTGTGCTTGAGGTAATTCTTGAAGTCCCTCCAAGATGGTGGTAATTTTTTCAATAAATGCAGCAACTTGGAAAGATTCACTAAGAGACGTCCCTTCTGCATGAATCTCATGCACAATCATTTGAAGCTCTTCAACTTGACTTACTACAGATTTAGAGTCAAGCATTTTGAAATCCAAAAATCTGCCAACTATAAACTTCTTCGAGCCAGCATCTTCAGTTTTGTATTTCTTGTCCAGACTCTCCCATAGTGCTTTGGTTGTTTCCAAAGTACTATATACAGTATACAACGTATTATCCAGACCATTGAGAATATAGTTCATACACAGGAAATCAAAATGCTTCTAAGTATCTATCGCAGCAACCTTCTCCTTATCCAACGATTGTCCTTCCTCCAATTTTGGGGCATCTTCAGTGAGAAAACGAGCCAAGTTCAACATGGTTAGATAGAAAAACATTTTCTGCTGCCATCTTTTAAAATCGTTTCGGTTGAACTTTTCTAGTTTTTCACCATGCAGTGGAGTAAGACCACTTGGGTTAATCAGATTGGTACTTGTACTTGCTATTTCTATTGTTAAAACAGAAACTTTGATTAATCACACAGATTAATCCACAAACAGTAAAATAATAATATTCACAAAAAACTAAACATAGATTCAATTCAATACTTTTACCAACGTACGAAATCAACAACGATATAAATTTACTATATAATGATTTCAATCACAAAAATTGTCTTAAGATTGTTGTTTCTAACGTATAGAGTAGATAGAAATTGAATATACAGTAAACAAAAACAATATAAGAAGAATCTGTATTGACTGAATATAATAAACAGAGAGCATACAACAAGTCTGTATCATATGAAAAAGCTATAAATGAACTCACAAGACTGCCGAATAATGGTTATGAACTATGCAGAAATCCGGGCCCAACTTTCGTTGTGTCTTTAAAACAATTTTGCTCCCTCTATGGATGCTGAAGGTTTATGAGCAATTGCCTCCCAGGATAGAGCGGATTATTCGTCTCCAAAGAGATGGTTCTGTCTGTCTATCTGAAGCTCAAGCAAATCCAACGAGTCTGCTTTCGGAACGCACAGAATGTTTATGCAGAAAGAGTGTATGCAGAGAAGAAAGAACGTGAAAAATTCTGTGACTAGGGGCCCCTATTTATAGACTCTGGAAAAACACGATCAGATGGACTTGTCTGTTGCGCGAACTAGTACGTTGTGCAAAAAGACACACCAGAACGGAACGAACAAAGGCGATTTGCGTCTGTTGCCGGCAAACTGGTGCGTTTAACGAACAGACGCACCAAACGGAGTTGAAGGGGTCGACGGGTCGTACGAACAGACTCGATGAGACGGAGCTGAACAAGTCGTACGTAGCCGCTGGTGGAAAAAATCGGAGAGGCACAACGGAAATAAAAATAAAAGGATTATTTTATTCAAAAAATTATTTAATAAAAAATTATTTTTTATTTCACACACGCGGACCAGGCAGGCAGCGCGTGTGCGTGGTAGACCAAGAGTTGCCTAAGTCCTCACCCCTCTATAAAAGTGGGTAGGCCCAAGGGCCCAATTAGTAGGAGCTAAGTTGGGGCTTATATATCCTCCAACTTCCCTCCACCTAATCAATGTGGGACTTTACTACACACACAATCCTTCTTACTTTTCCTCTTCTTTTCCATCCTTCTTCTTATTCATAAACTATGGGATTTCTTCCTAAATTCCAACAAGAGCTTGAGGGGCGTGATGTGCACGGGGATGGAGGCGCGTTTGAGGATGGAGTAGCGGCATACCTCGTAGGCTATGTCTTCGCGTGAGTCGTATCCTATGAAGATCCTGAAGGGTTCAGCTTCAGCATTGTTAATGGTGGTGGTGGTTATGCCGTTCATTGTTGAATCAGAATTTTACCTGCAAATACAAGAATGTCAAACTGAATATATCATCACTTCAAACTAAAAACCAAAACGACACAAACTGGCCGGTGAAGAAAATGTACAAATTAAAACTCAGCTTGAGAGATAAATATGTTTGAAAAGTATAACACTTGTACAAGAGAGATCATGGGAGTATTAACTGTGAGTAAAAGGAACCTGGTTTGCCTTCTAAGCAAAGTGCTTAGTAGTTAGTAGGGAAACTGGGTCGAGTTAATAGCCATGCATTCTTCTTCCCAATGTAATTAATTACGGTGTCCCGACACAAAATTACTTCTTTTCTTTTAATGCTACTGTTATTTCTACTACAACCCCATACGCAATAGTGAAAACGTGCTTTTTATGGACTGTCTTGTATTTTTCAGTTTGCACTAGTGTGATCAGTTACACTTTAAACAATTAAGTATGTGCGCGGTGGAAGCAAACAATATACTTCAACATGCAGTAATTATAAATAGGAGCAAAGTGCTTAGCAAGGAGCGCTAACTTCATCCTAACTCTTGATGAAGTTAGAATGAGAAAGCAGAGAGAGGGGAAAGAAGGTAACAGCCAGGGTGAAGTTAGCGTTCTCTGCCAAGTACTTTGCTTAGCAGAAAAACCGGATCCTTGTAAACAATGGATAAATCGAAGTAAGTTTGTTCTCAAAGCTTCACAGAATAAAAATGAGTACAAATTAAAGAACAAAATTCAAAAAAAGGTGGGTAGAATTAAAGGGAATGAGATACTTTACCAGAGAGTAGTGAAGAAGCTGAAGAAGAAGAAGGTTATGTTAATATGAAATGAAAACAATAGTTATATATTGAAGGAGAGGGAGCGGTCGGGAATGGTGCTGTGATTTAATAATTAATAATAGCGTGGGGGAAATTGTTAGGGTTCATGGTCGTCCATTAATTTCTGATTTCCTGCTGGTAGATGATAAGGTTGCTTTATTATTGGGTCCCTCAAAAATCATGATATTAACTTATTAATCCGATAAGTGCTGTTCGCATGATTTGACAATAAGATTCAATCATTTACATACTCATATTTATTATAAAACTGAAAGAATTCTAGAGAGAAGTCAGAGGAAATTCTAGAGAGATGAAATCCATTCAAGTATAATGAATAGTTACAGGAGACCTCTATTTATAGAAGGATGCAAATAGTAGATTACTATGTGTATATACCATGTCATCCTGTATTTGGAGATTATAGGTCAATGGACATCCACATAATAAGAATATTCATAACACTCCCCATTGGATGTCCATTTATGAATGTGCCTCGTTAAAAACTTTAACTAGGAAAAACCCAGTGGGATAAAAACCTAGCCAAAGAAAAGAGTACAACATTCATTGATACACTGTTGAGTTTTGCCTCATTAAAAACCTTTCTAGGAAAAACCCAGTGGGACAAAACCTAGATAAGGGAAAAAGAGTACAGCGTGTATCGTCTCCCCCTCTTGATTACATCAGACTTGCTCCCCCTGATGACCACATTGCTTCATTGTCTTTCTATCATCAAGTATTCATTGTATACCTGCAAGATCTAAATCTTTCAAGTAAAATCATAAATATACATATGCATAAATATTTATTCAGATAATAATATCACATGCACGATAAATGCTTCATGCTACATATGAATTTACTTAATTAATTATTCTCGAGAATTTGATGCTCCTAGCATCTTGAGTCCTTCAGGGACTTATTCTAGCGCCTTATGTTCTTCAGGAACATGTGCTTCTGGCACACACTAATATAGTATGACTCATGATCCTCATTATCATCATTACAGCATATGCTATCTTATAAACATAAATATCATCAATGTCGACTTTATTTTTCGGTCCCATCGGATTTCATTCATAATTTATTGAGATCTCATTATATTCACATATATTAGGTACCTAGGTCTCTCTTAGACCACAATACACTTTTCTTGTAATATCTCTTCTGGAGATAATATCTCATCAAAAGATAACTCTTCTGGAGCTTTACTTAATTATCCTCGACTTGATCATCTATATTTTATAGCTCCTTTTCTCTTTCGAGGATTTTTATCTTTATAACCGATGGACCAGCAACGCTTCAGGCGTGCTTTATAACAATTCATATAGGAGCATTTGCAGTTGGGATATGTGACTTTGTCACTTTCTTTAGGTCAGTAAATGCTTCTAGCATTCGATTAACTAAACTCTGAAATTGAATTATCATTTTGAACTTTTAGTGCACAATTCCTTGTACGATGATCATTATGAGTCAATGATAATACATTCTAGTAAATCTTTACCCAATCTGCTTATTTTTCTCCCCCTCATCAAATCATCAATTTTCTTTGTATATCCATCTATGTGCATTGAAGTAGATTAATAATCATTGCACATTTAAAACATTTTAAGATGGAATTATTCTGGCTCCTGACCAAAAGCCAAATTTTACGGGGAGAATTCTGTTGGCTTATATAATTGCTGCAAATATACACAACATATAAATTTTGTTCTCATAATCATTGATCTATCCATTCATGGATACTTTAATACATTATTTCTGGATCATTCAATCTGGAAATTGCGCGCATAATATATTGCAAACTTCTGGTTGCAAACATCACTGCAAACTTTGCAGATTTATAATCTCATATGTAAACTTTCAATTTAATATATTTCCAGAGATCCATTTCCAATAATATTTTCATAATCATATCTATTTGAGAACAAGCAGCACATAATATGACTCGGATGATCAAACAAGTCATGCCAACATTCCATATAATTTATCATCAAATCTAATATTCATTTTGGGGGAATCAACATAGAAACATTCACAAAGAATTATCACATAAATATTCACACTTGATATATATATCATTCTCCCCCTCAAGTGTGAGACCTTAAAAATTAATTCATGGAATTTCCATACAATATTCCATGATAATAGCATATATGATAATTAATGCATGATCAATGCATAATTTTGTTACTTCTGGTAACAAAATTTCCATTTTCCAGAATCAACAAACAAATATATATTAAATACAAAATCATCAGGTGTATAATTGCAGATTCACGAGCGCAATACTGTGTAATCACAGGCGCATCACTGTGGAATCACAGACGCAACAACTCAGATTGTCGTATGCATATAAAGTCAAAAAGATTCCAGGCTCGTGCTTTATAGGTAGCAGATCTGCAGAGATTTAACAGGACTACGCAAATCTGTAGAGATTCAATAGGATTTAATTCGACTATAAATAAAGGAAGGCAAACGAACATGCCTCACAAACACTCAAGCATCTGATAATACCAACTACCAGATACTCACACATATTTCTCTAAATTCTATTACCATGGCAGGACCAAGCAGTTTTATCCTAGTTTCTGATACATCCGAAACAGCATTACTTGATGCTTTGTTGTATGATGATCAGCCCAACATGTCATTTACTTCTTTGTTATCTCCTAATCCCTTTGAAATGTTTATTCCTCCTTCTACTATTCCTCCTTCTGCTTCAAATGTACCTACTTCTCCCCCAAGAACAAGTGTTCTTCCACAATCTACAAGGATTGAAGGTACAACTGAAACAGGTTCATCAAGGAGGCCAGTTAAAAGGTGTAGAACTATGGCTGAACTAATGGAGTCTACCAGTCAAATTCAACCAATAGTCACAACAATCAATGAGCCAGCATTCATAAGCCAGCAAACAACCACCAGCCAGCCATCAACCACGATCCAGCTAGCAACAATCAGCCAACCGACAACCATTAGCCAGCCAATAACAATTAGCCAACCAACAACCACTAGCCAGCCATCAACTACAAGTCAATTAGCAACAACTAGCTTATTGGAATGTAGTTGTTGTCATGTTTTACAAGAGATCATACATACCAACGAACTCCAGTACCATAAACTTGAAGTTCACGGAAGAAGAACAGGTATGATTACCCATGCTGTTTTATTTGAAAAAGTACAGGATAAATCTTATAATACTGACAGGCTTCCAATGTTTGATTTCACAAAGAAAAATTTTGAAGAAATCAAACAATTTCTGACACAGTATTGTATAGATTTACAAGCATCAGGATATATCTTGATGCGTGATCCTGTATTAGCCTATCATGAGGTTCTCTGTGTTGGTTCGGAATGGGCTATAAATCCAAATGACCTCCATGGAAGTTCATTTCAAACCAATATTGAACACTCATTAGGCAAAGGAAAACAACTTGCAGTAAGTATACCCTATGATACTTCATCCCTTAACCAGGGTGAATTATATAGGTTATTTATGGAGCAACAAGAAAGAATAAAGAAAACAACGCTCCATGATTTAAGAAATTATTTTCACTTAACCCTTGATGAAGCGAGTAAACAATTAAATATGTCTACTCACACCATACAAAAAATCTATCAAAAAGGAGGGTTAACTGAGTGGCCACACAAGAAGCTCAAGAAACTTATGACGCAAATCTCGATATTACGAAGAGCTTTGCCTCATCTGGATCCCATCTCAAGAGAAGCAAAAGAAGAAGACATTAAATATCTTCATAATGAGATGATTAAAGTTTGTAATGATGTTGAGCCACTCGCAATTAAACTTTGTTGAAATAATATTTCCTTTTGCTTAATTATTTTGTTTATGAATATTCTTTTCTCGTATTTATAAAAATTGTTATAATCATATAAATCACATAACAACCATAATAATATATTTTCTTTATTCACTTCTGGGAATGAAGTTGGATAAAAATTCATGATCCATAACTCACTGATTTGTTTGATCATGGCAAGAAATTAATCCACAATATTTCTTGACTTTACCACAATATTGCTACTGCAATAGCAAATTGAATATATTTATTTATAATAAGAATCATGATCATACAATCCCTTGTCTCATAATTTGAGGGAATATTTAATGCCAAATATACAATTTTGAGGCCTTTATACAACTGATGGCATACAAAATTTATGGATCAAATATTGTTTCATAATTTGTCTCTCATCATTAGGCTAACTTGCCTCTTGGCTTTAGGGTATCTTGCCTCTGAAATTAAGGCTATCTTGCCTCTTGGTCTCAAGCCAATTTATGCCTCATCTCTCAAGCCAATCTATGCCTCATATCTCTATGGCATTTTAATCTCATAATATATATGGCCTTTTAACAGTTTATCTTCAGGATAAATAAAATATAAGCATAATAAAATAAATAGATGGAACCCACTAATATGTATATACTAGTGTTGTTGCCATAAATAATAAAAGGGAGGGGATATATATAAAGCAGTAAATAAATAAATAAAAATAAAATAAATGATTGGAAATAAACGTGCTAAATAAATAAAAAGAAGATGAAATAGGAATGGTAGTAAACTCACAGCGAGACCTATCTCATCCATAGGTAAGAAAGAGGATGCATATGCAAATGTAAATATATATATATATATATATATATATATATATATATATATAGAAAGCAGTAAATAAATAAAAATAAAAGGGAAGGGGGATATAAAGCTGTAAATGAATTATAAATAAATGGAGTCCACTAAACTAGTGTTACCACCATGAAGAATAAACAAAGCGGTAAATAATAAAATAAATGGTGCCCACTATACTAGTGTTGCTACCACAAAAGATAAATAAAGTAATAAAGAATTTAAATAAACAAAGCTGTAAATAATAAAATAAATGGTGCCCATTATACTAGTGTTGCTACCATAAAAGATAAATAAAATAATAAAGAATTTAAATAAAATAAATGGGGCTCACAAAGTGCACCACCATAAAAGATAAATAAACGCAATAAATAAATAGAGCCCACTAATAGATACTAGTGTGCCTCCATGAAGAATAAACAAAGCGATAAATAATAAAAAAAATGGTACCCACTATACTAGTGTTGCTACTACAAAAGATAAATAAAATTAAATAACATAAAAGTAAATACATAAAAGTAAATGTTAGTCACAATAATAAAATTAAATTAAAACAATTAAAAGAAAAGATTAAATATAGAAATTTAATTAGAACTTACCTGAATCAGAGTGTCCTACTTCGCTTTTTTCGGTTTGACAAATAGATTAAATAATAATAACAAAAACAATAATAATAATAATAATAATAAAATCTTAAACATAAATAATAAAATTGAAGTGAGAGAGAAAATATTAATATGAAATATATTATAATATAAAAATAATTATAATTAATCAAAAATTTTATTAATATAATATAATACCCACCGACGTTAATGTACTATTAATACACACATAATAACATTACGTATTATAGGTTAGTTAAATGCTATTTAATTTTTTTAATATAGAATATTATAAAATATTTATTATGATATCATATACAAACACCTAGGACCCAGTGGAAATTTTTATATCTCCGTGAATCAATGTATAAATCAAAACATGTGGACCCCGCTCAAATAAAAATGCAACTTCAAATTGCAACTTTCATTCACGACTAATTATGCAATCAATCAAAATGCATAAAACAAAACGTGTGGACCCTGTGCAAAGAAAAATGCAATGCAACATTACTTATCTCCTGGTCTCTTCCGAACAGTACACATTAACCACCTACTCTATGATCATGCTTTAATAATTCATTGCTATTGTTTTCTATTAACTATTCATGTTTTGTCTTACTATATTCATCAACTTCAATCATTCATACATTGAATCAGAAAACGTACCTAAGCAGAGAATCCTCCTCCGTTCTTTCTCATCTACTTCTCAGAAGCCCTCCTCTCCTTCATCTAGTTCCTTGGCACAAGCTTTCGTGCCTCACCGATGTCCACTTAATTTTCTGAGACGGAGTGTTTCTGAATGTGTTTGATAAGTTAGTGGGATCCGAACTAGAATGCGCACGATGAGCAGGTTCTTGCAAGATCTTGGATCTGTGACTTTTTAGGAGAGAGAGAGTATTGATGATACGATTCAGCACATATACTCGCCGAATCTGAGAAATGGGTGGGATGTATATGTTGGCCAGAAAAGGAAATCGTATAGCAATTGAGTGCCTCAGCCAGTAAAATGACGAGGTAGTCAGGTAAGGAATAGCTAAGAGACGAGGAGGTAGAAAGCGTAGAGCCAATGAGGAAAACATAGAGCTTCGTGCTCTTCTCTTGGCGTCTGAGCGGGACCATATTTAGAGGTGAAGGAAGAAGACGACAATGAGATTTTGAATGATGAAATACTGATGAAATCGCAGAGATTGCGAAGATCGGGGAAGAACAAAGACAATCAACGACACAAGCTCAGTTAGTTAGAGGCTCGTGCTGATAACGTGTTATAAAACTGAAAGAATTCTAGAGAGAAGTCAGAGGAAATTCTAGAGAGATGAAATCCATTCAAGTATAATGAATAGTTACAGGAGACCTCTATTTATAGAATGATGCAAATAGTAGATTACTATGTGTATATACCATGTCATCCTGTATTTGGAGATTATAGGTCAATGGACATCCACATAATAAGAATATTCATAACAATATTAAGTTTTTATACAAAATAATAATAATAATAATAACATTTACAACTAACCGTGTTAAAGCCAAAAGACTAAAAAGATACTCAGGAATCAAACTAAAATATCAAATCTTAGCGCCAACAACGGGTGTCTCTAAAACATATTTTCTATAGTCTTTACTCTCACTTTCAGTCCTCCCTATAAATAAGTGTATTTTGGGGATCCAGTTTCTCTCACATGCCATTCTCTACCTATATCTCCTCATCTTCCATCCTCACCTTTAAAATTTTGATCCAAGGGCTTAAAAATATTTTTCAAAAAAAATTCCTCCTCATCTCTTTTGCATCTATTTTTTTCCAAAATATTTGTGGGCTCTTGGATCAAAATTTTAAAGGTGAGGATGGATAATGAGGAGGGATGAGTAGAAAATGGAAAATGAGAAAATCCTCTCCCGTATTTTGGTCAAAAGAACATATTCCTTACACGCACATCTATTATCTTTAATTTAATCGATCAATTTTAACCAACCAATTGATTCACACAATTTAATTATTTGTAATTTATATGTTAGATCCGAGTAGTATAAAATTAGAATAGAAAAAGTACTCCATCCAATCTTTAGTATAAAATCTAGTTGACTTATTTTTTTAAAAAATAAATAAACAAACTAAGAAAATTATTCAATCATAGCATATCTTATATATCAGTAGATTATATATTAGTTTATAAGTCAAACGAATTAGTTTGATAGAATAACGAAAAATATAAATACTTTAAAGTAGTCTATTTAACTTCATTAATCTCTTTAAAATATTAAATGTATGTTATAGGAAATATATTTTTTAGAAAAATTGATGTATAACTAAAGAGCCTGTTTGGTTTAACCACATTGCATGCCTATAATAGTAATAGTGATTACATTACTTATAGAAGAGTATTTGGTTGTTCTATATCATGGTAATGATGATTACCAAAAAATTAGCAATCCTCATTTATACATTCCTTCATGAATACTCATTATCATCTTATTGCATGGTTAAATAAATCCAATTTACTTTCTAGTTTCAAGTGTCTTTATTTAACTTATCTCATTTCACTTGTCATATTACACCACAACCGCAGCCGCTACCGCTACCTCTTCCTCCCCCTCCACCCACCACCACCACCACTACCTCCTTCACCACCCTCTACTACCGACACCACCGCCACTATCTCATCCTCCTCTATTGCCATTGCCGCCACCTCCATCGTTGCCGCCGCCACCACAACCTCCTCATCATCTGCCAAACCCCATCGTTGCCACCTACACCATTGCCACTATCGCCGCCACTAGGTCCTCCTCCATTGCTATTTTTGCCACCACGACCTCCTTCTCCACCATTGCCTTAGCCGCCACTACCTCCTCCTTCTCTAATGTCGTCATTGACACTATCTTCTCTCCTCCACTGTTGTCACTATCACCACTTGCTATCGCCACCGCCGCATCACCATTACTGTCCTCCACCATTGCAACCATCGCCATTAGATGATCCTCGATGAGATAGTGTAACAATTATGATGAACGCAATGGCTATTAACTATTTTTCCTACAAAAATTATATTACTAGTGAAATAAACTTTATGTGATGTATTAATTTTAAATATTTGTTCAAATAATAACTCATTGCATATTGTTTGAAAATCAAACCAAACACTAGCCCTCTAATTAATATTGCATTATATTATTATTGTATTGCCTTTATCATAATGCAGGGTGTAATAAGATCAAACCAAACAAGAATGGAGTAACAGAAGAAGATGACAAGAACTTTCACGAGGGAAGAAAACACGTTTTGGATAAGATAAGAGGGCTAAGTTACTGCCTTATGGGGCCAGTCAAACAACTTGATTCCCGGGTTCTTATGCCAGTTATCGATCAATATCAATATGAAGGGAGCTAGTGAGAGTTGGCACATATGGTAAGGGATCCAGGACTAGTCTCTTGGGTCGTGAGTTTGATCCCCTCTGCCATCGCTGAGACTCCTTTAGTAGGCGATTTCGTAAGTCCCTAGTAAGTACTCATAGAGCCCGGGGCCGTGCCCTAGCCTTGGTGAGGGACTGGTGCCGAACCCCTCCAAAACTTTCCTGTATCAAAAAAAAAAAAAAGATATCAATATGAAGGGGAAATCAATCATTTTCTTAATTATTTATTTCTTTTTGTGGCTTTCAATTGAAAAGTTCCTTTAAAAATATCAAAAGATAAAATAGTATTTTGAATATTCATAATATTAAAGAGACATTAGGGTTTGATTAGTTCTTTTTAAAATTCAAAGGAAATGATATAATTGTCCTTGTAAATTTAAAATTAAGAACAATGCGATTTCACAAATTCTGATAAAGGTTTTCACAAGTTTAGATAAAGTTTTCACAATTTCTTATAAGAATTTCACAAAAATCAAAATTTATAAGATATGATAAGATTTTCATAAGTTTTGATAAGATTTTCATAAGTTTTCAAAAGAATTTCAGTTGAAAATTTGAATTCACATGATCTTATAAAGGTTTTATAAGTCCATATAAAGTTTTCAAAAATAATTTCACAATTTTTTTAAAGAATTCATAAATTACAAATTTTGATTCATAATATCTTATTAGCATTTCACAAATTCTGAGAAATATTTTTTTATAAATCCGAGTAAGATTTTCACAATTGGAAAAAAAAAATCACAAGAAGCACATACTGACAATACTCCATTCAGCGGTCGCCAACGCGGGAAGCAGGTTGCATACGTGGGGGCTGTCACAACACATAAAACGAGAGGCCCAAAAAAAAAAACAGAGAGAGAGAGAGAGAGAGAGAGAGAGAGTTACAAATAGGGACTAAGTAAAAAATTTAGGGAAAATTGATTTCAGGGCCCAAGCTAGTAAAATAATTACAAAAAAGGCCCAAGAAACATTCACATGCCTAGGGCCTTTTTTGGCATTTTTTCAAAAAGCGTTAGCAACTATATCAGTAGCATTTAACAACTATATCAGTCCCCGTTAACAACTAAATCAGTCTAATTAACAACTACATTTTAACAACTACATCTGTAGTAATTAACAACTACATCAGTAGCAATTAGCAACTATATCCGTACACTTTTTTTTTTGAAAAAATGCCAGAAAAGGCCCTGGCATGTGAATGTTTCTTAGGCCTTTTTTGTAATTATTTTACTAGCTTGGGTCCTGAAATCAATTTTCCCAAAAATTTAAGGGTTGCGTACCCAAAACAAAAAAATTAAATTAAGGGCTAAATCAAATTTTACTCTTTTTTTTTTTAATGAATATCCATCTGAAAGTTTTAATAAAGGAACAATATCGCTCTAGACTATTGAAAACGTTAATAGTCGATTTTAGTTTTCTAATCGTTAAGGTGGCAGTTCTCCATTTTTAACATTTTCAAGGCAATATTGATCAGGAGCTTGTGAGACAAAATTGGACTTATTCATACATTTTATGAAATTATTTTTAAGCGCTGTGGTTGTTTTTTTTTTAAAAAAACAAACAAACAAACAAACAAAAAGCAGAGAGAGAAGGTTTGCTAATACCTTCAACGTTAAGTAGTCTTTGTGAGGAAATTAAAAAATGTCGCATCAATTCAACAACTTATATCATAACCTTTTCCAAAAAATTATATACATTATATACTAGGCCCATGCAGAAAATTTAGAAACGTCACCGCAAAATTCAGCATTCAATTTCATCAAGCATGCATAATCATTTTAAAAAGGGAGAGAGAGGAGTGGTGGAGGAAGGGGAAGCTATAGTGATTTTCGATTTACGAATCATGCAATCTATCATCTATGAAATAAAAGTCATCGTTTGTGGAGACTATATAACCATTTTAGATCCACCTCTTACCTTGTTGTTGGTGAAATCAAAGATCTGCGTGTTATCTTCATTTTAAACCTACGTCTAAAGAGTTTAGGCTTAGAGAAATAGTGGAAAGAGAAGAGAGAGTCAATAAATGAGAGAAAAAGTCGAAGAGTATTAAAAAATTCATGGAACCATATTTAGGTTTAGCTCTCACCCTGTTGTTGGCGAAATCAAAACTTTGTCTCTCTTCCTTTAGTTTCAAACGTAGATCCACAAACATCACCAGCAAGCGTTTAGCCCTCAAACTGCCTTTTTATATCAAAATGATTAAGGTCAATTGATAAGACATACCTTAACTTTTATATACCTTCAATTGAATGTTCAAAAGATGGATTTGGTCTATATTAATATCTAATATTATTCTTATTATGTTTTCCCCCTTTTTTCTTATTCTTCTTGCTTTGTTTGTGTCCCATGGGTTGAAATTACTTCTGAAACCATGTTGAATTCTTAATTTTAAATATTGGAATAGGCTGTGGTTGTCTTTTTTTTTTTTTTTTTCCAAAACGAGTTAAGTCAATTGATAAGAATTATCTTAGTTGTCAACTTTTCATGTACCTTTATTTCTATGTTTAACTAATTGATGTGAGACTCTTTTAATATTTAATACTGAACAAATGGTGAAAGGAGGAAGAGAGGGTTAACAATGGAGTAAGAGAGAAGAGTCAAAGAGAGAGATTAGAGATCGTGTGGAAAAAATGATTTAATAACCTTAAACCTACTTTTTTATATAGGTTACTATACTAACCAACATAATTTTTTTCAATATTTCTATTTTTAAAAAATATATTTTCTATATTAGTTATTAGCATAGAATCTTAAATTATCAATCAATCTCAACTATATCCTTAAAATCTTATAAAACCAGGTTCATTAAGAAATCAGTTGGTTTAGGTTTGTCAGTTATATTTGAATCTTTAAACAATATAAATTATTGGCGCATCAATATCTCAAATAATACTCTAATAACTTTTTTTTTTTTTTTTGTTTTAATTTCTGAGAATCTCCTGTCAAATAGACCTATATCTCAATTAATGGTCATAACTGTAACATCCCAATTTAAAATACCGATTTTTTTTTTTAAACAAACCGTGATCAGAGTCAAGCATTTCGATTAAACGAGTAACTGAATATTTAGAAGTACATAACCATAGTGTAATCATCCTTATACAGTCATCTGTTGATTCCAAAAAGACATTATCTAAATAGTTCAAAACTAAAAAAACATATAAGATCTTCCAACCCGCCTACATCAGCTACATGCCGCTCTCCTCCACCCTGGATCCTCCTGAACCTGAAGCTACAGCTGAGATCCAATTCCCAATTGGATCTTAGATAACGGTTAACCTTATACTCAAATAAATCATATATAGGCAACAAATATTCATAACAACATAACAGCACATCAATACATAAGCACACAGCAGATGCATGATCAACAATGGACAGAACATAAGCACACAGCAATATGTAAAGCCCCACACTATGTCTGCACATAAACCAGTGCCACAATCTCCCATCGTGTCCTCAGCGCTAGGAAAACCCAACGGCGTTATCAAGACTATAACCCGTGACAAGCTGTATGTATGACTGACAACCCACAACAGAGTTTCATTATATAAACATGTCTACCATATATATGAATATGAGCAGTATAAGTGTTAAGGTTACAATACGTGTCCGTACCTCCGTTGACGATTTCGGGCACTTCGGTAGCGTTGTGGTACGTTTGACGGTGGTACGACGGTGATTTGACAGTGGTGACAGCGGAAACAGCAGTTCGTGATTTTGGGTATTCTATAAGGATAATATCACCAGTATGAGTATCTAAGACCATAACAGGCATTTTAGGTACAAATTACCATTTTGCCCCTAGTTTGACTTTTTGGCGGAATTTTGCCAGAGCTTCGCTATTTTGATTTTAAACTCTCAAAATTTTTGCTATAACCTTTCCTTTATCATATTTCTAAGATAAATATTATATTTATTCATAAAACATGATACCTAAACTAACTTGAAAAATTAAAGACTATTCTAGTAATCCTACTATAACTACTGAAAGAACTACCTAACTAAAGACTAGGGACCGAAAACTTACTCAGAGCTTCGCTAGGATTTTTCTCCGGACTCCTCCTTCTTCCTTCTCTCTCAAATTTCGAAAATCTCAAGTGGATTTGGTGTGGAAGTTATGAAAGGAGCAAGGGGTATTTATAGGGAAAATTTGGTTACTATTCATGCCTTGTCAGACGAAATCTGGACCGTCGGATCACACTTTTCTGAGGTGGCATGATCTTGGCCTTTTCTTCTCTTTGGCCGACCTCCCCCTCCAAAAGAAGACAAAATAGCTGACCTCATCCTAGCTGCATCATCAAGCCTTATCCTCTTGCTTTATCTCATGAATTCCCGGTTCGGTGCCCCAATCACGAGATTCTGTAGAAACTTAAAATTCCGGGAACAACACTCTGAAGATCTTTTCTTCCTCTTTCAAATTATCTAATTTAACTCAGTTTCTGATCCCGCTGAGGACATTCCGTTATCAGCTGAAAATCCTCGGTATTCGTGCCCAACTACAGAAATAACATTGTCA
The DNA here is from genome assembly GCA_037074495.1 of Acacia confusa. NCBI lineage: Eukaryota > Viridiplantae > Streptophyta > Magnoliopsida > Fabales > Fabaceae > Acacia > Acacia confusa. The sequence goes on along the minus strand of CM073508.1, from coordinate 8,245,859 downwards.
GGTGCCAACTTCAAGACAAAAATTCACTGATTAACATTATACTCTGATTTTTCCCCACTTATCCCCAGATTCCCACAACGGAATTATTTTTTATCGGTTCTCCTTTTGGCTATCTGCTTTAATTATACAAAATATCTTCCTATTCGGATCTCCAAATCACTCCGTCGGTTATAGAAATGACTTCGGAGATCGGCCATCTCAAGATAAAAATTCCCTCGTTCACAATATACCCTGACTTTAGAAACCTAGTTCACGGTTTTCTATGTAGGATTTTATTTCAATCCATTCTCGTTTATCCTGTCCACTTTTATTATTATTTAATTAATTGACACATGTCTTAAATCTTATTTTATTATTATTTGCTAAAAAAATCTCCCTTCATCCTTATTATTATATTTTTTTTTTCTTTTTGGCCTAAAAAATTTCGGCCACTATATATATATATATATTTTTTCATTTATCATAATACTCAATTCTCTTATATTCATTTTCCCAACATTTTCCTATTGGTCCATAACTAATTACTTGGATTTAGGCTTTCATAAATTCTTGAAAAATCCTAAACCATTGATCTTTACTTTTTAAGACTATATCTTATCCATTATTATTTATTTAATTAGCCAAAAAATTTCGGTCCTTAATAATTATTATTTATATTTATTTTATTTTTTATGTTTCCTAAATTTCTCTAATCTTATAAAATTCCTGAAAATTACTTAATTAATCCTTTAATAATTCCTAATAATTTTCTTAATTAGAATTAATTATTTTCTCACAAAAATTTCATTAACATTAATGATTTAAGCCCTATGCAAAATATTAAAAGTCATAGAATCAATTTTGATTCTAAAATACTTTTTAATTTTCCTTCTTTTTATTTTCATAGGAAATATTTTATTAAATTGTCTAAATTAAGAATAATATATTTCCTAAATTTTTAATAATTATCTCATGCCTTCTAGAATTTTTCCATAATTTTTCTTAGTACTTTCCTTTGAAAATAGACTAATTATACTTCATTTTGAGACCTCATATCCACTTATTTTCAATAGGTATTATTTATCTAAATATATATTTAAGTGTATTATAAAAATTAGGGTATTACAATAACATTACAAATAATTTAAAATCATATTGTCTAAATTTCTCTTCATTTATGTATTTGTTACAAATCATTTAAAATGTGATTAACATTAAAAATTAATACAAACACGTATGTCAAATAATTGACTAAGTTGGAATATAAGGGTTTTTATGCCCCAAAAAATATGCATAGAAATTTAAAAGCTAATGTTATAGCATTGAAATACATCATTATATAATATTTTTCTTAATACTCAAATATTAATAGAATGTTTTATCATTGCAGAATTTAAATTTAAAAGGGTAATTAAATGCTGAAGTAATGACTTTAATTTCATTCAAAATTAGACTGAAAAATAAATGTTGAAGTAGTGGTTGACTTTGATTTCATCGCTTTGATTAAAAATGAACAAGGAGAAAAAAAAAAAATCAAGCAAAAGCAATCACCAAAAAATAGTAGTGTCGTGAAAGGAGAAGGCTTTAGAGTTTAGACATTTTGGCTGAAGGAGAAGAAGATAAATATTTCAAAAACCCAAATGTTACCACGTTCTTGTGCGCATCAGAGGCATGGCTCCATTGTCGACGATAAGCATGAAGAAGTTTGAAGGAAGATTTTTTTTTTTTTTTTTGGTAAAAAGTTTGAACGAAGATGTGCCCAAGATCAAGAGTTGAATTCTCCAACATTAGTGGGCTGGACGAACTTGGGCTGAAATGGGCCCATTTGCCTTGGCAAGGTTGGAGATATGCTAGATCGAATGGGGCAATTCGCTCATTTTTCTGTTATCTTGCTGGCCCACATTGAATTCAGTTTGCGGTTTGCAGTTTCAACTTAGAAGGTAGAACTCTGTATTTAGTGTTGGATTGTCTTCGATATGAAGATAACTGTACTTAGCATAAACTTAGAACTCAGCAAAGGCTATGTTTTTTTTGTAATTAAGGGCAAGAAGCAGACCATATAATCACCTAACATAAATAATGGAATTAAACATAATAATGTATCAACAACTTTAATAGAAGAATATTTCATTAATAAACAATGACACTTATGTATATTAATGAAAACATTAAGAAAACTAATGACGTCATTGAATAATTACGACAATAATGGTCATTTTTTAACAATGGGAAATGCATCCTATTCTTTTCTTAGTTTAAATAAATATGCAAATGCAGCTAATGATATTTTTCTCATCATATCTTTATAGCGGTTTGATTTTTATGTTAAAAAAAATCCTATAAATATATATTAAAAAAAAACAACTGCCAAAATCTATTCGCCTAGTGGCACTAGATACCCCTTTGAAAGAAGTTGAGGGTTCGAATAGATCGAGCAAGTCTTAATTTGTATTGATATAGGGGCATACTACTACTACATTCTGACAAAAAAGAAATCAATCAAGTTAAATAGTGTATATAATATACATATTAATGTGATGTCATAAACTTGGTATAGACTGGTCCAACATCGTCCTAGGTACATGACTTGTCTAACAAGGAGTAACCACTACAAAACTTGCAAAAGGCTTCCTGCTAAGTAAATTACAGATCAAAAGCAAAAGCCTCTTTACAACCACTCTCCAAAACTCCAAGCGCGTACTTCATTAATTACCGCACGTTTTCTCCTTCAACTTCAACTCTGTTCTTCGAATTTTCTGCATTAATTCCACAGTATATATAGCTTACTCATCAGTTCATATACTCATAATCAAAGAAGTAAATAAATAAATTATTGAAGAAGAAAAAAAGGATTAAAGGAGGGTGTGAGGAGAAATTAAAATCTGACCTAAGCCACTGGTCTCTGACTTTAGCAATCTGATTCTTTTGCAGGATTCAACAAACATTCTAAAAGAGAAAGAAACACAAACATTTAAAATTAGTTGGTTGAACGGTAGTGGAATATTAAGATTTTTTGAAGGGCAAAATAGAGAACTCACTTCCAAGGTACATCTCCCACGAGCATCCAGTCACCGTCTTTGTCCTCATACGTGGGCACGAACTCTGCCCCATTCCCAAGGTCCGTCATCTTCTTCCTCTCATTCAAATGATTGCCTGAAACCATCGGAAGACATCGAAATTACAAAACCACCCTTATCATCACCAAATTCTCTTAAGTGATGAGTACCATACATTGCAGTATATACTTACGAATTGTCAAGGAACCAAACATGGCCTCTAAATCCGTGAGCAGCTGATCATAGCTCTCATACTTCTCAAGATCTACCTTCCTCAGATATGGAGCTCCGTCCACAGCCACCTTCACGTACTTGCAGCCCCTCATCGCGTTCTTCCGGCTTGCCCTCACCGGCGGCCACCCCACTGCCTGTGCCCTGAATCATCATATATACAAACCACCGCTAGCTATTGAGATATTCTCAGGTTTATACTTCTAATATATTTAATATCTCAACACGAGAACATATCAAATATCAATATATGAAATATAATAGCTCAACAACCACCACCCAATCAAAACCTGCCCAGACACACTCAAAAATATGTCCATATACATGTATATATGTAAGTATATATACCTGATACACAAGACACAATTATAAAATCAAATAATGGATTCTTACTTAGGTGCTGGGTTACTAGTTGACGGCGACGTTGGGCTGAAGACGGTGGTTTCCGAGAGGGCACGTTTAGAGCTAGAAGTGATATTATTGGTGCCGGGAAGGCCGAGGGTGAGCTCTGTCTCCTTCAGGTTCAACTCCTTGACGTCGGACTGGGCGGATCGAGCGGTGACAGTACTCTCTGGCGACATTTTTCCGGTTTAACGAACGACGACGATGACCACCGTGCGTGGTTCAGTCTTGTCAACGTTCAAAGTTAATGGGCGAGTGCGCTTTTTTTCGTTGTCGGGGAAATGCTATAATGTGTCCATTGGGTTTAGCAAATTGTGCGATATATATTTAGGGCTTAAAGAGTCGTGTGTGGGCGGCGAGTTTGGTTCACCACTTAGAAGGTGACACGTGTATAAAAAAGAGCGGCTATGATTCGTCCATGTATGTGACGGTAGATGACGGAAGCGTGTACGGGTTTTTCAGATCTCGTAATATCAAATTCCGGCTCTGGTCGGTACAAGTGGTGCTGAAGTGGACGAACCAGAATGTTCCACGTCTACAACATATCTTTTTGGGCATGGACGTCCACATCAGTTTTTTTATCTTGTATTTTGTGTTTTGTTGCCTTTGATATTTTTAAAAGACAACATCAACATCGTTGAGCAGTAATTGGTCTATTAGTCGGGTTTTTTTTTTTTTCTCTCTGAAAATATTAGTCGGTATTTTTGACCAAATGGTACAAGAAAAATTTATATGTATTCTTCATCTTCATATATATATATATATATATATATATATATATATATATATATATATATATATAACCTCACTCGTATTATTTTTTTTCCTATTTATTGTTACATTTTTATTTCTACACCTTAAATTTTATTATTTAAATTATAAGATTATTTTTGGAAAAAAGTGTCACAAACTTTCTATATTACTTGTAAATATTTAGATTATTTATTTTGTATAGATTCTTCAAATAAGTTAATATGACCTTATATTAGGGACTAAAAAGAGTAATTTATATTCTTTCAAGTAATAGTCAAGAGTGATTTTATAATTTATATATATCATGTTTGAATTAATTTTCAAAACTAAATCTGATGCTAGCAGCTAGAAAGCTCGAAAGAATTGTTGAAATAAAAATGGAATAGTATTTTACTTAAGCTAAACATTGTATGGGTGTCATCTTTTGAAACTGAAAATATAGAAAACTATTTTGATTGTATTTCATTTACTGTTCTTTTTATGTGATAATTTTAGAAGTTTTCTTACAGTCTATTAAGAAAAAAAATGGCCGATACATTTATTAAAATGTTTTCACATCCTCATTAAAAAAAGAGTTGTAACCAAAGTGCACTCATAATTTTCTCATCAAAGGTATCGAAGTTATCAAAGTGCATATATCAAATAAGGGTATGTCCAAAAAGAATTTACATCTACAGTGTTTTTATAGATTCTAATCAATATTTTTAATATCTGTTTCAATGGATTAGTTATCTATTTTATATAAGAATACGGAGAGAGTAGTGTATAATTAAGAATTCCTTCATGCATGGTTGACAAGATGAAAATTTCTTAATAATATTTATAAATATTTTTTTAAAAAAAATCCAAGTTATTGGAATGCTTTGATCAATAATTAATTTAACAAGATGACATTATTTTTTCTAAGATAACAGACTTATACCATTAAAACTTAAAAATAAGAGTAAAATACTTTAATGTCCCTTGCATTTTGCCTTAATTACATATAGACCTCCCTTCTATTCTAAAGATATACACTTAAGTTTAAATCGTTAACTCAATTAAGGGTTTTTGTTTTTTAAATTAAAATTAATGCTAAAATAAATTTTATTTACTAATTTACCCTTCATCATTACTAATTCCCTAATTTTGACTAAAATTGTTTGAGTAATTTAATTAATATTTTTTCCATTTTCTTAATTTATTTTTAGTTTTGTAAATAATTATCTGTTAATTTTTTTTCATATTGAAATAAAGACATGATTAATTAAAAAAATTAATTAAAATATTATTTATTCTTTTAATTGATGCATACTTAAATACATGTATTTATAAATGATTTCTTAAAAAATGTATTTAAAAAATTAAAATTTTAAATAGATATAATTTAAATATATCAAATTTACATTATTAATACTTAAATATGTCTTTTAAGTATGTTTTCAATCATGGTGTCATTGAAAAGAAACACAAACAAAGAAATATATTTTTAGTCATATATAAGAATAATAAATAAATAAACTTCAATAAATATGATAAAAATTTTAAAAATTAAATATATTTTATAATATAATAAAAATAATAAATTTTATAATGTATTGGAAATTGGGAAAATATATGTATTAGATTTTTTTTTCAGTAAAATTTATTTTTAGGAAAATATAAATGTTTATTGATTTGTTAAAAGAGGGGTATTTTGGTAAAATAAAATATTTAATATTCAAAATTAATAATAAATTTAAATATAATATAAGGGTGATCAATATATTTTGAGGAAGGTCTACATACATTTGTAAAATAGAAAAAAGTTTATGTAGTTTAAATATAATGGAGGGGTAATCAATGTTGCTACGGATATCTCATAAATGAGCCCAGCCCAATAACCAAAGAGCCTAGTCAAAATGGCTTCAGTTATGCTCATAACCGCTTCCTTGAAAATAGGAGTGGTTTTATCAAGAATATCTATCATGATGGTAACCGCCTATGAAAGGAGGAGATTATTCAAAAAAGCATATCTTAATATCCCTAAAATAAAGGACAAATCCAACTGATTAAGATAGGGCCCAGGTACGCTTATAAATAGGGTAAACCCCTTACAAGGTACACACTTCTGAAACCCTAGCTTTTCTATTCACACAGAGCACACACACCACCCCCTCTGGCTATCATTAGCCTGCCGTATACTCTCGAACTACGTGGACTTTGATCCACACTGTGGTACGTAGGACCCCGGGATTTCACCCTAGGCCAAGTCCAACCCAACTTGTGATCCACACCGGATCATTGGCGCCGTCTGTGGAGACTGTAAAGTCCTATTCCCGTGACCCGTGATGGCTAATACCAGAAGCAAAAGCCACCTGCATGCACATGAGCAAGGTCAGGAACAAAATTTTAGCGAGACCCAACAGCAGGACGTTCAAGGCGTTAATCAGGAACAAATTGAGGAGCCCCCGGACTCGAACCTCCCATCTCAAGATGGACGAGTAGGCCAAACGCTGGAAAATACTAACCACGCTGGTTCCTCAACAAAGTTTCAGATTGGCAGCCCGGACACACGGCTCCTACATAACATTGTTGAATCAATGCTGAAACGAATCGAGAATGTGGAAGAACGCGACAATCTTCAGAATCAAAAGATTGACCATATGACCGAGGTGATGAACCAAATCCTTAAACACTTACAAGACCCTCTTCAGGAGGAACGCTGGGATGATCAGCAGAATGAGGACAAAGAAACCAATCACCAAACTGTTGATCCCCTACAGGCGGACCATCCCGGGCAAGGCCGAATAGTTTCAACAAAAAATTCTCAGCAAAGTAATCACCGGGATGCGAGTCAGGAGAATCAAGCCCGGGCGCTTAGGAAAGACAGCTGTACCTCGGACAATCAAGGAATTCGGTCAGACTTCGGAAGGTACAAGATGTGGTATGGGGACGGAGGACAAAACAACAGCCCGTTCTCAGATGACATTACAGAAGCTGAGTACCCAAGGAAATTCAATACGTCCGACCTCCCAAGGTACGATGGAAGTCAGGATCCCCAGACACACTTGAGTACCTTCGACACTGAGATGCTGGTCCGAGGATTCAAGGGGCCGATCATTTCCAGGCTGTTCACCTCAACATTACGAGGAGCCGCTCAAATTTGGTTCCGGACTCTATCTCCCAAGTCCATTACCGACTTCAACGACCCGAGCGAGAAGTTCCTGCTGAATTTCGCGACAAGCAAAAAGCAGCCCAGGTTGGTCTACATGCTGGATAGAATCAAGCAGCAACCCGGTGAAACCCTTCAGAAGTATTTGGATCGTTTCAAGGCTGCCGCATTGCAAATCCAGGGATTAACGGAAAGCGTCCACGTACACTTGCTCATCTCGGGCTTAGATAGCGAATCCAGAATGGGGAGATCGGTCATATCTGGCGAGATCAAGACGCTGGAAGAATTCCATAGATGAGCCAAAAAGTATCTGGACATCGAGCAGATGTAGATAGCCAACGCGTCGGGAAAAGAGAGACAGAAAAGCCCACCCCCGAAAGGGAAGGACCAGGCAGCAAGAGACCGACCCAAGAACTCGGACCAAAAAACACGAGGACAAAGGCATGAGGGGAAGTATGAGAGATATACTCCACTAAATGTCCCTCGTTCGCAACTATAGAGAGAGGTAGCCTTGACCGAGATGAGGAAGGTGGAGCGACCACGACCACTTTATAACAAAGGTAAGTTGGACCGCACACGATTTTGCGAATTCCACAATGGACCCGGGCACACAACGGATGAGTGCTGGGACCTTAGAGATGCGGTTGAGAAGTTTATCCGAGATGGAAAATTACGTCAGTACATTATCAAAACACAAGGGCAAAAAGCCAAGCGCAAGCAGACGGATCGGAGTACAAGCCCGGTCTCCCAGAGGAGAAAGCCGGACGAAGGCCGGAGAAAGCACGACAATGAGGACGAGTTCCCGGAAGCAGAGTTTGACTGCAATGTCATTAGTAAAAGTTACGGAGGTGGCGGCGATACCGCCAATCAGCGGAAGAAATACCTTCGGGAAGTCTTAACCATCAGGGGACGACCAACCTTTAAGCCGGAACCATCGCAAACAGAAGAGCCTCCTAAGCTGTTCTTTACTCACGAAGATTTGAGGGACGTAATCCCGGGTCATCAAGACGGACTGGTCATAACCGGCCTCTTGAGAAAATGCCGCGTAAAGAAGATATTCATCGATCCTGGCAGTGCAGTGGATATCATCCTGTGGGACGCCTTTAAGCGCATGGACCTCGACCCAGAAAATCTAAAGCCGTGCAGGACAACCTTAATCGGGTTCAACGGAGAGGATACAAGTCCCAAAGGGTGTATAGAGCTAAAAATGACCTTGGGCTCTAATGAAGCCTTTAAGACTGAGCGAGTCAAGTTTATTGTAGCGGATTTCCCTTCGTCCTACAATATAATCTTAGGCAGACCAACTATTCATAGTTGGGACATGCTCATATCAACTAAGCATCAGAAGCTGAAAATGGTAAGTCGGAAGAATGAAGTCGTCACCATCAAAGGTAATCAGAAGGAATCCCGGCAATGCTACTTCTCGACGGTTAAAAACAATGAACCCGGAACATCCAGCTCGCAGCAGAAAGGAATTCAAAATTCAGCGCCAATTGCGCCGAGTTCGGTCAACGTGGTAGAGCTGGATGTAAGAGAAGAAGCAAAGTTGATGAAAACAGAGCCTGATGGAGAACTCACAGACTACCAACTAGGATAGGAGCCCAGACAAATAACGAAGATCGGGAGTTCGCTTGCCGAGCAAGAAAAATCGAGCTCAAAAAACTGTTATGGATGAACAAGGACGTGTTCGCATGGAAACCTTCGGAGTTACCAGGTGTCGACCCGACGTTCTGTTGTCACAAATTGACCATAAATCCATGATATACGCCGGTCTCACAGAAGAAAAGAAAGATTGCACCGGACCGACAGAAAGCCCTAGCCGAGCATGTAAGAGAACTGCTGGATGCGGGATTCATCAGGGAAATCCAGTATACCACATGGTTATCAAATGTGGTAATGGTCAAGAAACCCAATGGCAAATGAAGGGTGTGCACCGACTACACCGATCTCAACAAAGCATGCCCCAAGTATGCTTACCCCATGCCAAATATTGACCAACTGGTGGACAATTCTTCGAGATTCCAGCTGTTCTCATTCATGGATGCGTATTCCGGCTATAACCAAATAGCTATGCATCCCGAAGACCAGGAAAAAACAGCTTTTATCACGGAAAAAGCTAATTATTGCTATAATGTCATGCCTTTCGGGCTGAAGAACGCAGGAGCTACTTACCAGAGGATGATGAATCAAGTGTTTGAGGCACAGCTCGGCAGGAACGTCGAAGTTTACATCGACGATATGATCGTTAAGTCAGTTAAGTGATCCGACCACATCCAGGATTTGCAAGAAACATTTAATAAGCTCCGGGATCACAGAATCCGACTTAACCCAACTAAATGTGCATTCGAGTACCAACGGGTAAATTTCTCGGATTCCTGTTGACAAACAGGGGGATTGAGGCCAATCCGGATAAATGTCAGGCCGTCCTCAATATGGCTGCCCCAAAAAACAAAAAAAAGGTACAGCAGTTGACTGGCAGATTGGCCGCGCTGACAAGGTCTTACCGAAATCGGCAGAAAATGCCCTTTCTTTGTTCAAGTTATTGAAGAAGGAAGCACATCATGGAGAATGGAACTTAGAGTGTGAAGCCGCGTTTGACAAGATCAAAAAATGCCTGTCACCACCACCCGTGCTGTCGAAACCCGAGCCCGGGGAAGATTTGATATTATATCTATCCGTGGCCCCAGAAGTAGTAAGTGCCACCCTGGTGAGAGAAGAATCGACAGAACAGAAACTGATTTACTTTACAAGCCGGGCTTTGCAAAGTTCTGAGCTAAGATATCAAAGGTTGGAAAAGGTGGCCTTTGCACTCCTCACTGCTGCGAGGAGATTACGTCCCTACTTCCAGGGGCATAGAATAATTGTGCGAACCAGTCAGCCGATACGCCAAATACTCCATAAGCTTGACTTGGCAGGAAGAATGACTAGTTGGGCTATCGAACTGTCCGAATTCGACATAGTATATAAAGCTCGGCATGCTATTAAATCCCAGGCTTTAGCCGACTTTATTGCAGAGCTGGTACCAACAGAGGTTGTCCCGAAAGCCAACCTTAACATTTGGAAAGTATTTGTAGACGGTTTGTCAAACGCCAAAGGAAGTGGAGCCGGGATCATAATCGAAAGCCCGGAAGGAGTCGCCATGGAACACTCCCTGCAATTGCACTTCAGAACGTCCAATAATCAAGCCGAGTATGAGGCTGTATTGGCCGGGCTATCACAGGCAAAAGATAATGGGGCCAGGCGGGTTCATCTCTCCACCGACTCTCAACTAGTCGTGGCCCAAATCAACGGTTCATACACGGCTAGGGGACCTTTACTAATCAAGTACCTGGGGAAAGTCAGAGAGGCAATGGCCGACTTCGATGAGGTCGTAGTCACCTACATCCCCAGGGGAGAAAATGCGAAGGCTGATATCCTCTCCAAATTACCAAGCACCAGGAACCCGGGAAATAATTGAACTGTAATACAACAAAGTCTGAAGGAGCCCACGTGTATCATGGTCATCGCAGCAGCAGAAGACTGGCGAAAGCCCATCTTAAATTACCTGGAAAAGGGAGTTTGCCCAGACGATCCCGAGGAAGCAAGGCAGGTAGCACGAACCGCGTTAATGTACACGGTGGTCGATGACCAACTATACCGAAAAGGCCTCCAATCCCTAATGATGAGATGTTTAAACCAGGCAGAGGCCGAGTACGTGCTATCAGAGATACACGAAGGAATAAATGGACAACACATGGGAGCAAAGGCGTTAGCCCGGAAAGCCCTAAGGGCTGGATATTACTGGCCGACAATGGTCGCAGATTCCAAAGAGCATGTACGGACATGCGAAAGCTGCCAAAAACATGCTCGGATCCTCTGGCCACCTCCGACCGAGTTGAAGACCATCACGGCTCTGTGGCCATTCTTTAAATGGCGATGGACCTCCTTGGACCGTTCAAACCGGCCGCAGGGCAACTGAAATGACTTGTGGTGGCGATGGATTATTTCACTAAGTGGATCGAGGCCGAACCACTGTCAACCATCTCGGCTGCTCGAATACAAAAATTCTTCGAAAGAAATATTGTTGCAAGGTTCAGGATTTCTGCCGAGATCGTAACTGACAACGGTACTCAATTCGTTGACCAAGGCTTCCAGAGGTTGATGTCCGAGCTAGAAATCAAGCACCATTTCGCCTCGGTAGAGCATCCGCAATCTAATGGGCAAGCCGAGGCAGCCAACAAAATCATTGTTGACGGGCTCAAAAAAAGGATGACCAATGCAGAAAGTAACTGGGTTGAGGAACTATACCCGGTACTCTGGGGATACCGAACTAGTGTCCAAACCTCGACCCAGGAAACACCCTTCCGAATGACATATGGATGCGAGGCCATGATCCCGGTTGAAATTGGGCAAACATCATGGAGGAAAGCCAAAGTCATGAAGGAGGGAGAACACGCTAACAGCAAGCAGTTAGCAGTCGAGCTAGACCTCATCGATGAAGTCAGAACGACGGCACACTGCCGAGATCTGGCAACGAAGCAGCTAGTGGCAGCTAAGTATAACCGCAAAGTTAGACCACGAGCATTCGATAAAGGTGACTTGGTATTACGCAGAGCGGATATCGGAAATAAGAATGCCCGGGACGGAAAACTTGCCGCAAACTGGGAGGGTCCTTACCGTATTTCAGACAAAATGGGGCCCGGGACCTATATCCTTGAGCATTAGATGGCACGCCCATTAAACAAACATGGAACACAGACAAACTAAGGACTTACTACAGCTAAAGACCGGGATACACTCGGAATAAGCGCACAGCGGATGTCAGTGGTGACTGAGAACCGCTTTTCAGTTTCAACGGATGTCGGTGGTGAACGAGAACCGTTTTTTATTAAGCATTGTTTTGCTTTTGGCAGTATTTTTCGTTGATTTTAAATTCTGTTTAATCCTGATTATTTCAATTAATAAAAAAGGTGGTTCAATTCATGGGCCAACCAAGTTATTACTTGTGAAATCAATGCAAAGATAGGCCGTGACAAAGGCAAGATAATTAAACAAAGACTTGGGTTTTGCGATCCCAGTCATGATAAGATTTGTCAACAAGTCTTATAAACGTTACGATGCATCGGAACTGTCCCCTGGGGTGGTGTGAGATTGCCATAAAAGATCCTAATCAAGTCGAAATGTTTAGGCTCCTATTCAAAAAGGATATTAGGGCCCGAACATGTGGCAGTTGGCTACCATCTCGGTAAGGTACTTTACAAGATAAAGTACTTAGATGATTTTTGAAAATCATCTGTTGTTTAGAATGCCCAACCATTAATAAACGTGGCCCGTTTGTTAAAACGTCGGTTGAATATCCAGCAGATTCTGCGCAATATATCTTGACTTTGGCCAAGTCATAAAATAAAGAACCGAGCTTCGTGCACGGATTACGTTCCCCTTTACTCATCAACTGGTGAATTAAAATACGAGTTTGGTTTAAAGGATGAAAATAAAAACTGACAAGATAGACGAGCTGAAGATGCTAGAAATATCCGGGAACACCGGCTTGTCATGGTATTAATTTTGAGGGCAGAGGCCCCAGATTATAGAAAAACAAAAATGAAAGAGAAAATATTACACAACAAAGGAAAAAATAAAAAGGTCCTAGAAGAACAGCGTCAAAATTGGGCTTGGCCGGGCACAGGATAGCCAGGGGCGTCAGTCGTCGGAGCATCTTCCTCAGCTAATTGACCACGGTCATTCTCCGTGAGATGCTCGGACTCTTCGACCGGAGAAAGCGGCGCTGGTATAAATTGCCCGTCCTCTACCGAAGCTCTGAAATCCACAACGTCCAAATTCATCGTAATATTGGGATTCAGAGCTTGGACTTGGGCCAGGCATAGGTTGAAAGCTTCAGCAGCCGTCTCCACGACCAAGACTTCCAGCTTATCCACCTCGGCAGCAGACGCCACTAGCTCGGCCTTCGAAGCGTCGAGGTCGGAGTGAGCGAGATTAAGGTCCTTCATCACCCCCGCATACTGACCCTGCAAGGTGTGCAGTGAGGCATCCAGCGTGTCTTCTTGGGCCTGACTGGCGCCAAGTTCGGCGGAGAACCGATCCCTTTCAGTAAGGGCCTTTGATAGCTCCTCCACCGCCTTTATCTGAGCCTCTTCCGCTTTCAGGCTCGCCTCCTCAGCCTCCCTCTGCCTAATCTCGGCCTCTTTCTTTTCAATCCGAGCCTTGGCAATCTCGGCTGCAGCTTTGGCATATTTATGCTTAACGGCAGCATAAGCGTCCAACACGCCGGCCGTCTCCATTAGATGGTCCTGCAGCACCTGCAGGTGATCGAGGTCGGAGTCGGCAAAGGCCTCACCACTGAAATACTTGCTGGGGGGCTTCACCGCGTATTTAAGCTCCTCCGAGACCCCATCAGTCCATACCTCACCCCGCGAGTGAAGGCGAGACTTGCTAGGAAGTGGGGGAGGAGGGACGCTTGTGGCAGCACCGGCGTCCGGGACAAAGGCCGGACTCTCTTCTTCGACCGAAATCGATGACGTTGCCACCGACTTCGATCGCTTACGCCGAATGAGTCCGTATGGGCCGGAGAGGGCGCAGCCCTCTTCTCAGAAGTAGTTTTGGTAGGCGAAGGAGCAACCACAGCCTTCTTCTGGGAAGAGGACTCCCCTTTCTTTTTGGCCTTACCTCGGAGCTTCTCGGGCAGTTCTTGAAAAGAAGCCTTCCCCATGTCGGGCAATACAAAAAACATAACGAACATCAGAAAGGACAAGAGGCATAAAAAAATCCAAAGAACAAACAACCTACAGAAATCATACTCGGTGGGTACAATTCCTCCACCGACTGTCGAATAAAAATCCGGGAATCAATGACATCCCTCTCGGCCACATGGTCAACCAGAGCTATCACAGTCTCAACCTCGGCTGGCTCTAGGCTATCATCGGAGGATGCAAAAATGTTCTGGTCTTGGTCATAGTGAGTTTTAGACCAATACAAAGGAAACAGCAGCTCCACCGACCTGGAATCGACACCCTGGAGAAACCACGGTTTATGACCGGGTTCAGCAGTAACTTTGAAAAAAGAAACCTTGAAATCTTTCCAGGTGTCGGTTGCCACATGGAAAAGCTTCTTGTCCGGTTTCCCCCGGAAAGAAACCCAACCCCTCTTTTCTTCGGGCTCCCCGGGTTGACGAGCCCTTTGGATATTAAAAAAATAAAAAAAATGTTCCGGTGGTGGGAGTACGATTTAAAAATCGGTAAAGTCGCTCGAACGCAATAATGAAACCCCAGGAGTTAATGTGAAGTTGAGTAGGGGCCAGCTGAAGAATGTTTAAAAGATCTACTTGAAACTTGGAAAATGGAAAACGAAGGCCGAGTTTTTTAACGAAATCTAGGTAGAAGAAGAAAAAAGAACGCTCATTCCCTTCCCGGGCAATGCACACCGGTTCAGAAGGGCCGGGAAGAGATAAAGAACAATGATCCCGGTCCCCTAATGGGAGCTCGGCGATCTGATTGGTCGTGGCTTTCGAGAGCCTGGATAGCATCCCGATCGCTACCCAGTCATACTTTTCAGCAAGATGACGTGGAATACTGGCGGCCGCTGACTCCACGGATCCAGAATCCTCGACAGGATGGGGAGAAGTTGACATACTACCTAGAAAAGGCAAAACAAAAATAAATTAGAAACGAGGAAGATGATACCTGAAGGTAGTAAAGCGGGACGGGTAGAAACGGCTGCAACAACCTGCGGTTGGATATGCCGGCATCGCGAAGCTATTTCCTCAGCTTCCCATGACCGGCCAACCATCGTGGCCTCAGATATCAGCCAGGAACATTCCTCGCACGGGCCGATAGGCCGGGTAAGGGAGATGAGGGGCTCCGCTCATTAAAGAAAGGAAGAAAAGGGTAGAGGAGGATTTTCCCTCCTACTCTTTCCCAAGGGCGGCTCTAAAGAAAAAACCCTAGTGGCAGCAATCCCCCGGCCTAGACTTTTGGGCTCTACAGACTCAGACCGACCTCAAGCCCTTCCCCTAACCCGACCAGACCGTCCTGGTTGACTACCACCTTCTCCGCCATAACCACGGAGAACGTTTTCCCTCTTTTGTTCTTCAGTCAGAGGTTTCCCGTACAGCCACCAAGCTATCCGAGGAGGCATGCGCTGAATAAGCTCGGCCTCTTCCGGGGAAAAAGCATTTGGATTAAAAGGTGGAGGAGAACCTTGATGGCTCATCCCGAGAAGATAGAATTTAAACAGGAAACCGGAACCCAGAGACAGAGAAAAAGGATTGAATCGACCAAAAGTTTAGAGAAGTTCAAGAACAAAGCAGAAGCCAGAACCCAAAGGAGAAGAAACTTGAAAGAACTCACAATAACCTACCCAGAAAAAAGAAAGACCAAGAGATAGAGAAAGAGAAGAACACAGCCAAATAACCAGAGAAGGAAACAAGGAAAATACCTGGTTTGAGATAAATTAAGGGAAGTGGAAATGCGCGAGCCACGAAGATCAGAACTGGGAATCTGAGGAAAATGAACTAGTGACTGGTTGCAAATTTCTCTCAAAAAGAAAACTCAAGGTTTGGCGGTTTTCAAAATAGAAGAAGCGGAAAGTCGAAGGCTCTTATAAACAAAACAAGCAGGCGGATGAGAGTCAAGAAACTCAACCGCCAAAGGCCCAAAGGGCCCATACAGGAATGGTGACGTGGACGTTAAAAGGCGTGCGCATTTAATGTTGATGTTAAGCAAACACGAAAACCAAGATAGTGGGGCAGTTGCTCCACTCAGAGGCCGGCTAGTAAACATCAAATCAGCAGGAGGCAATGATGACACTCGTGGCCTCGAAATAAGACGAACGTTGAATCAACAGATGACGGACAATGATCCCTGATTGAAATGCTCACGTGGCCGACCACATGAATACACCCCGGTCGTCCGACCTAACTCCCCATGCAATCTCAAACTTGAAGGCAACAAGTCCCGATCCACGAAAAACTGGACAAAGTACCTGTAAACGGGGAGTAAGACCAGGTAGAAATATCAATACTATCCGACACCAATAAAGAAGGAAAGTTCGAGAAGGTATGGGAGGAGTTCGGCCTAGAATCAAAATTATAGAACATTAATGTTCTCTCGGGATAACAAATGAATGCAACCCGCGTTAACCGGGCTGGGGGGCACCCGCGTCCCACCCAAATAAACCGGAATGCAAATTGATGACAGATGGGGTAGCCCGGGGACCAAAAATGTCCGACCTCGGAAAAAGAAAGAACTAGAAATCAAAAACTTCAGGACGGCGAAATGAACTAAAACACAGGACGTAACCTGACAAATACATCCCGGCTGCTCGGAGCCTTGAACAACCGGGCTGGGGGGTAACTGTTACGGATATCTCATAAATGGGCCCAGCCCAATAACCAAAGAGCCTAGTCAAAATGGCTTCAGTTACGCTCATAACCGCTTCCTTGAAAATAGGAGTGGTTTTATCAAGAATATCTATCATGATGGTAACCGCCTATGAAAGGAGGAGATTATTCAAAAAAACATATCTTAATATCCCTAAAATAAAGGACAAATCCAACTGATTAAGATAGGGCCCAGGTACGCTTATAAATAGGGTAAACCCCTTACAAGGTACACACTTCTGAAACCCTAGCTTTTCTATTCACACAAAGCACACACACCACCCCCTCTGGCTATCATTAGCCTGCCATATACTCTCAAACTACGTGGACTTTGATCCACACTGTGGTACGTAGGACCCCGGGATTTCACCTCAGGCCAAGTCCAACCCAACTTATGATCCACACCGGATCAAATGTATTTTACGTTAAAGATAAAGTGTAGACAATAAAGAACTGCGAGGAAGGGGGAAGAGGGTAGAACATGTGGGGCCTACATGTTTCATTTTTCGCACTACAGGTCAACTTTGCGCGAAACTCGTGTGCTCCGAAACAACTCAAAGTTTCAGGTGTGAACCCCACCTACCCCATGTGACCATGTCGCTTTGTACGTTACACGGACTGACTACCCTTTCGCCGACCGGCACGTTCCGGTTTTAAAGCCTTTTTTTTATATTTAATATTGTATTTTTCTTAAAATATCTTTAATCTTTTTTATTAGTCAACTTAAGAATTTTCAATTTTTTCCTCGGCGTCCCCGGTTAGCCATAAAATATCCTAACATAATTAATTGCACTGGCAGTTGACGGAATTCTCAATTCTAACCGACGTCTTGAATTCTTTAATTCGAATTTTTTTCCCATAAAGTTTTTATTCTAAATAAGGTGGCCTTTTTATTTTTGAAAAGATTAATAAAAAGTCTATGCTTAAAAATTATATTGACTATAAGGACCTGATATATTTTTATATACAAAAGGCATATGTATTCTAAACTATTTAATACACAGAAAATATTGGTATTTAAAGTCAATTCCTTCTGATTAATAATTTTTAAATATGGATTTTCACCAATTTTCTCTTGTTTTCTCATTAAGTTTCAAATCAAAATTTTATTTAGTTAATTCCTTCATGATATTATTTTCTGTTTTCTAGAATGTTTTCGTATCAATTTATAGTGCTTTGACTTGTAGTTTAAGTTTGTTTAAGAGACATCATGAGAATATTTTGTTGGGGATACATAAAAAAAAGTTATTCATTGCTAATTTATTTAAATATTTATTTTATGTGTCAATAATTATTATATAGTCATAAGAAGATCTTATGGTTGATTAAAGTCTTCTATAATCTCAAATCACTTATATAATGTGTATGCTTACCAACAATTTATCCAATAATAGGGATTATAGCTTTTTTTTTTTTTTAACAGTGCTTACTAATTCCTTATGTAGACCGAATCCTGATTTTTCCTCAGTTCGATATTTCGTTTTGATTTATAAATAATAATTTAGTTTAAATAATCTAATATTCTTAATTAATCAATATAGGGATAAAAAATATAATTTGATTGAAAACAAGAACCTTAACCATATAAAGCTAATTAAGTATCTAAATTTTTTTAATACGAAAGAAGACTTAATCATATACTTTATAACCTTTCAAAAGTTATATATAGAATTCATCGAGGTGGGGAAAAAACATAATGGAAAAACGAAATAAAGTTTGATATAACTAACCATTAATTTGTACAAAAGTCATTAAAATTTCCACAATAACAAATCACTTCAAATAAATAATTCCAACAATTTAGGTTTTGAGCGTCCGAAAAAGGAAAAAAAAAACATAAATATTACTGTAATTGAAACCAATCCTACAGATAACAAAATACAAACACTGAAACATCATATCCTTTTGGATCCAGTGAAAATAATGAAACATTATGTCTTAATTCGAGAACACTATACCCCATTTCGGGCATAAAATACCAACTGGGTATTTTTATCATTTAGCAATCAGTGGAAAATAATTATTAAGAAAACAAGAAAAAGAAGAAAACAAAGTGGAGAAAAAGTGTTTTATCATCAAGAAAGAAAGAAAGAAGCTACTTTCCAACTTGCAAGAATCATCTCTTAGACCCTTTTGAAGTTTAAAGAAACTCAAAGCAAAAAAATAAATAAATAAATAAAAAAGAGCAGAGAGAGAGAGAGAGATAAGAGCTACCAACACCACTATTCAATGGGAGGCAATTCATCATGGAACTGTGGACCCTTTCCTCGTATTCTATTTTTGTGTCCCCAAATTATTATAATTCATGTAACATCATCATCATATTACTTATTTTGTGTGTTGTTTTCACGTCTAATTAATTAAACTCTTCGTTTTCTGAATTATACCCACTACAATAAAATACTGAATTTCCGATAAAAATTTTCATAGAAATTTCTCTGACGGAATTCTAGTTTTTCCGCGGAATTGTTTCATCGTAAAATTCCGTGAGTAATTTCTTCAGAAAAATTTAAGAATTATTCTTATTTATATAAATTTACTTTTTAAAATAATATCTTTATAAAAATAAAAAATTATGATATTAATAGGTATTTTAAAAAAATTGTTTTTCCATAACTATTGTCAAAATTATGATATACTATATCTAATTTCTTAATAATATATTGCATATAAAATAAAATAAAAAATATATAATATAATACACATATGCATTTTCGATACACACACACATATATATTATAAATTTTTATTTATTAATTAATTTTAATAAAAATAAAATTCTATTTCTGAAATTGGAATGAAATATAGTCATGGAAATTTATTTAAGATGTAAAATTTTTTAATTTTAAATTAATTTATACTAAAAAAATATAAGAATATATAAAAATTATTTTATATTATTATTAGATTTAAATTATGTTTTTGATAATAATACATATTTATGTATAAGAAACAAATATATATTTATAAATGATTGATTATATATAATAAGATTACACAAAACACACACACATATAATTTTGTAATAACAAATGTAATACCCTAATTTTCATAATATATGTAAATATTGTATTTTGGTAAATAGTTTCATAATACATGTAAATATTGTATTTTGGTAAATAGATTGGTAAAATACAAGGGTGAATATGTATCTCCAAGAATTATTATATGTTGATTATATTCTTATCCAAATTTCACTTTAAAATTAATTAACCAAAGGTTAATTATGAGACATTATTTAGGGGCTATAATTTAGCCTAAGGACAAGGGATTAATTGATGAAGATTAAATTTCTAATAATGCTTTAATAACTTGGATTAATTAGCAAATCAATTAACCTAAGACATTAGCAATAAAGAAGGACATTAATCACATGATTAAGGCTAATTAATTGTGCCTCAAAAGTCAATAATTTCGGCTAGCCAATGGGAGCCAAGTATTTTTGAGATATTTTGATATAATTAAGCTTAAGTCTTCTTATAATTAAAGTGGCTAATAATAACTAAAGTAAAAAGCCTTTAAACACTTGATAATTAAGCTTAATCAAGGAGGCCCCAAAAGTCAACAATTGTAACTAGGATCAAGAGTTGAGATTGTTGCACTTGTAATTAAATCCAATGGTTCTAATTAACTACACAATTAATCTAAATCTATGTGAATTTGGATGAGCCAATGAGAAATCAAAGAATTAAGCTTAATCCTCATGAAATAAAATGGACCAATGGGGGAATTAAGCCATGGATTAATGGTAAGGATTAAATCTAAACAAACATAATTGGATCCAATGGATGAAGGAAAGGGAGGAGAGGGCATGGTTCTAGCTTGTGAAAGGAGGAAGGAAATTTGTGTTATTTAATCAATATATTAATTAATTAAAGCACATGGGATAATTGGCACATGGGTGCATTAATTGAAAATGGAAGAGGATAAGAGAGAGGGAGAGGGACGAAGTTGGAGTGGTGTAGGGACGAGATTAGGTTTCAAAAAGTGAAAATTCATAAAGGGATGAGATCAAAGAATGAAAACGTGTTGATTAAGGGTAGTGGTGTTTGGCAAGAAGAATAGGAGTGTTTGGTAGAAGAATAAGGTTGCTTGGAACCAAACATGAACTTAGACCTTTTGCTATAAATAGGGAGGCTTGGCTTCTTCATTCTTCACACCAAAAACCATTCCACAAAGAGTAGAGCGAAGCTAGCTAGTGAGAAGTGAGAAGGACGAAGAAGTAGCAAGGTTCTTCAAGGGTAAGTTTTCTAGTCTTTAGCTTTTGTAGTTCTTGAAGTTCTAGTTTAAATTTATAGTAATTTATGCTTTGATCTTAAATATTCAAGAGCAATTTTGTTTTCATGTTGTTATGGTTAAAAATGAGTTCTTTCGAAAATTAGATGAAAAATATGATATAGCAAAATTCTTGAAGATCGAAGATTAAAGTAGCGAAATTCTGACAAAATTTACTGTTGAAAGTTTGCTAGAGTTAGTAATAAAAAGGATATGATTTCATGTAAAAGATGAGGTTATTAAGTTCTATAAATTTACACAGTTAAAGTACACATAGGGATTTCCAACTATATCCAGAGTATAGCATTTTGAATTTTGTGCAAGGAGATAAAAATTCCTAAAGTTGGGCTACATTTTTCTGGAAAAATTCTGGGCAGAGGTTGGAAACACAAAAACTAGGAATGATTCGCAAATCCTGGGTAAACACAAGTATGTTTACTCAAAAATAGACATCGTAAGGATTCCGGGGAATTTTACGTATCCTCGTTTTGATTTTTCTAGGATTACTTATGATTTTTCAAAGTTGCAGCAAATTCTGCCCAGAAAATCAGCATTAGCGTTTTTTCAAGAAATGTAAGGGAAAAATTGTAATAATAAATCCACCAAGGGTAGAAATGTCAAAATAGGTGAAAATATTAGTTTCGATATTATTCTAGGAAATATGATATTAATGGAAAGGGAATAATCCGACAATAATGTATAAGATATCCGAAAAGGGTGGGGTCGGATTCAAAGGACAGGCATATTAGTAACTACACAGTGAAAGGTATGTTCGCGTACTGGTAACTTTAACACTTGTGTGTCTTGTATGCCTATATATGATTGTTTGATTCATGTGTTATGAGCAAGACTGTGGTTTCAATCATTTGCTTACATTGAGGGTATATCTGTGGTTTTCAGCTTGACGCGGGTTATAGTCTTGATAACACCATTGTATGTTTTCCTAGCGCTGAGGACACGTGGATTTGTGGCACTGGTTAGGTGCAAACATGGTCATTCATGCATGTGCTGTGTGCTATGTATGATAGTTTTGACATGCATTTGTTTTGTGTTATGTATCATTCACTGAATGTATTGAATATATGTCATATATTGTTTATACTTTGCATATGAGATTAACTATTACCTAAGATTCAATAGGTATTGAATCTCAGCCCTGACTAAAGGTTCAAGAAAGCAACTTGGATCTGAGAAGGCGACGGAACCGAGAAAAGGTGAAGTGTACAGAGCTGCAAAGAGACACCGATCGAGACAAGAGCCTGAAGAAAGTTATCAAGACCTAGTGTTTGGCATGAATCCGATAAGGTTATTTCAAACCATTTGGTGTTTAAACTAAGAAAGGGTTTGTCGGTGGGTTGTCATAAGTCATCGGGAAAGACAGGGAGACTCCCATTAGACTAAACACTGATCTGACCAATATGTTTGATTAACTATGTTGGGTTCCAAGTTATAGGTCTAGTTTAAGACTTGGTTTATCAGAGAGCTGTATTTAAAGTCTTTATAAATTGTATCACATGAATATTCCTTCGGGATATTTAATTTACCAGCTTATGTCTGGGCATTTTGTATCAGTTACTCATCGTCCAAACATTAATGCATGCTCTCTGTTCCGCTTTATTCTGATATGTACACCGCCAACTTTGTTGATATTCTGGATACTACGTGTCATCAAGCACAGTAAATAGTATGGAATTTGAGGTGTAACAACAAAAACCAAAGTATTCCAACCTAATTGGTAAGGCTTTGGGCATATACGGATGAGGGTGTGGGTTTGAACCAACTGAGGTGTAAAGAGGGGATGCATTTTTCAGGAAATATGGAGCAGCGACACATGGCAGTGCCAGGGGGCCTATATGATGTGGCTTCCTACAGATGTGACACATAGTTCTCCTAAGAATGCCACATGGCATTTTGAAATTATAAAATTAAAAATAAATTTATGATAGAATTCTGTTGGAAATTTGCAACGCAATCATTAATTTTGTTGGAAATTGATTTGTCACGGTCCTATTAGCAACGAAATGGATTTCGTCCGAAATTTTTTTCCGTCATAAATCTTTGACAAATTCTATTGGAAACTTTGAATTTCGTGGTAAATTCTTTTATAAATTTAGTTTTTTTTTTTTGGTAGTGCTAAAGGAATTCTCAAATAATTAAGTTTCTTGATTATGGTTGTATAATATTATTTCTAGGTCATGTTAGTTTAAAATGCACAAGTCTATATATATTAGGCTTGTTTGGGTTGGCGGTGTAAGATGTAATTTATTTTCTGTCTAACTTTTGCAGAAGTAAGATAGGAAAAAAGTCAGTTTGTAAAAGTGATTTGTGTTTGGATTAACAGTGGTAAAAGTAGTTTTTTTACAAATGGAGACGTGTTTGGATTATTATTTGAAAAGTCAATAGAAAATAATATAAATATTATTGAATTCTATATATATTAATATTAATTGTATATAATACAATAATTGAAGATAAAAATTTAAATTTAAATTTAAAAATTATTATTAAAAAATTAATAAATAATAAAAGTCCTTAATTAATGAAAGAAAAATATTTCTAGGGAAAAAAATTGTCCCTTCCCTCCTTCACCCCCTCTCTCTTATTTTCTCTCTCCCATGTGATGCCAAAAAAGCAAAAAGTCATAAACTCAGCCCAAAAGCTCCCCTCCCTAGCTAGCTTCTGGAAAAAAAAAAAAAAAAAAGCTACCTTTTGAGTATAAGCTCAATAAAAAATAAGCCAACCCAAACGCTTGGCTTTTTTTTCACTGAGCTTTATTTTTCCTCTAAAAAGCATATCCCACAGTTGTAGAAGCTCAACCTAAACAGGCAGATTATACGTTAGCATTTAATGAGATTATTTGTTATTGTATTATATAACAAAAATTTATCGATAATCATATCTGGTGTTCAAAGTTGGTTAGTGATATATAGTATTATTGATGATGTAGGAAAATGAAAACTTTCAAATTTTAGATTTTTCTGTTATTTATCAAGATTGTACTCACGACGGTCTGATTATGGGATGCCTTTTAGAAGGATTTTTTTCCCAATTTTTCCCAGTAATAATGTTTAAAAGTGGCTAGCTTATCGTTTTTTTTCCTTTTTCTTCAGAGTTTCATTAATATGGGTTAGGTTGAAAAAATTTATTAATTTATGATATATTTAATGAACTAACTGTTATTTCTTAGTTTGTGTGAGTTAGTTGAACATGCCTTATAAAAGGGATTGATGGAGTATATATGTTAATTATCTATATATGGGTAGAGGTGCAAAAAGGGATTGATGGAGTATATATGTTATCTATATTTGGGGAGAGGTGCAAATATAGTAATGAAGTTTTTTGGATGTAAAAGTAGGATTATCATAAGAGGTAGCAAATTTGGTACTGTCGTTAACCAGAGCTAACATATGTCCATTGTTTAGTTTGTGGATCCACATTTCTTTCAATTAATCGAGTCATTTATGCTTTGACCAATAAAAACATCTCACGTCACTAAATTTAATTAAAATATGATGTATAAGTTGAAATATCAGCTTTTAAATTTACTTGAGTTTTATTATTTGTATTTAAATATTCTTTTGTTCTAGAGATTTATCCCTACCTTTTTCTCTCTCCTCCCTCTCATCTTCCTTCACCTAGACCTCCCTTTTAGATATTTCTAGCAAAGAAAAAAAAGGAGAAAAATGAACTTTAATAAGATCGCATTAGATATCTTTTATTGTAGCACCTACTAGCTCACCACCAGCACTTGCTCTTGAGTCCTAAGGGTGTTTCACTTGCTTGCAATAGCCCTGCTTCTGAGCTATCTGTTAAATCTCTTGTACGATCCCCTACCAGATTCATCTAGAAAAAGTAAATAAGAAGAGAGTTTAAAGAGAAAAGGTGAAGATGGACGACGGAGGTGATGGAATGAGAGGGAAGGGAGATAAAAAGGTGAGTGCAAATATTTAGAAGAAAATAAATGTACATCACATGCCAATGGGAAGAATCGTGGACCCATAATGTAAAAAAGGGATGGACTTTAGCTCTAGTTAATGGAAATGCCAAATTTACTACCTCTTGAAATGATTATGTCTACTTTTGTATCTATTAAAAATAATTATCTCTACTTTTACACTCAACAAAACATAATTGTGTTGGAGTGTTGATTAGCTAGCCCATGCCCGCTCCTAGGTAGCTACCTAATTAATTTGAGACATATAGGTATGGAGAGATGCTAAGATCAATGGTCCCTTGTCTTGCCAAAATGTCCCGGAGGACAATATATTCTCAATGTTACGTTGAAGAATATTATGGTTCCATGATTTTCCACTTTCAATTGATTTTAATTCATTTTATCTAGTTTTGAGAGGCTACAACTAGCTGTATTTACCTGTTTCGAACTTTACTCGTTGTGATGCAATTGAGAAATGGAGAGTCCGTACACTCCCTCATGGATTCTTTTTTTTGGGGGGGGGGGGAGCTTTAAATATTTTTTTTATGTAAATGTATCCTTCTATTAAAAAGAATCTAAGTTCAATACTAAATGTGAACAATTCTCTGGATGAGAGTTTGCACATTGAATTGTGATGTTATGAGCAACTAGTTGATTTGCTAGACTCACTATCTTAGTAAAATGCTTTAAATATTCATTAAACTCCACAATATTTCTTATATTTCATAATAAATATCTTACTAAATTGTTACTTATATTTGATCACAGA
This sequence comes from Acacia confusa, assembly GCA_037074495.1. NCBI lineage: Eukaryota > Viridiplantae > Streptophyta > Magnoliopsida > Fabales > Fabaceae > Acacia > Acacia confusa. The sequence continues at coordinate 8,219,954 of CM073508.1, read as the reverse complement.
GAACTAGGAGCTAGCACGGAAGAGTCCTCTTCATCCTTTTTCTCATATTCTCTCATCATCCAATCTGAATCCTTGATTGGGGAGGTGAGAGAAATGTTAAAGTAGTATTGTGATTGATTGGACGGATATAATGTAATACCCGGATAACTATTATCTGAAATATTATGTCACAATAATGAAAATGCCCATTTATGAAGATTTTGGTCTCAACATGTTATATAATTAGTCTATTTGCAAAGGAGAATTATAAAAAAATTTCTAAAAGGCATGGAATAACTACTAAAAATTTAGAAATCATATTATCCTTAATTTAGACAATTTAATAAATTATTTCCTATGAAAATAAAAAGAACGAAAATTAAAAAGTATTCTAAGACTAAAATTGACTCTATGATTTTTGATAATTTGCATGGAGCTTGAATTATTAATGTCAATAAAATTGTTATGAGAAAATGATTAGTTTTAATTAAGAAAATTATTAGAAAGTATTAAGGGATTAATTAAGTAATTTTCAGGAATTTTATAAGATTATAGAAATTTAGGAAACATGAAAAATAAAATAAAAAATTATTATTAAGGGCCGAAATTTTTGGCCAAATTAAATAATTAATAAGGGTTAAGATGTAATCTTAAAAAATAAAGATCAAAGGCTTAGGATTTTTCAAGAAAATATAGAAGCCAAAATCCATATAATTACTTATGGACCAATAGGAAATTTTGGGAAAAAAATAAATACAAGATAAATAGGATATTAGGATTAATGGAAAAAAATATAATATATAAATATATATGTGTTGGCCGAAAATTAGGGGGAGGGATAAGGATGAAATTAGATATTTGTTATATAATAATATTATAAGATTAAGATATGTGGTAATTAAATAATATTATATTATTAAAAAGTGAACAGGATAAGTGACCACGGATAGAAATAAAATCCTACCTAGAAAACTGTGAACTAGGTTACTAGGGTCAGAGTATATTATGAACAAGTGAATTTTTATCTCAGAGTAGGCTGTCTCTGAAGTCATTTCGGTAACCGACGGAGTGTTTTGGAGATCAGGCTAAGAGGATATTTTGCGGAATTAGAACAGATAATAGAAATGAGAATCGATAGAAAATAATTCATAAACTAGAATCCAGGGATAAGTTGAGGAAAACCAGAGTATATTAATGATCAGTGGATTTTTATCCTGAAGTTAGCGCCGGCCAACGTTATTTCTGTACCCGATAGCGATCACCGAGGATTTTCGGCAGGTAACGGAATGTCCTTAATGAGAGTATAAGGTTAGGAAAAACCAGTATTCTCAAAGAGGAAGAAAAGACCTTCAGCGTGTTGTTCCCGGAATTTTAAGATTTTACAAAATTTTGCGATCAGAACACCGAACTAGGAATTTTATCTGCTAAAGCAAGATGACATAAGGCTAGATGATGTCATTCTTTTTGTCTTTTATGGGGGGGGGGGGAGGTCGGCCAAAACAAATGAATGGCCAAGATCAATTTGTTCCAAAAATATGCAATCCAACGGCCAGAATTCGATCAAACAAAGTTCAAAAAAATTATGAAAATGTCATTGGGTTTTTCTATAAATAGCCACCATTTCATTTGGAATTCTCACAACAAATTCTCTTGAGAATTTCAAAACTTGGGAGAGGAAGGAAGAAGGAGGAGTCCGGAGAAATTTATAGCAAAGCTCTAAGTAAGTTCTTCAGTCCTTAGTCTTTAGTTTAAGTAGTTCTTTCAGTAGTTATAGTAGGATTGCTGGAGTAGTCTCTAAATTTCAAGTTAGCTTAGGTATCATGTTTTAGGAATAAATATGATAATTATCTTAGAAATATGTTAGAGGAAAGGTTATAGCAAAATTCTGAGAGATTAAAGTCAGAATAGCGAAGCTCTGGCGAAATTCCACTAAGAGATCAAACTAGGGGTAAAATGGTAATTTGTACCTAAAATGCCTGTTATGATCTTAAATATTCATATCGGTGATGTTATCCCTATAGGATACCCGAAATCACGAACCGCTGTTTCCGCTGTCACCGCTGTCGTGCCGCTGTCAAACGTGCCGTAATTTGACGAAAGTGCCAGAAAACCGTCAACAGAGGTACAGACGCGTATTGTAACCTTAACTCTTATGCTGCTCATATACATATATGTGATAGATACGTTCATATACTGAGGTTCTGTTTAGGGTCGTCAGTTGTGCATACAGCTTTATACGGGTTATAGTCTTGATAACGCCGTTGAGTTTTCCTAGCGCTGAGGACACGATGGGCCATCGTGGCACTGGTTATGTGCAGATATGTTGTGGGACTTTACATATTGCTTTGTGCTTATGTTCTGTCCATTGTTGATCATGCATCTGCTGTGTGCTTATGTATTGATATGCTGTTATGTTGTTATGAATATCTGTTGCCTATATATGATTTATTTGAGCATAAGGTTAACCGTTACCTGAGATCCAAATGGGAATTGAATCTTAGTTGTAGCCTCGGGTTCAAGAGGACCAAGGGTGGAGGATAGGGGCAAACAGCTGGCATCGGAAGGCAGGAAGAGTTTTATGTTGTAGTTTTGTAACTATCTAGATACTGCTTTTTGGAAACAATAGATGTCTGTATAAGAATGATTACACTATGGTTATATACTTTTAAAAATTCAGTTACTCGTTTACTAAAATATTCGACTCTGATCACGGTTTGTTTTTTTTTAAAAAAAAAAAAAATTTCCGGTGTTTTAAAGTGAGATGTTACATATAATTTAAATATTATGAGGGATAACGAGCTAGCACTCTCTTTTTTCCTCCTTTCTTTATTTACGTACTTTGAGCGATATTTCGGTTACTCTTTTCAACATAAATACAAACCGCTCAAATATTTCTCTGCATTGTCATTTCTCTAAGCTCAAATTTTTTTAGTTACAAATTTGGCTCTATCTCTAACTTACTCCCAATATGTTTTGATTTATTCAAAGGAAATCTTACAACTAAATAATCCTATCTTAAAATTTAATAAATTTTCAACTTTGTCCTGACTAAACATGCATAATTCGCCTCTTTTTTAATACATATACCAACATTTAATATAAGTGGTAAATGAGTAAACCTATATTAAAAAAGAGTCAATGATATACCTTATAAATGGGATTGAAAAGGTTATTCTCTCTCTGCTTTGTAAAATAGGGCTACAGGAGTAACTAATTAATTTATATTGTAATTGTTGTATCATGTATGACCATATATTAGGCCAAAAGTTATATCATTATAGATCTGATAGTTATGGTACTCCTCCTGTCATTAACATAGGACTTAATTAGGGGGTTCATTTTGATCATAAATATAAAACCTATTTCTAATATTTTTCAAACTTATCCTAACTTACATCAACAATATGGTAAGAGAGAAATGGACAGAATTAAAAAGGATGGTTAGAGTTGAAAAAAAAAATATATGCCATATTAACTAATTTAATTAACTTCTTTAATCAAATAGAATTACATAAATATGTCTTATATATAAGGACCAAATGGAGTATAACATATGACCAGCTGCACAATGTAGTTTAGATACAAATTAAATTATTGAATCAAAAGCTTATCCCTAGGCCAAAAATTAATATAATTGTGAACTCCTATATAACTCTATATAATTATATCAACCTAAGCACCATATTACCGGGGGATATATATATATATATATATATATATATATATATATATATATATATATATATATATATATATTTTTTTTTTTTTTTTTTTGGGGGGGGGATAATTATAGGGGGACATTGTCAAAGTAGGATGTCAGCCACTCAATACTAATAGGAAAATAGACAGAAAAAAGCTTTGAAATTATAAAATTTTAAATCAGGTATTTCTTAAAAAATGAGTTGTGAATTGTCATCAAGTTTATTTCATTATTCGCTAATCAACTCTAAATAACAAATCTAATTTGAGATTTTGTAAATTTTTTTTTATCAATAGATTTTGTAATTTCAAAGTTGTTTTTTTTAATCTTTTTCCCATAATAATACTCCTTATTAACATGATAATATGCGTTATGGAATTCAGAATTTTTTTTAGCATAAGTTACATATAGAATATGAATAACATTGAACCACTCAAAGGATAACATTGGATCAGCGTCATATTATATTATTATTATTATTATATTATTATTATTATTATTAATGTATTTTGTAACGATTTATGGAAAAATATATATAATTAGAAGTTTAGAACAGTTTAGTTTTGCCCATGCTATAATTAGTTAAACTGCTTAACTGAAAAATATACGAGAAGCTGAATTTGTTGCCGGCGGACAATTTAGATCCCTAGAACATTCATAACAACGCAATCGAGTATGCATGTGTTATAAGATTAGAAAATAATTAATCTCATATATAATTGATTCAACCATACTTAATTTTATTATTTTACTAATTATCATATTATTTAATAGTAACTTATTTAACTTATAATGTCAATCTGAATGGGTTTGTCTAATCGATGCTATCCATGAGCAAGCAAGAGCATTATTATGTCAATTATAATTTAATTAAACACAGTGGTTAGTTGGTCTCGGAATTATACAATAATTACACACACACACACACACACACTAAAGTTTATGTTCTGATACGGATTAGATTCTGCACCTCGGAGTTAAAGACAATGCTCAATGTTTATGCTTTTTTCTTGGGGTATTCACAATGTTTACACTCTTTATTATATATTCTGTCCCTCATTGGAGGAACAAATCCACAGTTCATGAACTGGAAAATCTTTTTCTCCCTCTTTTGTTATTATATTAATCATACTTTTTAATCTTTAATTTCTAATTTACTTTAAGAAATAAAATCTTGACTTTTTGACTAGCTAATTGACTTTGATGTTCTTGTGAATTAACTGATGCATGTATTTATAAATTACACATGAAGAAACTCCCAATGAAAATGACGTTGATTAACTATCTTTTTTTTCCTGTTCATTAATTTAGAAGCCATTTAGTAAATTGGAACTTCATTCTGCGGTCTTAATTAAGTACAAATGAACTAAAATTGTTTATTAGATGAAATGATTAGTTAAAATTCATTTATATGCAACAGAAAAAGAGATCAATTTATCATTTCACAAAATTAAACAAGGAGAAAAATGTGAAAAATACTTTTTCAAAAAAAAAATCTATTTACCCGAATTTTTTTTTTTTAAAATGAAATTGTTGGTTCGTGAAAGAAAATATCAGAATTGAAATAATTCCAGTGACATAAACACGCACAAACACACTGGAGATTAATTAATAATAAGATTAAGGCAAAACATGGATTCATAATAAGATTAAACGATGAGTTTTTCCTCATCTACACAGGTTTTATATCCTTCATATCTTATACGTAGACAAAAGTCCGAGATTCAAACATCCACATATATATAAAAGCGACAACTTTAATTAAGTGGACTGACTAAAACAAAGACAGTGATACTAGATTAAAAGAAGCCTAATTAATTTTCTGCTCTGACTTATAATTAGTCTTCATATTCATACGTCGTTGGTCGTCTTCGTCGTCTATCGGTCACTTCTTTTTGCCCTTCGAAGAACCTTTTGCCTGCAGATCAAACCCTTTTGCCTCCGATCTCTTCATGATCCTCAGCCTCTTGCATGACTCAATAAACATTCTGCAAAAATACACACCACCTTATGATTAATAATTTAAGCGCATATATATAATTTATTGAATCACTTATCAATTGAATGCATTTAATAACAATAATGGTTTTTACCCTATTTTTAGGGGAAGCAATTATTGAAAAAGATTTTGCCCCTCCTCATTTCAAGGTTCTCTCCAACATTATAATGAGGGATATATTCACGCATGTCGGCAATATGTGGTCCAAAAAACATATTATTATTGGTGTCACAAACACGTAAACTTTATATTCTCGCATCAAACCAATAATCTTCATGAAAATTCCAGACTTCCCCAGAAAATTATTATTTTTTCCCCTTTCCTTCCAAATTTATCGAGAGAATTTTCCCCTCTAGCTAGCTCGGATAACTTGACTCGCTTCGTATTAATTAGTACTATTCTGAACCTAATTGATAAATTCTTATTGTACGATATGTCTGCCGAATTAACTTACTTGTCCATCAATTTTGTACCAAATTAAAAATCTGTAGGGACGACTCATGAATATTTCATAGAACTAGCTTAATTGAGTCATGTATAATTAATTAGCAAAAAATTATGGATTTGGAGAGAAATTTAGAGAAAACAAAGATAGGGTGTTAAAGAAGAAAAGTGAATTCCATTCCATGTACAATTATATTTTCTGTATTAATTACTCTCTGTAAATATATCCTTGCACGATCAGAAAAGTTAATCAAAAAAGGAATTAAAATGTTTTCATTTTTTGAGAGTTTTTAAAAAGCCTTAATAATGATGGCAAACTTCATACCTATGAAAAAAAAAATTAGAAATGAAAACTGTCAATATACATTAGACGTATATGGTAAAATAACTTATATATGTAGATCATGAATACAACAGTATACGACTATGAAAGCAAATTGTGTGTGTGTATAAAGATCCAAATGTTTAATAATAATTAATTAGTAATAGTTAGAAAGAGAAATAATTAGATGGAGGACAAAAGGACTTACTCCCAAGGGACATCTCCAACAAGCATCCAGTCACCATCCCTGTCCTCATAAATGGGAACGACTTCAGAATTGTCCGCTCCCTTCAATGCCTCTCCTGCAACCAAATATATAATTAATTATAATTTAATTATTATTATATTAGTCTGTATCATTTACTTTTCCCTTCAAGTTTCCATGCATGCTTTTAGCTTTATCCTCTACCACTGTGTTTGTCCTTTCTATCTCTCACACTAAAACACTAATTAATCAAACTCTAATTAACCATTGATTAAAAAAACAACTCTAATTAACCAAACCTAACTAAATCAAGAACTTTCTTCTTATTTCAGTAATGTTCTTAACCGATCCTATCGTCTCTTTTGAATGCATAGATATATATCACAGAGATTTATACATCTTTAAAACAAGAAACACATATATATAATATAAAAGGAATAGATCTCCATACTTGCCCAACATTCTTTTAAAATTCCATGTCATTTTGCTAGCATAAATACATACATAACTCAGATTAATTAATAAGACAAGTAATTAGAGAAGGACTTAATTAATAACTCACCGATTCCATGGCAATCAAAGAGCTTCTCCAAGGCTGAAGCTAACTCAGAGTAGCCCTTTTGCAAACCCAAATCAACCTTTCTCAAGAAAGGAGCTCCATCCATACTAACCTTCACGTAAATTTTGGGTTCACTCATGCTATTCCTCCTACGGTACGACCCCACCGGCGGCCACCCCACAACCAGGGTCTTTGCCGGTGTCTTCCTGTCGCCAGAGCAGCTATTCTCATCCTCACCACCACCACCACCAACAGCACCACCGCAACCACCGTCAACATGGCCAATCTCCGAGAACACCCTCTTCTTGTTGGTCATCTCAGTAGCACTCTTGTTCTGATCATCATCCCCGCCGCGGCCGGGAAGACCCAACCTAAGCTCCGTGATTTCGAGTCCGAGAGCCATTGTCGGGATTCGAATTCAAAAACTTGTCTTTAATTTTGAAAACGTCAAAAGGATTCTACTGTGTATATATATTATGGGGATGATGAGAATATATATATTAATTTGAGCTTAAGATAGAAGGGGAAGCTAGGGAATGGGTGGGTTTATATACAAAGTGAAGAAGAAGAAGGACATAGTGGGAGCCATGAAAGGGTCAAGTAGGGTAAGTGGTCGGTCACATGAGAAGCAAATGAAGGGGCGATATTGTTTAATTTTAATTTTCCCACTCAAAAAAATTAAATTAATTAAAATTACACCACCAATAAAAGATTGCGGGACAGATAAATCCAAGGGTTCCTATTTGCCTTGTTATATTTGGTGAGATCTGATCGTGGCCATCTGATTAGGTGTAACGAGCATGAAACAAAAAACAAGCCATGTGATCAACTTGTATGTTTGATTGAGTATCTCTTTGCATTTATAGTTCATACCCAGCGAAAGTCCTCCTTATGGATATGAGAATATGTATGACCTCTTCGTTTTTCATCTTTTTTAGACAAATTAAAAACAGTATAAATATTATGTCTGGGGTATTGTTGGATTTTGTTCCGAATTAAGTGACTAAGTTTTTTCTTTGAACCATGATCTTAATAGCATATAATATCTCGCGGTGCATATTTAAGAGTTTTACTATTCGGGTGATCTTTAAAAGTCAGATATCTAATATGTTTGTCTATGCATACATACATACATAATTAATGTTGTTTTGTATTTTTTTTAAATCAAAATAATAAAATGGTCTCCTAAATTATTTTAATTTCAATCACTCAAAATCAGCTAAGAATTTATTATTATTAAAAATTAGTACAAATTATTTTATAAAAACAATTTTTTTTTTTTTTTTTGCACATTAGTCATCTTGTGAAGTGATTAACTCAAAGATTCCAAAACGATATATGAAATGTAATTTTTTTTTTTCGAATTTTCAAAGATTAAATTTGTTTATTCCCAAATTTTGAAGACTAAAATTAATTTAATTTACCCAATAATTATCTAAACACTAAACTGGTAATTTCTTTTGTTCTCAGGTCCAAGGATGTTAAACTCATGAGTTTAAATAAACTCATGACAATAATATAAACTTGTATCGTGAACTTGAATCGTAAACTCGTAAGAGTTTACTTTCACTATTAAAAAGGTATTAATAATGTATAAGAAATAATTAAAATATAAAAAATGATAACAATTTGATTTAAATATATTTAAAATATGAATAATTGAAATCAAATCCATCAATATTCAAAATTTACTATATTTAACAAAGAAATTTCTACAAAACTCATATATGAAGTAGCTGAGCATGATCAAATAAAAAACGTTAACACGAGTTTAAGGGTGAGTTAACACAGTTTTGTAAGTTAGAAACATAAAAACGGTAAATTCGGTGTATAAACTCGTGAGTTTAACCGAGTTTACAATGGTTACAAGTTTACTAGAAACTCAACTCGATTTGGTAAACTAGAAACGTAAAAACGGTAAACTCGGAAAGTCAACTCGCGAATTTGACAACAATGCTCAGGTCATTTACCTTTCAACCATTTGTAGGCATGAAATAAAAGGAAATTCTAAATTGTTGCCAATAATGATCCATTTGTAGGCATGAAATAAAAGGAAATTCTAAATTGTTGCCAATGAACCATACACTTCTAGAAAAAATATATTTTAATTTCTTAAAAAACGTCTGTATTTAAAAAAAAAAGTAAAAAATAAAAATAATGACATTTTTATAATTATGTACGGACATTTTAATATATTATGTATCCCTTTAATAAAAAGGGATGCCAAAAATGCATTTTTGGCGTCTCCTTTCAGAATTGGGACACCAAAAACACAACTTTTAGTTAATTTTTGGTCAAGCAAACGCCATATAAGACCTACAAGTAAATGTGGTGCTTATTTGAAAAAGTGTCCTTGCATCCCAATTTTTTAAAAATAAAAAATAAAACAAATTCCAGAAGAAGCTGTGGCACCTCTTTAAAGAACTGACACAAAACATGCGTCATTGTTCCCTATTTTTGTAGTAGTGTACCTTGTGATCAACTCTGATACCTTTTATATATGTTTAACACACTGACACTTATGGATTATTTTGTGTGTGTTTTTAAATTTTTGAACAGCATAATTCAAATCCCACAAAGTTTTAAGTTGTGAAGCTCTAATAAAACATATTTACACATGCATTATACATAGGGAAAATGACAGAAAAATACTTTAAAATTACAAAATTCCAAATTAGATATGTTATCAAGAATTGATAAAGTGATAACGAAACCTGATAAGTAATTTATAACTCATTTGATGAGAAATACTTGATTTGAAATTTTATAATTTCAAAGTTTTTTCTGTTATTCTCCCTTGTACATAACATATACTAATTAATAATTAAATTTCACAACATGATAATTCATATTTCTCACAAAAGGAATACACACATTAATTAACAGGATTCGATGTATATATACAAATTTTACGTCATCCATGCACCGAACACAAACTTTAATAACAAAAATGAACGTACACCACCAAGTAGTTTTGGTACTCTATCTCTTTATCGTAAAGATAAGGGTCTCGCAAGATAGAGCTATACGTGTAATTTGATACGACGAACAAGAGGCTGTCGTATTGAGCGTATCCTTGAAGAAGAAGCATATTACTATTGAGAATGAATCTTGTGCCCAACAAGAAAGTGGTGGGGGGTGATTAAGCTGTATACACTTTTTCTTATATAGAATATTATCAACTTTATTTTTGTCCTCAACTTTCTTCTTTGCTTACTTTTATGTATATATTGGCCCATTTAAGATAAAAAGCCATCAAGTTTTGTCTTGGCAAGAAAAAGATGGATGGCTAGCTCCAAAGCAAACTTTTGCTGATTCCAAAAATGGATTTAATTTTTTTAATCTATATCAGTAAGAAGATTGTGTATCTGAATCAAGATCATAATCAAGCAGAATATATAACGAATATAAGTTTTATAAAAAGAAATTTGCACTTTATCAATTAGTCACCTACTTTTGGATGCAAATATCCAGAAAACACTACACTAGATGTTACTATATTCTTTGGCTACGTTAGATTGAAGTTTTAAATTAACTTTAAGAAATCTTGATAAGAACTTTGATAGCGTTGTTTTTTTCCCCAAGGGAACAACGATGCAGAAACTGCATGAGAAACACAGAGAACAGCATAAAGTTGCAGGGAATTGTTTATTTGAATAAAAGGTAATGCTTTCTAAATGCTAACGGCTCCATTATTGTGGTTTAGTTAAATTCTATTCATGACGAATTAAATATGTATTCTTCTTCGCCTCCTTTATTATATTATTATGTGATAATTAATTGATAGTTTGTTATATCCTAAAATTGTAAGCGATTAATCGTTGATCTTTTATTTGAAGTTCAATATAATGTTGTTTATAGCATGATTGATGTTGGACCAAACACAAGCAATATATCAAAGTGTATACTAATTTAAATTACGCCCATGTGACATAATGTAGCCAAGATCATATATCCATATTACTTGCAGTATGGATCTTAATTAGTTGGTCATGAATGCTATAAATTAAATTATTATGAAATAAATTATATATATAGTATATGAAATATTAGAGACAAAGGCAAGTTAAATTAATCAAGTTGACAAGAGAATTGTCTCAAGCTAGTCTCAACACAAATATTTGATTATTAGTTTTTATGTAACTGAGGAAAGCAGATAGTGTCTTGTAGTTAGGGCTGCAAAAACTGAATTAAGGCATTTGAGGCTTTAACATGTGTTTCGCTTAAATAATATTCCATTCCATGACTTTAATTTATTGTTGAGAATCTGAACCATAAGAAACAGCCCACTGCCCCATAAAAAATAAAGGCATTAGCCTCTTCCGTAAGTTTAATGTTTATCTGCTTTATTCATGCAATTAGGGCTCGATTTTCAAGCAATTGGTTTGCCCTTTGTAGCTGGCACTATGTTATTAAGAAATATTTTTTTAAAACAAGTTGTACTTTCTTTATCAAGCAAAATGGTAATAAAGAGGATCCAATAATTCTTGCTGTTAGTAGGAAGATGAAGGTATGAATAATTTCAGCGATTTGAATTTTTTATTTTTGTAATCTGTTAATCTTTATTGGTATAAAAATAATTTAAATATATTATTGTAAATAAAAATGAATCTAAATTATTCAATTTAAATTTAAACAACTTAGATGGATCACTTTCACGCATCTACGTACATTTATCATGTTTGTGGTTTCAGAAATATGAAAATCAAAGTCTAATTAATTATACATTGACTACATATATCGTAATCGAAGCGATTGATATATATATATATATATATATATATATATATATATATATATATATATATAGAGCAGACTGCATATTTTAACTGCATGATTGCGTAATTATATGTAGAAGATCAATTTAAAAATATATAACTTGCAGTTCTAAATTTCTTTCACTATTTGACCTAATTAAATTACTAGATTTGAGCTAAATCTTGCAGATTTTCTCGACCCAACAATTCAGGAGATAGAGGAAGAACTCGATATTTGATCAATGTGTTATAAACTAATAGTAAGCTTAGATATATTCTGCTTCATCGAGATGACTTATATATAACACCCATTTTTTTATGAATGAACTTTTAGTTAACAATCTTATAACTAGATCTCCGTTTATCAACTATACTATCAGAGAATCGCTAAAACGAGTACGAAGAAGATTACATGAAAGAATACACATACAAGGGGCCACTAATTGAGAACATGAAAATATTTGGTTTGCTTTTGTAGCAGTTACAAACATATATAAACAAGAATATGTTGTTCTAGGTAAACATTAATTGATTATATTATAAATAAAACCAAGTGTACATGTCTGTAATAACACTTACCTAGTAAATAAATAAATTAGTATATTAAAAGCAAATGTCCCTTCCTAACCGAGCATATGTTTCCTGTGGTTTGGACATGGCCATGAGATTCACGGCATAAACCCTACACGCAGACTCACCTACACGTGATTCACTCCTCTACATCCCTGAATCACATATTGCCTTTATAATTAAATCTTGATCCTGATGAAACCTCCAATTAACACACGGATTTCCTCCATTTATATATTATTGCCTATCACTAGCTAGTTCTTTGGGATGCTCAATTTATACACATACACCTATCACTCTATCTTGTGTATTTTTTTGGGCAACCTAATTGTAAAAAGATGCTAGTGCTCTGAATGGAGGAGTCAGAATAATAATGCAACAATATTTTTAAGGAATTAATAATACACAGACACACACTCACACGTATGTTTGTTGATATGATCATAGCTATACTGTTTATCATCATTGGTATCAAATGGTGTTGTATTTATGGTATGATTTGTGTCAAAAGGAGGTCCCACATCGAAAAATTTATTACATTTAACGTGTGGTTTTGTGCTAATAAAAGCTTACATAACTTATTCTTCAAAGAGTTCAAGTGACAACCATCTATATAATAAATGGCAGTGGTTGGCGCTAGCTAGTCTAAGCACACACCAAGCTCTTGAAATTTCAAGTTCTCCTCCTAAGTTTTAAATTTATATTTATTCTGTAATAAATGTCCTTTGCTTTTCAAAGAAATATTAGTTCATTTAATATTCTCGTATACGATGTGAACTAAGTTTATTTTTTATATTTTTCAGGCGTATTTCCAATAAAAAGTAGGCAGAAATTTCCAATAAGAAAGAAGATTTAAATATATCTCCAGTGTTGGTATTCTTCTGGCTCCTAACGATATATACATGTGTTTGATTATTATTGCCATTTTGTTTAAAAGAAAAGGCTAAAGAAGAACACTTAATAGTTACGTTATCCACATTTAGATTGATAATAACTAACGTCAAAACCAGGCTCATCAACTTATATGTATACATCTTGTTCGTTTTCGGTGTAGTCAAAGCTAGGCAAATTATTGACATTACAATGAAATTCTTTACGTAAAAATTTCATGCCACGTAGCCTACAGCTTAATTAAAACTAACAACTTGATTATGTTGCGACATTTTTGCAAAAATTAATGTTTGTGAGTATAATGTGTATAAACTGAGGACATGGCCATTTCCATCAACAGTATATAGGCACATCTATATACAGTATATCTTTTTGGTTCCAGCCAAATTTGTTGACATCAGACATAAAACTGTCTTGCCACGTAGCAGCCTAGCTAGGATCCATGTGTAAAACTACCTAAGTTGTTTGTGATGTTATTAATTTTTGCCCCAAAAAAAAGGTTGTGATTATATGTAAAATCTGTGGACAAAACTATTTCCAAGTGGTCAATATTGTAGGCACATTTATTGGAGAGGTATAGAGAACTTTTGATTTAATGACAAATTTGTTGACATCAGAACTTAAAGAGGCTTTATTTGATGGAGATAAAAAACAACAAAAAATGAATAATTAAAGATTATTTATACTCCTTTCAATCCTTAATATAAGATATATTCATAAAGTTAATATCCGTCCCAAATATAAGATATAAGGTATAATTTTTATATTGGTCAAATTTTTTTATAATTTACTTCTATTGATATTCTCTCAACAATAATCAAGGAGAAGAATGAATGGAGAAATTAATGAAGTTGTCTAGGGTGTTGTATAAAAAATACATGTTACATTAATTAAATTAACTAACTTCATTAATATAATCAATATAACTAGAGTACTTTAGAAAATATATGTCATATTAAAAGATAAATTTGTTGACTACAAAACTTGAAGAGGCTTTATCTAATGGAGATAAACAAGAAAAAATAAATGAATAATCGAATATTCTAGGGTTAAGATGCAATTTTGCCAACAATTTTTTTTTCCAAGAAGCGTCAAACACAAATAAGTTTTCGAAATTATAAAAGTATGAATAAATAATTTAAAATGTTGTAGGTTTACGAAAGCCGTTAAATTTTATCAAATATCCATTAGGTTTTACTTTGAGTTGGCTTTGGTAAAACGTTTAATGAAATTTAACAGGCTTGATGAATATACACAATTTTAAATTACTTATTGATATTTTTGCTCATTCTAAAACTTATTTGTGACAAACACTCATAAGAAAAAACTTTATTGATAAAATTATACATTAACCCAAGATTCTATAACATTTGAAGTTGGCAAAGGATATTTGATTATTAATGAGATTATTTGGCAATAACTTGTTTAAGTTTTGATTTGATTGTTATCTTTCATTATTCGCACTAAATTTTAGGTCTATGGAATGATCTCTAATTAATTATTCTTAGGGTCAAGCCGGGGCTATTAACAACACATCAAGTTCTCAACACATCTATTTTGTATATACTTTTTTGAATTATTGAATAAGAATTCAATTTGCCTCCTCTAGAAATTCTCTCTTCTTCTTGTACGTCTCTCTTTCCCTTCCAGCATCACTTTCAACAGGAAAAAATTATTATTATTGCCACGTAGCTTCGTGAGTTTCAAACTTACCTAAGTTGTGTTGTGACGGCATTTTCGAAAAACAAAAAATAAGTAATATTGTGAGAATTAATCAGCTTATGTGTGAAAAATAAAAACTGGGGACAGAACTATTTCCATGTGGTCAATAAAATAGCCGTTAACAGGAAGATATGAGGTATAGGGCAATTATGAAGACACGTAGTGATCTTATGTAATTGTGAACCTAAGTACAGTAAGAACAAAAGTAAAGCTCCCTTGTTCATCACAAAAATGCTGAGAAACAGCATCAAACTCATGTCTTTTCATGGGATTCTCAACAAATCAATGGCTTCTCATGCAGTTTCGTAGGGCATATATATCATCAATCAGTGGTGTGTACACACACACACACACACACACATATCTATATATATTATGAGTGCTGTGACTTTTATGGTTGAAACAGACAAAAATATGACAAGGTTTTTTACAGCCAGAAAATGTAGTATTTGATTTACATTTGTCCACGATTTTGGTTTTCTTTACACAAGTAGCGATTAACAGGGACAGATAGGGTTACGAGGCCTCAACAAACACTTTGTTTTAAATTTTTATTTCCAGGAAAATTTATAGACAAGAAATTACTGAGAAAATGTGCTGAAAATGACAAGCAGCTGAAGGATAAAACGAGCATCAAATTACTCAGTTTATTACTTTGTTTTGTTTTTATTATTGTGGTTGGCAGATTGTATCACACTTCTTTTTTAATTATATCCAGAAAATAATTTATTTCCTATATTTTAAAACATTCAATGCAGCAGCTTTATCCTGCTTTCACCACTAACTAAAAGACTACTACTCCCATCTGTCCATTTTTTTTCACCAGCCTCATCCAGTAATTTTTTTATAAGAAACTACGACTAATACATCAAATAAAGTAATACACACACACACAAATATTTCAGAGAGATTATACAACATTTTTATAATTAGATAATTACTTAGCTTCTTTAATCTTCCAAATTAATCAATTGGATCATATAATAAAAATAGGAGGTAGCATAACTTTTGAAGATCATCGTGGAGGTATAGGTTGGGAATTGTCATTGTGTATATATAATTATATCTCTCAAACAGTAGAATATCAATGTCAAAGAAATTTTTTTATTGATAATTGAAATTGTGTGTGTATGATAAATATAGACGACTGAAGGAAAAGACAGGGAAAGAGAGGGTGTGTATAATGTATGTGAGTGTGTGTGGTCCCTTGATCATTTTCTTTTTTGCCTTATATATGGTCCCTTACTCCCTTTATCATATATATCAAAGTATTATGAATATACTTATTATGTGGATGTCCATTGACCCTTGGTTGGTATACCTTATAATTCTTAGTAGATGAATATTGGTAGGTAACTCTTTGTTAGTTATACTTGTAACACATGGTAGGTGAAGCTTGGTAGGTTATCTTGTGATTCTTTGGTAGATGACCCTTGTTAGGTGATTCTTATATGTCAATAAATAGAGTTGTAATCATAAGGTTGATGGATAACTTGAATGAGAACTTCTCCTTTCATTCTCTCTTGAATCTCTATCTTCTTCTAAATTATTCTTAGTTTTATAACACAAAGAGATTTTTTCACTATATATAATCAATTTATTACAATCATACAAGTTTTATACTGAAACTCACCAAAAACTTACTATATTCTCTCATGATTCTTAACTCTCAACTCATCCAAAATTAATGTTAAGTATCTAGTCTTTAGTATAAGATTTCAATAGTACAATACAAATAATGATACTTCCTCCAGTGACATAGTTGACTTTTTTAGAGAAATTAAGGAAACTAATTAAATTAGCTTAGAGTACTTTTATTTTTATTTTTTTCTTCAAACTAATTAGTTAGGTTAATAAACTAATATATAATCTAAGAATACATAACATATAAAATGATTAAGTAACTTATTTAGCTTTTTTAATCCCTCTAAAAAAGTCAACTATCTCAAGAGGTAGTAGTAATTATCAAAAAACATCCGCTAAGATTACTCTCAGTCAGCTGGGTAGCGGAAATAGTAACTTAGTAAGCTCACATGTATTTCCATATATGCTTAGAATAATGATTCAAATCGTTTCTACGCTTCTTTCTATTTTGATTCTCGATCTACGTACCTGCTTTAATTTATATCTATTTGCTGCTGATCTCAAATTCCTTAATTATGCGACGAATCAAATATTCTAATAATTATAATTAAATATTATATATCTATTTAATTGTTTTTGCAATTATCATAACTAACAAGCAAAAGTCAAAGACTTATCAATTCTTAACAATAGCATTTCAAATTTTGAGATCTCTTTTCTTTTCTTTTTCAATCAAAAGTAGAATATATCATTCTAACATCGAACAGCACAGAAACTAATATACTATCATGATCTTTTTCTTCAGATCAAAGAAACTATCATTGGAAGTAGAAACTTTGAAAATTTGTAAAGTTGGAGCAAGACACAATTTATTCTGGTCACATGCTGTTAATCAAAGTGAAATATACATATGCTGATAATAAGCTTGTGTGAGTGTGTGTATTGGCAAATGAAATTGTTATGGACGTATATGAAGCCTATTCAATGTATGACTCAACAAGAGGCAATCTATGTGACATAAATATGGTGACATAGTATTTGGGTTTGGAGGCACAAAAGCCCGTAATTCCAGACCCTAACCCTACAGTCTATAAATAAGAGGTAAACCCTATAATTATCAACTGTGACTCATTCCTCAAAATTGTATATATACAATAATGTTTCAAAATTAAGAGCATATATCAAATCAGAAAAGCCAATGGGTCTCAGTTTTTCTATTTCAGCCGATTAAACTAGCGGTTAAATTGATAACATAATAATTACATAAAAATTAATAACAAGTAATTATATATGTGTGTGTATTTATACGATAATATATAGAAGAAATAAATTTATAATAAGTCTAATTGTCAACATAATAACACCACAATGTATGAAGTTTTCAATGAAAATACACCATCGGCTTAGAAATAATCTAAGATATATGCGTGTTTTCAGAGGGTAAATTTTTTTTAAAATTTTTTGGCAGGTTTTAAATTTCAGATTTTTGGGTACGGCGCAAGTATAGTTCAACTGGACTCAATCGTAAAAACGTTCCTTTTTGGTCCAAATCAATATGGTAGTGACTAATGAGTGGGACGTGCTTCATTAATTATTGATATAACATTAAAAATATTGAAAGAAATTAAAAGTTGAAGGCGGAAATAGTAATTAGCAAAAATATGATTGGATTCCCTTTTAAGGGAAAATGTAAAAGGTGCCGACAATAGCAAGCAAATGAATTATTGAAGAGAAATTTATCCGTGTGCTGAAATGATGATTGCAAAAAAACAAATAAGTGGGCCCAAATATGGGCTTGGGCCGGATCGCGTGCTTTGCCACTTGCCATGTGTCCCATCTTAGCGAACACCACGCGCAGATTTTAGACAAAGGCCCCATTTTTCCCCTTTGTACGCGTTTCCCTTTATTACCCCAAGGGGAATCCAGGCCCACAGTTTGCGTATTGTACATTGAAAAAAATAATTATAAATGCTTGACATAAGGTCTACTTACTGCTAATTTAGAGTTACTAAGTAAGTTTACGAAAGTCGAAAAAAAAAAAATCATATACCTGCCTCATATAATAATAATAATTAAAAAAGCTGTTTTTCGAAACTCTAATTACCCATCCAAACAAACCTTTAACTAATTTTGGTAGATTAATGAAGTTACTTAAATTAGATACTCTATATGATAAAAATATGTGCTTGTTTCTCTAAAACATCCTCTTAAATTAATAAATTGTTTGCATTAAACTTTCCCTTGATGCGAATTTCCTTAACATGTGACATCCCTAGGGTTAGTTTTAGAGACAAAAATGATAAACATGGAAGCATGATTGATTGAGATATTGTATATACTCTATGATAAAAATATGTGCTTGTTTCTCTAAAACATCCTCTTAAATTAATAAATTGTTTGCATCAAAACTTTCCCTTAATGCAAATTTCCTTAACATGTGACATCCATAGGGTTAGTTTAGAGACAAAAATGATAAATATGGAAGCATGATTGATTGAGATATTGTATTTATGCTCAAAATTAACTATTCAAATAGCTCTTATATTAAGGATTAGATGTACCTAAGGATACTTGGTTTAGTGATAGATAAACTAAACTATAAAGTGAATGAACTAAGTTCAAATCTTAACTTATTTAAAAAGACTACTAGGAAAGGCATCCTGATCGAAATGTCTCGGTTCGTTGATATGTAGTAATATGATCTATAAAAATGCCAGCGCTTGATGACCCAAAAGATTACAAAAAAGAAAAGGATCGGATGTAGTATTAAATGTTATAAAACTGAAGGAATTCTAGAGAGAATTCTAGAGAGATGAAATGGATTCATTCAAGTATATATCAAATGTTTATATAAGGTCTCTATTTATAGACCTTTAAGGGTTACTATGCAATAAATATCCACACAATAAATATATTCATAACACTCCCTCTTGGATGTTTATTATGAATGTGCCTCGTTAAAAACTTTAACTAGGAAAAACCCAGTGAGATAAAAACCTAGCCAAAGAAAAGAGTACATCATTTATTGATACACTTTCTAGTGCTGCCTCATTAAAAGCCTTTATAGGAAAACCCAATGGGACAAAACCTAGATAAGGGAAAAAGAGTACAACGTGTATCACCTCCCCCTCTTGATTACATCAGTTTTACTTCCCCTGATGATTACATTATTTTCAATGTCTTCTGAGCATATCATCCTTTCTGTCATCAAGTGTTGCCTCATTAAAAGAGTACATCATTTATTGATACACTTTCTAGTGCTGCCTCATTAAAAGCTTTTATAGGAAAACCCAATGGGACAAAACCTAGATAAGGGAAAAAGAGTACAACGTGTATCACCTCCCCCTCTTGATTACATCAGTTTTACTTCCCCTGATGATTACATTATTTTCAATGTCTTCTGAGCATATCATCCTTTCTGTCATCAAGTGTTCTGTTATTCGCTATGGAATAATAGAAACGCCCAGTCTGATTGTTCATTGTATACCTGCAAGATCTAAATTTTTCAAGTAAAATCATAATAATCTTTTTATAAATATACATGTGCATATAGAACTTTAATAAATGTTTATTCAGATAATGATGCTATATGCACTATGATTGCTTCATGCAATAAACTTATTTAATTGATTATTCTCGAGAATTTAATGCTCCTAGCATCTTAAGTCCTTCAGGAACTTATGCTTCTGGCGCCTTATGTCCTTTAGGAACATGTTCTTCTGACACACACTAATATATTATGGCTCATGATCCTCATTATCATTTATTACAACATATACTATCATATCAACATAAATATCGTCAACGTTGACTTTATTTTTCGGTCCCATCGGATTTCATTTATAATTTATTGAGATCTCGTTATATTCACATATATTAGATACCTGGTCTCTTCTGAGACTACAATATTCTCTTCTAGAGATATCTCTTCTGGAAATAACATCTCTTCAGGAGATGGCTCTTCTGGAGCTATTCTTAATTATCCTTGACTTGATCATCTATATTCTTAGCTCATCTTTTTTTTTTCTTTCAAGGATTTTTTTTTATCTTTAAAACCGATGGACTTGGTGTGCTTTATAACAATTCATATAGGAGTATTTGCAGTTGGGACATGTGACTTTGTCACTTTTTTAGGTCAGTAAATGCTTTTGGAATTGAATTATCTTTTGAATTTTCAATGCACATTTCTTTGTACGAGGATCAATATGAGCCAATGATAATTCATTCCACTTTATCTCTTTACCCAATCTGCTTATTTTCTCCCCCTCATCTAATCATACAGTGTATATCCATCTGTGTGCATTATAGTAGATAAATAATCATTACACATTCAAAACTTTTAAGATTGAATTAATCTGGCTCCTGACTAAAAGCCAATTTTATGGGGAGAATTTTGTTGGCTTATATAATTGCTCCAAATATACTCATATAAACAATGTTCTCATAGTCATTGATCTACTCATATATAATTTCTGGATCATTCAATCTGGAAATTGCGTGCATAATACATTGCAAACTTCTGGTTGCAAACATCACTGCAAACTTTGCAAACTTACAATCTCACATATACTCTTTCAATTTGATATATTTCCAAAGATCCATTTCCAATAATATTTTCATAATCATTTTTATTTGAGAACATGCAGCTATACGACTCGGATGATCAAACGAGTCATGCCAACTTTCCATATAATTTATCATCAAATCTAATATCCATTTTGGGGGAATCAACACACAAACATTCACAGAGAATTTCACAAAGAATTAATACACAAACACTCACACTTGATATAACAATCTCCCCCTTAAGTGTGAGTTCGTTAAAATTAATTCATGTAACTTCCATACAATATTCCATATATAATATCTATTTCTACAGATATCATTAAAATTCCACAAATACATTATCAATGCATTATTTTGTTACTTTTGGTAACAAAATTTCCATTTTCCAGAAATGACAATCAAATATATATTATTATAAAATACAAAATTATCAGATGTATCATTGCAGATTCACGAGCGCAACATTGTGGAATCACAGATACTTTACTGTGGAATCACAAGCGCAACATGCATCACTGTGAGATCACAGGCGCAACAACTCGGATTGTCATATGTATATAAAGTCAAAAAGACTCTAAGCTCGTGCTTTATAGGGAGTAGATCTGCAGAGATTCAACATGATTTAATTCGGCTATAAATAGAGGAAGACAAACAAATGTGCCTCACATACACTCAAGGATGTTGATAATATCATCAATTACCAGATACTCACACATATTTCTCTCAATTCTATTGTCATGGCAGGACCAAGTAATTTTATCCCATTTTCTGATACATCAGACACAACATATCTTGATGCTTTATTGTATGATGATCAAACAAACATGTCATTTTCTTCTTTACTATTTTTTGATCCTTTAGACATGTTTATTCCTCCTTCTGCTTCAAATGTACCTACATCTCCCCCAAGAACAAATGTTTTTCCTCAATCTACAAGGATTGAAGGTACAACTGAAGCAGATTCATGAAGGAAGTCTGTTAAGAGGTGTAAAACTATGGCAGAACTAATGGAGTCTACCAATCCAATTCAGCCAATAATGACGACAACTAGCCAGCCAATAACGACCAGTTAGCAATCAATGGCTAGCCAGCCAGTAACAACCAGCCAACCAACAATAACCAGCCAGCCAGCTACAACCAGTCAGCTAGCAATAATCAGTCAACCAGAAACAACCAGTCAACTAGCGACTACCAGCCAGTTAGCAACTACTAGCTTATTGGAATGTAGTTGTTGTGATGTTTTACGGGAGATTATACATACCAACGGACTTTAGTGTCATAAACTTGAAGTTCACGATAGGAGAACAAGTATGATTTCCCACGTTTCTTTATTTGAAAATGTACATGATAAATCTTACAATACCGACAGACTTCAAATGTTTGATTTTACTAATAAAAATTTTGGAGAAATCAAACATTTTCTGACACAATATTGTATAGATTTACAAGTATCAAGATATAACTTGATGCATGATCTTGTATTGGCCTATTATGAGATTCTTTGTGTTGGTTCAAAATGGGCTAAAAACCCAAATGAACCCCGCGGAAGTTCATTTCAAACCAATACTGAAAATCAAACAAATAAAGGTAAACATCCCGCGGTTAGTATACCTTATGATAGTTCATTTGTCAAAACAAAGTGAACTATATAGAACAACTATGGAGCAATGAGAAAGAATAAAGAAAACAACGCTCCATGATTTAGGTAATTATTTTCATTTAACCCTCGATGAAGCGAGTAAACAATTAAATATGAGTACTCACACAATACAAAGGATTTATCAAAAAGGAGGGTTAACAGAGTGGTCATACAAAAAGCTTCAAAAACTTATGAGGCGAATTGCTCAGTTGAAAAATATGTTGCCTCATCTAGATCTCAACACAAGAGCAGAAAAAGAAGATGAAATAGAATCTCTTAAAGGAGAGATGGTGAAGCTTTGTAATGGAGTTATACCACATGCTATTGATATTGTATAAAATAATATTGTTTTTTGTTTAATCTTTTTTGTTTATGAATATTCCTCTCTTATATTTACGATAATTATTATAATTATAGAAAACACAAAACAATAATAGTAAACAACCATATTTCTATAATCACAAATCTATTTATTACTTCATTCATTTTTTGGGAATGAAGTTGGATAAAAATTCATGATCCATAACTCACTGATTTGTTTGATCATGGCAAGAAATTAATCCACAATATTTCTTGACTTTATCAAAATATTGCTACTGCAATAGCAAATTAGATATATTTATTTATAATAACAATCATGATCATACAATCCCTTGTCTCATAATTTGAGGGAGTATTTAATGCCAAATATACAATTTTGAAGCCTTTATACAACTGATGACATACAAAATTTATGGATCGAGCCTTGTATCATAATTTGTCTCTTGGTTTCAGTGAAATAGAGGAGACAGTGAAATAGAGGGAAAATCCGGGATGACGATGAAGAAGATCGATGGATTAGCACCCAGATCTGTGTATCAAATCTGGAAATAGAGACTAGGAAGGAGATACAGACAGTATGGATATTTAATTAAACATAGTAATAATTATGAAGAGTGTAATGAGATCAAAAATCCATTTGATCTATGAACTACACGCTGCTCAGATAGTTAGAAGAACCATCGTGCTGATAACAAGTTATAAAACTGAAGGAATTCTAGAGAGAAGTCAGAGAGAATTCTAAAGAGATGAAATGGATTCATTCAAGTATATATCAAATGTTTACATAAAGTCTCTATTTATAGACCTTCAAGGGTTACTATGCAATAAACATCCACACAATAAATATATTCATAACATTAAGAAGGCTTTTCCCTTCCTCGTGTGATACACAATACCTAGATATCTCCTTTGTGCATGGCACGGGAGGATGTGTATTGTCTATGTAATATTCAAAATATTATTTTGCTAATTAGAAACGAATGAAATGATTTTAATTTAAGGTTTTACTAATCATCCTTTACATTTTTTTTCCTACATACGATGCTAGTCAATTGGAGACATTTTTATAAACAAATGATAAACATGGTATATGAGGACAAAAAGTTATTCTAAAAGAAAATTAATCCAAAGTAGAATAAGTTTACTTGAGGAACAAAAAACAAATTTATTTAAGGGTTTTCTTTTCCTATTATAAAACATGTTGAACTTGAAAGTGACATAGAAATATGATGATATAAATGTCAAATTCTAAAATAAAGTTATTGAGATTTACATTTTTTTTCTTAATTCTATTAATCATTGAAATTGCCTTATCAAAGTTTCTATCTGTCACTGATAAGCGTATGCCACAAATATATAATTATTGATGAAAACATGTAATCAATGAAAATCTCGCATTAAAAATCTGCAAAGCAATAGGGAAAACTGTTTACAATAGTGTTAATACCGTTTAATTTAAAGCCTTGTAATAAAATAAATATATTAATTCCGTTTTCTTCTTACTGTTTACACGGCTTTTCTAATGATATAATAAATAGATAGATTCTATCCGAATTACTTGGTTTTCATTGCTCTCTGTCTTAGGAAAACCAATTAATACTGTCAAGAAAGAAAATTAATGTCGTCGGTCTTTACAAAGAGTCTACTAAATAAGTTGCATTATTCAAAGATTATGAATAATGTTTGTTGGTAATATTTTATATTTATCTATAAATATAGATATTTGTCTTTGATGAGTTAATATATATATTGTTATGAATATATTAATTATGTGGATGTCCATTAATTTTTAAACTCCCATATTCTATTCCTGAAATATTATAATATAAAGGTGTGGATCCCACGGCAAATTATTTCTCCTCTAACTGCCTCAGGTAATTATTTCTCCTATAACCACCTCAGGTTCACGAGAGTATTACAATATTGTAAAGAGGAATATTACACCAAATGACCCAGATATAAATTACACCAAACAATCCATTTTCCATCTATAAATAGAGGCTTATGTAACATTGCATACACACCGATGAATGGGATGAATTACTCCTCCTTTCTCTCTTATGTGTTCTCTACTCTCTCTTCATTTAGCTTTTCTTCATTTTCATAACACGTTATCAGCACAATTGTTTCACACAGTTCAAATCTTAGAGTTTCCGTCCAGATCTTATGCTTCCTATTATTACTTCTCTTCCTGTTTTCTAATTTGTCTTAATCTTTCTTTTCCTTTTCTTCGAGCTAACTCCAAAGCTTTTTCATGTTCTTCAATATTTTGTTGACGCTCCAGTTCTTGCATCATCTGATCTTTCTCAATCCCAGCCTCAAATGATTTCCTAACAGGATCATGAAAATCTATTTGTTTAGGAATTTCTTTCCTCAGATGGTCGAGAAGATCATCAAATTGTATATAGCCAATAATACCGCCGAGATCGGTAGTGTCGCCGTCGGTGCCAAAGCTGAGTTTGGTGCTGTTAAAGAGACTCAAAAGACATGAGGAAAGAAAGAAGAATCTGCTCATTCCTGTTAGTGTGTAGCGATTGACATAATCAAGAGCATACAAAATTTAATGGCGAAGGTAAGATGTTTTAGATATATTACTGTTATTTTCCCGTGGTTCTTACTTTATTATATTTTCAAGAAAATGGAGAATGATGGAGTAGGTGAGGATTTATATTATTATATTTATAATTATAATATATTTATTATAATATTTACATAGTGATTGGCAACTGAAAACACGTATGAATAAAAGAGAAAAAAAATCCGGAAATCATGTTATCCTAACATTTTTTGTACTAATGTTTTCCTTTGTTATTATTTTATGTTTAAGATTTTATTTTATTTTTATCATTATTATTAGGGAATATCATTTCTGCCTTAAGTCAAAACTACATCATTTTGGCTCTTTTTTAAATGAAGAGATGAAAGGAGAAGAAGGAAAAGAAAAACAAAACAAAAAAAAGAGCAAAGGGGAAAAAAAACAAAAAAAAGAGCCAAAAAGATGTAGTTTTGACTTAAGGCAGAAAACTTTTTCTACCTTAAAGGCAAAAATGATATTCCCTTATTATTATTATTAATTCGACTCCAAATTGGAAGTCTAGATATAATCTTTCTTTTAATTGTTTTGATATCTTATTATTGTTATTAATTTTAGTAACATATAAGAGTAAATGTTATATTTTATATGTTACTAACATTTATTTTTACGCATTTACTTTTATGTTATTAACATTTATTTTATTGTTACTAACATTTATTTTATGATATTAACATAACTTTTATTTTATTATTCCTAACATAATATTTACTTTATGTTGCTAACATAACATTTATTTATTTTTCATGGCAGCACACTAGTATATATATATTAATGGGCTCCATCTATTTATATTATTATGTTTATATTTTATACTAATATTTCTTTGGCTCTTATTTTATAAAATTATATGATCAAAAATCATATATAATGGTCAAAAGTCAAATATATAATTTATGTTTATCCTGAAGATAAACTGTTGAAGGCCATATAACATCATGAAATCAAAATGCCATGAAATATGAGACAAAATTAGCTTGAAGCCATGAGGAGGCATAAATTGGCCTGAAGCCAAGAAGAGGCATAAATTGGCCTGAAGCCAAGAAGAGGCATAAATTGGCCTGAAGCCAAGAAGAGGCATAAATTGGCCTGAAACCAAGAAGAGGCATAAATTGACTTGAAGTCAAGAGATAAAATTAGCCTGAAACTATGAGACAAGTTAGCCTGAAGCCAAGAGACAAATTATGAGATAAGACTTTATCCATGATTTTTGTATGTCATCAGTTGTATAAATGTCTCAAAAATTGAATATACGGCATTATAAGACTCCCTTGTTCTTTAGAACAAATTGAAGGGATTGTATGACTACCAGAAGATGGTTGTTCTTCTAAAATTTGTTATAAATAAATATATCCAATTTGCTATTGCAGTAGCAATATTGTGATTAAATCAAGAAATATTGTGGATTAATTTCTCGCTATGATCAAACAAATCAGTGAGTTTTGGATCATGAATTTCATCCAACTTCATTCCCATAAGTGAATAAAGTAATAAATAAAATTGTGATTATGGTTGTTATTCTAAAATTTATTGTAAATTAATATATCCAATTTGCTCTTGAAGGAGCAAAATTGTGAGTTATGAATTAAATGTGGTCAAACAAAACAGAGATTTTGTTGCAAGAATTATAAATCAAGGCTTAATTCCATTCTTAAAAGTGAATGAAGTAATAGATGGATCTAATTGTGGACATGAACATAAGTGTTATGTCTGCAGTCTATGTTTACAGCCTTGGGTATGATTGTGGTTGTAATTGTGGTGGTTTAAATTCCCACTTAAAGTGGAGAAATATTATTGATAAGAACCACAAAGGAAATTTGACATAATAAATATGCTAAAAAAAATTATGATGTTACTAACATTTCTTGTTTAATGCAAACCAAATATTTGCCAATATAAACTAGAAGTTTGCTACTAATAAGATATTAAAGAGGCAATGAGTTACAAAGAAATATGTCCATATCTATTTTGAAGCCAAGGCTCATAAGAAAACAAACCCAGAAGTTAATATGATGCTTACTTTTTGTTGTTATTGATATTTAAATTTATTGTGATCATACATCATAAATTTATTGCCATAAGAATTTTCTGCTCAAAATTTTTCATGTATGACTCCAAATTATTTTAAACATGTATATCTTTGTAATACCTGGATAATCATTTGTCTGGAATATTATATTAAGATAAATAGAATGGCTACTTGTGATAAGTAGTTTATGTTCAAAGGAAAATATCAAGGGAATAAAGGAAATTAAGTGCCAAAAAGGCTTAAAAAAATGCATTTTAGGGTCATAAAACATTCTAGAAAGAATTGTGAAAAATTCTAAAGGGCAGTAAAATAGTTATTAAAAATTAGAAAGAATATTGTCCTTAATTTAGACAATTTAATAAATTATTTCCTTTGAAAAATGGAAAGAAGAAAAATTAAAAAGTATTCTGGAACCAAAATTGACTCCATGATTTTTAATATATTACATGGGACATAAAATACCAATGTAAGTTAAATAGTTGTGAGAAAATGATTAATGCTAAATGAGAAAATTATCAACAATTAGTGGAAGATTAGATAAATCATTATTGGCTAATTATCTAAGCATGAATCAAGAGAATATTCAAGTTAATTGTGTGAGAACCCTTTTAATTAAATGGTTGTGGCTAAAATTAGCAAAAATATACTTGCTAATTAACTAGTAAAGATTAAGAAATATTAGTGAGATTAAGTACATAAAAATCCCTAATCCTAAAAGAATTTTTAAGCACATGATTAGGGCACTAATTAAAAATTATATAAAGTAAATAATTACTAATGGTTAAGATGTAATTTTGAAAAGCAAAGATCAAAGGTTTGGAATTATTCAAGTAATTTTAAAAGCCTAAATCTATGTAATTACTTATGGACCAATAGGGAAATTTTGTGAAAAATAAATATAAGATAAATAAAATATTATAGTTAATTGAAAAAAAAATATAATATAAATATATTAATGCTGGCCGAAATTTTTGGATCAAGGAAGAGATGAGATTTAGTCAAATAATATCTAGATATTTGTATTATAATAATATTACAAGATAAGATATTTTGTAACAAGATTGATAGAATAAATGAGAACCGATAGAAAATAAATCTTATCTCAAAATATGTGAAATAAGTATCTAACATAAGGACTTATTATGAATAAGTATATTTTTATCCCATGGTGGGCCATCTCAGAAGTTATTTCTGTAACCGGCAGAATAATCATGAGATCAGATGAAAAGATTTTTTAAAAAAGGGACATATAATATAAATGAGAACCAATGGAAATTAAATCATAACTCAAAAATCATGAACTAAGTTTCTAAGACCAGGACATGACATATTACAGACAAGTGAATTTTTATCCAGAAGTTAGTGTTACCAGAAGTCATTTCCGTATCCGACGGCATTTGTCCGGAAATGTTCGGAAGGCAACGGAATGTCCTAAATGAGATAAAAAATTTAGTTAACCCAAGTATCTTGAATGAGGAAGAAGAGATCTTAGGGGCTATGTTCCTGGAATTTTGAGATTTCCCAGGATTACGTGATTGGGCCACCGAACAGGGAATTTTATCGGTACAAGACCATAAAGCAAGAATGATGTCATAAGGATGACATCATCTTTTAGAGGTGTATGGCCAAGATCTTGCCATTTCAATGAAGTGCAATCCTACGGTCAGAATCTGAGCTAGGAAAGTTCAAAGGAATTACAAAAATGCCATACCATTTCCCTATAAATAGGTGAAGGCTTCTTGCAAAATTTCTGACCAATTCCTCTTGAGAAATTTCAAAATCTTGGAGTAGAAAGGGGAGAAAGAGCTCTGAAGAAAGTTGTAGCAAAATCCTGAGTAAGTTCTTCGGTTCCTAGTCTTAAATGTTAGTGTTTCTTTCGGTAGTTGTAGTAAAAATGCTAGGTTGATCTTTAATCTTCCAAGTATGATTAGGAATCATGTTCTAGGGGTAATTAAGGTAATAATTTCAAAAATTATCATGGAGTTAGAGATATGTCAAAATTCTGGAAGATTAGAGTCAAAGTAGCGAAGCTCTAGCGAAATTCCACCGATTAATCA
This sequence comes from Acacia confusa, assembly GCA_037074495.1. Taxonomy (NCBI): domain Eukaryota; kingdom Viridiplantae; phylum Streptophyta; class Magnoliopsida; order Fabales; family Fabaceae; genus Acacia; species Acacia confusa. Next base: position 8,190,017 of record CM073508.1, on the reverse strand, counting down.
AACTAGGGGCAAAATGGTAATTTGTACCTAAAATGACTATTATAATGTTTATCACTGATAAATGTGATATTATCCCTATAGGATATTTGTGATCAAGTACCACAGTTTTGTCGCTGCCATACCCCTATCAAACGTACAGAAATATCGTCAACGAAGGTACGGACACGTACTATAACATTAACTCTGATGCTTATGATATGCTTATATGTGATAGATGATTTCATAGACTGAGACTCTATCTTAGGTCACTGAATATACATACAACTATATACGGATTATAATCTTGATAACGCCGTTAAGTTTTCCTAGCGCTGAGGACACGATGGGTCGTCGTGGCACTGGATAGTGTAGACATGTGTTTAACTTTACATCTGCTGTGTGCTTATGTATTGTTGTTGTGATAATCTTGCATCTATTGTGTGCTTATGTAATGATTTACTGCTGTAATGTTATGAATATTTGTCATACATATATTGTTCTATATAAGCATGAGATTAACCGTTACTTGAGGTCCAACGAGCATTGGACCTCAACTCTTACCATAGCATCAAGGTCTGGAGGATCAAAAGCTGATGACAAGGGTAAGCAAAACACGTGAGGACAGGGCCGGAGACATTTATTTTGGGTGCTTATATATGGATAAATGTACCAGTATTATGTCTAACTAGGAACACCGTAGTTGTAATATGTATCAACTACTCAGTTACATGCTTTATTCTGATAAATATATGTTATTCCGCTTTTGAAAAATGGGGTGTTACAATCTTTATATGTGGTGAACTATAAATATATTTTGCAAAAAAAAAAAATTGAAGTATATTATTAATAAATAAGGAGATTATATAGTGATGCAATATTAAATGATAGTTCTTGAAGAACTATATGAAAAACTATATGAAAGAATATTGATATAGTTTTCTGAAAAAACTAATTTAAGTTTTCTTTCAAGCACTTTATTCTGTGAAATATATAGTACTTGAAAATTAAAGTGAAAGAAAGTTATTGGCTTACTACATATTAATTTATCTTTAAAATAAAAATATTATGCAAGTAGGACATTATTCAATCAGAGTAATTTATATGGAATTGATTATTTTCATAATTTTGGTGATTTTGTATTTCGTATTTTGATGATTGAATATATGAAATTCATAAATATATGTAAGGTATTTCTAACAGACTCACACTTGAGGAGGAGATTGATATAAGACAAGTGTGAGTAAGTGAGTTAATTCTCCCAAAAATGGATGTCAGATTTGATGATAAATCATAATCTTATGGAAGATATTCTGTTGACATGACTTATTTGATCATCTGAGTCATATATATAATGTAGATAAGATTATGTATTGACATCCATTGAAGAACCAGAAGATTCTTCAATGGGCTATATATATATATATATATATATATATATATATATATTTAGGGGAAACATTTTCTCATGTTGTAGGAAAACCATTTTCTCATGTTACACACACATGAAATGGTGGGACCCACATATACATATATGTTTCATATATGTATATGTGGGTCCCACCATTTCATGTGTGTGTAGGAAACTTTTTTTTTCTCATGTAACATGAGAAAACCAAAGCCTATATATATATATAAAGTTTGATTACAAATTTCCTAAGTTTCATGAGTTCGGATTGCTTCCATACATATTATAAAAAAAAAAAAAACTAAAGAATATAATATTAAAAAGGTGGGATCACAACGTTTAATATATCCCTAACCCTTCTTGTTTTCACTTTTCCAAAAATTCTGTTCCTCTTCTTCTGAGCGACTCATCTGTCATTTTTTTTTTCAACAGCTTTTGACAAATTTTGAGAATAAAAAATGTACTCAGAATTATTTCTTTTCATTAAATTTCTTTCATTAAATTTACTATACATGATTTTATCTTTCTAATAATACTACTTTTATACTGATTAGAGAATATTTTAGGGTTAAGATTTTGGATAAATTTTAAGTTTTGTTAAAAGATGGCTATGAGAATATAGATGATGACTAATAGTTAATTTTAATTGGTTTACTTTAATTATTAAAAATGTTTTTAAAATCATATTGGTCATCTTTGTAGGTGAATATTATGGGAAATAGTGCTACCTTGATACTTATTTTAAAAGAAAGAATAATGAGATTTTGCCCTTGTATATTTCTAATGTTGAATTTTCAAATACTAAAACTCCTTCTTCAAAGTCTCTTAGAATTGAAAATAAAGAGATAGTTAAAGAAGTTGATTTTGCTTCATTGAAAACTGAAGTAATATTAATTTATGTAATAAATTTCTTTCAATTTTTTGTATATTAAGTTGAATCGTATTTTAAGTATTTTTATTTATGATATAACATTTTTTATTTTTGCCCCTTGTAAGTAATATTTCTGGGTCTGCCACTGGATGCATCTATAAAAGGGTTACATGTGAGATTATTAGCCTGCAACCTGAAGTTTGCAGTGATGTTTGGAACCTGAAGTTTGCAATAATGTTTGAATATATTATGCACGCAATTTCCAGATTGAACGATCTAGAAATCATGTATTAAAGTATCCATAAATGGATAGATCAATAATTATGAGAACAAAATTTCTATGTTGGTATATGTGATTTTATTTGCAGCAATTATATAAGCCAACAATATTCTCCCGGTAAAATTGGCTTTTGGTCAGGAGCCAGATTAATTCCGTCTTAAAATGTTTGAATGTGCAATATTCTATCAAAATGCACATAGATGGATAAATGTTGTATAAGGACCTCCTCCTTCTTGTTTGTATCTAAATGAAATAAAAATGATGTTTCTATAGGATACTTATGGATTTAGGAGACTTATACTACATGATGTAATACCCTAAAATTCCTATTTATCATAAACATTATATTTTGATAAATAGCACCTATTAAAATAGGTGAATATGTGGTCTCAAAATTGGTGTAAATTATTAATTTAATTTTAGGCAATTTTCCTTTGGAATTTATTAATAAAGGGTTAATTATGAGACATGATTTAAGAGAGTATGTTGTCTCTAAATTTTAATTGATTTATTATCATTTTTAGGGAAATATTTAGTTTAATTGTTATTTATTAACAATTATCCTTAACAACATAAGTTTGTACTAATTGAGATTAGTTGTATAATGATTAGAGACAAATTAAAAGTATCAAATGAGGGCTGATTATTGAAGAAAAGATTAAGGGCCAAGGATGAAGAATTAAACTTGTCTAATAAAGCACTAATTGCTATGGTTAGCTAACAAACCAATGATACAATGAAATATGTAATTAGTGAGCATATAAACACTTGATTAGAGGGTTAATTATATCTTACTAAATCTGCCCCAAAGATCATTAAAAAACGTCCAGCTTGTAGGAGGATGGTTTAAATGAGATTCCATGATAATTAACACACAAATTCATGTTGAAAAGTCAACATTTGCAACTAGCCAATGAAAACACTTGAACCATGGGATATTTTGCTAATGAAAAAGCTTATTAAATGGCAAAGGGAGAGGCCACGTTTTTGCTTACAAGAGGAAAGAAGAAGTTGTTTAATATATAATAATGAAGATATTATGAAAGATAGCACATGGGATAATTGGCACATGGGTGCATTAATGACTTTGGAAGAGGATAAGGGATATTTTGCACATTAAATGGCATCATAAAATCTGCCCAAAAACGTCCAACAAATATGGGAGTAAGATTTGGATAAGATTTCATAATAAAACAAAAGCTCTTGATTAGTTGGCAAACCAATTGGGTATAGACATGTGGAACTTAGGGACACCTAAGCACTCAATTGTGTCATCAAAATGACCTCATCAACTTGCCAAGGAGGTAAAAAACGTCCAGCCAAGAGGTGTAGGTGTAAGGCTGAAAATTTAACTTCTTAACTATGTTTAATCTAAGGGTTAAAATAGAATGAAAGTTGTTAGGAAGTTAACCAAGGATTTGCTATAAATAGGAGGCTTCATGCTTCATAATCTTCACACCAAAACTCAACCAAATAGGTGAGTCCTTAGAGAGCCAGAGTAGAGAGAAAGAGAATAGGAAGCATGAAGGAGGAGGAAGTTCTTCAAGGGTAAGTTCTCTAGTTCTTGAGTTATAGCTTTTAAGTTTATAGTTTTAATGTTGTTTTGATCTTTAATCTTCCAATATATTTTAGATTTCATGTTTTATGGTTAAATATGTATTTATTTCTAAAATATGATGAAAAATATTATGGAGCAAAATTCTTGGAAGTTATAGATCAAAGTAGCAAAATTCTGCCAAAATTTTCGGTTAGAAGTTTCTCAGAGTCAGCAACATAGAGGCTATGATTTTATGTAGAAGATGGGGTTAATAAATTCTGAAAATTTTCATGGTTAAAGTAGACACATAGGGCTTTCCAAATATACCCAGAGTGTGTCATTCTGAGTTTTGTGCTAGGAGATAAAAATTCCTAAAGTAAGGCTACGTTTTCTGGGTAAAATTCTAGGCAACGTTAAGAAAAAAGAAAACTGGGAATTGTTCATAAATTCTGGGTATATAAAAGTATTTTTCCTCAAAAATAGACATCCTAAGGATTCCGGGGAATTTTACGGATCCTCATTTCGATTTTTCTAGAATTAGTTACGATATTTCAAAGTTACTAAAAAATCTGCCCAGAAAATCGTGCACCACGTTTTTAAAAAAATGTAAGGGCAAAGTTGTAAATAACAAATCTACCAAGGGTAGATGGGTAAATAGAGGTGGCAATATCTCTTAGGATATTATTCTAAGTGATATGGTGATATGTTAGGATATCTGGGAAGTCCAGGGCCGGATTCAAAGGTCGGACATTTGACAATTACCCGGTGAAAGGTACGTTTGCGTACTAGTAACTTTAACTCTGATGTGTCTTGTATGATTATATATGATTGGTTAATTCATGTTGAGTGCGGCACAAGATGAGGTCTTGGGTCATGCACCGTGATTAAAACTGTGTCTTAAGTCACTATTTATACATTTAGCTATATACGGGTTATAGTCTTAATAACACCATTGAGTTTTCCTAGCGCTGAGGATACGATGGACCGTCGTGGCACTGGTTAGTGCAGACCGAGATAGACTTTACATCTGCTGTGTGCTATGTATTGTTAATGCTGAAATGTTATGAATATCTGTCATATATATTGATCATACTTTGCATCTGAGGTTAACTGTTACCTGAAGTCTAATGGGCATTGGACCTCAAATCTGTTTAAGGTTCAGGAAAGGAACCGAGATAAAGAAGGTATCGGTGGATAGAGCTGTAAAGAGGCATCGGTCGAAGACGAGAGCCTGAAGAAGAAGAAGAAGAATACTAGGGCCTAGTTTATGACATGAATCTGACAAAGTTATTTCAAACTAATTGGTGCTTAAACTAAGAAAGGGTTTGTCGGTGGGTTGTCATAAGTCGCCATGAAAGACGGGAAGACTCCCATTAGACTAAACACCGATTTGGCTAATATGTTTGATTAACTGCGTTGGGTTCCAGGCCATAGGTCTAGTTGAAGAATTGGTTTATCAGAGAGATGTATTTAAATCTCTGTATATTGTATCACATGAATATTCCTTTGGGATATTTTTAATATACCAGCTTATGTCAGGGCATCAATGTATGTTTGGACATTTTATATCAGATACTCATTGTCTAAATATTAGCACATGCTTTCCGTTCAGCATTACTCTAAGCTGTAGCACCTCAAACTCTGTAGATTTTTCCTAAAACTAAGTGTCGACCGACACGATTCTCAAACAGGAATTTGGGGTGTTACACATGATTAGATGAGGGGGAGAAAAAATAGGCAAATTGGGTAAAGAGGTTAAGTGGAATGAATTATCATTGACTCATTTTGATCCTCATACAAAGAAATATGTACTAAAAGTTCAAAAGATAATTCATTTGCAGAGTTTAGCTAATCGAATGCTAGAAGCATTTACTGACCTAAAGAAAGTGACAAAGTCACATGTCCTAATTGCTAATGCTCCTATTTGAATTGATGCCCTTTAAGGACAAGTTATTATAAAGCATGCTTGAAGCGTTGTAGGTCCATCAGTTTTAAAGATAAAAAATCCTCGAAAGAGAAAATGAGCTATAAAAATATAGATGATCGAATCGAGGATAATTAAGAAAAATTCCAAATAAGCTATCTCCTGTAAAGTTATTATCTCCAGTAGAGATATCTCCAGAAGAGAATATTTTGGTCCTAGAAGAGACCCAGGCACCTGAAAATGTGAAGATAATGAGATCTCAATAAATTATGTTATGAATGGTAACCGATGGGACCGAAATGAAGTCAACGTCGACGACATCTTTGCTTGTCATATAATGAATGGTAATGAGGATCATGAGCCAAAATCCATTAGTGAGTGCCAACGGCGAAAGGATTGGCCCCTATGGAAAGATATTATTAGTGCAGAATTAAAATCACTAGCAAAACGAAAAGTATTTGGACCTGTAGTCCATACACCTAAAGGTGTAAAGCCAGTTGGATACAAATGGGTCTTTGTACAAAAAAGAAATGAAAAGGGTGAAATTACAAGATATAAGGCATGTCTTGTAGCCCAAAGATTTTCACAAAGACTTGGCATTGATTTTGAAGAAATATATTCACCAGTAGTGGATACGACTACTATTCATGATTTGATTAGCCTAACAGTAAATGAAAGACTTGATTTGCATCTAATGGATGTCATGACTGCCTATTTGTATGACTCACTTGATAGTGATATGTATATGAAAGTCCCTGAAGGACTAAATATGCCAGAAGCATATGTCCCCAAAGGATTGAATATGTCAGAAGCATAAGTCCTTGAAAGACTTTAGATGTCAAAAGCATCTAATTCAAATTCTCGAGACTAATACTCGACCAAGTTAAATAAGTCCTTGTAAGGCTTGAAGCAATCAGGGGGCATGTGGTGTAATTGTCTTAAGAAATATTTGTTGAAAGAAGGGTACAAAAATGACCCGATATGCCCATGCATTTTTATGAAAAGATCGAGAAATGAATTTGTTATAATTGATGTTTATGTTGATGATATCAACATCATTGGAACTCTTGAAGAGTTTTCAAAAAGGCAATTAATTGTTTAAAGAAAGAATTTGAAATGTAATACTTGAGAAAAACAAAATTATGTCTTGAAATATAGACCAAGTACCTACAAAATAGAATATTTGTATATCAAGAAGTATATACAAAGAAGGATTCCGACCTCATATAATATGCAAAGAAGGTGAAGAATTACTTGGTCCAGAAGTATCATATTTTAGTGCTATTGAAGCTCCAATGTATCATGCTTATTAGCAAGATATAGTTCTTCACCAATACAAAGACATTACAAGCAATGTTGTCATCAGGGGGAGTAATACTGATATTGTTAAAAGGAGGAGTCGATACACGCTGTACTCTTTTTCCCTTATCTAGGTTTTGTCTCATTGGGTTTTCCTAAAAACGTTTTTAATGAGGCAACAATGGACAATGTATCAATAAATGATGTACTCTTTTCTTTGGCTAGGTTTTTATCCCAGTAGATTTTTCCTAATTAAAGTTTTTAACGAGACACATTCATGATGGACATCCAAAAGGGAGTGTTATGAATATATTAATTATGTGGATATCCATTAACTTTTAAACTCCCATATTCTATTCCTGGAATATTATAACATAAAGGTGTGGGTCCCACGGGCAAATTATTTCTCCTCTAACCGCCTCAGGTAATTATTTCTCCTATAACCGCCTCAGGTTCACGGGAGTGTTACAATATTGTAAAGGGAAATATTACACCAAATGACCCAGATATAAATTACACCAAACAACCCATTTTTCATCTATAAATAGAGGCTTATGTAACATTGCATACACACCGATGAATGAGATGAATTACTCCTCCTTTCTCTCTTATGTGCTCTTTGCTCTCTCTTCATTTAGCTTTTCTTTATTTTCATAACATATAGACCTTTTTTGGCAAAATACACACGCAAATGAAACTTTGAATTGAGCATCACTAGAGGAACACGTCTATTTATTTGCAATTAAGGCCTTTGTGTTGTTGGTCGTGATAAAGTTATTCATCCTTGCATTAAAAAAAAAAAGTTATCCAGCCCGTCTTTAATTGATTTAGTTATCAATAAATTAAATTTGATCTTATATTAATGACGGGAGGTAGTATAAGAGTAAAATTAACCCATAAATAAAAATCGGTTTAGTTAATAATAAGCGTTTGTCCTGATAGATGAAACTTTCACTGTTTAAATATAAAATGAAAAGTTTCAACAAGTGTGAATTGGAAAAAAATAAAAATAAAAAATAAAAAAATCATGCCATGCAATATGGTGAATCATATATATTTCCAACATAAATATCTTATTGATAGATAACTTATACAAATTGAAAAATCAAACCTTCAAAGTATCAAATTCTATACTCATCCTGTCATTAATGTAATACTTAATTGAATAGTTGATCTAATAAGACCTATTTATCTTACTTATTAATTTTTTTCAAAATTAATCCTATTGATGCTCCCTTAACAATTAATAGTAAGAGAAAAATAAAGAAGATAATTAGGAAATTTAAAAAAAGGGTTAAAGGGCAATTTGGCCCTGATAGTGTCAAAAAAGGAGTAATTTTGCCCTCGTCACTATCCTCGTTAATTTGGACTGTGAATTGACCAAATATACTAAACTGACGGTCTATATGTCATTCAAATCATTTTTTAAGAAACAAATTTGTCCATAAATTTTAAATCTAATTCTGAAAAAGATAAAATATATGACATGCACTTTCAAAGGAAAATTGTACCTTAACAAAAATGATATGGATCTCAATATATTTGATTAATTAACCGTCAAAATTAACTAAAATAACGGCGAAGGCAACATTGCTATCTTTTTTACACTTCAGAGACAAAATTGCCCACTAATCCCTTCAAAAAATATATGTTAAATTAATTAATTGAACTAAATAAATATATTTAATATTTAATATTATTGGAGAATATGTATACGACACCCACCCACATACAAGGTGCTAGATACTTAGATTTTTTGGGCCAAAACCTAGATGCCTAGATTAATGCGAGACTGTAATGGTAAAATGGTATCTTATTGAAACCCATTATTACTTAGCCCATATAGTCTAAGTCAAGTACAGAGCCACAAGGCCCGCGTGAATAATGTGCAACTTTTTGTTGATAATTTGTAGTTTGTTCTGCTAAAGAGAGTTGACACAGATGGTAAAGGATCTAGGATTAGTCCCTTGGGACGTGGGTTCGATTCTCTCTGTCGTTGCTGGGGAAGACTGGTGTCGAACCCCTCTAAAACTTTTTTATTATCAAAATAAAAAAATTGTAGTTTGTTCTAATTCGTTGCTTCCAAAATGCAATGTGAATAACCGAGGGGATTAATTTGTATTCTTAGATTAATTTTTAGAGAATAGTTTTTATGATCTATAAGGTAACTATATGAGAGAAGTTTTGTTTCGGTTCATGTAAAAAAACTTCTAAACTCTTTTGAATTAACTTTTGGAGAATAACTTTTATGATTTATGAAATAAGTATTTGAAAAGAGTTATGTCCCGACTTATAGAAAAATGTTTCTGAAATCATGATTTTGTGGTTTGTCAAATACGAACTTCAAAGTTTCTTTGTTTTGACTTTTTAAAAGTGATTTTATTATTTATAAGGTAAATATATGAAAGAAATTTTATATCGACTTATGAAAAAACATTTAAAAAAGCATTTTTCATGAATTCGCATACGAGGAAAGCCTAGTAGAAGTAGTTAATCCCTCAAAATTTGGTGAACTAAAGTTTGACTGCCCATTTAATAAGGCGCATACATTTAGTGGCCTAATAGTGCCTTCAATAGAGAGATTACTTGTACTCATTGTTAAATTTATGGGTTGACTCCCAAATTTACTATTTTTATGTTTTTAGCTTACAAAAATAAGTCGAGTCACTGATAAAATTATGTCAGTTGTAAAATCGGTTAAATTCATAAGTTTATACACTAAATTTAACGTTTTTACGTTTCTTGCTTAAATTCATGAGTTTTTGACAACTTTACTTTTATATATATATATATATATATATATATATATATATTATAATTCTATTACACTACTAGTAGTTTTTAACATAAAATCCTCTAGACAAGTTTATTAAATAAATTAGTTATTTATTAAAATAAAAAATATAGAAGACAAAATATATTAAGATTTTACATTTATAAAGAAAACGGGACTCCATGTAATAATTAATATGTCATAAATAGCGCCATTAATATCAAATCAGATTCCATGCACCTCATGACTTGGTTAATGTCAAAATATATCACGTGACTACTTAAACTAGTCAATCATGTTGTTCGTTGAACCACGACTAGTAAAAATTAAATATGCAGAGTTCAAACAGTTATATCAAACATCACCAACTTTTAAAAGTTTCAAAAGATTATTTAACAAGTTATTTCTATATTTCAAACACCACCATGATTTTTTTTTTCAAAAAAAATCATCTACTCCCTCCTCCGGTCCATAATATAAATAACTTAGAGATCAATTAATGCTTTTTTTTGTCAATTTTACTCTTGTAATTAATGTTTAAATATGACTCATTGTATTTCTCTCTTTTATTTAAAACATCATTTAATATGGATAAGGTTGTCAATTTTATTTACATTAGGATAAATTTTATGAATTATCTATTATTTTTTTGTTACAATAAATTGATTAAAGTGACTTGTATAATGGATCTAAGAGAATGTTACAAGTGAAGTGGTGTTGAAATTTACTTATGGTATTGTTATACACATTTGCTCATTCATTCTGTATTTTGATATGTAATTAATTTCCTTAATAGTATTTAGAACCAGTTGATAGCTTAGTTTGTTTAGGTTGAAAATGGCTGTTATGAATTGCTATTTAACCTAATACAATTAATTAATTAAAAAGCGCATGCCTATTCATTTACTTCTCACTCTACCTTTATCGTTTTCAAAAGCTTTGGGAAGTCAATTTTGGTTAAACAATCAAGTTTCTCTATATTTCAAGAGCTTCTCACCTCATTGTAATTTACCATGTCTATATACTTTTTTTTTTTTTCACATTTATCATTATTTGATATACAAAATAACAAGTCTTATTTAAACATTGTCAAGTCCAATGTAATGTAATTCTTAACATATATATATTTTTCATTTATAAACTTTAAACCACCAAATCATCATTTTTCAAGTAGAAGTGCTTTTAATGGTCAAATGTAGTTTACGTAATTAAGTAAAACTTTGAACATGTTTCGCATATTTATAATCCCTATTTTCATTTTTTTCCTTTTTGGACTTAATTTTATTTTTATTTTTAATTTATTTTCCATGGTACATGAAACTTTTTCGTAACTTCAACATTTACATTATCAAGTTTGTGTTATGCACATTGGGCCGCCGTGAGTCAAGGTTCAAGTCGTCGGGAGCCAAAATTAAAAAAAGATACATTTCACTTATATTTAATATAAAATCTATTATTTAATTTGAGTATATTAAGAAAGCTAGATTTTTAGTAAAAAAAAAATAAAGCTAGATAAATTAATAACAAATGTGATCTGATTTTTTTTTTAAAAGAAATTATATAATATTAGACTATATATAAGCTTATCAGTTAAGTTAGTTTGGGGACATATAATATATATACTCTAAATAAAATAAATTTAAATATTATATTTAAAATTGGAGGAGTTATATAAAGTTGACATGATACAGAGTTTTGGGTCTCAGCTGTCAAATCCGATCAAATGAATCTTCACCGTTAGATTTGATCTATTCGTTAAGGTACACCTTTCTCAACATCTGACGGTAGCGATATCTCCACGTCATCGAAAGAGCTTAAGTGATTTCAACGTTTCACCGTCCCTTTCTCTTTCCGAAAGCAGTGAAGCACAAGAAGAAAAACAAAATTTTGCTGACGTTTTGTGCTCTGCTTCCTCTTTCTCTTTCCTCAAGAAACGGCAAATCTGAAGGAATACAAGCGAAACCCAGCTTCGAAGTCTTCTCTTTCACTCTTCAGTTGAATCAGGTGCAGATTTTTTCTCCTTCACACTTTCCACGTAAGTAATGTCTCAACTTCATCTTTTTAAACTACGAACTTGATATTTCTCTTTTCCCCCTTGACTTGGGTTTCATGCTGTCTTGATTTGGGATATTTTCTTTGTGAATTTGAATAATTCCGTTTTGTTTTAAGATTCCGTTTCGAGATAATTGGTTTGATGTGTCAAGTGTGTGATTATTTTAAGCCGTTCTGTTGCATCTTGGGATAGATGCAATGCTGATTTGAATAGTGCTGTTATGAGATATAGATTGCAGTTGATTAGGTTTTATAAGTGTAAGTTGTTGGGTTGAATTGGAAGACTTTTTTATATTGTCTTTCTTGTTTGATTCAGTGCCCCTTCTATACGCATCAAGATTTAGTTCACTGTACGATTTTTATGCCTATTTAGAAGGAAACTTTCTCAAATGACTGATGCCAGGTTTATGCAGTTTCTTCATTGAGGTTATGCTGATTTCACAAACATACCAAGTCTTTGTGATATTTTGCCAATTATTTCATGGGAATTTTGAAATTATCTTCTTTGATATCAAGGTCTACTTTATGTACCAGCACAGAAGTTATCTTTATTGGAAAGTGGTCAAATCACTCACGCTGCTACTTTACTTTCATTTTATAGCATTCCTTGCTAACTATCTAATGCCAGGTGTTTGAATTTATAGGAAATGAACGGAAACATTATTCTTATATTTTTCCTGCTTGATCACCATTAATATTTAAATTTATGAACTATTCAGTATCTTCCTTTCATTATTTAAGCAGGACAGAAAGTCCTCTACATTGTGTGGTTTTAAGTGCTGTAAGGATCTTGGTTTTCTTCATTCAGCATATTAGAGTAGATTCATACATGATCAAGACGCAAACTACAAGAAGGCAGCTAAAGGTTGGAGACCTTGTCACTACCACTCTTACCTTATTGCCTTCTACTTTGGTTCACTAAAATACATGGATGTTACCTCTCTCGGACCAAATAGTAACACCCAAACTGATCAATACCCTTTGCTGATGGAGCAGCCGGAAACCAATAATGGTCATCAGCACGTAATTGACATTACAAGAAGTAGTAATGACTTATCCGGCTCTACTCAAGATGGCCAACATCATGAAATGCATTTGCCTCATTTGGAAGATCAACCATCAGCTGGCACGCCGGTTCCCATGCATCAATCATCTTCATCTTCATCATCCAGGTTAAACTCTACAAATTCCTCATCAAGAAGAGGTGAGGGATATGATCATCACAGAAGAAGCCCACTGAATTCTGGACTATGGATTTCTGTTGAGTTTGTTGTCACTGTGGGTCAGATCGTAGCATCTATTGTTGTCTTGTCAATTTCCAGGAATGAAAATCCCAAAGCTCCTCTTTTTGCATGGATTGTGGGTTATGCATCTGGTTGTGTTGCTACACTTCCCATTCTTTACTGTCGTTATCAAAATCGTAATCAAAGCTCCGGACGAAATTTATCTCAACCATCTCAAGGATCTTCTGGAAGCAATCCTTCAGAACGGACTTCTTATACTGCAATTTCTGTTGCTCATGTTTCAGATGAAGAGGGTAGTCGGACTACAGAATCAACTACAGTAAACACTGGGATTCCTGGAGCATTTAGTTCTAGGTATTTTGTCCTTGTAATTTTATTGAGATTTTATTCCCATTCATTTCTTTCATCATGCATATTGCTATTCATGTTTATCTCTCTTAGAAGCCTTTTGGATTAGCTTTTGAAAATAACTTTTGGGATCTATGAGGTAAGAGGTAAGTATGTGAGAGGAATTTTGTCTCGGCTTGCGCAAAACCTAGGTTTTGAAAGGTTTCAAAACAGGCTCTAAATTACTAGTTATATATCCTTTTAGTTTCCTCTTATAACAATACCATGGCTAATGTTTTGTGGGTATTGTTCAACAAGAACTTGATGTTATGTGTACATGCTGCTGATTTCTTATTCCCCTCCCTATTCTATCTGTTTTTTAGCTCCAAATGCTTGAATCGTTTTGTATGGAAATGGGAGTTTGGGTATTGCAAGGTTCCAATTCTGAGAGGAGCGCACATCATTCTGGACTTGAAGTTTCTTAATGAAAATATAAAGGGTGTTAAGGAAGGAAAGTGAGGGATTATAAAGTGGGGAATCATTATAAGGGAGAAAAGCATTTTGCAGCTTTTTTGAGCCAAATATGCGGGGAGTGGAAAAGTCATTCCACTCAAAATTTGAATTCATAACAAAGTGTGGGGATCAGATTCATCATTTGGTTTCTTTATATCATATTATTTTTTGCCTCATTCTGCATTATAGTTGCTGTGAGTGGAAAAGCCTAAAGTTGTGGCTCGCGAGTTCGTAAGATTTATCTTGGATTTAACATTCTTCTTAAGATAAAAATTCTTTAATTGATTTAAATCATGTGGGGAAGGAGAAATCTATCAAAACTGCTGGAGTTATAACATCTATTTTTCTTCTTGAGGCTATCGAATGTCAAATTCAAGTAAAAAATTGTGGATATTGTCTGTTTTTTAACATATAATAGTAAACTTAGCGGAGAAATCTGTTGCTGCATGGCAGGTTTAATGGTTTAGTAGACCATTTCAAGATGGCCTTAGATTGCTTCTTTGCAGTTTGGTTTGTCGTGGGCAACGTTTGGATCTTTGGAGGTCACACTTCTCCTTCTGATGCTCCAAAATTATATAGGTATCTGCCACACTACATTTTTTCGTACTAAACTACTCTTTAGCTTTCCCAAGCCTTGAAATATTCTGGCCTTCTTGCAGATTATGTATAGTGTTTCTTACCTTCAGCTGCATTGGATATGCTATGCCATTTATACTATGTGCAACAATTTGTTGCTGCCTACCTTGCATAATTTCTGTTTTGGGAATTCGAGAGGACTTTTCTCTTACTCGAGGAGCCACAGTTGAATCTATCAATGCCCTGCCTATATATAAGTTCAGTTTGAAGAAAAACGGAAATAGTGATGATCAGGATGGCAATACAGATATAGATGAAGGCGGGACCTTGGCTGCTGGGACAGAAAAGGAGCGATCCATATCGGGAGAAGATGCTGTAAGTTTGTACCTGCTACATTTTTCAAAATCATCATGAACTCATTCACCTATTTTTGTTCAGATGCTACTGTAATACAATGTTTGAAATTAGAATAAACTGAAATATGTGTTAACAGGAAATGTTGTGTCCGGATAAAATTTTCGGTGATATACCTTTAGTATTTCTTTGTGGTAATGACTTTGCAAAAGTATCAGGGAATAATATCCGCTTAAGTTCTCTCATGTAATCTCTGTTAAAAACTTTTTTTGCCATTACTCATGGTGTAGTAGCAGGCAGTGTGATATGCCATTCTATTCTTTAATGGTTGAAACTTGAAAGGAACCCAGAAATATTGAGAAGCCTTACGAAAGTATGAAGTGAAATATTTATATACATGCAGAACTCAGATGTTAATGCCTGAAGGATGGGCCTCTGCATCCCTAAGAACCTCCATCATTGATGATACTTCACAGAAACTACAGGCTTGTTTAACAGGGTTTAGGATGGGCCTCCTTTGCTTAGGCTTGCTTACATTAGCCTTCTGAAATTTGTTGTAGGTTTGTTGCATTTGCTTGGCAAAATATGCAGATGATGATGAGCTTAGGGAGCTACCTTGCTCCCATGTCTTCCATGTTGAGTGTGTGGACAAATGGCTAAAGATAAATGCATCTTGTCCTCTCTGTAAAAGCGAGGTCGGTACAAATGTACTTTCGGCAGAGGAGTCCAGTCAGCAATAGAGGATAATGGTTTCCAAGTCAACCACAGGTTTCCTACAAGGACTGGTAAGTTGCTTTTCTGAAGAAGATGCACCCTAATGAAGTTGCAGCCTTCAATGCCTGTGCCAAGCATTTGGACTCTGCTTTTTCAGGGTTATACATGTGGCCTGAAATCTGAAGATAGATTCCAAGTTTTTTTTATATATCTTCAAGCATATATTTATTGGCTACAAACCTGTGAAATGTTTATAATGTCATTCGCCTTCGTTCTCTGCTCACCTTTCTCCCCTTTTGATATGCTCATGAGGTATTGCCACTGGAGTTCTGTTTACAATTTACTTATTCCTTTCTCAGTTCATGATATGTAAATATATACAAAAAATTAATGAGACTGTTGAGTTGAACATGAAGCCCTTGATCATGCTCAGGTTTCTTTGTTGTTTTATCTCTTTAGACATTTGTTAATAAAGTGGATATTTGATTGTAATTTATCAAAAAAAAGGGTAATATTTGATATTTCTTTAGGGCTTGTTGAAAAACATGCCACAATTTGAGTGTTACACAGTATCAAAGGATAAAGGAAAAGACCATGCTCCCTATAAGACCGATGTATAAGGTGTTCCAAATCCAATTTAATAATAAACGCATGCATATGCTCACATGCATCGGTCACAATTTTTCATACAGAAACGCGAGTTCACTTTTATTCACACCTCTCCGGTTTAATAATAACCATTCTACTGGTATATCAATATTTCAATACATTTATGGTAGCTCAAACAAATGGGATTCGCAAACGTAGAAAGGACTCAAATTTCAAACGAGTCCATGAAAGATTGAAACTACCACCTAAATCATACATAAAATATTGATCGAGAGTATGCGTCTTATAACATATCCCTCTCCGCCAGTGAAAAACAGACTGAGATCATCCAAAACTTAAGCTGCCATCTTGGCAAAATTTTCACATAATTTATGCTTATACATTATGAATAAGCCAATAAACTAGGCAACATAGAACATCTTCTCGGTGTATATATGCTGGGTGGATGCAGAACATAGACCTGAAAAACTAATGCAACTCCCCCACCCCGCCTAAATGGTGAAAACTCTGTAAATTGGCGCAAATCTGTTCGCCCCATCTTTACCATCTCATGAGAACAAAAGGGGTGAACGACTAAAATTCAACCCCAAAATAAAACTCAGGTGAAATTGTACACATTTTGCACAATGCAAAACATTTCAGAGTTGGGGGGAAAATTGTACAACAAACCACATTTGTGATTTCTACGTGGAATTTTGCATAACACGCATCAAAACTCGACAACCCTTGTTGCCGTGAACTGCAACGCTTGATTACCACAGGTCCAGACTGAGTGAGTAAAT
Organism: Acacia confusa; assembly: GCA_037074495.1. Classification (NCBI taxonomy): domain Eukaryota; kingdom Viridiplantae; phylum Streptophyta; class Magnoliopsida; order Fabales; family Fabaceae; genus Acacia; species Acacia confusa. The sequence goes on along the minus strand of CM073508.1, from coordinate 8,172,778 downwards.
TGCGAACCTTGAGCTTTGACACATCTGTAACTTTGTGATATGGAGAGGTCTTTAAATGCGTTTAGTTTCCCATTTGATGGGAAGGAATCCACATTTTGGCCATCCATTGAATGGTTAATACTCCCATTTTTGAAGTTTTTACATATCTGATTGTAGGCCGAATTTGGAGAAACAGAACTGCGGCTGCCCTCAAAGTATGTAGAATAAGGGAAAAGCACTTTACAGCGCACTTTCCATCCTGTAGAAGAGCATTGGCATCAGCACCCTCTCAATACATTGTAGCAACAACAAGCTTTACCCTCTCAATACATTGTCACAAGATTAAAAAAAAATGCTTAGGTGAATGCTTTACAACTTCATGACTAGATTAAAAATAATTAAAAAAAAAATCTTAGGTGTATGATTTACAACTTCATTATCTTTCCTTGAAACTATCATGTATGCTGTGAGTAATTTTTTGAGTGCCAAAAATACTGACCAACGAATATGATCCCATCAAAGCATCATTCTTTAGGATCAACTGATCAATTAGGTATGGACCCAGAGTTTCTTTTCCAATGAAACAATCGCCAAAGTACTCTGCCTATTAACCCAATAGCATCTACAGACTCTATAGTCGTCTTAAAATATGGATGAGGGTTTGACATCAACATTCGTTTTTGAGGGAAAGGCTATATCTGAACTCAAATATGCTTCTCCATTGCAGAGCATTAGGAGGGGAAAATTTTTTGGGCCCCCACGGAGGAGCAATATTGTCCTTTCATATGACCTAACTTCCTTTCCACTATCTAATACAAATACCACGCAAAAATTATACCAGCATTCTATTTACTTTTGACAAAGAAAAAAAAGAAGTCAAGTTTGTGCCCATTGGCTTTGTTAAACCATCCTATTATTGCCCTTATGAATGTAGAGTTTCAAAAGCTGCCGTAGCTTCTGTCAAGAGCCCATTGCTGACTTATTCTAGGAGGAGACATCAGAAAACAAGTTAAATCTTCTGTTTAGAATTATATTTGAGTTTGTTGAGAAAAATAAGGAGCTTGAAGGCTTTTAGATGGTTCCCAACGGTCATATTTGTTGGTTTCCTACAGTTGCATTCAGTTTCAGATATTTTAGGGATTTTTCCAGACTTTATTTAATTATTTCATACATAGTATTTCTGACTCTATCTAGCAGTCTCCGAAGCTAGTCATTTAAAAATAAACTACAGATCCGAGTATATAAAAGGACACAAATTCTAAAAAACCTTAGAGAAAAATCAGGGATTCCATAATTTCTCTCAAGTTCGTGTGAATATGTGAGTGACTTGCTAATCTCCCAACTAACCAAATTATTTTCCTTACTAGTATATTTCCCCTTTCCCACCAATTTCGTCCTTTTACTAATACCTGCCAACACATGTACACACCACCAAATACCAATGTGCACTTTGTCTTGTCAAGGCTATCCAACAGGGGAAAAAGGGTCTGGCAATAGGGAAGTTCTCAGTAACACTTACTCAATGCAGCATCTGGCTCAACCAGGACTGCCTCTAGAAGTTTATGAACAGCGATGCAATCTTTGAGTTTCCATTCCTTAATTGCTCCAACCACTCCATTTCTTGCACAACCAGATGTCACCAGATTCAATAACACTCTTAATTTAAAGCAGAAACTCAACCCAAAAGGGAAACAAAAAGCAATGAAGATTAAGAAACTACAACTACCTTCGCACACCGTCACTTGGTGACTCTTCAATCAACTTGACAGCTTCAGATTTTCTGTTGGGATCCAAGCTGCACAACATTTCGGCGGCAGCGGCTCTGTGCATCAAAGAATCTGCAAACAAAAGAATACAAAATAATAAGTTATCATAAAAAAAAGTTAATAATAAGCAGAAGCTCAAGATAATGTAGATTATGACCTTCATGTTTTTCAAGGAAAGAGATGTTTGCCTCAAGCAGGGACTTCTCATTCAACTGACTGCTTAAAAGAAATAGACAAATTTAAAGTTAAAAATGAACGGAGCAGAATAATTGTCCAAACCAATCTCGATATAAACAAAAGGATATAGGTAATAAGAAAAAAGTGTTGGAAAACCTAATTGTTGGGCGTTCAGCTTCTAAGACACTCCAAATGAGTTTCTCGCTGTCGGTCACAGGAACATTCATGGATCCCACTTTATGAAAGAATTTAATCTACAACACATGAACTTAAAAATAAATGACAACAGAAAGATGTGAAAGACTTTAAAGCAAAATGTGCACTTCAAAATAAATGCCATTGGTTTTTTGCGTATTATCATTTCATTGGATGTCTAATGAAGGAGGAAATCACAAGAATGGATAATGTTGATGAGAAGAGAAGATAGTGTCTCTAAAAAAGAATTGGTGGAACAAAATTTGAAGGGATTTTTTCGTTTGATTACTGATCTCTCTCTTTCTCGCACATTTATGTATTCTCTGAAGAAATATCATACCAAGCAACGATGAGAATCCGGGTGCTCAGCATCCAATCTCAATAACTGCTTTACAGCCTAGAAGTCACAAGATAGAGAAAAAGACATGTAAAATAAATCAGATTCATATACGAAAAAGATATAGTCCATATTATAAGATTCATAACAAAAGTCACTCTATTAATCAGCTACAATCCACATTTCATTAAATTAATAATTGACAACTAAGTGCTCCCTGGTGACCTTAGAATAGCAAGGAAGACAAAGTCAACTATTGATCCAGTTCAGTCACAAGTCTGATAATATTATATAGAAATAATCAGATGCTAGTTGCAACAAGATTCCCAAACCCACAGTTTAACAGAGACATACCTGAAAGGCAAGCAAAATCTTCTGTTTTCTGATATACAATTCAAAAGAGAGCACATGTGTCTCCAATGAATCAGGAGAATTCTTCAACAGCAACTTCAGATATTTTGTGGCTTCTACTAGTGGATCTTCCACCTAAACAGGAGAAAGGCAGACAATACTCAAGAAAACATTTCGAAAGTTGGTACTGATCTGTACAACCTAATGAATTCATATCTAACTAATTTAGAGGAAATGCTACTGAAAAAAGAAAATTAATATACATTTCAACAGTTTTGCTGAAAGAAACATTTAGCATATAACTTTTCTAAGAAAGGATTATGCATTATGCTTTTGATAAAAGAAATATTTCCAACCTCTGTTATAAGGAATGTCCAGAAAATCTTTTTGGGCAAATCTACTTAAAGAATCCAAACTCCATGGGCTCAAATAAAACACAAATTAATTTATGTTATACATTGCTTAAAGAATCCAAACTCCATGGGCTCAAATAAAAAACAAATTAATTTATGTTATACATTGCTTCACACTTCTACCCTTTGAATATTCCTCTTTTTTCATTAAATAAAAAAGTTCAAATTCAACCTGCAACAACTTTTCACCACGTGGATCTGGATCAACAGGTTTCACATGCCGTTTTCCACCCTTTGACACACCACTGGCATTTGACTCTTCATTCTTCTCTTCTGCCTCCTAAACAGAAAATAAAACATTAGGATGAGTATTGTTCTCGTGAGAATATCCTCATAAACCGTACAAATTACTGCAATACTTTTTTAGCCCGTGCTTCTGCCTTTCTCTGTTTTTGCCTCAATTTCTTTTTCTGAGAAGGAAGCAACTTTGACATGTCATCCTCCTCCTCGGTTGTAAACTTCAAAGGAGAATCATACAATTTCAAGTAACATCTGAAAAAAAGCACCTCAACCATGAGATCAAATATACTTAGATCAAAAGAGCATTCACATAATAAAAAATAATAATAGCACATGTGCAATTTAACTGAAATAGACCATGAGCTTAAATCCAATCCATACATGATGAATATATGAGGAATTTTCAGCTTCACAAAATTGCAATGGGTGCAAGAAAGCAAAAAGCCATAGAAACTAATCACATGTAGTATATCAACAAAGCAAAAGCAGTGTTCACCTGATTGCTCCAGCAGCTGCTTTGTGAAAATATGCATGTGAGTGCAATCGATCTTGTAACCTAAGCATCTCCACATAAGTTCGCAAAGTCATTTTCCTTAAGCAGTATGAATGGAAATCAAATTGGTCTTCAGTAATATCTGCATAATGCTTTTCTACAGCTAAAAATTTCTTCAGAGCCCGGCCCAGATCACCATGGCAAAAATAACTTTCACCAGAAGCCAGCTCATACCTGCATAAGTGAAAAGCAAGGTATCAAAATAAGAAACTTTATTGAGAAATGAATTTATTAGTAAAGATTAAGCAAGTATCTCAATCAAGATTGAAAGCATAGGAGAATCACCAATAACAATAAGAAAATAACAAATTCTGCACACTAGCCACGTTATACCTAAGGTGACTATGCACAGACTAAAATGACAGGCTTAATGACAATGTCAAAAGCAAACTGAGTGAATAAATAAAACAAATTAGTCCCCTGTCCTAGATAATAGGAAACCAACTAACAGAAGTGAGTTCATTCCTTTAACTCCCACTCTCTCCACTAAATGGATCCATTATCCTCCAACTCAAGTACATGCTGCATAACATTCTGCATAACACAGACTAAATCTCCTACCTCTTCCTACATGTACACCTTGTATAGGTGATTATCGGTTGACTTGGTCTCTTGTCAAAATGATTGATTTTGCAAGATGTCTTATATAAAGGAACCACAATATCCCTTTATAGGGCGCAATTCTACTAATCATCAGATACATACCACATGCACTGCATATCATGGAGGTTGTTGTGTTGATCCCCATCTTTTGTGAACAAGACTGCAGTTTTTTCCGTCAAAGCCACCTATTAACCAAGAAAAAGGTCAGGAAAGAATCAGATAAAAAAAAAAAAAAAGAAAGCTGCATAAAAGAACATGCCTGTGTCTAATTGTAATTCAAATATAATGCTAATATGGATATAAACCTGATCAGCATGTAACATGCGCTTAATACATTCACTATTGATGTATCGATCAGCAAGATCCATGCACCTAGCTTCGTCTGCAAGTGCAGCAGCAGCAGCCAAATCACCAGCATGCTTCAGTATCCGACTCTGATATACAAAATCATGTAAACACCATTCAAAAGTTTCTGTCATTAATATGCATGCTTATATATTGTAACATTCTCATCAATGAAATCAGAGCATATTTGGATCTCCACGTGCAGGAATGACAGCTACCAACTCGTGGCCTCAACTCATTTTTATCCATTATCTCAAGCACACATGTTGGCCCTTTTGGGATTCATCATTTGACTGGCCTTCATATTTTTATTAACAGAATTTACTAAACTAGCACATCAATCATTCATAATATTATAGCACTATTGATATGTTTCATAAAAGATAGTTTAAATCATGTTTACCAAAATCTTAAGAGCCAATAAGATTGTGAGGTGTGGTGGTTTAGACCTTACATTGTATAAAAGAATTTCAGAATACTGGAAACATGACCAATCATATTCAGAAAGCATAAGCAGACCTTGACAGAATATAGATCAATGACAGTGGGTGTGTGCTTTATAGCTTCATCAATTTGAGAAAGAGCAATTTCATATTGGCCCCGTCTGTCGTAATGCTGCAACAGTACAAATTCTTTAAGTGTAAGAAAGAAAAAATGATACGCAACGCAAAGAAAACTGCATCTGAAAAATTATCCAAAATATAGCCACCAACCTGAGCCAATAAGAACAAAGTCCACATCAGAGTTGAAGGGGGCTCTTGGTCCACTCTGCATAGGACAATAACAGTGGTTAGTTAAACATCTCAATTCCAAAAAAGGACAAGGTAACAAAACCCAAAGAAAATACGTTAAATGATAAGACAAAGTTATTGGGCCCAACTCAGGAGATACAGTGAGATAAAATCCAAGCCAAAAAAATAATAACAGGAACCAGTCATACAACACATAAGACATGTATCATCATATTGACCGTGCTAAATTGTTGAGGAACTAACTAGGACTACGTCCCCAAAAAAACAAAAGAAAATAAGTGAGAAAATCAGAGAACATTAGTGCTGCAACAACAAAACCAGTAAAGCATTTTCCAATCTGCAAAATATTACATAAGCCAAATTTCAGTGAGGAAAAGATGATGGAAATAACCAGAGAGAAAGCTCCCAATACATAAAAACAACCAGTTCAAAAATATATATATATACACAAAGTCCAGACTCACAGCTGCACCATTTAAACATTTTATTCTTAATTTTTTCTTAATCCTTGTGATAGTAAAATAAGTTAATAACCATATCTTACCTTCCAGGGTATTGACCAGTTGTCCTAATTGAACGCTCCAACTCAAGAATAAGTTGCTCCAAAATATCTGCCTGTATAAATGTGAAAAAGAAAAAAAAGTTATAACCAATAGAAATAGTATTTTTGACAACCAAATTTCAGTCACAATCACAAGTAATCCAGACAATTTTTAGTTGAAATAGAAGTATAGAACTGACCTTCCCAGGATGATTGTACAGAGAAGAAAGATCAGAGTACAGTGACGGAACTCCCTAAAGCAAAATAACATTTTTAGTTTTGAAACTACTAAACTAGGAAAAATGTAATATGAAAAGTAGTTTACACCTTAGTTAGGCGAGACTGAATATAATTTTTTGCTGCTTCTCGAAACTTGTCACCTTGCATAAAATCAAGTGGTATTCTCTGGCACACAATAATTAAATATAGAACGAATTTCACTGAGGAGAAGAAAAGGCATTCTAATAACATATCCTTTTTAAATAACAAAAAAACCAGTGAATTACCAGCCTTCATATTTTCCATATTAATTTTTATATTAATGTAATATTGTCAAAGATCAACTAACAAAATGCACTCAGAAGAGATTTTGGCTGTCAAAACCAAGATTATAGAAAGGGCAAAAAAGACCTGTGGCACCAAGACAGCAAGACCATAGTATTGATTTTTTAAGATAGATAATTTGGTTATGTTTCACCTGCATATTTCCATATTCATAGCAAGAAAGAAGGAAATTCCAGCAACATAGAATAAGCATCTTTGTTTCAGCTTTTTTTTTTTAATGGAAAGAATCACTTTTTTCTTTAAGAGGGGTACTTTTGAGAAGTTCTCGGATTATCATTTAAGCTTTATACATTAAAAAAAAAAAAGTCATATTTTTTTATCATTTTGAGAAACTAAATTTAGTGACTTTCAAAAATAATCAAACTCAGTAGATAAGATAGAATATTGATGAAATTAGGAACATACATGGGTATATCATAAAATCAGAAAATCATTAAATAATAAATCAATTTTTATGATCATAACCAAATGCAAAATAATTCCCACTTTTCATAAAATCTCTGAACAATAATCACTTTTCATGAAATCTTTAAAACTATCAAAGTCACTTGTTAAGTTTAAACGGGCTCTAGAAGTGTTTTTTGCCAAAGGAAACTCAAATCAAGATTTATCAATGTATTTCCGTTTTGTAGCGAGAGAAAAGGAATTCTTGCCTCCTTGGAAAAAGAAAAAGGCGGGGGGAGATATACCATAAAAGTAATCTTAGTATGGCAAAGCAGGGAATTCCGAAAGAAGAAATTATTTGCTATGAGGCACAGAAATACAGAAAGAAGGTTATATATCTTGTGCAGATAATAAGGCAACATCTTAACCAAGTGATAAAAAAGATTTGAATTAAAGTATGCATAACTGCAAGCATAAATCATGTTACCTTCACAGCAGAAGACCACTTATACTGCTGCTCAAGTGATTTGTACAAAGCATCTAGCTGATCGATTTCATCTGGAGCATAATGCCCATCATTTGAATATAACCCAACACATTTTTGGAGTCCTTCATAGTATCTGAACAGGAAAATGAACCATTAAATAATTCAGCTTCCAACAGTGAGCAATCTTACAGAAAAACCAAACGCAAATTGACTACTTAGAAATAGAGGCAGCCGTATCAAAATAAAGATTTTAAGGCAGGTCAGAAATAAGTCAAACTATTTCTCTAGCAGGTTAAAAAAGGATTTGCTATTCAGTATCTCTCTTAAAACCTGGCCTACATAAATTTTATTTCTAGAAGTGGGTCTTTCTAGGACCACCCCAGCTTGTTTTTAGCCAAGCCTACTAAAAAGCATTCAAGCCATTCCCTCCAAACCTCATTTTACCTCTACATTAAAAGATGAGTAAAATAACAACAAAAAAAAAACCAACAATTATTATAGGTGAAGATGTGATAGCGTCCCAAATTGCTATCGTTTAATTTACTCAAGGAAAGGGAAATGTGCCAGAGAAGAGTAGAGCAACAATGGTCAAATTAGTCATTTTTAATTATTATTATTACTACTGCTATTATTATTATTATCTGTTTTCATTGTTATCATTTTCTTAAGTAGTTGAGACATATGCGGACAGTTCCACTATGAGCCCAATAAGGAGTCAGTTGCAAAAGTCATGGGTTTGTTAGTCGTTTTAATTTCGTATTTCTGTCAATCTCTATCTGTAATATGCTCTTATAAATTGGCCTAATGCCCTAGCAATAAAGTATGGAATATTTCAGAGTAAACTGGTCATAGGAGATTCTCTTGGGCTATTTTAGAGAGACTGTGAGATTCTTGCTTTCTCTTTATCACAGATTATTTTATTGTTTTCCTAGTTTAGATAATTTCCCCAAAAGGTACCTTATCAAGATGATGCTGCCAATTTTTCCCTACATTTCCTATTTTCAAGCACTTATAAGCAACATTTCACCAGATAAAATAACTGCAAACCCAATCAACCACAATCTATCCATTGTTTCCACCTTTCAGTGAAAATATGTATAGAAAAGAGCTTAAGGTCAAACCCTCAAAGTGAGCAAAGAAGCCATAAAGGAAAAGTAATTGCAAGACTAGGGAGGATAAATCAGATATTCCTAGATAGACTACGCGATTGATACATCCCAACCTAAAAGTTTAGTAAATAGAGATCACCTATAATTGTCAGGATTCATGGACAAAAGTGCCTGATACAATTTTTCACCTTCTTTCAAGCGACCAAGCTTCACTATGAGTGAAACCTCTTGTTCTTTATATGTGAGTATATCAACCTAAACTTAATAAGAAGAAAACATAAAAGCTCATACTCAATAAGTTATATTAACACATCATCACGAAAAAAAACCAGACATACAATTTTTGATTCTTTTTTGTGCAACTCCTCAAGAGCTCTCTCAAGAAATCCACTTTCCTCTAACGAAGAGATCTGGAAGAAGATAAGTAACACATGAAATCACAATCTAGTTACCAAAAAAGTCACAATCCAAGGACAACAATAAAACTGTAATTATATCCCCAAGATTTCAAATATTTTGACATGAAGAAATATAAGTGACGGCAGAATGATTCATATTGGACCACATGTAATTTCTCTTGAGCCAGTCATTTGCATAAGCATTTAAGTGCAGAAATGAAGTAAAAAGAACATTTCCATTCATGCAATAAAAATCATAGGGGACACAGGCAGCCACCTTTAGAAACAGCATCGTATAAATGACCTACTAAAGGATTTGATCATATGCCAAGACATTGATGACGACGACGACAAGCCATATCCCACTTCAACAGAAAGATGATGGTAGATGTGAAATCCTCCTCCTAAGGAGTGGGGGCGGGGGCAAAACAACAACAAATGAATATGGATATAGACCTGATTTGGATGGAAAGATAATCATTTACAGTAGTTGTTGATAGTTGGGCTTCAGCAACAAGCTATATTAATGTAGATGGGTGTTCTTGTCATCCAAAAGGGCTTATCTAAGGTTCCCCAGAAATTCACAGGTATAAGTCTGTTTCAAGCAGGAAAATTCAGATTCGAAAGAAACTTTAGGATGTCTGACAATGGAATTTAATTTTAAGCAAAATTCTATACATAATGTCAAAGAATGTTCACAATTGTACAATTATGGTAAAAGCCAATCCATATAAAAGTTACATTAAATCCCAAAATTTGGGATGGGTATTATTCCGAAATCAAGAAACAGCTATAGACAAGCCATCAGACAAGAAACCTTATATAAAATCATTTCCCTATGCTCTCACCGTTCGTTCTCAGGAGGATAATCATCTTCTAAGGTACCTTCATATGCTTCCAGAATTTCAACTGCTTTGGACGCACTGTCAATTGCAGAACATTAAAGAAATTATTACAATGATAATTATTAGCAGGAAATCCAGGGTAATGACATGTCTGAGGCTTGGGCTGGTCAAGTGCAATAAGTAAAGAAATATGAAAATGAGAGATCTCTCAAATCACATCACATAAATCTACCAATTTACGCTGGCAAAGGATCTTTCAGGCATATTCACAATTGAATTGATTTATAAAAGCAAGTCCACCAACCAATCCCTCAAAATAAGAAATGAACCGAAGGGGAAAATATTACATAGCATTTTATCTGTCACAATTTTTCTTATTTACCTTTCAACAAAACAATTCTGGCAAAGTAAAAATGCAAGATTGGGTGGGGGTGATGACCAAGGTTCAAACTTTACTAATATAACCAAAAAATAAAAATGCAACACCTATAGCAAGGTGTAAAGCTTCAAACTAAAAAAAGAAACATAATAGATATCAACAAAGTAGAATAACAACAAAAAAGAAGATTATCTTAGCTACCTTACAGCAGGCAACTAATCATGAGAGAAAAAGAGCCATGAATAAACAAACTACCAGGTACAAACAACTAAATCCATTATACAAATCATACTTAGAATTCAAATGATGGGCAACTGCAAAGCCAATCCAGTTCATGCGATGATTAGGTTTAAGAGTCAGGAGTTTTTGTCTTGTCTCAACAAAGCCTGTTAAATCTCGCATCTGAGCCTGTGAGATATAACAAAAATTGTCATGAGTACAAATTTTTCACACACACTCACTCTCACACACACAAAATGAAACAAGATACATAGTCCATAGCCTAAAAGAAAATCTACTCTCTCCCTCGAACATTGGGATATCTAAGTCATAGAAATTTGCTACAATAATCTTGGCAAACATGGGTTCCTCCTAATAAAAGTATTGGGATATCTAAGTCATCTTTTCACCTAAGAGCAATAACTTCCTTCTTTTTTGAAGCAGCTATCAACAGAGGATTGGCATTAAAAATCATCACATAGCATGCTGTATTAGATGTGTCTCTAATCCCCATCAGATTTTCTAATTTCAAGAACAAAAACATTCATTGGAGATTTGAACCTAGGGAAACATTCGCCAGGTTCTTATATTAGGTTAAGACACATTATTTTATTTTGAATTTGAAAAAATATTGGAGATTTTTCTAATTTCAAGAACAAGCACATTCATTAGAGATTTGAACCTAGGGAAACATTAGCCAGGTTCTTAGATTAGGTTAAGATACATTACTTTATTTTGAATTTGAAAAAAATATTGGAAATTTTTCTAATTTCAAGAACAAGCACATTAATTGCAGATTTGAACCTAGGGAAACATTCGCCAGGTTCTTATATTAGGTTGAGACACGTTACTTTAATTTGAATTTGAAAAAATACTGCAGGAGAAGTTTGCTTTGAATACTGAAGGAAATATAATAGGAGTTTGTTATGAAGTTCACATCGATACAAAAGAAACATGTTTACTTTCACACACAAGAGCATAAGAACTTCATCAGGAGATAATAAACAGAACCTAGTTTGGAAAGCACAATAACCAAAAGACCAGTTATCTTCAAAGTAAGGACAATTTCCACAATATTCTATCATCCTTCTATCAAAGGAGTACATAATGTTACTCCACCGTATTTTGAAAAATAAAAAATATCCATGTCAAACACCGAGTATATGAAATATATAACTCATTGTGTTCAGAAGATGCCAATATAATGAAGAAGTCTCCAAGTTCATTGAATTGTGGAAACATGCATGCACGAATGCCCGAGTGTGTGTGAGAGCGAGAGAGGGAGGGAGAGGGAGACTATTAGATGAATGTGTTCATCCGTTATAATGAAGCAAAGGGAGATGTATGGCATTTAAGTTGTGTACCTGTAAAAGTGATAGGTCACGTAAGATTTCAATATTGTCAGGATCTATTTTCAAAGCATTTCGGTAGCACTTGATGGCCTCCCTATATTCTCTGTTTGACCGATAAAGAAGACCAAAAACATGCCAGCAAACATGACTTTTGAGGTCATTCTGAACCAGAAGAAGACATTAAGCCAAGGTCAACTACCAAACACTAAACAAAAAATTAATTGAGGATAAATATCAAAGACAACACGCAAACCTTTAGCCCTTGACGAACAAGTTCATATGCTTCAGACTTACGATCCATGCAATTCAATGTCAAACCCTTCAATGATAAAGTTTCTATCAACAAGAAGAGGGAATAGACACATATATAAGAAAAATAAATATCGAATCATAAAAAAGTTTAGTGCATGAAAATTACACGAGAGAAGGCAAAATTTAAAAGGGGTGATAGTATGGTGTTTGCAGTGACCCATTGGGATAACTAAAATGCAAATTTTAATATCTCCCTGTACAGAAGAAAATGCACGAGCTACCAAAAAAAAAAAAAGAATACCTCCATGGTCCGGAAATTTTTTCAAAATAGCATCAGCTGCTTTGAGTCCCTTTTTGTATTGTTTTGTTTCATATGATTTCTGCAGCCAGGTGAACAAGTGGTTTAAAAAAACAAAAATCAAAACTAAGATATATATGCACGTACAGAGAGAGAGAGAGAGAGAGAGAGAGAGAGAGAGAGAGAGAGAGCGCTTCATTATCAGTTACCAGTGAAATGAGGTGTTTTCACTCACTTGGCTAAAGATTACGAGTGAACATGGTAAGCAAATTGTACTTACATTAGCTAAACAATCATGCATGAATTTTCCCACGTGGACAAAACCAAATCTTAAAACAATCCTACTCGAAGGAATTTGCCAGATATCATTTATACAAAAGCATAGCCATTTGGCTCCAGAAACTGGATCCTTTCTAAAGACAGGTAGTGAGGGAGGAGCAATAGCTGTTAGATAAACTAGATGATCTAATCATACTTTATCACCAAATAAGCAATTAGATCTAATGCGGAATTAAAGAAATTAAAAGACAGAAATACCTCCCGCCATTAATTCACCATGAAAGCAGAAGACCACAATCCTTCTAAGTCCTCACTCTCACTCTCTCTGTAGATGGTGTTGAGTTATTCGTCGTGTGAGCAGACTTAGGGGACCGGGTAAATAAAATAGAAAGAGCACGACTAATTCCCACGTCTTCCCATCAAAACGTGTGTAACATTACGTGCTAAATTCAAGGGCGGTTAAGATAGAGGTGGATCTGAACGTGGACCACTTCTTAATTTTATAATTAATAAATCCTAATATTAATTCAAATTAATTATAAATAATAATTATAAAATTTCAACATTCTCCCACTTGGTCCACACATTTCACCATATACCATAAGGAAAAACAAAATGCATGGATCATAGCGATAGGTCCTCTTAAAACAAGTATTATCTTTCATGTATCACAGTGCATCATGTCTCCCAAGCCCATGTTTCTTAATGAATAAACCCCATATTTATTCTCGGTCCAAACTTAATGATATTTCTCAAATTAAATAAACATATGAATATGTGCACAAGATTGAAATGAGAAAATATCCAAATAGGGTTTCATAAAACAACATCATTCTTACAACGAAAATTTCATAAAGGGACCAAGTCCCATTCTTTCTGCATGATCCTTTGATTTCAATGTAGGCATGCCTTTAGTTAAAGGATCAATAATCATCAATTCAGTGCTCATGTGTTCAATAACCACTGTTTTATTTTTAACACACACTCTTATGGCTAAACACTTAATGTCGATGTGCTAGATTCGACTACAACCTTTTGTTGTTCTTGGCCAAAAGAGTAGCAACTGAATTGTCATAATATAACATTAGTGGCCTAGAAATCGGATCCATGATTCTAAGCCCAAGAATGAAACCCCTCATCCATACACCATGTGAGGTAGCCTCAAAACAAGATATGAACTTAGCTTACATAGTGGAAGTAGTAATTAAAGACTACTTTTTACTATTCCATGATACAACTCCATCGGCTAGCATGAGAATATATCCTAAAGTGGATTTTTCTTAAGTCAATGCAGCCAGCATAATCCGGAACGTAGTAATTAGTCACTTCCATATTGTAGTTCGTTCGTACTTAAGCATGTAATCTTTCGTTCCTTGAAGGTATCTTAACACCTTCTTCACAACTTTCCAGTGGTCTATACTTGGATTACTTTGATATCTCCCTAATACTCCAACAGCAAATGCAATGTCGGGTCTAGTGCAAACCTGAGCATACATTAGGCTTTCTACAGCTGAAGCATAAGGGATGTGTCTTATTCGTTCCCACTCAAAATAATTCTTTGGGCACTAGTCCAAATTGAACCTGTCACCTTTCACAACGCGAGCTACACTAGGTGAACAATATATCATCCAAAATCTTTCTAAAACTTTATTGATATAGGTTTCTTGAGACAAACTTAGTATACTTCGATATCTGTCTCTATGTATCTTAATGCCAATGACATAAGACACATTTCCCATATCCTTCATATCAAAGTTTTTAGAGAGAAATTGTTTCACCTCATATAGTAAGTCATTATCATTAGATGTAAGCAGAATATCATCCACATACAAAATAAGGAAACAAATCTTGCTCCCACTAACCTTCTGGTATATACATTCATCCACAATGTTCTCTACAAAACCAAATGAAGAGATAACATTATGAAATTTTAAATACCATTGGCGGGAAGCTTGTTTCAATCCATATATGGATTTCTTGAGCTTGCACACCAAATGCTCACCATCACTAGAGGACAATCCTTCTGGTTGTTTCATATAAACCTCTTCCTCTAGTTCTCCATTGAGAAAGGTCGTTTTCACATCCATTTGTTGCAACTCTAAGTCAAAATGTGCAACTAAAGCTAGAATGATACGAAGGGAATCTTTCTTTGATAGAGGAGAAAAAGTCTCCTTGTAGTCGATTCCTTTTCTTTGAGTGAATCCTTTAGCAATGAGTCTTGCTTTATGTCTGTCAAGGTTGCTCAATGAGTCTCTCTTTCTTTTGAAAACCCATTTACATTCAATAGCTTTTGCACCATCAAGCAACTCAACAAGATCCCAGACTCTGTTAAATGTCATAGAATTCATCTCATCCTTCATAGCTTCATACCATGAACTTGATTCTCTATAGTTCATGGCTTGTGAAAACCTTTCAGGATCATTTTCAACTCCTACATTACAGTCAAATTCTTGCAAATAATATATTCACTAGGTATCGCTGATCTTTTTGTTCTAGTAGATCTCCTTAATGTTGTTTCATTATCTTCTTGAGGAACTTGTTGTTCAACTGGTTGTTCAACAACTTCCAATTGTTTCTCATCAACAACTTGATCTACTGGATCAATATCAGTAGGTTGTGGATCTTGATTGACTAGTTGTACAACATTCGGTTGAACTGAAGGAGTATTGTTAACAACCAATCTGAAACTTGAAGTGGAAGTGGAAGGTTAATTATCTGAATGATCCTTTTAAAAAAACATGGTCTCTGAATTGATCACTCCCACTGATTAAGTCATATTCAAGAAATTTGGCATTTCTTGATTCCACACTCTCTCCCATTTTCATTATCAGCCTTACCTCCTTCTGAACACACATGATCAAAGAATCATTAATTGACCATTTATCTTTATGTGTGTTAGACGATATCTTGAAGGTTCCATATGACTATGGAAGAATGTTCCGACTATAGTGTATAAGGAAAGAATCAAATATGTCAACCCCAAGTGTCTTTAGTTGAGCTGCTATGTCCCTCATCTGCATGATGTGCTCATGCACATGTTTTAACACAGTGAGTCTTAGGGATGAAAACTTCATTATTAGGGTGCTGGCAAGTGCCTTATCTGAAGTCTAAAATTGATCATCAATCACCTTCAGAAGTGGCCTAATCTTGTCTTGTTGTTCGACAGAACCACGAATACCAGCAGAGATTGAGATCTATACGAACATAATTGAGAGGCGATTAGATCACTCTCACCTTTCATAAGGATCAACCTCATCTAGAGTACTGGTCTCCCTAATGGAAAATGGCTCGTCTTTCCTAATAGCATAGTCAATACCCATCCACCCTAATTGGAGAAGAACTCTCTCTCCCTCCATAACTTATAGTTATCACCCCTTAGTTCGAGAACTTCACATTTCATATCAGAGAAATTTATAGGTCGTTTATTTGCATAATAATGAACATACATACTTAAAAACATTAAAATTTGAGACTAATAAATGTCATGTTTTACCAATATAAATCATGCAAAATATGTAAATCTACTGACATACAACTTGCCTGTGGGCTAAAGTTCTAATTCAATTAGATTCACAACTCTATGATAAAACTATCAAATTATTTCTTTATTCTTAATTCATGTGGGCAAGTTTAAGAATATAATTTGATATTCTATCCCAATTAATCGTATCATCATAAATTCGTATCACTAAAGTCTACCTGTGGGCAAAGACATCAGCATAGCATGAATTTATGTCGAATTGATGAAACTAGAATATAGTTATATCCCCTAATACCTGTGGGCTACTTAGAAAATATAATGTCATTCTATTTCACCCTAATTAAAACTATAGTTATAATCATCTGCATGTGGGCAAAGATTAATTATAATAACATATTTAATTACAATAAATGTCTTTAAATCTTTATGTGATGTATTTTGTTCATTAAAACAAAATAAGGTGTATGTGCATAATGAGGATGTTTTGGCTATTCCTCAATTCTACATACTCATCACAAAAACATCACACCATTGTGTATACTGATTGTACACACGATTATAATTTTGATATGGTATAACCTTATGTGATCAAATATGCATACAACATGTGCATACAGATGCTGTGGCTATTCCTTAAACAAACATGTATGCTAGTCATTAATATCAAATGTGTACAATGTAGACACCATACACATACACACAATGTCAAATAGGAATCTTAATTTAATTAATTTAATCAACTAAATTCACTAATGTGAATAAATAATATTTACTCACCATTTATTGATATTCTAAAATCCATATATGATTATCTATGCATGTTATAAGAGGGGAATTAATATTGGCATAATTCAGCTGAAACTTGGCTTTAAAATTTTGATCCAAATGTTTCAATTCTACAACTAATGTTATAATGTGATCATAAACTAAATATATAATTTTAATTAATTAAAGATGCTATGGCTACTCTCTAATTAATTAAAACATATAAATCACTCAACATTAATAATTAATATTGCAATAACCATAAGCAATATTAAAATTAAATTAAATATTCATGTGTCATATTATTCAACTTAATATTGCATGTATTATGAATTAACAATTAATACATACAATTAATTAGAATAATTACATGAATCAAAATAAATTAAATTTCAGATTTATATTTAAATCCTAAAATAACGATATGGATATAAATTAAATCCAACCAAAACATCCAAGTGTCAGCTCGTCTTAATGGTCTGAGCCTTCAAATTAAGCTCTGGACTGCTTATGTGAGGGCCTGTGTTCGAATTCAGTCATAGCACTTTTCAAATATTTTGGCATATAAGGAAGAAGTCCTTTAAATTTAATAAAAATTCAATCACAGCCATACATGAGTACGTGGCTCAGCTGGCGAGACGCCAGCCTATAGGTAAGGGTGTAAAAAGGCCAGGGGCCTGTCAGGGGCCTGTGGCCTGGCCTGTTAAAAGCCTGGTCAGGCCTGGCCTGTCAGGCTAAAAGGCCAGGCCAAGGCCTCTTATGAGGCCTGTTTTCCCTTAACAGGCCAGGCCCAGGCCTGATAAGAGGCCTTTTAGGCTTGTCAGGCCGGCCTGTTTATATTATTAATATTAATTTATGTAATTTTGGCCTGTTTTTAGCCTGTTTAAAGTAGGCCTGTTTTCGGCCTGTGGCCTGTTATTTATATTATTAATATTAATTTATGTAATTTTGGCCTGTTGTTAGCCTGTTTAAAGTAGGCCTGTTTTCGGCCTGTGGCCTGTTAGCTTAATTAAATAAAAAAAAAATTAAAAAAATTTTTTTTTAAAATTTTTTTTTTTTTTAAAAAAAAACACAGGCCTTAACAGGCCACAGGCCAGACCAGGCCTATATACAGGCCAGGTCCAGGCCGAAAAGTAGGCCTGTAACAGGCCACAGGCCAGGCTCAGGCCAGTATATTACAGAACAGGCCTGGCCTGTTAAGGGCAAGGCCTGGCCTGGCCTGTTTACACCCCTACCTATAGGTGCCCACGCACCTTAGCGTCACGGATTCGAATCCTCGCGGGTTCCTTTCAGCCTTTTTGAGCCTTTAATTTTTTTTTTTGGTAGTTTCTAAAAAGCAAAAATTGACTGGGCCAACGCATCTAGCCCAAAACTACGCCCACCTAGGATCCGGCCCAAACCACGTCTGACCCATCAGCTAATAAGTGAAACGGTGTGTTTCAGAAGGCCTAAACGACGCCGTTTTGGATCGTCTCCCTCACCTATCTCAGAAACCTTACCCGACCCGCTTCTCCTGCTTAACCCGGAACACAGCCGCGACCTAGGACCAGCTGCCGCAACCTTCCGGCTATCGGAGAGCTTCCAAGACGGCATTTCCAACGGCGATGACCACCAGAACACGATCCCAAGTATAATTTGATCGATTTAATCATGAAATCAGTCCATATTTTAACCAAATCTCATCAAATCCAAAATGAGACAAATTTAAACCCAAACGGAAGAATCGACTTTTCCAAAAATCTTTCCAGTTTCCGATGGTGAACTTAATGGTAAATGATCAAGAAAACACAATATACTCCATATGATCATTAAATCAACAGACTTAAACCAAAACAAAATTTATCAATCAAAACCAAGGATGAAATAGAAAATTGAAAACAAATGAACTCAAATGAACATAAGTAACGGCAGCAATAACGAAAACAATCTCCCAGAACCAACAAAAATTCTAATAGAAAAATGAATCAAGGAGAAGCGAAAACCTGATCGAACGTGAAAACCAAATAGCTAGGTCTAAGGGTTTTCGGGTATATTGATATATCCATATATATATCATTAAACATAGGGTCTCCACACAGATTTGAAAATAAGACTCTAATTCCAGATCAAAGTATTTGAAGCAAAAGGAATCGAAATGAAATTTCAAAATCAAAGAAACAAAAGATTTTTCATGTCAAAGGAAAAATCATACATTGATTCTAAAGAACATAGTGCAAAAACAAAATTTCGAATATCAACTCATATAATATAATATAAGAGTGACATTAATCCAATAAAGTCAAGGCAGAGGCATATTAAATGCTCTGATACCAAATGTTAGATAAACTAGATGATCTAATCATATTTTATCACCAAATAAGCAATTAGATCTAATGTGGAATTAAAGAAATTAAAAGACAGAAATACCTCCCGCTATTGATTCACCATGAAAACAGAAGACCACAATCCTTCTAAATCCTCACTCTTACTCTCTCTGTAGATGGTGTTGAGTTATTCGTCGTGTGAGCAGACTTAGGGGACCGGGTAAATAAAATAGAAAGAGCACGACTAATTCCCACGTCTTCCCATCAAAACGTGTGTAACATTACGTGCTAAATTCAAGGGCGGTTAAGATAGAGGTGGATCTAAACGTGGACTACTTCTTAATTTTATAATTAATAAATCTCAATATTAATTTAAATTAATATAAAATATTAATTCAAATTAATTATAAATAATAATTATAAAATTCCAACAATAGCGACTCCTGACATTTGCAGAGCAGGTAATTTGTTTAAGTACTCAGTATTTTATTGTATTCCTGTAAACAGGTAGACACGGCATTTGCCATGGTGAATACCAACTATATACACAAACTCTATGCCATAATTTTCAATATTATGAAGCTCGATAATTCAGTGAGAACATCCCCATTCCCCTCTGTTTTCACTTTCATCCCGATTCCTCAAGCAACCAGACAAACCAAAAGAAACCATCCACCACAAAGGACAGAATCTTAGGGTTTCCAGATGGGGAAAACAATCCAGTAAGTTGAAGGAAGTGATTAAAGTGTGACCGAACGGGAAGCAATCAAAACAGAATTAGAAGATGAGAGAATAAATGCAATCGAAGCTTACAACAATGAGCTTGAAGAGGTTGGCCTCCTTGGGGGGCAGAGAAGCACCCATTGTTGGAAGAAGAGAAGGAGGAGAACAGAGTTGAGGGGTTCACAAGAATGAGAGGAAGCAAATGAAAGAGGTAATGGCGAAAGGAAGTGAGTGAGTAGGAACAGAAAATGGTGGCGTTTATTGGCTTCAAATGCAAAAGCAACCCTACTAGGCAAAACGAGAACGGTTTGCTGTTAAGATGCTAGTGCGTAAAATAACGAGCAACCACTTGACCTGGCTTGGTTTGTCTCATTGTCTGGTGCCCAAATAGCAATGCATTAAACAAAAAGACAAAAAAAAATAATTAATTAATCAAGCTCGATACTTTAATACTTATCAGTTACTTGCGGAAAAAAAATTATAAATTAGAAAAATGACATAAAATTATCTTTTGAATTAAAAAATTCTAAAATGTCTACTAAATTAGCAAAAAGTTATATAGGTATATAGGTGATAGAAATTTGGAATTTAAAAGCTTAGGTGTTGAGAACAACTTGACAACTTAAATTTAAATTTTTCAAGTTCTCATTGTATATGTTTAAGTTACTAATTACTAATAACTTTAAGTTATTATTGTCTATCATATCATCAAGTTGTCAACGTCTAAATATAAAAATGATACTTATTAATTATTATAAAGCATGAAAGAAAGATTTTTTTTTTTTGTGACGCCCTAATAAAAAAGGGGAGTGAGTAAGAAACAAATAACTAACTTACCTCAATAAATAAAATTGGTTAAATGTGGTTGAAGTTATTAATTTTGTCCCAAGTAAAAATTATTTCCTTTGTCTTAATTTATTTGTACTTTAAAAACACAAAAATTGGCATAAAATATTGATGGTGTAATTGTTCTCTCATTTTTTCATGACTTTTCGCTTTCCACATCATCAGGTGGATGCTTTCCACATCATCAGGTGGATATGTCATGATAGTTAAAATTTCTATTTTATATTATGATTTTATGTTTTTATAATTTTTTTTATTATAAAAATTTTATTAATTTTTTAAACGTTTTTATGTTTTTACGATTTTTTATGATATAATTTTACATTTTATAATTTTTTTATCTCTTTTTTAATATTACATAAAAACTTGATTTTAACTATTTGATTTTAACTATTTTAGACGTGCCTGAGTCGTTATTGGGGCAAGACTAACAGTAAGTGGGCTCCGCCAATCCTGCCCCATCACTTACTGTTATTTTAGACGTGCCTGTCGATTTTAAGTATTTTCACTTGTTTTCCTTCTTTCACTTGTGAAAACGACAAGTCGTGATTTGCGCGGGAAGGAGCAAGAGCCCCCGCCCAGTTTTCTCTATTTTATTTAAAATCCGAACGCATGAAGCAGAAACAACTCTCAGTTCCCTCTCTTTAGGGTTCTAACAATCTGTTCTGCTGTTCGGTTCTCTTTCAAACACAGCTCTGGCCTCTGGTGGATTCTTCTCTTTTTTGCCTTGCACTTTTTGGTATACTCCTTTACACTGAGTTGATGTTTTAATTACTGAGTGATCTCGGAACTTTGTAGTTACAGTTTATTGTTTAGATTGGGTCTTTTAGGCGCTAATAAACTTTCTGCACTATTGTGTTGAGTATTTTCAAGCTAAGAGTTGAGTTTTGATTTCCGATGAAACCTTAACTCAGCCGATGAACCGAAGGAAAAGAAAATGCATCTTTTTTTTTTTTCTAATTTTCTTGCGGGGATAAGGGTAGCAGCATTCGAATGTTTGAGTTAATTCTAACTAATACTTTTGCTTGAATGATCTGAACCTTTGTAATGTGTTCTCTCCGCTGGTGAATTAGATGAAAGTATCAAAATAATGTCTTCTTGCTTCTTCCAGTCATAGGAAAATATGTATCTAACCCTGAAATCATTTTATTTAGGTGGTTGTTTTTATACCAGTTATTTTGGTTGTGCTTTGCATCAGTGAGAGTAAGAGGATGCTTGCTTGATATAGGGCCAGTTTATTTAAAATTAAAAATACATGATTTTAGTTAAGTTTAACACTTAAATGTTGGGAGAACATTAAGCTAATCATGACGATTTTATTGAAAAAAAATATATAAGCTATTCCAAATAGTTTATCAAGATAAGTTTTTTCCCATACATTCCTCATGACTTTATGTTTTCCCCACAACTCCTTCATTCTCCCAACCACTTTCTTCTATTTAAGCAAAATCACTTTTTGAGATATTGATCTCTTTTTTACCCTAATTTTAAACAAACTGGCCTTGTAACTATTACTGACCCTAAATTAAAGCAAGAAATGCCAATGTTAGCCTTCAAAGCAGTCAATTGAAAACTTATTAATACTTTTTATCTTTTTCTGGTGAAAGCAATGCTGTTTTATCTAATCCATGACCTGTTTTCTTGGTCATGGTGAATGCCTAGATAGATTGAACTTGGAAACTAATTATCAATCATAGGACTTGTAGGCTTTTATTGTAGCATTATGATAATAATCACTTTTCATGCCTCTTGCTTTTGCAGCTGTTGCAAAATCCTAATAAACTTATGGAGCAGGAAAACTCCAGAATCAATGTTAGCCCAGGGCCATTCAACTCAGGATATTTGAGAGATCCAGCATTTATTGAGAGGAAAGCTGTCGTTTTCGAGAAGGCTAAAGATTATCCCCGAAAAAGAAGACCTGCTCTAGGCCATAAACGCACACATTTCTCATTTAATCCAAATAAAATGTAAGCCTTACTACTATCCTTCTCTCCACGCCCTTAAAGAAAGTGTCTTTACTGTTTCTTGCAAAAGAGTTTGTTTCTCTGCAGATTGACTGTAAATTGTCTGCATTTGTCATGTATCCTTCTGACAGTTATCCTAGTGAGATTTTGAAACCAAATCTGGACATTGATTATTTGAAAGATCCAGAGGAATTTTTCTTGGCCTATGAACGGTTGGAAAGTAAGTCATACTCTAATTCTCTTGATGAATGCCCAGTTGTTTGAATGTCTAAGGCTTCTTTTTGGAATTTATAATTGATCCATAGATGCCAAAAGAGAAATACAGAAGCAGATGGGTGGTGTATCATTTGAACTAAACCAAAACAATAAATCGCCTCGTGTGCGGCAACGTCGACCAGGACTCCTGAGAAATAATAAGTGGTATGATTAGAATACTTAATCTCCGTTTTCTTGTACCTTGTATAACTTACTTCATTACATGTTTTAACAAGGTTTTAATATTATGCGGATCAGGAGGTTAGTCAGGTATAAGCATCGGTATTTAGTAGGAACTTCCGACCATAATTATCACTCGCCTTCCTTTCAAGAGATATATAAACCAGGTAGTCAAAGTTTTGCTGGTGAGGGAACAGACAAAAATGGGCCTTGTCTTGCATCACTGGAGAGTGAACTAACTGGTATGTGACTTATACTCTGAGGAATAAAATGTGCAATCCTTAAGTGCATAATATTCTGTCACTCATTTTGGCCCTATCCTGTGATAACTTTTTGTTGCAGATTCTTCTGTTGCTGAAGAAAAGATAGATGGTATATTGAATGAATTGCAACATAGCAATTGTGACACTTTAGAGGGAGATGTAGCCTTCCTGCATTTGCAAGAGAGCTTACAGAGCAGACCCATTATCTTTCAAAAATCATCCATTCCAGACTTAGCAGAAAACCGAGTGGCTGATTTGAAATCTTTCGGATGTGACTTGTCAAGGCCAGGGAAGGTTTTATCTGACGCACATAATTTGTCAAAAGAGATGCGAAATAAAACACCATTGAAGCAAAGATGGGATGCAGTAAGCACTTTGCGACAATTACCTTCAGCTTCTCCCACCCCACCAAAGAGCCCATTCGCTCTCCTATCATCGTTATTGAAGCATTATTCATTTTCAAGTACTTCAGTTGATCCATTTCCTTTAATTGATGATGATAATTTGCCCACAAGAAACACTTGTGCGGTGAATCCGGAAATCAATCTTATCAATTCTGGAGAGCCAGCGTCATTAATTAAAGATTTGGTCAGTAAGACTAACTCAGTTGGGGCCACTAGAAAATGTGCCAGTACATCTGGAAAATCCAAGGAAGATAACTCAAAGAAACTTGGTTTTTATACTAACAGTGACTCAAAAGAACCTCTTGTTGACATTGATGGGGATATTGGACGCAATGAAGTGGGTGATGGATTTATGGATGTAACAGTATGCGGGTCACATTCTGAGGTAAATTTTGCCAGTGATTTTAATGACTGAGCTTTTCTTTGGATCTTAGTTTTATTATCTTGTGAAATTGTGAATATTGTATTATGGCAAGGTACATGAAGAAAATATGCAGGAGGCCGACCATTCTGGGTATAGAGATGACCTGGATCTTGACTCGGTGAACCCACTGGGTATGGATATAATCATCAATTTCTAAGATACAAACTTGATGCATACAACTTAGCTGAATACCTATGGTGAAACTAATTGGTACATCACATTAATGGCTAAATTGACTATTCTGATTGTTGATAATATAACATTAACCAGAATTTCATGAATTTGCTACTTGCTATAACCCGTAAGAATATTTAAACCTTCAGTTAAATTTTTGGTTGATCTAACTGTTGGAAAGAATCTAGTTTTAAGATTTAGTGCTTATCTTCCCTTTTTTGCATAAACTCTGTTGTGGTTTATATTAGCAGATCAATCAACTCCTGTTGGGCTTCAATCGAATGCCATGGATGAAAGCACAATATCATCCAATGATGGTGAAGCAGAACAGTGTTTGCAGGTTGTTAGCTTTGTAGAGATTTTCTTTTTGCCCAATCTTTTCATATGCATCTTGGTTTTAATGATTTTAGCTCTTGATTGCGTAAGAGGTTTAATTAAGTCAAGCATTTCACCAGGTTTTGTCATGTTCCTAATCAAGCTCCTGGTAGGAACTAACATACTATAATTTGCATGAAATTGGTTACCCCAGTACAGTTAGTTTCCATGAAATTAAAATAGATTTTTCTGATTGAACTTTTGTTTTCAATATTCTGTCTGTAGATTAGCTTCTAGAATTTCTGAACTTTGAACATCTCAGGAAACCATGCTTTTTTTGTCAAAAGAAAAAAGAAAAGGAAACTATGCTTTGGTTAAATGATTTGGAACATTATCTGTGTGCATGAATAAAATGTCCTTGTCCAAGCATGATTTATCACTTTATTGCCAGATCACTAAGCAATAGCCATTTGCAAAAATTGTTCAGTATCCCTGTCTTTGCTGCTTTCTGTGTAAAAATTTTATGCCAGAAGGAAGAAAAAAACATAAAAGTCAACAAGGAAACCATTTGTTTTATAGTTAGCAGCATCTATAATTATTTATCCCTCTGAAGGTACCAGAGAAAACCAAAGCTTCCAAGGCATCTGTTAAACAAAGGAAGGACAAAACATATTCCCGGAGAGAACAAAAGAATAAGAGACATTCTAGGAGGCAGAGCCTTGCAGGTTTGAACTGTCACATTGATCTCACTCGTTCATTTTCAAAAACTGTTTTTGTCACTGCTTAGTACATTGAAACAATTCAGTTTTTTATGTTCAGCTGCTGGTACTTCTTGGAAGTCTGGGGTAAGACGAAGCACTAGAATCAAGACCAGGCCTCTGGAGTACTGGAAAGGAGAAAGACTTGTTAATTGTCGCATACACGAGAGTGAGTGTAATTGTAAGCCTTGCTATGGACATGCACATGGTGAATCTAGAAATTGTGTTCTCACCCATGGTGAGATTACTGCATAGACTAAATCATTTGCTAAATCATGACTAGTATGCATCCGTTATTGCCTTTTTGTTTGACGTTAGCCTTTTAAATATTGATGGCAGTTTGAATTTTTTACTTTTTGGAGGTTACTAAATAGAAACAATAAACTGTATAACTAAATAAAAGATCTTGCATCTGAGTATTGGTCCAAGCTGAAAGATGATTTATTTTGATCTGTGCGGTGTCATTGCAGTGAAATCAAACAAATCCTTGCCAGGCTACCTCTAAAGTTGTTGTACTGAAAACCATTTTACAAGTCCTATATTTTCCTTCAATTTAATTTTCCTCGGTTATCACTATTAATTTTGGGGCTAAGGGTGCTAATAGAGGAAAATTAAAATATTTAATTAAGAGAAAAAAACATTGAATTGAAATTTGAGGGAAGGTATAGGTAGCAGCAAAATGCTTTTCACGGTAGTTGTATCATTTTCTGGGTTGCCAACAATGATGGAATTGTGATATAATAAATTTGATCAATGCAGGTTTAGCAACTGTCATTGGGGTGAAGTATATGTCTCCAGGAAGCACTGATGGTAAACCGACTATGAAGTTAGAATCTTATGTTTCAGATGAACACAGAGCTGTTGGCAATGGCTTCTAAATACTGAAGCGTAAGTTTTATGTTTTGGCAAGTAATAGCACAAGTTAATTATGCCTGTTTATCCTCTTGTATATTCTAATTAGCATGTCTTTCTTTTATTGGTAAAAATAGATAGAATCAATAGAATCACTTGTAGTCCTCTTTTAGTAGAAAACCTCTCATCTAAAATTTGGTGAAAAGTCTTAATTTTATAAGATATAAACATAAATAGTGAGATTTCTTTCAGATTTTTCATAAAGTGCTAGGCTTACATACTAATTGGGGCAATTTTGGTTGGCCAAGATTTTCAGTTTTTAGTATCATGTGTTGTGGGATTTAATGCCGTTAATTTAAGGATAAGTTCTGAAATGCATCGTTTCATTAGGCACCAGACGGAAGCTCATGTAAGCTTTTGCTGTAAATGAAACAAGCAAAGAATTTGCTGAGTTTATTTGGTGTTAAGAAATAATACTTGGGATTAATCACAGACCCAAGTCTTGGTGTTGATTCAGCTTAAACTTGTGGATGCAAATGACTAAATGGGATATTTCTAATTATATGAGTTAAATAACTAATTTGTGAATATTTAAGAAATTAGTCATTTGTAAAATGTGTTTATTTTCTATAAAATATTCCATTTAATCATTTGTATTAGAAATTATTTTTGGATGGAAAATTCCTTGATTTGTGCAGTTAGGGATTATTTGAAGTAAATGTTATAAATTTAAGTGACAGTGAATTAAAATATTATATTTAAGACCACAACAAACTTCTTTAACTTGCTATTAAAATTAAGACCTTACGTAGTAAAATGTATGTAAAATATAAAATATCCATAACCAGTTTACTAAAATTGTGGAAGAATATCACATTCAAGTTAGACTTGATAATACTTTAATATAAACTGATAATGAGGTATCAGATAATTATATTTAAAAAATATATATGTAAGATGATGTTGCTTGCATTTTAACCGTATGCGCCAACCTCAGAACTCACAAGTTTAAAGAAGAGTCTGTTTGGATTTTTTTATTTTTAAATTAAAAGTTACTTTTAAGTTAAAACTAAGAAAAAGAGTTTTTTTTTAAAAAAAAAAAACTAAAAAATTGTTTAATAGTTATATAAATTATTTAACTTAAAAGTTCAAATTAAATTTAAGTTGTTTGACAAAATTTGTCATAAAAGGTATATTATAAAATAATCTTTAAATTATCAATATATTCACAAAATAAAATATTATGAATAGATTTACTAATAGTGGAGCGCAATTAAAAAATCATCAGTAGTCTTATAAATTGTCAACTAGTATTCGATTCATATGATTCATATGAAATATGGAGTTGTGAAACTTTAATATGAATTTTTAAAACATTGAAGCCATGGCATTTTTTTTTTTTTTGGGAAATTGAGAAAATATAAAAGTTCTTGAATTGAGGGATTGTTGGTTTGTTTGTTGCTCATATAAAAATAGAGTCAAGTTGTATAAAGGAATTATTTTGTTAAAATCTTATCTGAAGTTGACAAATTCTTATTAGAAATAAGAATCAATACATAACCATTGTAGTAAGTGGTGACTTAAGATTTGAAATTTGTAAAAATTTTATTTGAATTTATTAAAACCTTATGTAAAATTCAACAATTCTTATCAGAAGAGAATAAAAAAAAAATATAAAAAGATCTTATTTATTATCAATATTCAACACATTATTTATTTATTTTTTCTATTTTTGAACTTCTTTTTGTGTGGCATTTTTCCCAAAAATAAATAAAGAAAGAAGGAAATAAATTATGGGATAAGAGCTTTTGGTCAACAAGAGTTTAAAAAAAAAAAAAAGCTTCTCCTAAGAGTAGGAGTGGGAATAGGATAGACCCCTATCAGGGGCTCACGGTCTAGCCTATTTTAAGCCTAACCTAGCTTATTTAGTAAATAGACTAAGCTCAGGCTTAAGCCTATTGTTAGGCCTATTTAGGTAAACAGGTCAGACCTATTTTCATAAGGTCTACCCTTTAGGCCTACAGGCCTAGCCTATTTAGTTTTTTTTTTAAAATGTTTGATTATACATAATTATATATGATTTAATCTAAATTAATTTTGTAGATTATTTATAAAATTAATAACTTATTTTTAATCTTAAATTTTACATTTCTCCATTATCAATGAGCTTAACTTTTTCACTCATCAATTGGTCACGACTACTTTTTTTTTTATCACTCAAGGTAGCAATGCTAACTCACTACTCCTCCCTTAGTTTGTGTCATTTGATGTAACATAAAAATTGCAATAAGTTTATGCTAATGATGTGCAAATGAAAATGATCCAAATAGGAAGAGTTTGTCTCATTTTTTACAAGAAAAATAAGATGTAAAATCTAGTTTTACATGCTACTTATCGTGTTTGGTTGATTTTAAGAAATATATCTCCTTAGTCAATAAATGATTGATTTTTCTTATTCCTATTTGCTCAAACAATTATTGCCATTAGGTGTTCTTTTCTTTCACCTACTAATTCTGTTACTTCATATGATAATAAATCCTTAAATTTTTTAGACATAACGTAAGCATTTAAATAGGTTTGATGAATTATATATGAACTTAGATGCATATACTTTAAGACTATATAAAGACTTATATTTTAAGTAGGCCTTTAAATAGGCTTCATGCCTTGCGAGGCCTTTTGAAGGCTCAGGCCTAAACAAAAGCCTATAGACAGGCTCAAGCTCAGGCCCAGGCTTAAGATTTTTGTTGCAGGCCCAAGCCTACTTAGCTAAAACCTAGCCTAACCTATTTCCACCTCTACCTAGGAGCTTCTGACTTCTAGTTTATTTCTTCTTTGTAAAACAAAAATCTTTTTATTATAAGAGCTTTTGAAAAAACTTATTTGGCCCAGCTTATACTTATAAAGAGAAGATAAACTAAAAATAAGAGGATCCAAACAAGCACAAAATCTCAATTGTAGACTTGCCTTGTCCAAGAAAATTCTATATAGAAGTTTATGTCTCCAAATGGGAAGGAGATTCTGTGATCATCTATTTCTATTTTCTTACGAGCCATCTAAATCGTTAATTGGAAAGAAAAGAAAAGAAACTTTAAAGAATATTAACGTGATCTCCGTGAATGATCATATTTTGCTGTAAACAAATATTATTATAGACTTATTAGAAACCAAAGTTATTATCCTAACAATTAGTCTGGAACTATTTCTAGTCAAAATGAATTTGATCGTTGTGATTTAGCAGAAACTTCTCACTAATTCTATATCTTCTCAAAAAAAAAGACCTATTGTTTTAACTTTTGGATTGTATTTTACCTTTTTTTATTGATATCTTTAATAATAAAATTGAAATAAAATATAAATTTTATAGTAATCTATAATATTCATAGTCATAAATCATGCACTCCTGTTCCTCTCCTTGTGTAACTATTATGATCCAAAGCTATTAGTTTAATTGTCGAAAGTAACACTTCTCAATATCTTTTCAAAGATACCTTATAATCATATTATTTCCTTTTTTTTCTTTAAAAAACAAAAAAACGAAACTCTTGTACGGCTAACGGCATCGAGTTGCGCATGCATTTGACGAAAGATATGACAATTTTATATATATACAAACATATCTTAAATTGTGTTATAAAACTGAAGAAATTCTAGAGAGAAATCAGAGGAAATTCTAGAGAGGTGAAATGGATTCTTATTCAAATGTAACTCAAATGTTTACATAAAGTCTCTATTTATAGACCTTCAAGTGTTACTATACAAATAGTATTTTAGTATTTGTGGACCCCATGTCATCTTGTAATATTTGGAGACCGTGAGCCAAATGGACATCCACATAATAAATATATTCATATCACTCCCCCTTGGATGTCCATTTATGAATGTGCCTCGTTAAAAACTTTAACTAGGAAAAACCCAGTGGGATAAAAAACTAGTCAAAGAAAAGAGTACATCATCTATTGATACACTTTCTAATGTTGCTTCATTAAAAACCTTCCTAGGAAAACCCAGCGGGACAAAACCTAGATAAGGAAAAAAGAGTACAGTGTGTAATATCTCCTCTTGTTGATTACATCTTATTTGCTCCCCCTGATGATTACATTATCTTCAATGTCCTTCTGAGCATATCATTCTTTCTGTCATCAAAAATTTTGTTCGTTCTGGAACAATAGAAATATCCAGTTTGACTGTTCATTGTATACCTGTAAGATCTAAATCTTTAAAGTAAAATTATAATAAAATACATTTAAATCTTTTCATACATGTACATATAAAACTTTTAGTTAATGTTCATTCAGATAATGATACTATATGCACTTTGAATCCTTCATGTAATATATGAATTTATTTAATTGATTACTTTCGAGAATTTGATGCGCCTAGCATCTTGAGTCCTTCAAGGACTTGTGCTTCTGGCACCTACTAATAAATTGTGGCTCATGATCTTCATTGTCATTGATTACAGCATATGCGATCATATAAACATAGATATTGTCAACGTTGACTTCATTTTCGGTCCCATCGGATTTCATTCATAATTCATTGAGATCTCATAATTATCACACATTTCCGGTACCTGGGTCTCTTCTGGGACTACAATATTCTTTTATGGAGATAACATCTCTTCAGGAAATGGCTCTTCTAGAGCTTTCCTTAATTATCCTCAACTTAATCATCTATATTCTTAGCTCATTTTCTCTTTCGATGATTTTTATCTTTTGAATCGATGGACCTGCAACGCTTCAAGCTTGCTTTATAATAGTTTGTCCTTTAGGAACATGAGCTTTTGACACTGTTGGATCCATATGAAGATTTTAATCCAATCTTTATAATTCAATAAGCCATAACATAGGCTATAACAATATCTTACAGACGAATAATTTTTCTTTCATGAACTGCCAGATATACAAAATTATTGTTTCCACCATAAAATCATATATCTTATCATAATCATATTAAACTTTGTGAAAATCTTTATTTTCACATAATCATTCATATATCACAAATTTTGGACTTCTGGTCCACAACAATCATAATATAATTATATTTGCGTCATTTTCAATTTCACTTTATCCTCTTGGTCAACCATCGTTATGTCATCTTCTTATGACATATATAATATCCTCATTTAATCACGTGATATTATACTCAAAATTATTGTCAACAACTTTATCTATTTGGTTCTATTTTTCTAATTCGACATAACTGAACAATATTA
Source organism: Acacia confusa (assembly GCA_037074495.1). Taxonomy (NCBI): domain Eukaryota; kingdom Viridiplantae; phylum Streptophyta; class Magnoliopsida; order Fabales; family Fabaceae; genus Acacia; species Acacia confusa. The sequence continues at coordinate 8,141,035 of CM073508.1, read as the reverse complement.
TTCAGGTACTTGAACCTCTTTTGAGGTTTTTTTCAATTAGTTATGTCACCTCCTTAATATGATCATCTTTATAATATGCTCTATGATATAACTATTTGGAACCGAATAGTTTTTCATGCTTCAGGCATGTCACATTTGTATTTGGAGCATTTTCAGCTGGAATATAAGAATAAATCTCATTTCGGTCAGTAATTCTATCTGGAAGATATTTCATAAATGCATTAACCTGATGAACTTCTGGTTCATACTTCTTTATTTGAGGATATATACTTCATTGTTATAATGCATTTCATGTATTCTCTTTTCCAGCTATTCAATTTCCCCCCCTCATGTTGAGAAAACAATATCAAATTGTCAATACTCAACTTTCTTTCTATGTCCATCTATGTGCATCGTGGTGGATTAATAAACATTGCACATTAAAACCTTTAAGATGGAATTAATCTGGCTCCTGACCAAAAGCCAATTTTACAAGGAGAATTTTGTTAGTTTATATAATTGATGCAAATATATCAACATAGATATTTTGTTCTCATAATCCATTTATAGATACTTTAATACATGATTTATGGACCATTCAATCTGGAAATTGTGCGCATAATATATTTAAATATTGTTGTAAACTTCAGGTTGCAAACATCACTGCAAACTTCAGGTTGCAGGCAAATAATCTCACATGTAACCTTTTAATAGATGTATCTTTCAATTGTAAGGTTCACATGCTATCTCAATGGGCCCATATAAATGTGTTTGATATATTTCCAGAGATTCATTTCCAATCATGACCAATGATATATTCATAATCATTTCAATTTGAGAACAAGTAGCACATCATGAAGAATATTCTGGTTCTTCAATGGATGTCAATATAATTTGCATTATATATATGACTCGGATGATCAAACAAGTCATGTCAATAATTAGTAAACTTCTGGTTTACTATCTTATAATCTGACATCCATTTTGGGAGATCTTTTAAGCTTTGTGTGAGAAGTATATTACTTTTCAAAAATTAACTCACACTTGTATCTTAACTTACACTTGCTTTCTAACAAATCTCTCCCTTAAGTGTGAGTTACATATAAGCATACTTTCTTTGCAGCTCATTGCCTCTTTAATATCTCATTGGCAGTAAACTTCTAGTTTACAATAGCATATATCAATATCTATTTCTGTAGATATCTTTAAAACTCAACAAATTTCATTTTGTACTCATCCTTGGTAGAATAAAATGCATAACCAATGCATCAGATTACAAAACTTCCAAAGCCTTAAAACAAATTTATATTCTCATATCTCTTTCAGAGTCTTAAATTTATACTACTAAATATAGTCTCAACATTGGCCTCTTGTTGAGCATACTATGCTAATTAGTCTTCAGGACTATTAGCCTTTAAAATTATTACACTTGAGTGGCAATTTTCTCTACAGTTATTTGTCTTTAGGATAATAACTAAAAATTCTTTGTATCATTTGATATTTGATACATAGGCCTTCAGAGCCTCAATAATAATCTAATGCCACTCTCTTGTTTACCCATCATTTCTGATGTAAAACATGTTATTATTAATTATAAGACTCTCATGTCCATTCCTTATATAAACAGAAATAATATCCACGTATTTTAAAATATTAAAACTGTGCAGTCAAATATCCTGGTTCTATATAAATAGTATGTACTATTTACATGAAAAGTGTCAATAAAAACAGTTACTGTTCCGGTAAATAATATTTACTGTTTTGCAAGAATAGTCTTTTTCTGATGTGACAGATCAGTCTAAACTGCAGCCATAGAGCATACTTAGAAAAACTTGGCTCTGGTATAGTAAATAATATTTACTATATTAAGTAATAAATCACTATGTAAAATATCTAATAGATTTAAAAATCATATATAAGATATTAAAAATCATAAAATCATGGGAAACAAGATATGATAATAGCATCATGAATTTTTAGCATATTTATTATGTCAATTTTGCTTTTGTGGTTCTTATCATTAATTTTCTCCACTTCAAGTGAGAATTTAAACCATCACAATTATAACCATGATCATACTCAAGATTGTAGACATAACACTTATATTCGCATCCACAATTAGATCTATTCTTTATTTCATTCACTTCTTAGAATGAAGTTGGATGAAATTCATGATCCAAAATTCATTGATCTATTTGATCATGACAAGAAAAATCCACAATATTACTACTGCAATAGTAAATTGGATATATTTATTTATAATAACAATCATGATCATAGAATCCCTTGTCTCATAATTTGAGGGAATATTTAATGTCAAATATACAATTTTGAGATCTTTATATAGCTAATGTCATACAAAAATTATGGATCAAGTCTTGTTTCATAATTTGTCTCTTGGCTTCAGGCTAACTTGCCTCTTGGCTTCAAGCTAATTTATCTCATGATCTCAAGCCAATTTATGCCTCATCATAGTCTTAAGCCAATTTAAGCCTCATATTTCTTAGGCCAATTTATGCCTCTTATCACCATGGCATTTTGATCTCATGATACATATAGCCTTTAACAATTTTTTGCCAGGATAAATATAATAAAATAAATAGATGGAACCCACTAATATACATGTATATATTAGTGTCATTGCCATAAATAATAAAAGGGAGAGAGATATATATAAAGCAATAAATAAAAAATAAAAGATAAAGGGGAAGGGGAATATAAAGCAGTAAATAAATAAAAATAAAATGGAAGGGGGATATAAAGTAGTAAATAAATTATAAAAAAATTGAGTCCACTATACTAGTGTATTATCATGAAAGATAAATAAAGCAGTAAAGAATTAAAATAAAGAGAAAATAAATGGAGCCCACTAAGTGTCGCTACCATAAAAGATAAATAAATGTAAAACAAAATAAATAAATGTAGCTCACTATACTAGTGTTGCTACCATGAAAAATAAATAACGCAGTAAAGAATTAAAAGTAAATTAAATAAATGGGAAGAACTTGCCACATAGAGCTAATTGAGTTTGCATGATTAATGAACATCACGGGACGCACAGGAGGAAAAGCACACAAAGTCATGATGTGGGCCAAAGGAAAAAATTATGTTGTCCAATGCAAAACCACCTTTTCAAGACATACCCATATGCATTACCACATTCTAATTCATTCCATTATCCAATTGACTCATTTGGGACGGCATATACAGAACCAATTCTCGTTCTATTTCTATATTTTCATTTTTATTCATCTCATTCTCTTCGGCCAGAAAAACGAAAAGAAAGAGAGAATATGTAAGTGAGACCGAGAGACGCTTTTTGATTCTGCAATCTTGGCTGGTCTCATCACCCTCATGATCATATCAAGGTTGTCCATCGCCACCACCATAAAGCTCCACCTCCTAAGGTGAAATCTTAGTAAAGAACACCAAGGCTTGAATTCGTTCGGGATTATCATATTCGGGGGTCTGAAAATGAAGGTTTCAGATTTATTGAGGAACTATAAAAATGACAGGGAGGAAGAGAGAACTAAAGGTTTGAAGAAATTGAGCTTCATGGAAATTCTGAGATTTGAAGATTTGAGTTGGACGTGAAGCAAAAATGAGAAGCAATCGTGCTGATAACGTGTTATAAAACTGAAGAAATTCTAAAGAGAAGTCAGAGAAAATTCTAGAGAGATGAAATGGATTCTAATTCAAGTGTAACTCAAATGTTTACATAAGGTCTCTATTTATAGACCTTCAAGGGTTACTATGCAAATAGTATTTTACTATTTATGGACCCCATATCATCTTATAATATTTAAAGACCGTGAGACAAATAGATATCCACATAATAAATATATTCATAACAAATTGCATATTTTGGTGTGATAAGATAATAACGTACCAAATGGGCAGTGATCAGCAACGTCATTCCAGAAAACGACGTCTGATATTTTAAAACTCCGATAATTTTTGTTTTTTGGGCCAACACTTTAAAAACAAATAATTTGTCATTTAGTCGTTAATAAATATGAAAAGTTAAAGAGTTTAAAGATTATAAAATTATTTAACACTAATAGTTCCTAAGATCATGAATCAATATGGATATAAAATTAAAATAAAGTCTGGAACCCGCATTATTTAATAATTATAAACAATTTGACTCTTCTTGAATTCATACAATTTTATGCTTTTATGGGTTTTTTAATCCTTCACTACACATTTCATTGAGGTATGTAAAATTTTATTGTTATTCTTTTGACCTTTATATGTGTGTGTGTGTGTGTGTGTGTGTGTGTGTGTGTGTGTATAATAAGAGGGTGAATCTATTGTAAAAATATGAGTATATGTGTGGGTGTGTCAAAGAAACAAGTCTTATATTGTTTGGGAATAAGAGAGCAAAAACCTATATATATATATAATCTTATTATGTTGGACTTGTAAAAAGGCATAGAGGAGTAGTAGGCTTGTGCGCACAATAAAAAACCACCAAAAGGCAAGCGTAGTGGAAATCCGATGATTCCCCCCTCCCCTACACACGAGTAATACATGATATCGGCATTTTTGTGAAAATATTTTTGCTCCCTAAAAATATTATTTTAATTGTCTGAAATAATATTTATTTTTGGAGGTTTGCCGAAAAGACTAAATATTTAGGGGTTAAAAATTAAGAACCCTTCATGACCAGACATTGTCAACGGTTGGTCGCGTCCTCGAACGAACTTTCCGTTGTCAACGTTTGGATTCGTCTTTTCTGGTGGCTCCTGTTGGGTCTCAAGGGCTGTGTTGTATGAATAATCTCGTGTCCATTGGTTATCTGTCGGCCGTGTTTATAAAAGAGATTTGGGCGAAGTGCTCGGTACGATAATCACAATCTTTCCTCCTCGGATTACTTGCTATTATTATCATAACCTTCTGTTTGTTTTGCCGCCCTGATAAACTTTAAGAAGGGTCTGTTTAATCCTAGGGAGTACCGCTTCCTCCTTGCCAATGGTCGCGAAATAACTCTATAGGACAACGTTTTCGAACGTGACTCAAATAATATATTTCAACGTTGTACCAGATTGCTCGTGATTTTTCAACATTCTATAGAGTTACATCTTACCAAGTATGGAGAACAACGATGCTAACGTTGTTCCTAAGAATCATGATATTCTCAATTCCAGTGCCACAGTGGTGCCTTTTGCAATGCCTCTCCCTAAGCCCTTTCTCGACACATCCAAGATTGACGTTTTTTATGGGAAGAATTTCAAGCAATGGCAAGAGTGAGTTTATTCTGTCCTTGACATGCACGGTGTGGCTACTGCTCTAATTCAAGCACAACCTTCCTCAGAATTTGACCAACCTACTAAGGATGCATGGACATATGCCAATAAGTTTTGTAGACATGCCTTCATAAGTACTCTGTTTAATCATTTGTTTGATATATATTGTGTATACAAAGAGGCACAAAAGATTTGGGAGTCACTTATCCTGAAATACACTACTGAGGATGCTGGAAAACAAAAGTTTGTTATGGGGAATTTCTATAGATGGGAAATGATAGAAGACAAAGACATCAAGCCGCAAATCAACATGTATCCTAAACTGTTAGAGGAACTCCAGGCAGAAAATATCAAGCAGGAGTCCTAATTAAAAAATTGCCAGAAACATGGAATCATTACAAGCAGCAACTGAAGCATAAGCAGAAGCAGTTGTCCTTGTCAGATCTAATTACACACATTATTATTGAAGACACCAACATAAAGGTAGTCCAAGCAAAAAAGGGGAAATAAATGACTGCAAAAGCCAATTTAGTAGAAGCAAAGCCGCACAATAAGAGGTATGATTTTAAACACCAACACAAAAAGAAATTTGATTATAAACCCAGTGATTCTAACCCTAAATTCAAGAAGAAAGGAAGTTGTTTTTCTGTGGTAAGCCAGAACATTTTGCTGCTCAGTGTAGGAAAAAAAAACCAGAATTGAAAAACATAAGAGATACGAAAATCCTTTAAAGCCAAATGTAAATTTGGTTGTAAGAGATGAACATAGTGATAATGAAGTTATTGTTGCAATGATCTCTCAAGCATTATTGGTCTCTGATGTGAAAAAATGAATGGTGGACTCTAGTGCTATCAAGCACATATGTGCAAATAAAGAAGATGCTTGCCAATTTCCAAGAAGCAGAAGACCAGATTTATTTGGCAAATTCACAAACTGCAAAAGTTCAAGGAAAAGGAAAAGTGGTGTTGAAACTCACATCAAGAAAGACATTAGCACTGAATGATGTTTTGTATGTGCCTGAACTTAGAGCAAATTTGATATCTGTGGCTCTACTAGGAAAGTTTGGGGTTAAGGTGTCATTCGAATCTGATAAGATTGTAATGACAAAGGACAATATTCTGATAGGAAAGGGTTATTGTAATTAGGTTTTTTTTTGTACTAAGTGTTGATGACAATAATGATTATGCATCTTCTTCTGCTTACTCGATTGATTCTTTTGATTTATGGCATGCTAGACGGGGCATATTAATAAATTTTATATAAAGAGATTACTAAACCTTGTGATAATTTCTGGGATTAACATTAATGATATTAATAAATGTGAAGTATGTGCACAAACAAAACAAACTAGAAAATCATATTTTGTTGCTCAAAGAGAAACAAAACTGTTATCTTTAATACACACTGATTTGGGAGACTTAAAACAAACAGAAACAAGAGGTGGAAAGAGATATTACATTACTTTTATTGATAATTTTTCAAGATATGCTAGAGTATATTAACTTAGAAATAAAGATGGGGCCTTTAAAAGATTCCTTTTATACAAAGCAGAAGTAGAAAATCAATTAAATAAAAAGATTAAAAGTTAGGTCAAATAGAGGAGGGGAATACTTATTGCTTAATAATTTTTATAAAAAAGAAGGAATAATCCATGAAGTAACTCCCCCATATTCACCTGAATTTAATTGTGTTGCTGAAAGGAAAAATAGAACCCTAAAAGAAACTATGAATGATTTACTTGTAAGTTCTGCTGCACCTAGTAATTTGTAGGGAGAAGCAATATTTTCTGCATGCTTCCTACAAAATAGAATACCTCATAGGAAAACAAAGAAGACGCCATATGAGTTGTGGAAAAATTTTACATCAAACTTGAAATATTTGAAAGTGTAGGGGTGCTTAGCAAAAGTATTATTACCTTATCCTAAAAGAAAAAAGATAGGTTCAAAAACTGTTGATTGTATGTTTATTGGTTATGCTCAACAAAGTTCTGCATATTGTTTTCTGGTTTTGAAAAGTGAACTTTTAGAACGCAATATAATTATTGAAACTAAAGAAGCAGAATTTTTTAAAAGTATTTTTCCTTTAAAAGTTGAGCATATTCCTAAGAGAGTTGAACAAGTTATTGAATAAAACTCAAATGAAGATATTGTTGAAAACCTATGAAGAAGTAAAAGACAAAGAAAAGAAACATCTTTTGAAGATGATTTTTATACTTATTTAGTAGAAGGTGATCCTATGAATTATTATGAAGCTATTTCTTTTACAGATGCAAAGTTTTGGCAAAAAGCTATTAAAATTGAGATAGACTCTTCAAATCAAAACAAAACTTGGATTTTAGTAGACTTACCCTTAGGAGCAAAACCTATTGGATGTAAATGGGTGTTTAGGAAAAAATATTTTTATGATGAGTCAATAGACAAATATAAAGCTAGATTAGTAGCCAAAGGTTTTACCCAAAAGGAAAATATTGATTTCTTTGATACATTTTTGTCTGTAACCAGGATTTCCTCCATTAGAGTCTTAATTGCATTTACCTCAATCTATAATCTTGTTATACATCAAATGGATGTTATAATAGAGTTTCTAAACGGTGACTCATAAGAGGAAATTTATATTGCTCAACCGGAATGATGTATTATTCCTGGGCAACAAAACTAAGTTTGAAAGTTAGTTAAGTCATTATATGGTTTGAAACAAGCACCTAAACAATGGCATGAGAAATTAAATCAAGTTTTGATAATGGTGTCTTCTCTACTATTGAAGTAGAAAGGTGTGTTTATATAAAAGTTGTGAATAATGGTTGTGTGATTATTTTCTTATATGTGGATGATATGCTTATCTTTGGTACTAGTTTAAATATTGTGCATGAGACAAAGTTTTCTTACTTCAAACTTTGATATGAAAGATCTTGAAGAAGCAAAAGTAATATTGGGTGTAAAGATCATAAGGAATGAATATGGTATTCAACTTTCTCAAGAACATTATGTTGAGAAGATATTGAGAAAGTTTGAACAATTTAATAAAGATCCTTTAAATACCTTATGATAGTAGTGTACATCTCACAAAACATGAAGGAGATCTAATAGTTCTTTCTAAATATGCTCAATCTAATAGTTTGTTGTATTTGATGAATTATACAAGACCAGACATAACATATGTTGTATGTAGATTGAGCAGGTATACTCATTACCCAGATAGTAAACATTGGGAGGCTCTCATAAGATTATTACGATACTTGAAAGGTACCATGAATTATGGTATACAATATAATGGGTTTCCCACTGTATTAGAAGGGTACAACGATGCTAATTGGATTTCATATTCAGATGAAACAAAATCCACTAGTGGCTATGTCTTTATTCTTGGTGGTGGTGCAGTCACATGGAAATCAGCCAAGCAAAACATCATAGCACCGTCCTCAAGGGACTCAGAGTTTGTTGCTATGGAGTTGGCTAGTACTGAGGTTGAATAGGCTGAATGGTTGAAAAACTTCTTAGCAAATATCTCACTGGGTGATAAACCAATACCTTCAGTGTCATTACACTGTGATAATAAAGCGGCAATAACCACAGCAAAGAACAAGACCTTCAGTGGTAAAAGTAGACACCTACGATTGAGACATAATATTATGAGACAACTGCTAAAGGATGATATTATCTCAATTGATTATATAAAGTCAGAAATGAACTTGGCGGATCTGTTAACAAAATCCCTTGGGAAGAAAATGGTTGTTGAAACATCAAGAGGAATGGGACTAAAGCCAACTTATAATTGACATTGATGGCAACCCAACCTTTGTGATTGGTGATCCCATGAGGAAGGTTCAATGGGTAAGAACAAGTCGTTCATTAGTTCTGACTAGCACAAAAAAAATATCAATCGTCCCTTCCTATGACAATGAGAGAGTGCTAGAATGCACATGTTTTAGGTTGAGCAAAAGCTCTTAATGATTTCATAGTCTTATAGGACAGTGTGCTAAGTGCAGGTACATTTATATGAAATCACCTCTACGAATGTGCAGTGTGGCCGCTCTTATAAGATCGTGGCAAAATCTCTAGAGCATTCATTATGCACCAGGCACGCGCAAGGCCGACATAACGTGCAAAACCATTGTTAATAGTGGAGATGTTAGGATATAATCTGACTCTTAATGCCTCTAATACACACCAAGATTTGTTAGTTCATAGAAACATGCTTCATTGGCATCTCTATGTATTAAGTGTTATTGGTCTAGGTTTGGTTCACAGTTCTAAGGACCACCAGATACAATGGTTATAGTCCTGTGGATAATACAGTAGGTTTCTTTGACACATGTGGGGGATTGTTGTAAAAATATGAGTATATGTGTGGGTGTGTTAAAGAAACAAGTCCCATATTGTTTGGGAATAAGAGAGCAAAAACCTATATATATATAATCTTATTATGTTGGACTTGTAAAAAGGCATAGAGGAGTAGTGGGATCGCGCGCACAACAATGGGCCACCGAAAGACAAGTGTCATGGAAATCCAGTGATTCCCCCCTACACGCGAGTAATACATGATACCGGCACTTTTGTGAAAATATTTTTGCTCCTTGAAAATATTATTTTAATTTTCTGAAATAATAATTTATTTTTGGAGGCTTATCGAAAAGATTTAATTGTTAGGGGTTTAAAATTGAGAACCATTTGTGACCAGACATTGTCAGTGATCGATCGTGTCCCTGAACGAACTTTCCGTTGTCAATGTTCGGATTCGTCTTTTCCGGTGGTGCCTGTTGGGTCTCAAGGGTTGTGTCATCTAAATAATCTCGAGTCCATTGGTTATCTGTCAACCGTGTTTATAAAAGGGATTTGGGCAAAGTACTCGGTACGATAATCACAATCTTTCCTCCTTTGATTACTTACTATTATTGTTATAACCTTGTGCTTGTTCTACTGCCCTAATAAACTTCAGGAAGAGTCTGTTTAATCTTGGGGAGTATCGCTTCCTCTTTGCCGATGGTCGCGGAATAACTCTATAGGACAATGTTTTCGAACGTGACTCAGATAATCTATTTCAACGTTGTACCAAATTGCTCGTGTTTTTTCAACAGAGTCATTTTTATTTTTTTTAGTGTGAAGCGTTTATAACTCAAAAAGAGATACAAACGAAAAACTAACAAGAAACAAAACGAAAACAATCCTTCATCACCTTCCACCTAAAACATAATGGTACGAACTGCGAAGTAAATGATATATTTTTTTTAGATATAGAGTAAATGATAAGTTTTGGTATTGCATTAGAAAGTTCAAAGCAACCAGTTAAAGGATTTGAAACATTGATAGTTTTTTTAAAAAAAAAAAGAAAAGAGAAAAAAGGGTTCCTTGCCTTAACATTTTGTATTGGGCAAGCTTTGCTTGTGTGTATATAGTTTCTTAAAAAATGAACGATGATATCTCCCTAATAACAAAAATAATCAAATAAATGGGCTTTACTTGACGTATCTTTATATGTAATTACTTATTGACACCCTTTTTAAATTAATTTTAAGAAAAAGAGATCTGTTCAAATGGCTAATTGATTTCAGAAGAGTCATATAATAACCACTAAAAAAAGAAAAACTTAAAAAAAATGACCATTACTTTGTCGTACAGAAGGAAATGATCAATCAAAGAGTTCAATTGAAGGCGAAATCCAATCCAGCAACAAGCATCCGATCAGCAAAATTTACTGTTAAAAAAAAACCAATGAGCTAACAAAATTAACAATTGCATGAAAGAGAAGAGAACAAACAAGTGTAATCACATGATGATGTTGGCTAATTTTTGCCATTAAGTAAATAGATGACCAAAAAAGGTGCTTATTAAAGGAAAGAAATTGTTGCAAGACAAGTATCAATTATATGAGAGCAAAATGAGTTATATTAGAAATACCATATGGCATGATCGATGGTTGAAATTTAGATTGGAAATGGTGCTTGGCTGCAGGATCATCCCATTTCAAATTGTTCCACCAATCTTCCTCTCCATTGATAAGTGTCAATTTATGTTTGGCAGAGTTAGAATGAAGTGGTAACTTTTTCAGATTTGAACAACCATCTATCCTGATGGATTTTAAGGAAGGAAAAGACAAGGCAGTCTTATGGATGTTCTCAAGCTTTGGCACCTCATATAGAGTGAGGTTTACAAGAGAAGAGAATATAGAAGAAGAATCCACGTTCTCATCTTCCTTTATCACTTGTTCCATTGCAAGGCAGTCACGGATGGCAAGTAATTGAAGGAGTGGGGCATACTTGAGCCATGTTACATGTGTTAAGGAATTGCATCCAATGATAGACACGCCTTGAAGCATGGTTAGAGAGTAAATTGTGTCATAAATACAAGAATCTTCCACTAGTCCTGTCAAATCCCACATAGCAAATTGTTGTAAGTGCTTCATTTTAGAAATGCATGCCAATAATATACGCATCTCAATAACGGTGTCCCTCAGTCGCTGAAGACGAAGAGCACACATGCAACTTTGCAGCTTGTTCGAGTCAAATAACTTGTTAAGACCATTCTTTGTATTTATTTCAACATTTAGTTCTTCAATTTTTTGTAGACATTCCACCTCCTTTAGAAATTCTCCCTCCATCTTGCTATCTTCTCCTCCATATAATAAAGTTCCAATGTGAACTCTAAACACTCTTAATTGTTGAAGACTTGATATCACTTCCAATGGAATAATTTCAGCATTAGAAAATTGCAAGTACAAGTTGAATATCTTCAAATTTTTCAAATTTTTCAACTCCTTCGGATACTGAAATTTAATTAAAATCAAAGAAAGATATTCTAACTGAACTAACCCACCAATTTCTTCAAGTCCATACACATAGCCAAAGGGAACATTTAGTTCTAACACCTTTAAGTTGCACATGTATTTGATGTTTTTCAAACTTATCTTATTGCACCTCAACAATAGTGTCACCAGATTAGGACAAGTTATAGGTGGTACAAGCCTTGTTTCTCGTCTCGCTATGATTGAAATCCTTTCGACAATTTTCCAAGTTTCAACTTCATCTTGGGATAATTTTATTGCCTCTTCTTGTGCAAGAACTTTTTTAATTCTTTTATCTTTATCACAAGCTAACCACAATGCCATGTCTCGAATCATATCATGCATCTTAAAGGAACGACTCAAAACAATATCATCTTCAACACTCTCCAACAAGCAGCCAAGCTTTAACTTTGCAATCACTACATGACCATCATTACGAATATCATGTACACTTCTTGTCATATCTTTACAAAGAAGCCCCTCCCCTATCCATTTATCAATGATATCACTTACTCGAATATCATAATCTTCCGGATATGATGCGCAGTACAAGAAACATTTTCTATGAGTATCATCTGGCAATTGATCATAGCTCAACTTGAGGATAGAGAAAACTTTTGTCTCCAAATCTGAAGTAGTCAATGAAGAACTTGTTAATCTATTTTTTGAGCCCTCCCATGCTTCAATGCTTTCCACACCAGCCATGGCTCTTCCTACCACAATTAATGCAAGTGGCAGCCCTTTGCACTCTACAACCATTTCTTTTGCTAGAACCTTGATCCTAGGGTGTGAGTTTATTGTTTCCTCACCAACTTTCTTATGAAACAGTTCTAATGCTTCTTCCTCTTTTAAAAATTCTACTTTGAATGCTTTTTGAGCTTCCATTTTTGCACACACATCCTTCAATCTTGTTGTGAACAACACTTTGGACTCAAACTTAGTATCTTCAGGATTTGGCACCCCTACCGAGCTCAAGTCCAGGTTCTCCCAGACATCATCTAATAACAAAACAAATTTCTTCTTCTTCAAGGCACCAAAAATCATTGAAGATTTTTGTTCTTGGTTATAGTAAGAACGCCAAGTACTATCTCCAATCCCTACTGATTTTCTTATATTGTCCATAATTCTATCCAAGGAAGGCTCTTTGGATACCACTACCCAAATCACAAGAAAATCCGACCTTTTTTTCCCAAGTTGATTGTTAATTTTCTTCAATAAGGTGGTCTTTCCCACTCCTCCTGTCCCATATAAACCTATGACACCAACCTCATTTGCTTCAATACTATTCCATACCTTATCAAATATGAAATCTTGCCCCACAGTCTCATCAAGAGGTATTTGATCAATCGGCTTACGCGGCAGCTTGTGAGTAATTTGATAATCCTTACCAAACCTTTGTCCCATGGTGTTTAGATCATCTACATCATGGAGCATCTTGGCAACTTTCTTTCCTAACTTGTAGCTTGACTTGCAATTCTTTGGACAACATTTACTTAGGCATTTGTTTTGGATTTCTTGGGCTCCTTGAACTCCAATCTCTTTTATTTCCTATAAATATAAAATTGTTAATTAGTTGGATATTTCTTTCCCCCTTTTTGTACGTGGAACCTTTATACTAATTAAGCACACTTTCATACCAAGTATTGATATGCTAGATAAGAACATGCAGATCTTAATTAAGCACACTTTCATACCAAGTATTGACATTTTTTTTTACTGAAATCTATTAATGAAGTTGCTGAAAATTTTACTCTGTATATTGATAATATATAATTAACCTTAAGCTTTGTGTTAAGAGATTTTGCTGAATCCATCTTAATCTTAATCATTCTACGTGAAATGCTTAATGTATTTGGTCAATTAATCAGTGGACCAAAACTAAATAATTTCTAGGAATGTGAAGCACCAAAATTTTAAGAAAAATTACGACAAAAATGTTTGATGCTAAAAAAACAAACTTTTAAGGAAATAATCTAACTGTCGACTAATGATACTCTCTATTACTTATTACACTTGTTGGACTTATTTATAAAAAAACAAATAATAGTTTGACCATCATAAAAAACTAAGGAAAGAAATTACAGCTGGTTCCGAATGCCCTTGAAAGATTATAATTTTTCAATATATGCCTATAATAAAATATATTTGACTCTCTTAATTAGGGAGTAATTATGTTAATTTTTAAGGTTATTTTTAGGATAAAACATGAAATACTCTCAGTATTTTGGAAAATGACTTATAAAATGAAACACAAAATCCTTCTGAAAGATACATTATAATAGGCAATTAAGGGGGGTATGGAGTTTATTCACCAAATCTTTTTTTTGAATTTCCAAAACCCCCAAACGTCATATGAATTTGAAAAAAGACTATAAGGCCATGTGGACTTCACTGGGTTTTGCAAATTAGGGTGATTTTACCATTTTACCCTTAGTTTTCAAATAATTTTTTTAAAAAAAAATTACCCCTCACCGGAGTTCGACCATGCCAGCTGCCCGGCTCTGACGGTTGGCAGACTGACTTCGGCGACCGCCAAAGTGCAATTTTGGAGAATTGCCCCTTCGCCAGGCGGCCGGCGGGGTGGCCCTCCAGCAAGGGGAATTTTTTTTTTTTTTTGAAAACTAAAGGCAAAATGGTAAAATCATCTCAATTTACAAAACCCAGAAAAGTCCACATGGCCTTACAGTCTTTTTTCAAATTTACATGATGTTTAGGGATTTTGAAAATTGAGGAGGTATTTAATTAGAATTTTCCCTAAAGTCTTTCGTATTCTTTTTTCTTACTATATATATAACGCAACAAACTTATTATATATATGCAATATAATACGATGTTCACCAAAAAACTGAATTTGATAGTAAGCATTTTGTTAGAATATAGAATATGATTAGCTAATGATTAGTTTTTATAATTGTATAGAATTATGAGCCATAGCAGTGGACACGTGTTTATAGGCTATAGGTTTTGTTAGGAAATTCTGTTATTCATTCTTGCTGTAAGATTCTTTCTATAAATCTGTATTGTTGTATTTCTCTTCTGTATTGATCTATAAATACAAGATATGGCTAGCACAGTGATTTAGTGCTTCAGCCTTTATTCATCTGCGAAAATGAGTTCTTCGTCTTCTGCTAATTCAGTGTCCACGACTGTCGCATCCGCCGTCTCGTCAATTTTCAGAACTTATGCCATGTTTAGCTCGTCAAGCTAAACTGTTGCGATTAAGCTAGATCACACCAATTTTCTCGTTTGGGAGTCCATCATTTTGCCCTTATTCGAAGGCAATCGTCTTGAAAATCACATTGACGGCACATCCTCTACTCCACTGAAGTTCATTCTTGGTGTAAATGGAAATACAGCGAACCTAGCATATGCAAACTGGTTCTTGGTTGATTGGATGCTCGTTGGGTGGTTGCGAAATACTATGACCCAAGAAGTTAGGGTGCAACTCCTCCACTGCCAAACCGTTGAGGCTCTGTGGAACAGCGCTCAAGATCTCACGTGTGCCTCTACGAAGGGTCACGTCATGGTGCTGAAGAACGATCTGCAACACCAGGAAAAACTCCCTGACAATGATTGAGTATCTCAATAAAATGAAGACCTTGGCTGACGAGCTGTCACTTGCTAGAGCACCTGTTTCCATGGATGACCTTGTTCTCTATTTCTTAAATGGACTTGATGCAAAATACAACACCATCATTGTAAAGTTGATCGACAAACCTGAGTTGACATGGATTGAAGCTCTGTCTGCCTTATTGTCTTTTGAATCACGATTGAGTCAACTAACTCATTTTTCTAATATGAGTATACAACCTTCAATTAATGTAGCTCAACGCAGTAATGCTCCACACAATAAATATCATGACTCTAGTAGTAATCGTGGCTAGAGAGACAACTCGAGGAATCCGAGAAGTAGAGGTGGTCATTTCAGAGGTGGTTGTCGCCGAGGTGGTAGACCTTACTGCATTTATTGTCAAAGACTAGGGCATACTCTAACCACCTGCTATTACTGTGATGATGATGCAAACAACAATTACTCTGCTCAGGCACTCTATGCTTCTCCATACTCAGCCACATATCCCACCTGGTACATGGATAGTGGAGCGAATTACCATATTGCCTCCAATCCAAAACAGTTTAAAGAAATTGCTCCCACCGGTAAGTCACTTTTAGTCACATGTACTGGTAAGCAGAGTCCCATAATGGGTGGGTCCGCTACAATACCCTGCACTCAGTCCTCTAATTTAAAACTCAAAGATGTGCTTTATGTTCCTATTGCAACTAAGAATCTACTAAGTGTCAATAGGTTATTGCATGATAATTCTATTCATGTGCATTTTACTAATCATAGCTGTGATGTGAAGGATCTGGTGACAGGAAGACTTCTACTGCAAGGAATTCCAAAGGCAGGGCTATATCCAATGACGAGAAAAAGAATTAAGACTCAACCAAAAGCTCTCATGGGAACACGAAGCGATGATCTGTAGTCTCAAATCGAAAAATGGCATCATATCTTAGGGCATCCAAGTGTTAGAGTTTTGAAACACACTTTGATGCGCGTGTTATATGTGCCTTAAACCTTATAATGCTCACAAATTTCAATTCTGAAGCCAGAAATGTGTTTATCTTGGCACAACACCTCAATAGAAGGGTTATCGGTGTCTGAGTGAATATGGTAAAATCTTTATCTCAAGACACGTTGTATTTGATTCCAATCTTTTTCCATTTCATACAGGTTTCATGAGGCGACAGATGCCTACTAAAGCGTCAACGAACTCAATACCATTTATCATTTTGCGACCTAAAGCTGAAGCTACAAGAACCAATACTGATGATTGTGTTAACCAACATGTCTCTGAATTGAACTCAACACCGTCATTACCATTTGAAAGTTCACTTGAGACTGTCGATGAGGCCTTGGTGAATAATGATTCCACCTCAAACTCGAGTCCAGAGATAGATAGGCCCACTAATAAGCATGCCATGATAACTCGAGCCAAAGTTGGAACAGTGAAGCCCAAGTACCCGTTTGTTGGTCTTGCAACCCGTGAGAGCTCCGAACTCGCATCCACTCGAGAAGCTTTATCTTCATCGGTGTGGCTTCAAGCTATGACAGATGAGTTCGATGCCCTGATGAGAAATCGCACTTGGATTCGGTTCCCTACTCCAATCAAAAGCTCATCAATAATTGCTGGGTGTTCAAAACTAAATTTCGAGCTAACGGATCTATCTTGAAGCATAAAGCCTGTTTGGTTGGAAAGGGTTTCCAGCAAGTTCCAAGCATCGATTTCACCGAGACGTTCAGTCCAGTGGTGAAATCTACCACAATCAGAGTGATTCTGTCTATTGTTGTCACTTACAATTGGAAAATCCACCAGCTCAATGTTAACAACGCCTTTCATAACGGATATCTGCAAGAAGAGGTATATATGGCACAACTGGAAGGATTTGTCGATCCTATGAAGCCTAATCATGTATACAAGCTGATTAAAGCCATCTACGGGTTACGGCAAGCTCTGAGAGCTTGGTTTAATCGCTTACGCCTAACTCTATTTAACTGGGGTTTTAGAAATTTAAAGAGTGACATTTCGGTTTTTATGCTGCAAACACATAAACTGACTATATTTATCCTCATATACGTAGATGATATCTTAGTTACTAGAAATGATCCTAAATATGTTGAACAGTTTGTGAAGAAGCTAAACATGATCTTTTCTTCAAAGGATCTAGGGCCTCTTTACTACTTTCTTGGTCTTGAGGTTTATAGAGATAAGCAAGGTATCTACCTGAATCAAGCTAAATATGTGGTTGACTTGTTGAAGAAATTTAACATGACTTACTGTGCTCCAGTTCCAACTCCAATGGTGATTGGTCGGTTGTTATCCTCTAGTGATGGTGAATTGTTAAAAAAATCCAACTGAGTATAGACAGGCTGTAGGTTCGTTGCAATATCTTACAACTACACGTCCTGATATCTCTTATGCTGTAAATAAACTCAATCAATTTTTGTCTCAACCTAAGATAGGTCATTTTCAAGCAGTCAAGAGAGTGTTTCGTTATCTTAAAGGAACCTATAATTTTGGCTTACATATCAAACCTTGTGATAGACCTCAGTTTGTTGCCTATATAGATGCAGATTAGGCCTATGATTTAGATGATAGGAGATCTATGGGTGGAATGTGTGTTTTCTTAGGCAATAATTTTGTTTCTTGGTCTTCTAAAAAACAAAAGGTGGTTTCTAGATCAAGCACTGAATCAAAGTATAGATCCCTTGCTGATGGGTCTTCTGAAATTAAATGGCTATGTTCATTATTAACTGAAATGGGTTTGTTTGTTAAAAGGCCTACAATCATCTAGTGTGACAATTTGAGCGCCAAAGCATTGGCAGCTAATCCTATTTTACATGACAAAAGCAAACATATAGAAGTCGATGTTCATTTTGTCAGGGATTTGGTTATGTCAAGTTTAATTGACATTAGATATATTCCTTCATCCATGCAGATAGCTTATTGTTTCACCAAGCCTTTGTCTCAAGCTCAATTTGAATTTTTTAGAGACAAACTCGGTCAGCTGGTAACTCCCTCTCATTTGAGGGGGAGTGTTAGAATATAGAATATGATTAGCTAATGATTAGTGTTTATGATTGTATAGAATTCTGAGCCATAGCAGTGGACACGTGTTTATAGGCTATAGGTTCTGTTAGGCAATTCTGTTATTCTTTCCTGCTGTAAGATTCTTTCTATAAATCTGTATTGTTGTATTTCTCTTCTGTATTGCTCTATAAATACAAAATATGGCTAGCACAGTGATTTAGTGCTTCAGCCTTTATTCATTTTTCGCATC
Source organism: Acacia confusa (assembly GCA_037074495.1). Taxonomy (NCBI): domain Eukaryota; kingdom Viridiplantae; phylum Streptophyta; class Magnoliopsida; order Fabales; family Fabaceae; genus Acacia; species Acacia confusa. The sequence continues at coordinate 8,122,190 of CM073508.1, read as the reverse complement.
ACTTTCTTACTCATATTATATATGAAATATCGTGTACATAAAAACTTGATCTTATCGGTATCCATACTACAAGCTCTCAAATTTTTTCAGTTAAAATAAATAAAGAAATAAAATTAATTAAAAAAATATGTACAACATATTGTTGTGGTCTTAATGTTTCTAAACTACTGTGATCCCATTTCAAATAAATTCGATATAATAAAAGTTTCATACGTATCTGAAATTTTTAAGAAGTGCTTAATTAGCTTGGTTTGAACAACATTTTTTCAGAAAGTTTATATCACTTTTGATTTCTTCTAACAAATTTAAATTAATTCATGAGAAAATATTGAGCTAAGTATTTATAACCTGAACTAATTAACAATCAAGTAAACAATAACATTACATACATAGTAAAACATTTTGTCAAAAAACAAATAGTATTACCTCTTGAATGTTTTGGATACGTTCGAGCCATAAACTGACTTCATTTAACCTTTGCATCTCTCCTGTTTCTTCATCTGCTTTAAGTTTTGCTTCCACATCTTTCTTCATTGCTTCAAGATCATTCCATTTAGCTTCCAGAGACTGAAGGTTCTCTTCCAAGTCACAAATAAAGTCAGCTTCTTGTTTGGCGCAACCACACAAATACTTTGTTATGTCCCATATGATATCTCCCACTTTCTCCATATCTGCTTCTCACTTTTGATCTTTCAAACAATGCTAAGCTCGCATTCATACAAAGTAACACAGCAAAATGTTTCAAGTTAGAGCTCTTTTTCAGAAATATTCTGTCATTGTGTGTGTTTGTGATTTAATTATAATTTTTGGGGCTCACCTGGTGCAACAAGAGATTGAAACATTCATGAGTTGGGATGATCGCCGTGGATGCAATTTATAGGATTTGAAATTATATGATGATTCCTTTCTGTAATGTTGAAAAATACAAATTGAAGCATCTAATTAATTATTCCTTACTTGATCGATCTTGTTCTTTTAGATGGACATTTAATTGATTTATTCTTTATGCTTCTTTTGATTTCTTTCTTTTGCTTTCGTCTACTCTAACAATAATGAACAAGCAAGGAATATCATCATATACACGAAATGGCATTACAGAATTTACAGTATTTGAAACAATGAGTCGTTTTGTTTTAAAAAAAATTATGTATTCTATGGCTTCAACTTTTGATTAGAGTTTGCTTCCTTAATTTCATTTTTTTTTTCTTATTTTCAATTTGCATGATGGAAACAGTGATAGAAGGCATTGTTAATTGTTACATGTAATATGTGTTTAAGTTTTTCATTGCTAAATATTGAGATAAATAATTAAATTAATGGTAGTACCACTCAGAAATTAGTAATGGGTGGTTGACGATCATTTGACTCAACATAGAGTCATAGACGTTGAGAAATAAAACATATTATAGTATTGAGAGAATGACATTTAAGTCAAAAAAAAAAAGGTTAATGACATTTAAATCCCAATTGCAAACTGAGAGTCACTTTTGAAGCTTAAATATGTTATTTACAATTAAAATTCCGAAATTTGCAATTGTTTGAATCAAGCATTTATAACTCATTATAATTACAAAAAATTATTAGAAACCTAACTATCATTGATTCAGTCATTTCGGAGCTTATTTGGTTTTTTTTTTTTGTTAATTCTCAATTTCATTTTAATATTATAATAAAATATAAGAAAAAATATTTCATTTTCTTCTCTATTTCAATATTGATATTGATAATGATTATTTATTGAAATAAATAATAAAATATTGAAATCTTATAATAATAATAAATAATAAATATTCCATTTTGAATTTCAAAAATTAAATAGAAAATTGAAATTTAGAAATTAAAAATCCATTTTTAAATTTTAAATAGTATAAAAGATTTATACTACTATATATATACATAGTATACTACATACACACTAATATACTAACATACTAACATACAGACTAAATAGAATAGAATAATATTAATATTAATATATTTAATTACTGATATTATCTCATTATTATCTTAAAATACTAGTCGCTAATGGAATGCTAAACTCATCTTATCATTGATACTTCAAATGAAATTAGGGAAAATTACAATGAAGGGCCTAGAGGAGAAGATATTTATATAGAAGGACCATAAAAATTGTAGTAATTATTTAGAAGGACCAAATATAAAATATAAAATTAAAAGTACTAAAATGCCCTTAATAAAATCCTCTTCATTTCCTCCTACATTCACTTCCCCATTATATTTTTAAAATTGATAAAAAATTATAATTTTCATTAAATTAAACAATATTTTTCTATATTTTTATTTTTCACAACTTGAATATATATCTATAAAAAAAAATTATGAATTCTTCAATTTGTAAAAATTATATTTTTTACATAAAAAAATTATTTAAAATGGAATTATATAATTTTGATAAAAATCAAGGTCTTTTACAATTTATCATATATGTTAAACCAAGAAAGTTTGTATGATTAAATTTTTTAGAAGCAATTTATGTGGGTTAAGAAATTCATGTAATATTAATCAAACTAAAAAATCTAATTAACCTATTATCTCCTGAAAAATATGAAATAATTTTATATTTTATTTTTATAAAAAGAGTTTAATTGATATTAACATTGATAATATAAATGGGACAACTTGATTATATAAATTGGTGAAAAATAAAAATTAAGAAAAATACGTGTTTAATAGTTGTTAATTAAATAATATATTGTAAATAAATAAAAAAAAGATATGATCATATCATGATGGAGAGTTTTAGTTTTAATTTTGATTATTTTTTAATTATAAATACAATAGATAATACATGAGGTTTGATTAGGGGCAATTTAGTAATTTTAAATTTATATTATGATATTCGTTCTTGGTAAGTAATTACGATTTTAGTGGTCCTTTATAATAAATATTATTTTCTTTATGTCCTTTATTTTAATTTCCTCATGAAATTAATATAGAATATATCTTTTATCTAAGGGAAAATTAAAATAAATTACCTAAATAAAATAATATTTAATTAGAAGGACCATAAAAATTGTAATTATTAAGAAGGACCGAATAAACTTAAAAGTACTAAATTACCCTTTAACTTCCCAACGTATAAAACAAATAGCAAAACGTCTTCTTTTGTCCTCCCGTGAATATCAATGTGAGGTGATTTTAGAATCCAATATTGAAAATTAAAAATGACGATATTTGGTAAAAGTGTATGCATAGTAATGAAGTTCAAGAACAAATTTGTTCTAATTAACTTCTTGTTTTCACGGGATTATAAAAAATCGTTGTTTTTAACTTCTAATACTGGTTTTCCAAATGGCCCCACCTTGATATTCAGAGGAGGATGGAAGAAGGTACTTTGTTCTTTGTTTTTTACATTAGGGAAATAAAAGGGTAATTTAGTACTTTTAAGCTTATTCGGTCCTTCTTGATAATTACAATTTTTATGATTCTTCTAATTAAATATTATTTTATTTTGATCTTTTATTTTAATTTTCCCTTTATCTAAACCAGATGCATTTCCACTCACGCATGGAATATGAAAAATAAATCAAACACGATACCAAGAGATGCTTCTGTCACTTTATTGGTTTCACTATTGCGGCAGTGAACATTACATTTACAAGTAGTATTTCTCAGGATAATTGTAAATGAACACAATACCAAGAGATAAAAAAAAAAAAAAAAAAAAAAAAAAGTAATTATGGTAAATTAAAGTCCACTTAGTCCATTAAAAGGAAAAATGAAATAAAGAAAAAACCAAGATAATAATGAAGGATTATTTCAGAAGGCTCTATATAATTATAATTAATTCCTCCACAAGGTCACACTTGGTAAATTAGTTTTGTTTGCATTAATTTCCTTATCACTTTTATTTACTCCAAGGAATAGTTTTAAAATGATCTAATGCCCCTTTTTTTGTTTGCCTTTCCTTTCGAATTTCATATACTTTTTTATTATTATTAAATAAATTAACGCATTAGACTATTAGTTCTATTCTAGTTCTAGAAAATGATTTAATAGAAATCCAGCGCAAATTAATGATTGATCACTCAACACGGCAATAGGAGTCACATTAAATCCATTTATTTCATTTGTCAACTTGCGTTTACAGCTTCACACCACATACTGTAACACCCCCTTAGTATGTGGACTTTCACCAGAGTATTCATACACAGTTGTGGGGAAAACCAAAAATAGTTAAATATACTTATACACAAAATTTTTTATTGCATAACTGGAGTGCTTACATACCCCTTATAGAAAGTGAAAATTTAAACAATGTCATCCTTCAGTTCTTCGAAGTTTCCTCTACTGGTTCGTCTTCAAGCAACCCTTCTCTTTGAAGTCTTGTGCATCACCTCTCTCCAGTGTTCACTTGCCTATTGGTTGGTAGTAGAGGGTGAGATTCAAAGAATTTCAGTAGCAAACAATACTAAACAATATATGCAAGATAAATGCTAGTGTATGACATACTTGCCTTACATAGACTCATGTCAATATAACGGCATTTCTACATGCTCAATGCTTCATGCAACATACTCATGACCATAGCATAATAAGAAACAGAGCTTCAATCATTCAAGTATGTTAAACATAACAAGCAAGCATAGCAATCATAACATATATACATAGGCAGTTATATCAAATACATGCAAATAGAGTAAGTCCACTACCTTAAGGACTAATGTCCTTCCTCGGTTCCCTCTTCTTCCAACCATCATGCTTGCTTGAAGAACCTTCCCTTCTTCTCATGGCCCTAAATATATATTCATCTTATTAAAACCATGGAATATGAATATTTTAGGAAATTGCCCCTATCCCATAACCTTTATCCCTTAAATTCGCAAAGATACCAAAGCTACAAGAATTTTTAATTAACTTTGAAAATTCATAATTAATTGTAAAAAAATCCAATTAAGATAGTTTCAAAGGCTATGTGATCCTTGACATGTATATATTCAAGGAAAAATATCACCAATGGCCAAAAAAATTATTACCATTCCCATAATAATTAAATGCCGCCACTATCCAAATTTAAGTTCCAAAATCATAGGTCAATCTAGTATTATGTCTATGTTAATTCTAGAAATTTTCATAGCCATTTAACACCATTTACTTATCCAAAAATAGTTTTTAAGTCGACTGCCTTCAAAGAATATAAAACTGGCAGGTTTTTTCAATTTATACAATCATCTTCTTATTTATAGTTTAGGCCATAAATCATACTTTAGCCATTTTTATACATTTGGATAAAACCTCCCCTTAGGGTTTGAGGTTTTCAAATCACAAGAAAACAAAGAGAAATAACCAATTACCAACAAGTCCAAGAATCACAATAACAAAGATAAGATCACCTCTTATTTTAACTTTGGCTTGTGTTCTTGCAACTTTCTCTTTCTCTTTGGCTCCCAAATGTTGTGGCCTCCATCTTTGAAACACCATGCAAAAGTGTTTTGAGAGGTCACAGAGTAGGAAATGGGAAGTACTTAGAAGAAACAAGATCATGTCAAAAGATCTCACCTTGATTCCTCAAGTTTCTTCTTCTTCCTCTTCCTTTTGGATTTTCGGTCCCCCTCTCTCTTTGGCTTTTGGATTCACTTCCTTCCCTCTTACCCTCTTGTCTTGGACGGTTTTGGCATGCACAATGGAAATGTAAAATGTCTTGAAATACGTCAAGAAGACACTTAAAAATCCCCAAGCCAAATGACCAAAGGGCCCTTACAAAATATCTCTTAAACTTGGTTTGTTTTCCAAGTTTGTTGACTTTTCTCTCTTGCTTTCCTTCTTGGATGAAATTTGCTTCTTATTATGGCATCCAAATTGTCCTGACAAGTATCAAGTTTCCAGGGTTCAAGATCTCCCCTCGTTGGCCAAGAAATATCTAGATATTTTGCAAGAGTTTTCTTCTAAAATTTTGTTGACTTTCCTTACCTTGTTTGTGTTTCAATTTTGCTTCTTCCTTGCTCTTTCCCTTTAGGACAAAATACATGGCTTGTTGGCTAAGGGATTGTGTCATTCTTATGATAACATAAGCACGTGTTTAGGTGTTACTCTTGGAAACCATCTTAATTCCTTTCAAGACAAGTGGAAATTTTCATTAATTATGTTTGACTTTTGATTCAACATGTGTTAATTGTTTCATGGCTTCCTCTTATATTCCTTTTCTTTCTATTATGCCGAAATTAGGGCCCTTGTGAGAGGTCTTATATGCTTTCTTTAACTTAATGACAAGTGTGCATTTAAGATAAGAGCAAAGCCAACTTTTCTTTGCATGCCATGTGTCCCACTTAGTGTAATATGCATTAATCCCTTTGATTTCTTGTTTGGAAAGCCAATTCTTTGCTTTCTTCTCTTCTTGGCCAAAAATGGCACTTTATTAGGCTTCCCTTAGAAGCTTTAATTGTAATAATCCAAGAATTTAGAAATTAATTTTTTTAAAAAATTGAATTGAAAAAAAAAGGTAATTAACTGAGGTATAAAATCTTGGAATTGAAACCAAGCTAAAGATTTTTTTTTTTAAGAAAAGGCATATGTTAAACCATGCTTGATTTTTATTTTAATAGACTTTAAGCGAATTTAGCAAAGTGAAATGGTGGTGTGCTGAAAATTAAGTTTTGTTGTTTACCTAGGTTTGAATTTCTACTATGCAAAAAGTGTTTGTTTTTTAAATTTTCTTTAATCCTAAAAATCATTAAAATACCCCCATATCATTTCTTTTCCCGTAAAAGTAGAGAGTCAAGAGAGGGTTTAGGAAATTTCTAGAGAGATCAGGAAGGTACTCTTTCTTCTTCCTGCTCCCCTTCAACGTAAGTGTCCCAATGCTCATCCATCATTTCTCTCAGCCAAGCATTTTCATTTCTCTGTTCTTTAAGTCGACTTTTGTTGGGTGAAAAATTAAAGTTGTTGGAAGGGATTTGTCTTCTTTTCTACAACTGTGAATGTGTGGCTATGCAATTTAATGAAGAAAGTAACTAATAAAAAAATATGTTGAGTTTGGAATGGATGTTTAATCTTGATAATAGATGAAATAAAAGAATTACATTGAGGTGTTGATATTATTCTATTGGTTAGGCATTTATGTGGCTATAAGGGTGATTGTTTTGGGAAGTTTTGGAAAGAGTGAATCATATCTTGGAAATGTACCAAGTAAGTGAATAATGTCTCATTATTTGAATTATTTCATTTTCACATTGATATTGAAATAAGTAAAGAACAAGAATCTTATTTAATGTCGGTTGTTCTTCTTGAGTTTTATATATAAAATTTTCTTGCACTTTGAACTTAAACATGATCCTCTAATATGTGAAGTATTTGATAATTGTGATTCATGCATGGAGATGGTGAAAGGATTGTTTATAATAGGAAAAGATGTTGACTTGTATTAAAAGGAATTTGGAAGATGTAGACTCCATGCATGTTTGAAAGTAGTTTTGAGTTATTATTTGCAAACTTTCATGTTGGGATCTCTCATGAGATATTGCTTATGAGTTTTCAATTTTTGTTTACAAATGGTTAACCGATCCGACACATGCTTGAAACATTTTAAGAGGAGTGAATACAAAAAGCTAGTTACTAACAGCAATACTTCTAGTCTTTAGTATACCATGGTTAACTTCGAGCTCACTTGACATTCGTGGGCACAATGCTCACACTTAATATTCGTGGGCACAATGCTCACACTTAATATTCGTGGGATTTGTTCTAACGCTTGTTATTTGTGGGTTTCTACCTACGCTTTTTTTCATAGCTTCGAGTCGCACTTGGTTACTTACCTTCGTGGACTATATGTCTACGTTTGTGTTCTCGACCTTGAGCTACGCTTAGTTAGTTACCCTCGTGGACTGTGTGTCCAAGCTTGTTATCTGTTTTGTTGAAGTCCTATGAAAAAATAAGATTTGATAAGTATTGTATTAAACTACATCTTATGAAACAAACTATTTTATTACGTAGTTGAATTTATTCAAGGAATGATCTTTTATAAAGTTTCATTTATACTTATGATTTTATATTATGGATACTAACATTTTTATTAAAAGCTAAATTTGTTTGAATTATTTTCTATATTATTCCATTAAATTATTTGTATGGGACGTTATTTACCGGAAAATTATTTTTGGCCTCAGATGGTGTAGATGATCATGTTTCTTTTAATAAGCAATGAAGGGTTATACTGTTGTCTTGAAGTTGAAGAATCATATTGAGAGATTCCTAGTTAATGTAAAATCTTAAAATTGTATATTTATTTTTGTAACCTAGGTGCTCCATGTATGTTATAGCTAAGATCCTCGCCTTATCTAGGTATTGTGTATTTGTTTTTATAGAGCGGAGCTCCTCTTGACTATACCAAGTTGTTGTAGAATTTTCCCAAGGTCTTACTCTCAAGGGAGACGCTAGAAATTTCTTTACAAAGCCAATAATTTTGTAATATAAAGCGTTAAGTAGCAAATCCGCCTCGGAAGTATATGTTCGAGAGCAATGTTGCCTTGGAAGTTTTTTTAGACTCAATATTGCCCCAGAAGTCTAAAGACGTAGCAATGTTGCCTTTTTCCGTTAAAAAGTTAATGGTCAACGTCAATTTTTTAATGGTCAACGTTATCTTTTTTAATGGAAATGGGTAACCTTGCTCTATTTTTAAACTTCCGAGGCAAAATTGAGCCTGAAAAAACTTTCAGGGCAATATTGCTTCTCGATGTATACTTCCAAGGCGAATTTGCTACTTAACCCTAATATGAATTATAATCATAGTCATTATATTATATGTTGCAGCAAACATGTATATATATAAAGTATATAATGTTTGATATATTAAGGCTTTAGGGATGAGTTTTCTCATATTGTGTGCCTGTCACGTCTCAATTTTTAGGGCGAGTATAAGAGCCTAGGGTTCCTATAGCTAAGTGGAGCAAGGATTCTTCGGTGGGGTCTCAATTATCATTATGAACCCGAGCATAATCATAATTGAGGCATCATTGAAGCCTCCCTTCGTGTCTCTCTTTACCCTTTTAATAATGTTTTATTCATATAATTCCTATATACCAAACCAAACAAGTTTCATGCTTATTTTATAACAAAGATGTCTCTATGAGGTCGGGTGTCTAATAGAAGGACTAGTAGCAGATGGTTTCTGATAGAACATCTATTCAAAGGAGAAAATGTAAGATTTTTGTGCACAAATACCTAAATGTATGTTTAGAGCAATAGCTCTCTAAAATAATTGGGTTGTTTATCATCCTTCTTTGTGGTCTTATAGGCGATTAAAATGAGTTTTGAAGGAACTTATTTCTCTACGAGGCATGAGAGAGGGAAAGTGATGTTCGTTTGTTGTTTAATCTTGGTTGTGGTCATTCTTATATATTTGAGTATGTTTATAAATGTTTCAAAACTAAGATCGATAATTCTTTCATGGTTGCTAATTCTATTGATGAAATGTTCAAGAAGCTTAAGGTTTACTTAGTTATATTATTTTGTAGGAAACGGGCCTTACTTGGAAAATGCATCACTACTATACTATTTTCCTGGTTTCTGTAAGATGAAATTGAGTTTTGTTTTGTTGTGAATGTGAACTAAATCTTGCTGGGAATTTTCTACATGTGTGGATTGCTGGAATCCCTAGTCTCAAATAAAAAAAAAAAAATGTGGATTAATGGTTCATAAATTGATGTTTAGTGCATAGATGGATATGATACTGGTTCAAATCATTTGCTAAATCATGACTAGCATGCATCCGTTATTGCCTTTTTGTTTGACGTTACCCTTTTAAATATTGATGGCAGCTTGAGTTTTTTACTTTTTGGAGGTTACTAAATAGAAACACCAAACTGTACATCACTAAATAAAAGATCTTGCATCTGAGTATTGGTTCAAGCTGAAAGATGATTTGTTTTGATCTGTGCGGTGTCGTTGCAGTCAAATCAAACAAATCCATGCCAGGCTACCTCTAAAGTTGTAGTTGTAGTGAAAACCATTTAACAGTACCTGTATTTTCCTTCAATTTAATTTTCCTCTATTAGCACTATTAACTCATTACGGATGCTAACAGAACAAAGTTTTGGGGCTAAGGGTGCTAACAGACGAAAGTTAAAATATTTAATTAAGAGAGAAAAACACAAGTACTGAATTAAAATTTGAGGGAAGTTATAGACTTATAGGTAGCGGCAAAATGCTTTTCATGGTAGTTGTATCATTTTCTGGGTTGCTAACAATGATGGAATTGTGATATAATAAATTTGATCAATGCAGGTTTGGCAACTGTCATTGGGGTGAAGTATTTGTCTCCAGGAAGCACTGATGGTAAACCGACTATGAAGTTAAAATCTTATGTTTCAGATGAACACAAAGAGCTGTTGGCAATGGCTTCTGAATACTGAAGCGTAAGTTTTATGTTTTGGCAAGTAATAGCACAAGTTAATTATGCCTGTTTATCCTCTTGTATATTCTAATTAGCATGTCTTTCTTTTACTGGTAAAAATAGATAGAATCACTCGTAATCCTCGTTAAGTAGAAAATCTCTCATCTAAAAATTTGTGAAAAGTCTTAATTTTTATAAGATATGAATATAAATAGTGTCATAGTGAGATTGCTTTCAGATTTTTCTTGAAGTACCAGACTTACATACTAGTTGGGGAAATTTTGGTTGGCCAAGATTTTCAGTTTTTAGTATCATGTGTTGTGGGATTTAATGCCGTTATTTAAGAATAAGTTCTGAAATGTATCGTTTCATTAGGTACAAGACGAAAGCTAATGTTAGCTTTTGCTGTAAAAGAAACAAGCAAAGAATTTGCTAAGTTTATTTAGAGTTAAGAAATAATACTTGGGATTAATCACAGACCCAAGTCGTGGTAGTTGATTCAGCTTAAACTTGTGGATACAAATGACTAAATGGTATATTTCTAATTACAGGAGTGAAATAAATAATTAGTGAGTATTAATTGAAATTAGTCATTTGTAAAATTTGTATTATTTGAAATTACTTTTGGATGGAGACTCCCTTGATATGTGCAGTTATGGATTATTTCAAGTAAATATTATCAATTTAAGTGACAAAGTGAATCAAAATCTTATATTTAAGACCACAACAAGTTTCTTTAACTAGCTACTAAAATTAAGAACTTGGGAAGTAAAATATAAAATATTCGTGACCAGCTTACTATAATTGTGGACGAATATCAGACTCAGTTAGACTTAATAATACTTTGATATAAACTGATAATCAGGTATTAGATAATTTTATAATATATATATATATATATATATATATATATATATATATATATATGTTATAAAACTAATAAAATAAATAAGAAGAAGAGAAAATTCTAGAGAGATAAAGTAGAGAGAAGTTCTCATTTCACTGTACTTGAATAATTACAGAAGTCCTCTATTTATAGAAGGAAAATGGGACTTAAGTGTAATTTCCACTCTGGGTCATTTGGTGTAATTTCCCCTAGGCCATAATAATTAAACGCGTTATCAACGCGGAACGCCGAAAGGAACGGGAGAAAAATATTGGCTGGGGGCCCCACGTAATAGTAAATACTATGCATGGTACTATCGTGGTACTATGCGTGGGTCCCATGTCATTTTGTAATATTTGGAAACCGTGAGTCAATGGACATCCACATAATAAGTATATTCATAACACTCCCCCTTGGATGTCCATTTATGAATGTGCCTCGTTAAAAACTTTAACTAGGAAAAACCCAGTGGGATAAAAACCTAGCCAAAGAAAAGAGTACATCATTCATTGATATACTGTCAAGTGCTGCCTCATTAAAAACCTTTTTAGGAAAACCCAGTGGGACAAAACCTAGATAAGGGAAAAAGAGTACAGCGTGTATCGTCTCCCCCTCTTGATTACATCAGATTTGCTCCCCCTGATGATTACATAATTTTCAATGTCTTCTGAGCATAACTCTCTTTCTGTCATCAAGTATACTGTTGTTCACTTGTAGAACAATTACAGAAACATCCAATTTGATTATTTATTATATACCTGCAAAATCTTTCAAGTAAAATCATAATAATCTTTTCATAAATATACATGTGCATATAAATGCACACTCTAATTGCTTCTGGCAATATATGAACTTATCATCATTCTCAAAAATTTTATGCTTCTAGCATCTTGAGTCCTTCAGAGACCTATGCTTCTGGCATATTTAATTCTTCAGGGACATATGTTTCTGGCGTCTTACGTCCTTTAAGGACATGTGCTTTTAGCACACTAATATATTGTGGCTCATGATCCTCATCATCATTTATTACAACATATGCTATCATTTAAATATCATCAACGTCGACATCATTTTTAGTCCCATTGGATTTCATTTATTGAGATCTCTTTTTATTCACATATATTAGGTACCTGGGTCTCTTCTAGGACCATAATATTCAATTTTGGTAATTACATCTCTTCTGGAGATAACATCTCTTCAGGAGATAGCTCTTTTGGAGCTTTTCTTCATCTCTTCAGGAGATGGCTCTTCTAAAGCTTTTCTTAATTATCCTCTACTTGATCATCTATATTCCTGTAGCTCCTCAAGGATTTTTATCTTTAAAACCGATGGACCTGTAACGCTTCAGGCGTGCTTTATAACAATTCATATAGGAGCATTTGTAGTTGGGACATGTGACTTTGTCACTTTCTTAAGGTCGGTAAATGCTTCTGGCATTCGATTAACTAAAATCTGCAACTGAATTATCATTTTGAACTCTTAGTGTACATTTCCTTGTACGAGGATCAATATGAGCCAATGATAATCCATTCCACTTTATCTCTTTTACCCAATCTGCTTATTTTACTCCCCCTCATCTAATCATGTAGTGTGTATCCATCTGTGTGCATTATATTAGATAAATAATCATTGCACATTTCAAAACTTTTAAGATGGAATTAATCTGGTTTATGACCAAAAGCCAATTTTACAGGGAAAATTTTGTTGGCTAATATAATAAACACTGTTCTTATAATCTCATATAATTTCTGGATCATTCAATCTGGAAATTGCGCGCATAATCTGTTGCAAACTTCTGGTTGCAAACATCACTGCAAACTTATGTGATTTATAATATCACATGTATCCTATATCATTCAATTTGATACATTTCCAGAGATCCATTTCCAGTTATAATCAATAATATTCTCATAATATTCCGGAGGAATTAACACAAATATTCATGGAGAATACAAACACTCACACTTGATCAATATCATTCTCCCCCTCAAGTGTGAGTCCATCAATACATGTAACTTCCATATAATATTTCATAATAATTTCATATATGATATCTATTTCTGCAGATATCAATAAAATTTCACAGATTTCTTAATGCATTATCAATGCACAATTTTGTTACTTCTGATAACAAAATTTTCATCCAGAATTTGCAATCAAATACATATCAATACAAAATCATCGGGATTATCAAAATCATCGATCTAATAAAAATATTCACGAGCGCAGTACTGTGGAATCATCGATGCATCACGCATCACTGTGGGATCACAAGCGTAACAACTCGGATTGTCGTATGCATATAAAGTTAAAAAGGTTCTAAGCTCGTGCTTTATAAGGAGCAGATCTGCAGAGATTTAACAGGACTGTGCAAATCTGCAGAGATTCAATAGGATTTAATTCGGCTATAAATAGAAGAAGGCAAACGAACATGCCTCACAAACACACAAGCATCTGATATTAATTACTAGATACTCACATATTTCTCTAAATTCTATTGCCATGGCAGGACCTAGCAATTTTATCCTAGTTTCTGATACATCTGACACAGCATTACTTGATGCTTTATTGTATGATTATCAGACAAACATGTCATTTTCTTCTTTACTCTTTTCTGAACCTCTAGACATGTTTATTCCGCCTTCTACTATTCCTCCTTCTGCTTCATATGTACCTACTTCTCCCCTTAGAACAAATGTTCTTCCTCAATCTACAAGGATTGAAGGTACAACTGAAGCAGGTTCATCAAGGAGGCCGGTTAAAAGGTGTAGAACTATGGCCGAACTGATGGAGTCTACCAATCCAGTTCAGCCAATAGTGACAACAATAATCAGCCAGCAATCACAAGCCAGAAAGCAATCATCAGCCAGCCATCAACAATCAGCCAGCCAGTAATGACTAGCCAGCTAGCAACAACCATCGAACCAACAATAACCAGCCAGCCAGCTACAACTAGTCAACTAGTGACTACCGACCAATTAGCAACTACTAGCCTATTGAATTGTAGTTGTTGTGATGTTTTACGGGAGATTATACATACCAACGGACTTCAGTGTCATAAACTAGAAGTTCACGGAAGGAGAACAGGTATGCTTTCCCACGCTGTTTTATTTGAAAATGTACAGGATAAATCTTACAATACTGACAGGCTTCCAATGTTTGATTTTAGTAATAAAAATTTTGGAGAAATCAAACATTTTCTGACACAGTATTATATAGATTTACAAGCATCAGGATATAACTTGATATGTGATCCTGTATTAACCTTTTATGAGATCCTTTGTGTTGGTTCGGAATGGACGGAAAATCCAAATGAACCCCACGGGAGTTCATTTCAAACCAACATCAAAAATCCATTAGATAAAGGAAAACAACCCGCGGTTAATATTCCATATGATATTTCATCCCTTAATCAGGGTGAATTATATAGATTAACAATGGAGCAACGGGAAAGAATAAAGAAAACAACGCACCATGATTTAAGTGATTATTTTCACTTAACCCTCGATGATGCGAGTAAACAATTAAATATGTCTACTCACACCATACAAAAGTTCTATCAAAAAGGAGGGTTAACTGAGTGGCCACACAAAAAGCTTGAGAAACTTATGATGCAAATCTCGATATTACGAAGAGCTTTGCCTCATCTGGATCCCATCTCAAGAGAAGCAAAAGAAGAAAACATTAAATATCTTCAGAATGAGATGATTAAGGTTTGTAATGGAGTTAAGCCACTCGCTATTAAACTTTGTTGAAATAATATTGTCTTTTATTTAATCATTTTGTTTATAAATATTCTTCTTTTATATTCACAACAATTATCATAGAAAACACAAAACAATCATAATAATAAATTTGCTTCATTCACTTCTGGGAATGAAGTTGGATAAAATTCATGATCCATAACTCACTAATTTGTTTGATCATAACAAGAAATTAATCTATAATATTTCTTGATTTAATCACAATTTTGTTACTGCAAGAGCAAATTGGATATATTTATTTACAATCAACCATGATCATACAATCCCTTGTCTCATAATTTAAGGGAGTATTAAATGTCAAATATACAATTTTGAGGCCTTATACAAATGATGACATACAAAATTTATGGATCAAAGCTTGTATCATAACTTGTCTCTTGGCTTCAGACCAACTTGTCTCATTAGCTTCAGGCTAATTTATCACTTGACTTCTAGCCAATTTATGCCTCCACATGGTCTCAGGCCAATTTATGTCTCATATCTCCATGGCCTTTTAACAATTTATCTTCAGGATAAATAAAATATAAACATAATAAAATAAATAGATGGAACCCACTAATAGTGTGGTTACCATAAATAATAAAATGAGAAGGGGATATATAAAGCAGTAAATAAATAAATGAAAATAAAAGGGAAGGGGGATAAAAGGCAGTAAATAAATAATAAATAAATGGAGTCCACTATACTAGTGTCACCACCATAAAAGATAAATAAACGTTAAATAAAATAAATAAATAAAGCCCACTAATAGATACTAGTGTGCCTTCATGAAAATAAATAAATCTCAAATTAAATTAAACAAATGGAACCCACTGATATATAGTGTTGCTACCATAAAAGATAAATAAAAATAAATAACATAAAGGTAAATGTTATATTATGATTAGATATCTATGTAGGAGGTAAAACCATTCATGTAAAGCCAAAAGAAAAAAAATGCAAAATTATTGTAAATAGTAAAAATGTAAATTTACCATGAACAGTAAAAGTTACTATTCACTATAAATAGTAAATGAGGTGAAATTACTGAAAGATTAAATCTAGACTTCCATATAGGAGTCAAATGAATAAAATGTAAAAATTACTGAAAAATAGTAAATTTACTGTGAATAGTAAATTACTATTTACCGTAGTAAAATAGTGAATAATCTCAAATTTTAACCATGGAATCCGATGTTCAAAATAATCGGTAAAAGTATAACTTTAATTCCATATAATGGTTAAGATTATCATAGATAGATAAAATAAACATAAAGCAAAGAAAATAGTGATAAAATCTTACCTTGGTAGAGTCTTCGTGCTGATAACATGTTATAAAACTAATAAAATAAATAAGAAGAAGAGAAAATTCTAGAGAGATAAAGTAGAGAGAAGTTCTCATTTCACTGTACTTGAATAGTTACAGAAGTCCTCTATTTATAGAAGGAAAATGAGACTTAAGTGTAATTTCCACTCTGGGTCATTTAGAGTAATTTCCCCTAGGCCATAATAATTAAACGCGTTATCAACGCGGAACGCCGAAAGGAAGGGGAGGAAAATATTGGCTGCGGGCCCCACGTAATAGTAAATACTATACATGGTACTATGCGTGGTACTCTGCGTGGGTCCCATGTCATCTTGTAATATTTGGAAACCATGAATCAATGGACATCCACATAATAAGTATATTCATAACAATATATATATATATATATATATATATATATATAAAAGATGATGTTACTTGCATTTTAACCGTATGCCCCACCTCAGAACTCACAAGTTTAAAGAAGTCTCAGTTTCTACACAAAAGTTTATGTCTATGAATAATTAAGATCCCGTCATCTATTTTATCATGAATTCAATTCATCTGGATTGTTGATTAGGATAAAGAGAAAAAATTTAATGAGTATAATTTAATAATGTGACATTTTAAATTGATTAGTCAGTCATAATTTAGAAATTATAAGTTATAATGAGAAAATGGATGATAATTTGTAAGCAAATATTATTTTAGTCTTATTAGGAATTAAAGTCATTATCCTGACAATTATTCTGGAACTATTACTAGTCAAAATGAACTTGATTTCAATCTCTCAATTACTCATTATTTCCTTTTTCGAAAAAAGAAAACGAAACTCTTACACGTCATCGAGTAGCGCATGCATTTGACGAAATTCAATTGTTATATTGTGACAATTTTATATGTGGGAGTTGTTTTTCTCTTACATGAGAAAAATAAGATTCTTACACACACATAAAATGGTAGGACTCACATATGCATATATGAATTTAAATATATATATATCTGTGTGTGTGGGAGGTCCCACTATTTTATATGTGTGACATAAGAAAACACTTCTCTTATATATACAAAGATATCTTAAATTGCATATTTTAAAACTTGGATTATTTTTGTTTTTGGGGCCAACACTTTAAAAACACAAATAATTTGTCATTTAGTCGTTGATAAATATGAAAAATTCTAAAGATTATAAAATTAATTAACACTAATAGTTCCTAAGATCATAAATCGCGATATGGATATAAAATTAAAATAAAGTCTGGAACCACATTATTTACTAATTATAAACAATTTGACTCTTCTTGAATTCATACAATTTTATGCTTTTATGGGTTTCTTAATCCTTCACTACACATTTCATTGAGGTGTGTGAAGTTTTATTTTTATTCTTTTGACCTTTATATATATATATATATATATATATATATATATATATATAACTGTATTTTATAACTCAAGAAGAGATTAAAAAAAAACTAACAAGAAACAAAAACAATAACAATCCTTCATCACCTTCCACCTAAAGCAAAAATTTTGTGTGACCATGGGATCCACTCCATACTATTTTTAACAGAATTTAAATAAAATAATAATGAGAGCTTCCAGAAACTTTTAAATTGCCGTCATCGTGTATTGTCTATAAATTAACCTCCTTAGGATTTTCATGATCTTTTCTAAGTTATAAAGGTATTTTTAGCTTATTTTTGAAAAAATTGTTGAAAAATCACTCTTCACAAAATTTATTTGGTACCGCCCGTTGTTACCTATAACTCTTATTCAATGTATGACCAAAAAGAATTGCACCAACTAAAGATTTCCCGTAGATTTGAGTAATAAGTCTTAAAATTGGAGTTTTGTTTTTTTAGCATTTTCCTTATTTTTTATTGTTATTAAGAAATTTTTTTCTTGGGTGTGTTTGGCTTTAGGGGAGGGGAGGGGAGGGAAGGGGGTGGGAGAGAAATAATTTTTTGGGAGGACATTGACTAAATTGTTATTAATGAGAAAAAAAAAAAAATATATATATATATATATATTTTTTTTTTTTTTTTTGTTGAGAGCATATCTTAGAAATATTGAAAATTTTCTATAGGTTATTTTATAAATATGAAAAAAAAAAGTTTATCTCTTAACTTTTCCTCTCACTCTCTCCTCTCTCCTTCCTTCAAACCAAACATAATGTGAAAGTCATTAATCATTATTATTTTTTCTTAAAATCAATGGTGAACTTAGGATAAATATTTGGGGAGCAAAATGTAAACTCATTGACTAATTAGAAAAGAAATTATTTGAGGGGGCCAAATGGATAAATTTTTAAAATAAATTTTTTTTTTTAGGGGGGGGTGGGGGAAAGTTCCGCTAGTGCTTAGAATATGGATGGACCCATTCAGGATTTAGCGGGTGCCGATAAGAGCGAGTGGGATCAACCATGGAGAATTGGTTTTAGGCTGGACAATGTAAATACACACAAAAACAAAAAAAGTTATGTCACTTTTTTAAAGCTCATTCAAACTGTTTTTTTAGTTTTTTATTTTTAAAAATAAACACTTTTACACTTCAAGACAGAGAACTTTTCCTAAATTTTCAATTCGTAGAAATCACTTAAAATAAACACAATAAACAAGCATTGAAAAACCATATATATATTTGTTCGGTACATACAATCTTACCTCAAATAGTATTTGTTACAATTCTTGCAACTATTTTTGTAAGTTGTAGACTTGTATTCATAAATGATGGCAAGAGAGAAAAAAAGACTTGTATTCATAAATATAAGATCCAGTTGATTTTTTTAAAGAAGCTAAATAAATTATTTTAAAGTATTTATATTTATTATTTTTATACTAAATTAATTTATCCGACTTATAAAGTAATATGAAATATATAATATAACAATAGACAACATATGTTATGATTGAATTGTTTATTTATATTCCTTAATCTCTAAAAAAAATCAAAAAAAATCTCACAGAAAATTCTAATATTCAGTAGGCCTTTTTGAAACTTTTTTGACATATTTTGATCCCTTTAAACCTTAACACGATTTTCCAAAGAAAATATTAACAATGATGCAATATGTATTTTTTTGAATTTGAGTTATTCCAAGTAAAGAATAAAAATATACTCCCTCTGGTCCTAATTATAAGACTTTGTTAACTTTTTTGTAAAAATTAAGGAAGCTAATTAAACTACATTATATAGTAATATTTTTATTTTTTTCTTCAAACTAATTAGTTTGACTAATAAAATAATATATAATTTAAGAATACACAATATATGAAATGATTAAGTAACTTATTTAACTTTCTTAATCTCTAAAAAAAAAATCAACTTTATCTTATAATTAGAATCGAATCTTATCTGTACTTATACTATCAGTAGCTACATTACACTGTGCTTCTAGAAGAAAGAGACTCATAAACAAATTAAGTCCCTACCATGAAAATTTATGATGTTGGTGGGTTGGGGTGTAAACAGGCCAGGCCATGTCAGGCTTCACTTTTAACAGGTCAGGCCTACTTTGTAACATATTGGCCTGAGCCTGGCCTGTGGCCTATTACAGGCCTATTTTTCGGCCTGAGCTTGGCCTGTGGCCTGTTAAGGCCTGTTTTTTTATTTTATTTTAAAATAAAATAATTTTTAAATTTTTTTATTTAATTAAGCTAACAGGTCATAGGTCGAAAACAGGTCTACTTTAAACAGGCTAAAAATGTGTCAAAATTACATAAATTAATACTAATAATAAAAATATCATGTCACAGGCCGAAAACAGACCTACTTTAAACAGGCTAAAAATATGTCAAAATTACATAAATTAATATTAATAATATAAACAGGCCGGCCTGACAGGTCTAAAAGGCCACTTATCAGGCCTGAGCCTGGCATGTTAAAAAAAAACAGGCCTCATAAGAGGCCTTGACCTGACCTTTTAGCTTGACAGGTCAACCTGACTAGACTTTTAACAGGTCAGGCCCTAACTTTTTTACATCCTGGGGAGTCTAATCTGACGAATAGGCTTTGCTTTTTCCTGACAAAGCACGTGGTGCTTCTAGAAGAACAATCATGACCTTCACATTCCATGGCAGATAGAAGTTTGGAAGGTATGTATTTTTTTTATAAAAAAAATCAGTATATATTATATTCCATTCGATCTTTTGTAATAATTATGCTTATCTCTTGGTTATTTGATTTCGTTTTACAATAACTGATGTTTATAAAAATTAAATTATATAGTTATAAATAGGACTAATGTGAAAAAAAAATACACATAATATTTCAAAAGTGCCCCAACACCAAATATTTTTTAAGAGTAAAAATAACTGTGATCTTTTAAAATATGCACAAAAATATGCAGTAACTGTTAATTGACAATATATTTAGATTTTTAAAAAAATTAAGGTGTCAAAAAACAAATAAATTTTTTTAATAAAACAAATAGAACACTTTATTTTTTTATACTGTCGTCTTCTATCATTCAGCCCCACCTCATGTCCTTGAGTCTTCATTATCACTGTGGGCTGTGGCCCTCATTCCCATCTACTTGGCCATCTCTTCCAATTAACACGCTTGGATCTTCACCCTTGTTTGGTTGTAGAGGAATAGAGATTAGAGAGGAGTGAGGTGGAAATTCCATGAATTTTTTTTCTTTTTTTTTTTAAAAAGTGGAAGTTATAAAATTTATTCCAATTTTTTCAAAATTAATTTTATTAGAACCTTCCCTCCGTATCTTCCCACATCAAATCAAATAATCTCAAAAGTGTCATTTCCAAAATTGTGTTTTTCGCCATAATTTGGTTGAGTTAATGGGAGTTACATACAAGGTAAGAAAGCTTAGAAGATTCTTTCTAAGGCCCTGTTTGGTATAAGGAAAGTTTGAAAAGAAGAGAAAAGAAAAGGAATTGAATGGAAAGGAAAGGAAAGGAATATTGAGAGTGGGGTATTATGTTTGGTAGATATAAAAAGTGAGATGGAAGATGATAATTTTTTAAAAAGTAAAATTAAAATATAAGATTTGAAATGTCTAGAATACCCTTAACATTTAAAAAAAAAAAAAAAAAAACCCTCCTTCATCCCGACCATCAGTCAAAAGGAAAAAAAAGCTTCAGATCTAGGTGGGTTCCAATCAATTGTGGTCATTCGACCGATGTTGGTGGTCTGGTGTTGGAGATCACGGGTTCTAACGATTTTCCCTCTCTCAATGTTGTCACTCCTTCTTTATTCTTGAGTCCCGATCAACAGCAAAAGAAAAAAAAAAGTTTCAAATCCAGGAAATAATGCGGGTTTCGACCAGTGGTGGTGGTCTAGTGTTGGAGATCGTAGGTTCCGACGGTGAAGGAGGAAGTCGTTGCCGGCAACAAAGAAAGTCGAAGGAGATAGGACGAAGGTGAAGTCGATGAGAAAGGAGGAAGAAGATAAAGGGATCTAATGGGAATTTGGTAGGAGGGAATATCATATCCCGCCAATATGTGAGGGATTTGATCTTCCCTTAAACATGGAAAAATTAACACTCACAGAAAATTGTTTGCCAGATCTTCCATATACTAAACGCCAAAGTTATGAGAATTTTAGAATCTTCCTTTTCCTTCTCCAATCTTCCATACAACAAACAAGGCCTAAGTGTACAACTTGAGTCACATATCATTACATGCAATGGCGGAAGGGGGGCTAGGTCCTTAGCCCCCCCCCCCCCAAAAAAAAGATTATTGTTTTCACTTTTGACATCCCACAAAGCAAAATGGTTACATTAGTCCATTACCCTTCCTTTATTTTTGTGCAAAAAGAGCAAAGATGATTTTGCTCTTTTAAAATCTCTAGGCATATAAATATGTGGGGGCCCACGTAACAAGTATTATATCTATATTCGAATATGGCTTTAAATTTAAGAAACAAGTACAAGTTAATTGCAAGAATTGATTATCAATTGGAACAGTAGGTTCAATGATAATATTATTGAATTACTTGCTTTGAGCATGGTTTTAGATCTAAGAAACAAGTACATGTCATTTAATAATAATGATATTTGCAAATTTGTTGATAAATTTTATTCTGAAGATTTCACAAAACAAGAAAAATTGCATTTGAAGATGGAGTTACAACATTTTAAGCTTGACATTCTTAAACATTTAGATTTAATTAATTTATCAATTATATCTAAATTATGTCAAGAGCTGGCAAGAACTAAAAAGTCTATCATTTACCTTGTTTATTGATAGAGTGATTAGACTTATACTCGCTCTTCCAATTTCTACAGAAACTAATGAAAGATCTTTCTTTGTTATGAAAATAAAAAAAATAAAAACAAGCTTCGAAATAGAATGGAAGATAAATTTCTTCATGATTTTTTGATTATATTCATTAAAAAAAATTGTTTTGATTTTTAAGTACGAATTCAATTATAGATGAGTTTAACAATATGAAAATATATAAAATAAGAGACAAGTAAATTGATAATAATTTCTACAATATATTTCTTTCAGTTTTTATATATTAATCTGTATTGTATTTCAAGTACTTTCATTTATAATAGAATATTTTTTATTTTCACTCCCGTCATTAAAATTCCTGAATCCACCCATGATGACATGTTACTCATGTTGATTAAAACTAAAATTGTTTTGTTAATTAAGGATGCAGTACGTAGCCAACAGGAATCTAAAGAAGGATGAATTTATGGGCTAATACCGCTCAGGATGCTACTGTGAAGGAGAAGGAGGAGTTAGAGGCCAAACTGGCTTAGCTTGACGCGAAGTTCTCCACCGCCCGACATGCACTTTCAGAAGGCACGAAGGTGATGGAGAAACTAAGGGCCGAGCATTAAGAGCTGGGAGTGCAATCTCGGGAGATCGAGGCAAAGTTGAGGGCCGAGATCTCCATGCTCAAGGACAGGATAGTGAAGTCCTTCAACAACGCTTTGAATCAAGTCCGGTATTTTCACCCCTCAGTCTCTCTCGATTTCTCAAAGGTGCACCATCAGGCCTACCTGGACGATGATGGGACCTTCGTTCCGGCTCCCGCATCCGCACTTCCAACTACAACACCTCCCCCAGCTGACGGGCAAGGCGGGTACGAGTCTGAAGATGAAGGAACTGCTAGCTCTTAAAGGAGTCTAGAAGTCGGCTCTTCTGCTCTTAGTTTGCCTTTTTATTTTACCTTTTAGTGTTGTATTTCCATGTAACTAGGAGCTAAACAATCTGAACGAAATTTATGCATTTTGCTATCAATTTAAATGATATTTCTGCACATTGCTTTTAGCCGTTAAAATTTTTTACTCTTGGTCCAAACTTAAAAGCCTGGAATTCACGTTTAATGACCCGGCCAAGGCCATAAATGTTATCACATAATCCGTATGTATGTTAACTCTGGATTTAACCCGAGCTTTTAACTTATCGCAAAAACCTCAAGATTTTTACTCATCCCTCTGACTTTATTTAGTCTAAGTTATGATCCGAGAAAGTGTAGCTTTCCTCGTGCATATTACCGGGTTATAACTCTTTATGTACACTTAGACCTAATCAGGGTCAAGTAAGGAATACCACTTCTTTATCCCGGAAAAGAAATTTAGATGCATCTAGGTCTCGATAAACCTTTAGTTCTTTATAGCGTTTCTCCTCATTAGATCAAGCCTTTTGGCAATCCTCGATTTTAACACAAAGAACGCTTTGATTTTCGCAATTGCTCTTTCATTAAGAATTTTGTTATGAAGATGTCGTCTGATGACATGGTCGTATCACGAGACCTCAAATCAAAACAGTAGAACCATAATCAAGCTGTAGTCATCAATTCTTCAACAGAATTTGCATTTTCATACTCAGATAATTCTGCCAATACAGACATTCTCTCCTAGAGTATTCATATTTTATATAGGGTCACCATCTTACATAATTCCTTAACAGGAAGCATTAAGTGATGGACCGTTTTAACAGTATTTTTGCCTCTTTCATGTAAGTTGGCTAACTGTAGTACAACTTTAACTTGTCGGCGTTCCACGTTCGCTTGATAGGTTTACCATCTAGCGCTTCAAGGCAGTAAGCCCTCTAATCAAGCTTTTCTTTGACACGATAGGGTCCTTCCCAGTTCGTAGCCAACTTCCCCTCTCCGGCATTCCTATTGCTAATATCAGCCCGCCGAAGCACTAAGTCACCCACTCAGAAAGATCTAGGATTCACCCTCTTATTAAACTTAGCCGCGATAAGTTGTTTCATCGCTAGATCTCGGCAATGGGACGCAATCCTAACTTCATCAATGGTGTCTAACTCCAAGGCTATTGCCTCATTATTATTGTTTTCCCCGACTTTCATAACCAAGGTTCTCCTCCATGAGGATTGACCAATTTCTACAGGGATCATAGCTTCACAGCCATAGGTCAACCTGAAAGGGGTCTCCTTGGTAGAAAACTGCACACTAGTCCGATATCCCCATAAAACAGGGTGTAATTATTCAACCCAGTTAGTCTTGGCGTCTTCCATCCTCCTTTTCAACCCTCCCAAAATGACTTTGTTAGCAGCCTCCGCCTGCTCGTTAAACTGTGGATGTTCCATCGAGGCAAACTGCTGTTTAATTTGGAAGGCTTTCATCATATTTTGGAATCCTTTGTCAGTAAACTGGGTTCTATTGTCCGTGACAACTTCTGCCGGGATCCCAAACCGAGCCATAATATTCTTCTCAAAGAACTTCTGAACTCGCGCTGAAGAAATCTTAGATAAGGGTTCAGCCTCTATCCATTTAGTGAAATAGTCTATGGCAACAACTAATCACTTTAACTGTCCTGGAGCCATTTTGAAAGGCTCCAGCAAATCCATTCCCCAATTATAAAAAGGCCAAGAGGTCGAGATGGTCTTCAACTCAGATGGCGGGGCGAGAATCATCTTTCCATGCTTCTGGCAGATGTCGCACATTCTAATGTGATCCTCAACATCAGCCACCATCGTAGGCCAATAAAAACCAGCTCGAAGTATCTTCCTGGATAATGCCTTGGCTTTTATATGTTGTCCATTAATTCCTTCATGAACCTCAGACATAACATACTCGACTCCTTCCGGATTCACACATTTTAGCAGCGGGGAATGGACCCC
Source organism: Acacia confusa (assembly GCA_037074495.1). NCBI lineage: Eukaryota > Viridiplantae > Streptophyta > Magnoliopsida > Fabales > Fabaceae > Acacia > Acacia confusa. Next base: position 8,096,839 of record CM073508.1, on the reverse strand, counting down.
TTTCCGATAAAGTTGGTCATCTACTCTAGTATACAAGGATGCATCCGGAACAAGCTTCCTGGCTTCAGAAGAGTCATCTGGTAGTAGTCCCCTCTCTAAGTAATCCACCAACGGCTTCCTCCAGTCATCCGACGCCGAAATAGCCATTACACAACTTGGGTTAGTTAAACTTTGCTGTACCATAGTCCTATCATTACCCGGACTTTTGGTACTTGCTAACTTCGATAAAATATCAGCCCTGGTATTCTCCCTTCTAGGTATGTGGGTGACTATCACCTCATCGAAATCTCTTATTGTCGTCTTAACTTTACTCAAATATTTTGCTAACAACGGACCCCGGACTTGATATGTCCCTTCAACTTGGGCAGCTACTAGCTGAGAATCAGTGAAGGCCTGTACCCTCCTGGCTTTGGCTTCTTTCGCATGAGTCAACCTGGCCAGCAAGGCTTCATATTCAGCCTGATTGTTAGAAGTTTTAAACGTTAGCTGTAGGGAGTGCTCTATAGTCAATCCTTCCGGACTTTCAAGGATAATCTTGGCCCCTCCTCCTGCATGATTGGAGGAGCTGTCTACAAACACCTTCCATATTGGTATGTTTGCGGCTTCTTCCAAGTCTGCTGGGGTGAGCTCTACAATGAAGTCGGCCAAAGCCTGAGACTTGATAGCTTGCCTAGCCTCATAGACAATATCGAATTTCGAAAGCTCCACAGCCCAACTAGTCATCCTTCTTGCTAAATCCAGTCGGTGGAGGATTTGGCGAATTGGCTAACTTGTTCAGACAACAATTTGGTGGCCTTGAAAATACTGACGAAGCTTTCAAGTTGCTATTAATAACGCGTAAGCCACCTTCTCCAATTTTTTATACCGAATTTCAGAAGCCTGAAGAGCTTTACTAACAAAGTAGACTGGAACCTGCCCATCTTCCGATTCTCTGACAAGGGCAGCACTTACAGCTTCCTCTCCTACTGCTAAGTACAAGATTAGAGATTCACCAGGGTTGGGCCTAGACAACACCGGCGGAGTTGCCAAACATTTCTTCACCTTGACAAATGCAGCCTCACATTCTACATTCCATTTAATTTGAGTAGCCTTTTTGAGTAGCTTAAAAAATGGTAGCGCATTCTTCACTGATTTAAGCAAGAACCTGGTTAGTACAGCTAACCGTCCCGTTAATTGCTGTACTTCTCGCTTTGTTTTAGGAGCTTTCATACTTAAAACAGCCTGACACTTATCCGGATTCACTTCTATCCCTCTATGTGTCAACATAAAATCGAGGAACTTCCCAGCCGGGACGCCAAACACACATTTAGTCGGGTTCAACCGAATCTGATATGCTCGTAACTTATCAAAATTTTGCTGTAAATCCTGAATATGTACTTCTAGATTTGAAGACTTAATTATCATATCATCAATGTAAACCTCAATATTTTTACTTACCTGCTCTTTGAAAACTCGGTTCATCATCCTCTGATAAGTAGCTCTAGCATTTTTCAGACCAAACGGCATAACATTATAGCAGTAATTTGCCTTTTCCGTTATGAAGGCCGTTTTCTCCTGATCATCAACATGCATAGTGATTTGATTATATCCAAAGTAAGCATCCATAAAGAACAAAAGCTGAAACCCTGAAGCATTGTCCACTAACTAATCGACACTAGGCATAGAATATGCATCCTTAGGGAAAACCTTATTAAGATCTGTGTAATCCGTACATACTCTCTATTTACCATTAGGCTTCTTCACCAGGACCGCATTGGACAACCATGTAGTGTACTGCACTTCCCTTATGAATCCAGCTTCTAAAAGTTCCTTCACATGGTTCTCAAGTGCTTGAATCCTCTCCGGTCCTTACTTCCTCTTCTTTTGAGCGACCGAGATGGCTCCCGGGTAAATGGCTAGTTTGTGGCAACAGAATTCAGGGTCTATCCCTGGCAACTCGGACGCTTTCCACGCAAACACATCCTGATTGGTTTTCAAAAAGGCAATCAACTCAGCTTTGACTTTTGAACCCAAGGTCTTACCGATTTTGGTGACCTGTCCCGGTTTTGCTCCTAGGATTACCTCTTCCAACTCCTCGCCTAGCTCCGGCCGCGACAACTCGGATTCCTTATGCAAGTCTAACTCTACCAGACATACCGGCTTCACAGACGAGCTGGGTTGACCGCCATCCAGGGTGGGCGATATCATATTTTCTCCTTCACTCTCCTTGACGGTGGTAAAGTAGCATCGCCGAGATTCCTGCTGGTCTCCTTTTACCGTCACCACTTTATTGCTAGTACCAATCATCTTGACCTTTTGATGCTTAGTCGATGCCAGCATATCCCACTTATGTATGGTGGGCCTTCCCAGGATGATATTGTAACTGGATGGAAAATCTGCCACGATAAATCTAACCTGCTCCAACTTGAATGCCTCCTTTGTCCCAAGAGTCAACTTCAAGTCAATGTACCTCTTGGGCTACGTGTTTTGTCCATTGAAACCAGTCAAAGTGGTTTTACATGGTTTCAAATGTTTCAGATCTAAGTTCATCTTCCTGAAGGCCGCCCACAATATTATATCATATGTACTTCCAGCATCGATGAAGATCTTCCTTACCAGACACTTTCCGACAGTACCTAAGATAACCAACCTGTCTTGATGACCCGGTACCACGTCCTCTAAGTCCTTCCTTGTGAACGTTAATGTCGGAGGTTCAGGCCGTTTAAGATCATCTTTAAACTTAGGTTGACTTCGGATGGATAACACCTCCTTCAAGTATTTCCTTCGCTGACTTATTGTATCTCCTCCACCTCCGAATTCGTCGCTAATCACATTACATTCAAACTCTGGTTCAGGGAACTCCTCGTTTCCCCCCTCCGGTTTCCGACTAATATGCTCTTTCCGCCTCTTATCTGGGTTCGAGTTTGATGCCTCTTGAGGTCGCTTACTGGATCTATGCCCTTGTGTCTTTATTACGTATTGCCGCAATCTGCCTTCTCGTACAAACTTCTCTATAGCATCATGGAGATCCCAATATTGATCAGTCGTGTAACCTAGTTGATCATGGAATTCACAGTATCGTGACCGATCGAGAGTTGCCTTATGACCCATGGGACGAGGTCTTTCCACCTTCTTCATCTTGGTTAAGGCGACCTCCTTCCATAACTAGGATCTCGATATATTCAAAGGTGTGTATTTCTTATACCAACCTTTCGATTTGCCATTCCGGGATCTACTGTCCACATTCTTACCCCGGAATTCTGATCTCGAATTCCTGAGATTCTCCTTCTTCGGCTGGGAGCTCACAGTCCGCACTTCCTTACCACTCAGACTGGCAATCTACAGCTGCTCCAGCTCTAAGTATTTTTTAGCTCGGGAATTAAAATCTTCCAAAGTTTTAACCTCGTCCTTTATTACATCTTGAGCGAATCGGGATTCGAGATCCAGTTCGGATATTAAGAGGTGGACATGCACACTTTCCTCCAGATCTCAGACTTGCAATGCGGCATCCTTAAACCGGTCTAGATACTTGTGCAATGTCTCATTCGACTTCGGTTGTATCTTGTTCAGCGTATAAATTGACTTTGGCTGTTTCTTGCTAGTGGCGAAGTTGGAGAGAAACTTGTCTCCCAAGTCTTCAAAACTTTTGATGGATTTGGAGGGCAGGGTATGGAACCACTGCTAAGCTGCCCCTCGAAGAGTCCCAACGAAGAGCCGGGAAATGATAGGCCCACAATAACCCCTTATGAACATATCAAGGTCAAAAGTGTTGAGGTGAGCCTGTGGATCCTGGGTGCCGTCATACTTAGTAAGCTCAGTGGAGTCAAAATCTTTGGGGTGAGTAGCATTAGCTATCTCGTCCGAAAAGGGATTGATATTGTCTATCTCGTTGTCATAAATCCTTCGGTACTTTCCAGCTATCCCGGATTTTGGTGGAGCACATCCTGGCCTGGTTTGATAACCCAGCCTCCTGATTAGGCGCCCCCTCTATCCGAACAGCTTTAAGCAGCAACCTGTCTGCTTGGATATACTCTGGGTGCCGGACTCCCATACCCTGATTCTGGATCCGGGATTGGTTTCCCCTAACTTGCTTTCGATCCTCCGAGCTGGCCTCCTCACGGTCGGCCTACACTCCTTCTTTATCACCCTAGACCGGCTAAGATTCCTCTTTCCGGCTTTGATCTATTGTATCGTGGCTTCCTCTACTCAACAACTCTTCCATTTATCTCATTCTTTGTTCAAATAGGCGAGCCCTTTCGGCCTCTTCTTGCCTCCATACCGCATTACGGTGTTCCATATCATCTTGGATACACTTCAGGTCAGCCTCTCTTTGCAAGTGATTCTGGTGATCCATTCTGTCCATTCGCTTCATGATAGCGTCCAGTGCACTCTGTACATACCAGTTTTCCGATATTTCATTAGCATGAATATGCGACGTCGGAATCTGTGGTCCTCCAAGCTGTTGTACAGGCGCTAGCGCCGGGGAGATGCCGTATCCTCCATCTCTTCTACTACCACATAATCATGCTCGACAATGTTAGCCTTGTTCCTCTGAGCATGTCTGGAAAATACTTGCCCCAAAATAATAGGCAGATGTTGCTGCTCGTCATTCCCAGGTAACTGATCTGGTGGAGATGGGTCTTGCCGAGGAGGCTGTCCTCTGCTTCTTGTCTGTGCCATACTCAATGGTGTGGCTTTCGAGGAGTTGAGATTTACCTTCCCCTACCTGGTGCGCCAATGTTCTGTTCTAAGAACTCAAGTGTCTAATCCAAAGGATTAGTTAATGTTTATATGAGATCAATATAGTCTTAACCACTATCCTGCTCAGATAGCTGACAGGGGTTATTGTTACGACAATACCTATAAATTCAAATATCACCGGACAATGGATCACCGTGCATACACCAGGTGACCGGAGTCACAAAGGGGGTGGGGTGTGTGCACAATGTGACTGAAGTAAAATAGAAGGTTAGAACCTGCGTACCTGAAGGACAACCTCCTTATTTATATGGGTTACCTTTAGGGTTTATCCATTGCCTTAAACAATGCGTCCCTGCTCAACGTACAGATCCGTGCCTTGTCTCTTGTCCCCCACAAATGGTTATTGCTGCTCCACTACCTGTATGAGTCAAGATTAGTGGCAGGATGTGGGGTGATTAGCATTTTACCTGTGTGTGTAGGTTGGCCTCCATGCTGGACCTTGGTGTTGGGCCATTGACCTCTTTTGGCCCAATATACGTGTCTGGAACAGAAATCATATAGCTATAAATAAGATTTGAGCACAAAAATACACATGTAACTTTTTAAAAAATACATCCAACACGAATATTTTTGAATGACAAAAGTAACTATTTTCAGTTCAACTGAGATTCAACAATTCTCAATTGTTATAAACTTAAAAGTCATACAAACTCTTATTCTTTTAAACTTCTTATAACATACTATTATACCTTTTATGATCATCTTCCTTAATAATGAGAACATGTTTGCTCACATGTTGACAAACTTTAACAATAATTGCTTGACTACGCATGTAATAAGATACCACTAATCTAAATGACCATATTTATTACCTACTCTTGGAAAAAGCTAGTTTGACCTCATTTTATCACAAAAGAGTAAATAAGTTTACTTATTTCAAGGCCTCAAACTTATAAACAAAAGCCTCTTCAAAGCTTCATCTTCATAAGACATGAGGTTTAACTATCACTACTTTCATAAAGTATTCTTCTTTATTAAAATTACTAAGACATCATCACATATTCATTATCTCCTTTAGCATTCATATTTCCTACTAAAATTTATTAATATAACACTTATTCACCATCCAATTGCATCATTAAGAAACACAATTATATTAATGGTGTGCAAAACTCTTGTTTCACATCCTTTTCCCCCTCTAAGGATGAAACCCACCATAATAAGTAGGTGGTAAACCAAAACACAATAGAAACAACTAAACAAGAAAGTTATATATGAATATATTGCCACTATATGCAGTGCATGCTAAATTATTTGCATAATCGTTTGCTCTGATACCAATTTGTAACATCATCTATTTTCTTAAAACAATAATTAATTGATTGATTGATTAAACCATTATCAAGATATTTCATGCACAAAGCTAAGCTTTAGACATCACAAAGCCCAAACTCTTTAACTAAATAATATTTCATCATTTATTAAAATATCCAAAATATAGCAAAGTATGTAAAATGAGCTCTAATATGACAATATACAATAATCCAACATATACCTAAAATATGGAAGCATTATTATTAGCAAAAGTAGCTTAAGCTTCTGAAGTCTTTTCAGATAGACCCATATGAAAATTATCACCTGATAAATGTTAGTAATAATCAATCCAACTTATTACAAATACTAATATGTGCTCGTGAAATGTCAAATGGAACAATTTATATAACAAAGTATTAGAAATATAATTCACAAATTTCCAAAAAAAAAATTGTATCACAATTTTCATATTAAATTTTATATCATAACTTCCTTATCAAGAATTTTGTATCATATATTCTGTATCACAGTTTCCATAACATAATTCTCAAGTTGCCTCCGATCAATCCAATTGAACTATCTTATTTCTGCTTACTAGACTCATGAGCTAAGTTACTATCTATATTACTGGATATTCAAAAACTCACAGGTCATGTGATGAGAACTAACCAAAATCCATGGAGCACATGTCCTAAACCATAGGTCTTTTTCCTACTCTGAACTAGTGGGGTGTCGCAGCCCCTTATTGAATCAGTGGGGTAGTCTTTCATTGAACTAGTGAGATAATAGAAAACCAATCATTATATACAATAGAAGTTATACCATATGGTGAAACAAACTACTCAATTTCCTCTCAATCAAACAATTACGATAATTATCAATAAATAGCTTAGTGAGAATTTCTCAAGATTTTTACAATCATATATATTGTTATTAAATCATTCTCATATATATGTCATAACATCTCAATTCCTAATTCTTTTATATATATGTGTGTGTGGGTCACGCACGTGTATGTTTCATAATTTAAATCAAGTTCCATAAAACAATATTTATCAAAATACTCATCATCATAATAACTTTCTCAATCTCAATAATCATTTCATAGTACTCTTTAATATATTTACTCAATATCTATATATTATTTTTATTATCATAAACATTTCTCAAAATATTCACAAACAAAGTACCAACAGTCCAATACACATAATAAGAGAAAAAATAGTTACATCTGGCTATAGTTAATTATTATGGTACTGCTCCTACACACGTCAAAATTAATCTTACTAATTTTCAAAATTTGCTATGAGCTCTGAAAAAACGAAAATGGCGGAGCGTAAGGAAGAAGACGAAGAGGATGGTTGTATCGTTTCTCTATCTCACATGCGGTAATTAAATAATTAAATATTACTTAAGGGGAAAATTACCACAAAAGACTCAACTATGTCCATTTTCCTTGTTTTCTTTCTTTCTTTTTTATTAGCAACGAGAGCAACAATAATAAAATATTGTTACTTTTACATGCCTATTGAAATAATTTTTTTTACTATCATAAATTATATTTTAAATAAAAAATTTTATTCGATAATTATATGATAAATTAATATATCATGATTAATTATTTCTTACTTATAATTAAATCCTAATAAAAAAATTAGGATTTATAGGTTTCCTCCCCATAATTTCACCAACCCAATGAAATCAGTAGAGGATCGTTTCAAAAATCATCCACTAACATAAAAATAGGGAGACTAAATATTTGAATAGATTGTTAAGTAAAAGATTTTTGTATAATTATAATTGGGTTTAAATTATAAAGACTAAATGATTATTTTTAAAAATTAATAAAAAATTAACAATGACTGTAGTCCCTGTTTGGTTGTAGGGAAATGGAGAGGAGTGAGGTGGAAATTCAATTAATTTATTTTTTAAAAAAAGTGGAAGTTATAAAAATTTTAAGTAAAACAGCATGTCAGATTTTTTTTTTTTTTTTTTTAAAAATTATTATTATTATTATTATTATTATTATTATTATTATTATTATTATTATTATTATTTAATTTTAACATCACTTTTCCCGTTTTTTCAAAGTTAATTATATGAGAATCTCCCCTCCGTATCTTCCCATCAAATCGAACAATCTCAAAAAGTGTCATGGCCATAATTCAGTTCAGTTAATGGGAGTTACGTGCAAGGTAAGAAAGCTTAGAAGATTCTTTCTAAGTGTGTGGGACTTGAGTCACATGTAATGACATGTCACTCACGTTGATCAAGTCAACGTTAAGCGTTTACTACTATTATTCTACCTTATCTTTTTTTTTTTCCCCCTTTTCCTTTTTGACTTTTTGTCTGTTCTTTCTTATCTTCATCACTAGTCACGAAATTCCCATTCACTCCTTAATCTTCGCTCCAAATCAAAATTCTTCTAAATACCCAAAAAAAAAAAAAAAGAAGTTTGGGGAATGATTAAGCATCCAGATCATTAAAGCATATGATGACACAAAGTGGATAAGAAAGAAACAATCAATTTGATTGCTCTAAAGTAAGGAATGTTTAGCCTTCTAGGAATGGTAAATTTCTTGAAATTTGGTCCACCAATTGGTTCCTTCATTTTTCTGATCTTATCCATTTCTACGTATGCCTTTCCCTGAGGTGTGTTTTAGAATGATTCGATTGGGGTTAAGTCTTAAAATCGTCATTAACTTATACTTCCACCAAAAGTGTAATACTGATCTTAATTTTTTTTAAAAAAATATAAAAGTAACTACAAACATTATAACAAAGGATAAAAATGACACCGCGGTCAACATTATCATACTTTATAATATTTATAGTTATTTTTGCACTTTAAAAAAATTTATAGTTATTTTTTTTACCTTAACCCTTCATAATTTTAGTCTTAGAGATTTATTAATAATTATTTTTAAATTTTACCTTCTAATTAATACTTAAAAATGTGATTGATCTTCATAATTTTATTTCCTCTTCAAAATCTTTTTAATATGAGTAAAATAATATTTTTTTTATTAATTTAGGACATATTTAATAAGTCAGAGTTGCATCGAGTTGTCTTGTTGGACAGGGGGCCCACCATAATTGGACACATCATTATTAGTGTGTGTGTGGGTCCACTTGAGTGCAACGGCATGTTCATCGCTCCACATCATTTTCAAGTGTTCCTTCTAGAACACTTGCCCCTTTGGCATGCCTTTTTCATCATTTATTCTTACTCATTCGCGTTCTTTTCCCACAAGACGTATTTTATAAGGTGTTTTGAGTATTTTTATTCGAGTACTCCTTTGATTTTTATTATAAAATACTAATTATTATTTTTCGTGAACTAAAGAAAGTAAGTTATTAAATTGGTTTAAAATTGATAAATTTTTTCAACTTTATCCCTACTTTAATAATATAAATTTAAAAAGGTAGTTCAAAACAATGATATAATGAGAAAAATAATAATAAGCAAGGCAGTTAGCGTCTTATAATAAAGATAAAAAAATGTTGGTAGTTAATGCATTATAGTCAAGACCAGAGGAAATATATAAGAAGTTTTAATAGTTTTGATGAGTATATACTCATATTTGATAATGATAGTGAAAGAGTTATGTTGAGATTTAATGTCATGAATAAGGGTGGTATTGAAAATCATTTGAATTTTTTAATATTTTTAACTGTTTTTATTTGTTTTTGAAAAAAGACAAAATGATATTTCAATAATTAACTATCTCCCTAGATAATATGACAATTGAGGAATAATCCTATTACTAACATTTGAAAATAAAAAAGTAATCAAGAAAAAAAATAATAAAGCAGGTATTTCTTGCTAATAAATGTTAAGCATTGAAGAGGAATCACTGTGGATGAAGCATTTGTTGATGCATAGATGATAATCAATTGGTAAGGCTTAACCACTGTTTTTGAGCTTGAAAAGGTTAGATTTGTGATTTAAATAGTTTGCTTAACCTCTTTAATTGTTGTCGGCCATTGGACTCACCCTTTTCTTATGATGCATAGCTAGCTAGATTATGTTTTCTCGAAATTGTATTTTAGAGAGACAAATCATGTATGATACCAAATGAGTAAGTCCATCATTACTCAATGTGATGAGTAATATATCTTTTCACTATCTCTTAAAACTCTGGAAATGTAAAATTAGGTATCACAATATCAAGACATCCTTACTGAACACTCCTAGTCAAAGGATACACAATGAAAAGATGCTCCAAATAAGCAAAGAGTATGCGAGGGAATGGGATATTGATTTAAAATAGGCATAACATCATGTAGAATCTTCAATACAAAAAGTAATTGTTTATATGGAAGTTTAATTATCTCCATAAGAACTTCCAGAAGCCATCAATTAAAACATAGTGATTCACTCCATCCTTGACAATATCGGTACCTGCTGCATTGCTCATCCAAATTAGTTTATTAGGGTAGTTCAGAATGGAAACTAGCATGTCAATGACGACTTTAACAATACCTGACAAGTATAGGGTGTTAATTAAATGATTATTCCATTAAGAAGAATTTCAAGAGAAGGGGACACACACTAATAGATTAGCTACTTGCTGAATATTCAATAAGGCAGCAAAATCCTACTGCATAAGCCACCAGAGGTGTTGATTAATGGGTGTTGAAGTTCCATTTTCTACATGTCATCTGAGCTTACCAATAATAACATCTGCATTTTTAGAAACTCCCTTCCAAATCCAAGATGAGTTATGTGCAGTCTTGATGATAGAAGTATTGTCAAGATCAATATACTTAACCTTCAAAGTGGAAACCAACAATGACTGTAAATCTGAGTTAATACCAAAGCTGCTTCGCCAAAAAGACATGATAAACAATCTTGATGGGTCTTAGACCTAAGCCTCTCTTGTTAATGAGTTGAAAAAGATAATCTCTTACGAGGATTGTGAATTAGTGAGAGCAATGTATAATAAGGATAGGAGGAGTATGCAACAATTTAACATCTAAAAAATTATAAAACTAAGATAATTTATTTAATTAATTTTTTTTCTAACAATATAAATAATTAATAGTAAAAAAATTGATGAAAATTTTGTTGGTCTGAACGATTTCATATGTTTTTACACCTAGAATAGATATAAGTGCTATAAATATTTTATTTCACAAAAATACATGTACTCAAAATCAGATCATTCTCATCCACACAGTTTTTGAAGAATAACTTTATAACGGTTTTTCTTAAATATTCTTTATAGTCTTTATTATAAGATACCAACAAATAAGTGTATTTGTTTTTTATAAGGCACTCATTTATTTTCAAAAAGTATTAAATATTCTTTGTTTGTGTATACCCATAATTAATAAGGGTAATGAATGAGAGTAAGAATTAATATGATATTAGAGTTTCATGCAATCAGTACAGGTAATGTTGAAAAATATTTAAATTTTAAGATAATTTTGATAATTTTAACTATTACTATTAATTTATAAAAATTATTATTTGATATCTTGTAAGAAGATAAAAAAATAATATGATAAACTTCTAAGTGTTATGAATATTCTTATTATGTGGATGTCCATTGACCCATAATCTCCAAATACAGGATGACATGGTATATACGCATAGTAATCTACTATTTGCATCCTTCTATAAATAGAGGTCTCCTGTAACTATTCATTACACTTGAATGGATTTCATCTCTCTAGAATTTCCTCTGACTTCTCTCTAGAATTCCTTCAGTTTTATAACACGTTATCAGCACGATTGCTGATATCTTCTTCTTCTCAGATCGCTTTCATATCTTATACTCTCTCCTAGATGTTCATCATCTTTTTCTAGTAATCATTTCCCAGATCCTCTTCCACAATTTTTCCTTCATGATTCAAATATTATACCTCGTCTCTTCCATCCTCAAATCCATTTCCCTCATCAGATCGGCCTTCCTCTCGTGATCTATCTCCATAGCTCTTCACCCACACCGTGCGTCATCCTCCGTCATCCTGCTCTACACCGCCATCGCTCTTTGCTCATCTCCGGTTCCCACTCTCATCAGATTCCTTCATTGGGCTTCCAACACCTCTTGCCTGCTTGATGTTTTCCATGTATTCCTCTATTATATCCCTCATCACTCGTATAGTTGATCTCTTTATCTTCTTGCCACGTTGTTCCCATGTTGGATGATTGCTGCCAAGGAAGCCCATCATAGTCAATTAAAGCTCTAAAATCAGATCGAAAAAGATGGAGGAGGAAAGAATTGAGGCTGAAAAAAAAGGGGGTAAAAGAAGAAGCACAGGAACTTGCTCTAATTTTTTTTTTTTTGAAACTGTCGGTAGAAAGAAAAGAGGCCCACAGTTCACATGAGACAAATTTCAGCAGTGGTAAGGACAAAAGTTCACATGCAAACATGCAGTAGGTATTGTGTTTTCTTATATATTATTAAAAAAAAAACGAAGGATTAGAAGTTGGTGACAGGGAGACGTGTTCAAGGCTTCAAATTACTGACAAAGGTGAATGATTGCACAAAATCTCTACTTTCTTTCTTTATATATATATATTGTTTATATAAATAAAAACAAACAAATATATATATATTTATATAACTGTTTTATATACTCTAATATTATATATGTATGTTAATGGAAATGGATGATAGCACAATTAAAGTGTGTGTGTGTATATATATACCGAAAATTTTTCCATCTCAAAAAAAAAAAAAAAAAAAAAAAAAAAAACTGTTTCTGCCGACAGTTTCTCTTAAAAAAAAAATTGAGATTTTATTATTATTTATTATTTATTTATTTGTTATTTATTTGACTCCAGATTGGAAGTCTAGATTAATTATATATAATTTTATTATTATTGTTAATTTGACTCCTGAAAGTCTAGATTTAATTTTCTCTTTTAATTGTTTTAATTTGAGATTTTATTATTGTCACTAACATTTACTTTTGTGCATTTATTTTTATTGTAACTAACATTTACTTTTATGTTATTTACTTTTATTTATCTTTTATGGCGGCAACACTTTTTAATAGTGAGCTCCATTTATTTATTTTATTATGCATTTATTTATTCTTCATGGAGGCACACTAATATCTATTAGTGGGCTCAATTTATTTATTTTATTCAGCATTTATTTATCTTTTATGGTGGTGACACTTTGTGGGTCCCATTTATTTTATTTTAATTCTTTACTGCTTTATTTACTTTTTCATGGTAGCAACACTAGTATAGTGGGCACCATTTATTTTATTATTTACTGCTTTATTTTTCATGGTGGTAACACTGATATAGTGGACTCCATTTATTTAAATTTTATTTACTGCCTTCTATATATTATATATATATTTACATTTGCATATGCATCCTCTTTCTTATCTTTGGATGAGATAGGTCTCGCTGTGAGTTTACTACCATTCCTATCTCATCTTCTTTTTATTTATTTAGCATGTTTATTTCCAGTCATTTATTTTATTTTATTTATTTATTAATTGCTTTATATATTTACATTTGCATATGCATCTTCTTTCTTACCTTTGAATGAGATAGGTCTCGCTGTGAGTTTACTCCCATTCCTATTTCATCTTCTTTTTATTTATTTAGCACGTTTATTTCCAGTCATTTATTTTATTTTTATTTATTTATTTACTGCTTTATATAAATCCCCCTTCCCTTTTATTATTTATGGCAACGACACTAATATATACATATTAGTGGGTTCCATCTATTTATTTTATTATGTTTATATTTTATTTATCCTGAAGATAAATTGTTAAAAGGCCATATATATTATGAGATCAAAATGCCATAGAGAGATGAGGCATAAATTGGCTTGAGACCAAGAGGCAAGATAGCCTTAATTTCAGAGGCAAGATAGCCTGAAGCCAAGAGGCAAGTTAGCCTGATAACAAGTGACAAATTATGAAACAATATTTGATCCATAAATTTTGTATGCCATCAGTTGTATAAAGGTCTCAAAATTATATATTTGGCATTAAATATTCCCTTAAATTATGAGACAAGGGATTGTATGATCATGATTGATATTATAAATAAATATATTCAATTTGCTATTGTAGTAGAAATATTGTGGTAAAGTCAAGAAATATTATGGATTAATTTCTTGCCATGATCAAACAAATAAGTGAGTTATGGATCATGAATTTTTATCCAACTTCATTCCCAGAAGTGAATGAAGCAAATATATTATTATGGTTGTTTTGTGATTTCTATGATTATAACAATTTTTGTGAATACGGGAGAGGAATATTCATAAACAAAATAATTAAACAAAAGGAAATATTATTTCAACAAAGTTTAATAGCGAGTGGCTCAACATCATTACAAACCTTAATCATCTCATTCTGAAGATATTTAATGTCTTCTTCTTTTGCTTTTCTTGAGATGGGATCCAGATGAGGCAAAGCTCTTCGTAATATCGAGATTTGCGTCATAAGTTTCTTGAGCTTCTTGTGTGGCCACTCAGTTAACCCTCCTTTTTGATAGATTTTTTGTATGGTGTGAGTAGACATATTTAATTGTTTACTCGCTTCATCAAGGGTTAAGTGAAAATAATTTCTTAAATCATGGAGCGTTGTTTTCTTTATTCTTTCTCTTTGCTCCATAGATAACCTATATAATTCACCCTGGTTAAGGGATGAAGTATCATAGGGTATACTTACTGCAGGTTGTTTTCCTTTGCCTAATGAGTATTCAATATTGGTTTGAAATGAACTTCCATGGAAGTCATTTGGATTTATAGCCCATTCTGAACCAACACAGAGAACCTCATGATAGGCTAATACAGGATCACGCATCAAGATATATCCTGATGCTTGTAAATCTATACAATACTGTGTCAGAAATTGTTTGATTTCTTCAAAATTTTTCTTTGTGAAATCAAACATTGGAAGCCTGTCAGTATTATAAGATTTATCCTGTACTTTTTCAAATAAAACAGCATGGGTAATCATACCTGTTCTTCTTCCGTGAACTTCAAGTTTATGGTACTGAAGTCCGTTGGTATGAATAATTTCCCGTAAAACATGACAGCAACTACATTCCAATAAGCTAGTAGTTGTTAATTGGCTTGTAGCTGTTGGCTGGCTAATTGTTGCTGGCTGGCTAGTGGTTGTTGGCAGGCTGATTGTTGTTGTCGGGCTGGTTGTTGCTGGCAAACTGATGATAGTTTGCTGGCTAGTGAATGCTGGTTGATTAACTGCCGACACTATTGGCTGAACTGGATTGGTAGATTCCATTAGTTCTGCCATAGTTCTACACCTCTTAACAGGCCTCCTTGATGAACCTGCTTCAGTTGTACCTTCAATCCTTGTAGATTGAGGAAGAACACTTGTTCTAGGGGGAGAAGTAGGTACATTTGAAGCAGATGGAGGAATAGTAGAAGGAGGAATAAACATTTCAAAGGGATTAGGAGATAACAAAGAAGTAAATGACATGTTATGCTGATCATCATACAACAAAGCATCAAGTAATGCTGTTTCGGATGTATCAGAAACTGGGATAAAACTGCTTGGTCCTGCCATGGCAATAGAATTTAGAGAAATATGTGTAAGTATCTGGTAGTTGATATTATCAGATGCTTGAGTGTTTGTGAGGCATGTTCGTTTGCCTTCCTCTATTTATAGTTGAATTAAGTCCTGTTAAATCTCTACAGATTTGCTCCCTATAAAGCACGAGCCTGGAATCTTTTTGACTTTATATGTATACGACAATCTGAGTTGTCGCGCCTGTGATTCCACAGTGATGTGCCTCAGATTTGCTCCCTATAAAGCACGAGCCTGGAATCTTTTTGACTTTATATGTATACGACAATCTGAGTTGTCGCGCCTGTGATTCCACAGTGATGTGCCTGTGATTACACAGTATTGCGCTCGTGAATCTACAAAGATACACCTGATGATTTTGTATTTAATATATATTTGTTTGTTGATTCTGGAAAATGGAAATTTTGTTACCAGAAGTAACAAAATTATGCATTGATAATGCATTTAGAAATATGTGGAATTTTAATGAAATAGATATCATATATGCTATTATCATGGAATATTGTATGGAAATTCCATAAATTAATTTTTAAGGTCTCACACTTGAGGGGGAGAATGTTAATGATATATATCAAGTGTGAATATTTATGTGATAATTCTTTGTGAATGTTTTTATGTTGATTCTCCCAAAATGAATATTAGGTTTGATGATAAATCATATGAAATGTTGGCATGACTTGTTTGATCATCCGAGTCATATATTATGTGCTGCATGTTCTCAGATAGAATTAATTATTGGAAATGGATCTCTGGAAATATATCAAATTGAAAGTTTACATATGAGATTATAAATTTGCAAAGTTTGCAGTGATGTTTGCAACCAGAAGTTTGCAATATATTATGCGCGTAATTTCCAGATTGAATGATCCAGAAATAATGTATTAAAGTATCCATGAATGGATAGATCAATGATTATGAGAACAAAATTTATATGTTGTGTATATTTGCAGCAATTATATAAGCCAACAGAATTCTCCCCGTATAATTGGCTTTTGGTCAGGAGCCAGATTAATTTCCATCTTGAAATGTTTTAAATGTGTAATGATTATTTATCTATTACAATGCACATAGATGGATATACAAAGAAAATTGATGATTTGATGAGGGGGAGAAAAATAAGCAGATTGGGTAAAGATAAAGTGAAATGAATTATCATTGGCTCATATTGGTCCTCATACAAAGAAATGTGCACTAAAAGTTTAAAAGATAATTCATTTGCAGATTTTAGCTAATCAAATGCTAAAAGCATTTACTGACCTAAAGTGACAAAGTCACATGTCCCAACTGCAAATGCTCCTATATGAATTGTTATAAAGCACGCCTGAAGCGTTGCTGGTCCATCGGTTATAAAGATAAAAATCCTCGAAAGAGAAAAGGAGCTATAAAATATAGATGATCAAGTCGAGGATAATTAAGTAAAGCTCCAGAAGAGTTATCTTTTGATGAGATGTTATCTCCAGAAGAGATATTACAAGAAAAGTGTATTGTGGTCCAAGAGAGACCTAGGTACCTAATATATGTAAATATAATGAGATCTCAATAAATTATGAATGAAATCCGATGGGACTGAAAATGAAGTCGACGTTAATAATATCTATGATAGCATATGCTGCAATGAATGATAATGAGGATCATGAGCCACAATATATTTGTATGGCGCCAGAAACACATATGTCCCAAAAGGACTCAAGATGATAGTGCATATAACATCATTATCTGAATAAACATTTATTGAATTTCTATATGCACATATATATTTATGAAAAGATTATTATGACTTTACTTGACAGATTTAGATCTTGCAGGTATATAATGAACAATCAAATTGGGCGTTTCTAACATAATATTTGATGATAGAAAGTATAATATGCTCAGAAAGACATTGAAGCAATGCAGTCATCAGGGGGAGCAACACTGATGTAATCAAGAGGGGGAGACGATACACGCTGTACTCTTTTTCCCTTATCTGGGTTTTATCCCACTAGGTTTTTCCTAAAAAGGTTTTTAATGAGGCAGTACTGGATAGTGTATTAATGGATGTTGTACTCTTTTCTTTGGCTAGGTTTTTATCCCACTGGGTTTTTCCTAGTTAAAGTTTTTAACGAGGCACATTCATAAATGGACATCCAAGGGGGAGTGTTATGAATATTCTTATTATGTGGATGTCCATTGACCCATAATCTCCAAATACAGGATGACATGGTATATACGCATAGTAATCTACTATTTGCATCCTTCTATAAATAGAGGTCTCCTGTAACTATTCATTACACTTGAATGGATTTCATCTCTCTAGAATTTCCTCTGACTTCTCTCTAGAATTCCTTCAGTTTTATAACACTAAGGTATAATCGAGAGATGATTTTGACCTCCACTGCTTGCGGGTTCAAAATATCTCGCCCCCACCGCCTTACACGCCATTAGGACCCCTTCTGTCCCATCTCAGTCTTTTCCAAATATCACAATTTGCTTTTGCACCCCCTTTTCTTCACGTCCCCATTTTGTTTCCCTCATTCTCTCTGTTAATTTTGTAGAATAAATTTATTTATTTTATACAAACAAACAAGTTATGTTGTTGTCTTTAGAAGAGTTAAATAGTAAATTCGTCATGAAAGTATATATTAATGAGTAATATTACTTTGAAAGTTTTTTCAAGTTTAATTTCACTCTAAAAGTTTAAAAAAGTAGCAATGCTATTATTTTCCATTAAAAAACTAATGTTAATGATTAAAAAATTGACGTCAACTTTTTGACGGAGAAAGGATAACATTGCTACATCTTTAGACTTTTCCAGCAACAATGAGTACACAAAAACTTCCAGGACAATATTACTCTTGGGCGTATACTTCCAAGACAAATTTACTATTTAATTCTTTTTAAAATAATCTTATTTTATACGAATGCCTTTCATTAAATACTATTTCCACCCCCCCCCCAATTAATTAAAAGTATTCCTTTTTAATTAACTATTGCCTGTATTTTGAGTAGCGTGTTTTATAAGTATAAAGATCAAAATCTTATAAGCTACACTTGATTCTTTTTCTGGTTAGCCTAGTTGCCTGTTAATTACTAAAAACGAACGTAGTTATGTCAAGATTAAAAATAAGAGAAACAAAAAGGAGTCGTGTTAGGGATTCGGATTTCCTCAGAAGCATCTTCCTTCAATATCCTTTAGAAGCGCCTTCAGACCGTTGATCTCCCTAAAAGTTAATTTCAACCATCCATTTCATCTCTACCTCGCGAGGTCAAATGACCTTGCGAAGTCAAAATAAACGGATGGTTAGGATTAATTGTAAGGAAAATGAACGGTTGGGATTGAAAGATACTGAGGAATTTTGATAATTGAGATACTGAGGAAATCCGGTTTCATCGTATTATATGGTGCGATCATGTATAGAGTACAGACACATCCACTTGACCAAATGATAAATAATTTTCGTTTTTTTTAAAAAAAATAATTTATCTTAGCTGAACAGTTTCATAATATATCGACGTCTGTTTGATGTTAAATCATCAGGATATTTTTTTTAAGAATAAGGGATCTTTATTTTTTATTTTCAAAACAATTTTCTGTTTTTTTTAAAAAAAATTGTTTGAAAAAAATATTTTCATTACTTGTTTGGGAAAAATATTGAAAATTGTTTGGAAAATAAAAATATAAAAAATCTTTCAGATGTTTTGTTACTTTTTGTATTAAAGAAAATTATATAAATATAGAAAATATTCTTTCTTCATTCATTTCACTATTTTAGGTATGTTTTTTTAAAAAAATAATAATTCGAACATATTCTGTGAACCTTCTTTCCAAAACACCTTCTATAAAATTACCTTACATGATTATTCTAAGAACCCAAAATAAATTATAGAATTAAATAAGCCCTATCTTTTCTATCAGAATAACTTTTAGGTTCCAATCAAGAAAAATAATATTAAAAAAATGTTAATTGACAAGTGAACATAGAGATTAACAAGTGAATGAGTTACTATTAATAACTTATGAAACTTGTTAATATATTATTTCTTTTAGTTAAGACTACCTAAATGTCATTCTACTACTCTTTTTCCTTTTTTATTTTTAATTTTTCGTAACAAAAAGCTCAAAGGAAAAATTAGTGAAAAACTTATGTTTGAAAAGTTCATTTCCTGCATAGACCTCGTATGTTTTTATAGATAAAAAGTAGGGAAAATTAAATTAAAGTCTCAGCCAAGAAAAAGATCACTGATAAGTTGTAAGTTGTGAGGTGGTTTTGATATTCTTTATTTTAATTGGATCCACACATGAGATTATTTTTCCTAAAAAGTATTGGTACTTCAAAAATTTTATAAAAAAATACTAGCACTCGAATAAAAGTTTTTTTTTTTGACAAAAAAAAAGAATAAAAGTCTTTCTCCCCCGACAAAATTTTCAAATCCCACCTTCAACGCTATCTTCGGAAATGAATTGAGAATTTTCAAATTGGTAATGTAGCAGCCGCCGCAGGGGTCCCCATGTCTCAAATTTGCAAATACCATATGCGGGGTCCACATGAGGATAGGAAAACTGGAAAACTCAGAATCAAACAACTCAACTGTGGGCACGTAAATATATAAAATAATAGTTGAGATAATTACTAAATTTAAAATAAAATAATAATTAAAAAAAAAAAAAACACTAACAGCCTTGTTGGCCCTATGTTTTCAGGGGGTCACTCCAAGATCAAGCTGTCTCTTTCAATGTTCATAACCCACTCACCCAAAAGCCCTTCTTCTAGAACACCCAATCCTCACACACACCCCTTCGTGCTTATCGTCGTGACCCCTCCGGCCTCCTCTAGTCCTTTGAGTTTCACAGCCCCTATAAAAGTCCCCACCCGTACCCTTCTTCTCTGAGATATTCCCTTCTTCACGCCTCTCTCTCCCTCTCCCCGATCGAGCTTCTAATCTTTCTTTGCTGCTAAATCTTCCTTTTCTGAGATTTAAACCTTCTTCGTGCTTACTTCTTCTTGATTGTTTTGCTTTCTTCTTTTGGTTTTGCTATGATGGATCTGATTTCGGGTCTACCAGACCATGTGGCCACGGACTGTTTGGTTCGGGTTTCCTACGATCAGTTCCCCACTGTTGCATCGGTTTGTAAGAACTGGAAGGCCGAGATTGAGTTGCTGGACTTTCGCCGGCGACGGAGGGACACTGATCATATTCAGAGACTCATCGTCATGGTTCAAGCACGGGTTGATTCGGATAAACGCGTTGGTGCATTGATGAAGGGATCAACCAAACCGATTTACGGTTTGAGTGTGTATGAGGCGAATTCGGGTCAGTGGAATGAGTTGCCACCGCCTCCGGGTTTCTCTGGCGGGTTACCCATGTTCTGTCAAATTGCGGGTGTCGGGTACCACTTGGTTTTGATCGGCGGATGGGACCCAAACTCATGGAAGGCTTCAAACTCGGTATTTATTTATAACTTCATGTTGGCTAAATGGCGACGTGGGACCGACATGCCCGGTGGGCCTAGGACCTTCTTCGCCTGCGCGTCTGATTCCGAACGAGTGGTTTACATCGCCGGTGGGCACGACGACGAGAAGAACGCGTTGAGGTCGGCGTTAGCCTATGACGTGCCAAGAGATGAGTGGGTCACACTTCCAGATATGGAGAGAGAGAGGGACGAGTGCAAGGCGGTTTTCCACCGTCCAAGCAGGAAGTTTCAGGTGATTGGCGGTTACTGCACACAGATGCAAGGACATTTTGAGAGAAGTGCTGAAGCCTTTGATGTTGCCACGTGTATGTGGGACCCAGTAGACAAAGAGTTCCTGAGATCAGCCACGTGCCCGAGGACCTGCGTGGACGGTGGTGATGGAGGGAGAGTTTACATGTGCAGAGGTGGTGATATGGTGGCATTAGAAGGCGACACGTGGGAATCCGTTTCGAAACTGCCATGTCAGATACGGGAAGTGGCGTACATGAGTTCAGTGATTGAGGGGACGTTGTTGGTGATTGGATCAAATGGGTATACTGAACCATACGTGGGCTTTGTATTGGACCTTAAGAGTAACACTTGGAGAATGTTGGAAAGCCCAATGGGCCATTTAAGCCACGTCCAGTCGGGTTGTCTCTTGGAGATTTAAGGATCCAAACTCATTCTTTTTTTTGTTGAAAGAATTCAAACTCATACTTGGTCTCTATGTGAATAAGCAAAATTTTGGATTGTTTGAGCTTTTATTAAATTTAGAGTGCTCAATTTTAAACACAAATGCCTCCCTATAGAAATTTTCTATAGGTATTGATATTAACACAAAGCAAATAGTCACTGATCGATGATGTATTGATGTTTGGTCCTTCTTAAACCATAAAGGCATAAACACAATGTGGATACAGAGTAAATGATATGTTTTGGTTTTCTTTTAGGATATGAATACCACAAGTTTTGGTTTTGTTTTAGGATATGAATACCACAAGGCTCCATCCAAATTGAGTTTGGGCTTACTTGGGCTTTTTAGACCTATGACATCATTGAAATGGTTAGAATCCATTTTAATAGATATTATAAGTTTTTACTTGTTGGATTGTTGCTTTATTTGCTATTGCTTCATTTCCTACCGTATTTTAAGTAATTAATACTACCTCCAATTCTTAGTACGAGATATAGTTAATTTTTTAGAGAGATTAAAGAAGTTAATTAAATTACTTTAAAGTATTTACATTTATCATTTTTCTCCAAACTAATTTGTTTGACTTAAAAATTAATATATAATTTAATTATACACAATGTTTAATATGATTAAATAATTTATTTAGTTTTCTTAATTTCTAGAAAAAAAAAGTCAATTGGGTTTTATATTTAAGACCGAGTTTTACTATTATATTAGAAAGTTCAAATCAACTGGTTATAGGATTTGAAACATTGATAGTTTTTTTCCCAACAAAAAGGTTCCTTGCCTCAACATTTTGTAGCAGGTAAGCTTTTTGCTTGTGTGCACACATTTTCTTCAAAATGAACGACGATATCTTCCTAATAACAAAAATAATCAAACTAACCATTTATGGATGGGCTTGACTTGACGTATCTTTATATGTAATTGCTTATTGACACCCCTTTATAATTAATTTTAAGAAAAAGAGATCTATTCAAAAGACAAATTAATTTCAGAAGAGTCATATTATAACCACTAAGAAAAGAAAAACTCAAACAGAATGACCATTACTTTGTCGTACATAAGGATATGGTCAACCAAAGAGTTCAATGTAAGCAGAAATCCAATCCTCCAGCAACCGCTATATCTGCAACATCTTTTTTTTAAAAAAAAAAAAAAAAATTAATAAGCCAATTAGCTAACAAAATTAATTAACAATTGCATGAAAGAGAACAAACAAGCGTAATCATATGATGACATTGGCTAACTTTTTCCATGAAGTTAATAGATAACAAAAAACAAGGTGCTTATTAAACGAAAGAAACTATTGTAAGACAAGTATTAATTATATGAGAGCAAAGAGTCATATTATAAATGCTAACTTACAATTATATGACTCATCCGATGGTTGAAATTTTGATTGGAAATGGTGCTTGGCAGCAGGATCATCCCATTCCAAATTGTTCCACCAATCTTCCTTTCCACTGATAAGTGTCAATTTATGGTTGGCAGAGTTAGAATGAAGTGGTAACTTTTTCAGATTTGAACAATAATATATTCTGATGGCTTTTAGAGAAGGAAAAGACAAGGCTGTCTTATGAATGCTCTCAAGCTTTAACATGTTATGTAGGGTGAGGTTTACAAGAGAAGAGAATATAGAAGAAGAATCCACGTTCTCATCTTCCTTTATCACTTGTTCCATTGAGAGGCAGTTAGCCATGACAAGTAATTGAAGGGATGGGGCATACTTGAGCCATGTCACATGTGTTAAGGAATTGCAGTCAAGGATAGACACACTTTGAAGCATGGTTAGAGAGTAAAGTGTGTCATAAATATAAGAACCTTCCACTACTCTTGTCAAACTAGACATAGCAAACAGCCGTAAGTGCTTCATTTTAGAAATGCATGCCAATAATGAATGCATCTCAATAATGGTGTCCCTCAATCCCATAAGACGAAGAGTACACATGCAACTTTGCAGCTTATTTGAGTCAAATAACTTGTTGAGACCATTCTTTGTTGTTATATCAACATTTAGTTCTTCAATTTTTGATAGACATTCCACTTCCTTTAGGAATTCTCCCTCCACTTTGCTATGTTCAACTAATAGACTTTTCCTGTGAACTCTTAACACTCTTAACTGTTGAAGACTAGATATGACTTCCAATGGAATAATTCCAATATTAACATATCTCAAATACAAGTTGAAAACCTTCAAATTTTTCAAATTCTTCAACTCCTGGGGATACTTAATGTCATCATAAATAATTCTCAAAGAAAGATATTCTAACAAACCTAACTCACCAATTTGTCCAAGTCCACACACATTGGAAGCATTTACTTCTAACACCTTTAATTTGCTCATGTATTTGATGTTTTCCAAACCTCTGCTACTACACCTCAACAATAGTGTTACCAGATTGGGACAAGTTATTGGTGGTACAAGCCATGTTTCTTGTTTCGCTATGAATGAAATCCTTTCAACAATCTTCCATGTTTCAACATCATCATGGGATAATGTTACAGCCGCTCCTTGTGTAAGAACCTTTTTAATACTTTTATCTTGATCACAAGCTAACCATAATGCCATGTCTCGAATCATATCATGCATCTTAAAAGAACGCCTCATCACAATATCATCTTCAACACTCTCCAACAGGCAGCAAAGCTTCAACTTTGCAATAACAGAATAACCATCATTACGAATATCATATATGCTTCTTGTCATATCTTTACAAAGAAGCCCCTCCCCTATCCATTTATCAATGATATCACTGGCTTGAATCACATAATCTTCTGGATATAATGTGCAGTACAAGAAACATTTTCTTAGAGTGTCATCCGGCAATTGATCATAGCTCAACTTAAGGATAGAGAAAACCTTTGTCTCCAAATCTGAAGTAGTCCATGGAGAACTAGTTAATCTATTTACCGAGCCCTCCCATGCTTCAACGCTTTCCACACCAGCCATGGAACAACCTACCACAATTAATGCAAGTGGCAGCCCTTTGCACTCTGCAACCATTTCTTTTGCTAGGACTTTGATCTTGGGGTGTGAGTTTATCGTTTGCTCACCAACTTTCTTATGAAATAGTTCTAATGCTTCTTCCTCTTTTAAAAATTCTACTTTGAATGCTTTTTGAGCTTCCATTTTTGCGCACACATCCTCCAATCTTGTTGTGAACAACACTTTGGACTCAAACTTAGTATCTTTTGGATGTGGTACCCCCACTAAGCTCAAGTTTAGCCTCTCCCAGACATCATCCAATAACAAAACAAATTTCTTTTTCTTCAAGGCATCCAAAATCATTGAAGATTTTCGTTCTTGATTATAGCAAGAATCCCAATCACCATCTCCAATCCCTACCGATTTTCTTATATTGTCCATGATTCTATCCAAGTCAGGCTCTTTGGATACCACAACCCAAATCACAAAAAAATCAATCCTTCTTTTCCCAAGTTCATTGTTAATTTTCTTCAATAAGGTGGTCTTTCCCACTCCTCCTGTCCCATATAAACCTATGACACCAACCTCATTTGCTTCAATACTATTCCATACCTTATCAAATACGAAATCTTGCCCCACTGTCTCATCAAGAGGAATTTGATCAATCGGCTTACGTGGCAGCTTGTGAGTAATTTGATCATCCTTACCAAACCTTTGTCCCTTGGTGTTTAGATCTTCTACTTCATGGAGCATCTTGGCAACTTTCTTTCCTAACTTGTAGCTGGACTTGCAATTCTTTGGACAACATTTACTCAGGCATTTGTTCTGGATTTCTTGGGCTCCTTGAACTTCGATCTCTTTTATTTCCTGTAAATATAAAATTGTTAATTAGTTGGAGATTTCTTTCCCCCCCTTTTTGTGGAACCTTTGTACTAATTAAACACACTTTCATACCAAGTATTGATATTCCAGATAAGAACATGCAGATCTTAACATGAATGACTGAAATTTTATTTTATTTTTGACTGAAAAATATGAATCAAGTTGCTGAAAATTTTATTTTGTATATTAATAATATATAATTAACCTTAAGTTTTGTATTAAAAGATTTTGCTAAATCCATCTTAATCTGAATCATTCTACAATAAATGCTTAATGTATTGGTCAATTAATCAGTGGACCAAAACTCTAAACAATTTCTAGGAATGTGAAGCACCAAAATTTTAAGACAAATTACGACAAAAATGTTAGATGCTAAAAAAAATTACGACAAATTACGACAAAATTTTAAGCAATTAAATGCTGATCAAGTATGTTTATATGTTTGTATCTTAATATTAATACTCCGTCCATTGATCCTCAAGGTAATGATCTTATATTGTTAATTTCATTGAAAATGATACTTAAGACTCATAACATATAGCTGAATGCTAATTATTAATATATTCTGAAAGCATTTTCCTTTTTTTGCTCACTTGCTCTTTATTTATTTACCTTTAATATTGTCCATTTTTATGAATACGATTTCACTTATTGATTGACCTATGGTTTTGACTCTCATAATTAGTCGCCGAATAACATAATAAAGTAAACAACATTATTAGCATAAAGCTTCTTTGAAAAAAGAAATCTTCGCAACATAAAGTCTTAGTTTTTTTCCCCCTTACTCCTATATGTGCGCGCGCGCGTGTAAAACACAACAAACTTAGTATATATATGCAATTCAATACGATGTTCACCAAAAAACTTAATTTGATAGCAACCACATATATGAAATATCGTGTACATAAAAACTTGATCTTATCAGTATCCATACCACAAGATATCAAATTTTTTCAGTTAAAAGAAATGAAGAAATAAAATTAATTAGAAAAATATGCACAACTACTGTGACCCTGTTTCAAATAAATTCGATATAATGTAAGTTTCATACGTATCTGAAAAATTTTATAAGTGCTCAATTAGCTTGGTTTGAACAACATTTTTTCAGTTAGTTTATATCACTTTTGATTTCTTCTAACGAATTTAAATTAATTCAAGAGAAACTATTGAGCTAAGTATTTATATCTTGAACTAGTTAACAATCAAGTAAACAATAACATTCCATATACAAGAAAGCACTCAGTTAAAAAAGGACAGATGTAAATGAAGAGTATTACCTCTTGAATGTTTTGGATACGTTCGAGCCATAAACTGACTTCATTTGACCTTTGCATCTCTCCTGTTTCTTCATCTGCTTTAATTATTGCTTCCTTATCATTCTTCATTGCTTCAAGATCCTTCCATTTAGCTTCCAGAGACTGAAGGTTCTCTTCCAAGTGATAAATAAAGTCAGCTTCTTGTTTGGCGCAAACACACAAATACTTTGTTATGTCCCATATGATATCTCCCACTTTCTCCATATCTGCCTCTCACTTTTGATCTTTCAAACAATGCTAAGCTTGCATTCATCCAAAATAACACAGCAAAATGTTTCAAGTTAGAGCTCTTTTTTCAGCAAAATATATTGTGACTAAATAAGAAGATACAGCTTTGCCTAGAAAAACTTGGACAAATACTGAGCCTTTGTCTTCTTATTCAAATAAGCAGCACCCTATAAATCCTATATGCGCAAAATGAACTTGTTGCATGCCACAGATGTTTTGTCAAAGAGAATGATGTAACAGAGAATTAAATCAAAGTGTATATTAAAAGGATCAAATAATAATAATTATAATAATACAGATGCCATGTTTGGACCTTTATTTTGAACAAATGAGACATGAAGCCTCAGGGATGAGAGATCAACAGTGGATATGCCATTGTAATTGTATGATAACAACAGCCAATATGGAAATAATACAGAGTCAATTAGAACAAGACAACTAAAGATTGTGAGAACAGATGATATGATATATATAGATGTAAGAAGAACCCACATTCTCTCTTACTTCCTTGAATATATCTGTCATTTACATGCATCCATATTTCCAACAATGCCAAGCTTGTTTGCATTTGAATTTCCAAAATGATGATCATGCCACAAAAATAATGACGGACGCATGCACGCACGTACACGCGCGCGCGCGCACACACACAAACATACATACAGATATTCATCATGTCTGTGTTTTCAAAACGAAAGACCTTATATATTGTCACGCTTTGACACTAAGGGGTGATCGTCATGGAATATGAGTGGATTCACATTCCTTAAGCCTTAAACTTATATATAGATATTTAAATAATACTCTTAATGCCATAATCTAGAATATATATTCACTACCTCTAATTTATTGTACAATGACTAGAAAGGCACTCAGAGCCCTACTCCACCTCTGTATAAACATATATATGTGTTCCAACCAACAAAAAGACTCCTGCCTGAAGACTACATGGAGCATCTAGCTTATATTAGTTATACAAAGTTTAGGGTTGTGATTACTTTAATTGGTAGCATTACAAAATGAGTCAGCGAGCTTTAAATCATTGAAAAAACTCTTCACTGCTTAGCAGAAGGTATAGGGTTAACAACAATATCTGAGCCTACACAAACTTTCCAGTGAATAGCATCCCATTCATGTAATTTAATAAAATACAAAAGAAAATAATATAAACATTTTTATCTTTTGATAATAACAATATGGCAATAACTTTCAATTTCTATGTCATATAATCATGAATAAAATAGAACTCTATTTAGGATCATCATTCAAATAACTTGAAATACGTAATAACTTGTTTTGTTTGACAAATCCAGTTTAAAATAGTAAATATCAAATCATCTCATCTATTTGTAGGATTTCAACAGAACAGAAGAACAAATGTGGACACACATCCCACGAGGGAAAATAACCAAGCATAACACAAGGCCATGAAAACAAGTGTGAACACATAGTCCACAAGGCTAAATAACCAAGTGCAACACACAGTCACAAAACAAGCGCAAGTACAAGACCCACAAACAAGCAGCGCGAGAATGAATCTCACGAATATCAAGTGAGCTCGAGGTTAACCATGATGCACCAAGGACTAACAGTACTGTTGTTCGTAAACCAATGTTCTATATTCAATCCTCTCAAAAACATTTGATAGCATACTTGGGGCCAATTTATCAAGGCAACATAACAAATATGACATAATAGAATGCTCCAGCATGAAAGTTCACAAACAATATCTCAAAACCTTCCTTTAAATTCAATCCATACTCTTTACAATATCAAAAAGAACATGAAACAAATCCAATAAACTTTCAAGTGGCAAAATCATATTTGTAATGATGGTAATTAACATGAAAGTATGGCAAGTAGTAAAAATATCATTTATAAAAATTATAAGGGGACGCTATTCACTCACTTATTGCCATCACAATTATATAATTCTTTCCTAGTTATCACCTCCCAACTTTTTCACTTCATACTCTCCTCGTACCCCAAAAACAAGATATAAATATTCCAACTATAATTTTGAAATTGATATAAAGATAGGTCATTGCTTATTCTAGTCTTAATAAAATAACTAAAATTATGTTCTTCTAGACCCACTCATAAAGCTTATCCTTTTTATTTGAAATAGTCATTTTCAGACCCAACGGAAAATCTTGCTCCTAATTTTTCAAGGAACTTGGAAAAATTATAACTTAGTCTAGGAAACTCCAAATGAGGTGATTCCAATTCCTATTTAAAGTTTTGTAAGCCTACTTTACAGGAAAAATAATTACGATATCAAATTATGATCGTAACCTAGCATAATTTGCAGAAATGATTACTGCTCAATTCTGGAAAACAGAGTCTTCTCAGTTTTTTTTTTGTCTAAAGTTGGAAAATTCATAACTTTCACTATAGACCTCCGATTAAAGTTTTCCAGTATTCATTTTAAAGCTTAAGAGGTGTACTGTCTCCATACCAAATTTCAAGGACAGAGGAAGTCATTTACTTGGTCAAAACCTAGAACAAATCTTTCCAGTTTTATTATTATTTTTTTTTTAACTTGACATCAACATTAGCACCATCATTGTGAGAGTTTCTAAACATACTTTTGAGCATTTTCATAATTATTTAATATCCAAGGAAGCAGAAACTTAAATATGTTTCTCAGCTAAAATAATCCATAATAAAACAACTATACAACTTCATTACCATCTCATTAAACAGTTTGCACCCTTCTCATATGCTAACCCACTTAACGTCATGTTCTCGAACCTTTCCAGATTTCAAACATATTCTCAAAGTTTGGGTTTAATGAATCTCCCTAGCATCATACAACAAACTTTTCTTGTGTTTTCTGCTTTCAAATTTAACCTATCATATTGCACACTCTTACACACACACACATGTAACTCTTATAATTTTCAGTTAAATAGCATATATACATCCTCAACCCATCAAGATGAAGATTTCAACAACAGTAATAACAGTCAAAGATTTCCAATATTCTTCATCTTTTTGGACGGCAATGTGCGCGCGCGCGTGTCAATCCCCTGATTCAAAATCATAATCCAGCTTTAGGAACTATCTTCCACCTTTCTTATAAAAAAAAAAAAAAAAACTATCTTCCACCTTTACAACATACATTTTATCATATAAACAATTGCTAACTATCCAAAAGTGACAAGTACCAAATCTTACATCTGTCTAGGCTGAACCTAACGCCAAATTAACTTCCTAAAACAACCAATCTTCTGCTGGAATCACTAAAAGACACAAATATCCAACGCATACAAGAACATTAATATAACACCAATTATCAACATCAACATACTTCAAAATTTCAATTCTTCCCCTTAACCGGCGTTTTACATAAAAACAGAGGTTGGGTGATCAAACATGACAGACAGAAATGTGTGTGCGTGTGTGAAGCTCATACCCATTGATTCAGACCTCAAACCCAACGCCACAGTAGCACAAAGTCAGTAAACCAGATTAGAAAAGAGTCCCTAGGCTTCAACAATGGACCCCCGATTCGGCAATCACAGAGCAGCGACACACAGAGAAAGGGAAAAATGGAATCCGAAAATCACCTTCCTTAACCAGCGTACTTCCCCAACTTAATTCCAAGATTCAATCTTTTCCCCCAATCCCAAACTAATAGCAACCTAAGAGATTAAAGATGGATAGGGGTTTGGGAGGCTCACCTCGCCCGGAAATATGAAGTTGCACACAAGGTTCTGGCTTCCTTCTTCTCCGGCGACAAACTCCTATGTTCCTTCCTAATAAGTTCACATGATCGCTCAAATTCTCTTGTTCTCTCTCGGTCACTCTCAGCTCTCTCTTTCTGTTCTCTGTGTTTTCGGCACTGGCCGAAAATGAAAGTGAGAGAGGTGTGTGTGAGTGTATATGGCGCATAAGATAGAAAGTGGATAAGAGTCGGTCTGTGTATGTGGCCAGCGTTTGAGGAGAGTGTGCGTGAGTTGAGAGAGAGAGAGAGTGTGAGGGAGGATGTTGTGGAACCCCCATATGAGCCCCCTTTTACACATCTTCCAAACCTCAGAAATTGATCATGCATTGTGGTTCAATATTCAGAGTTCTTGTTATGACCACCAGGAAATGATAAACTCAAACAGATTGACCGTACATTGCTTTGTATGTACAGAAGGGTGTAATGGTCAACCGAAAAGTTTGCATGGATAGGGGGAAATCTAATAATAATAAATCAATAAAAATACACAAGTCATGTTTGATGGTCATTTATTTTGAACTACAGAAGCTAAACACACAAATCAAAGCTCTCAAAGAACGGAAGAAATCAAATCGTGCACCAGCATATGCATCTACAAATATAAAAGCCAATCAGCAAACAAAACAATTAGTAATTGCAAGAAAGAGAAAAAGAGACAATGAAGTATTCACACCCAATCATTTGTAGACGAGGGAAATCACATGATGATGCTGGCTAACTTCTTGACATTCAGTAAATAGAGAATAGAGATGGATCAGCATTTTTCATGTCAAAAGCACTATGTTTATTTTTTATAACAATAAAGCATAAAGTCATACTACGTCATGACAATTAAAAGAACAAAATAAAAAAAGAGGAAGGAATCCTATTTCAAGACAAGTATAATTATACGAGAGCCAAAAAAAAGTGTGTTAGAGAGCTATGTACCATAAACAAACATGACATCTAATGAGGGTTGAAATTTTGATTGTAAATAACCATGAACTTTAAAAATTAAAGTAAAAATAACACATACGTTAGAAGCAACTAACTTCCATTACTTTTTATGGTAGGACACACCATCTACTTCAACAAAAAAATAAAGAACTATAGGTGGTTTAAATGGTTAAGTCATTTTTGCTCCAATTTTAAAGTTCATAGGTATTTTTGCACCTTCGTTCTATAATTAATTAGAAAATTTGAAAAAATGAAACTTAAGAACTCATACATAGGCCAATGCTCTGTTGTGTCAAAGAGAAGGATGTAACACAGAATCAAAGTAAAATGCAGCCAAAATCAAATAATAGGGATGACATGCTTGGACCTTTATTTTAAACAAACAAGAGATATTAAACCTCATAAAATTGGTTCCTTTTGCTAAAAAAAGATAGAGACATGAATCCCTCAATTTAACACAATAGTGGGAATGCTGTAGTCACTACAAAAAAAAAAACTATGATTTGTAGCGGTTACTTAGTAATGGTTAAAAAAAAAACTGCTACTAAATCATATATTTGTAGTAGTTTTAGCCCAAACCACAACAAATTCGTAGCGGAGGATTGGTGCCAAAGCGCGTGTCATTTTGCAATGATATTTGTAGTTGTTATTTCCGAACAAACCACTACAAATGTATATATAGAAATATATAAGTATAGGTTTTTGTAAACATAGTTTTTTATTATTCCTCTTTCATTTGCTAATAGACTTCACATAATATATAGGTGTGTGTATTTTATATATATATATATAACAAAATTATATATACATAATAGTAAAAAGAAAAATATTCTTTACGTATATATAGAGAGTTAAACCCTCACTAAACAACTCATAGCTATATATATATATAATAAATTATGCAGCAGTTTTTATTTTATCCGGATGGCGTTGAAATCTCTCTCTCATTCGTGTGCTCCCCCCCACCTCTTTTCTCTCTTCTCTCTCCTGCGTCTCCCTCGCCATTTTGTCTTCTTGCCGGCGGTTTGTGATGAGCAAGTCGCCGGCGAGCCTCCTTTTGTGTCACAGACTAGTCAGAGGTGTAGCTTGGAGTCTAGATCTGGTATCTGCGGTCCTCTCTCTTTGAGCTTGGTCGGGTGTGGCCTTCTCTCGCCCTTGTGGCGAGTCCTTTCCTCTTCTTCTCCAGATCTGATCTGTGGAGGTGAGAGCTATCCGTTCCTTGTGTCTTTTTTTGTGATTATGGGTTTTGTGGTGGTGTTTTTGTCTCAGGAAATAAACAGATCTGTTAGATCTGCGTTGATATCCTCTTGGTTGAGTGGTTGTATGAACGTTCTTAGATCTGGGTATCTCTGGGTAGTCCGGATCTGCGTTCTTGAGGGAAGATTTAAAGAGGTTTTGTTTGGTGGGTGGCCAAGGTCACCAGATCTATCTCATCGGAGGAGCAGAAGTTTTCTCCAGGATATCATGGGTCTTCTTCTTTCTAAGCTTGGGTTTTCTTGGTTCTCTACCCAAAAATGGGGTGTTTGTAATGTTGTTCTTGTTGCAGCTTATGCTTATATGGAGGTGTGCCCTTTAGGGTGGGTTTTACATCCAACACCTTCTTGCTCGTCACTTCTCGAGGAGGCTGTCACTATCCTTGATTCTTCTTCTACTCTTGTATCTTTTATGTACTCTTGGCTACTTTGTATTTGGTTTATTTTGTGGTATTTGTTCTGGCTTTGTTTGTATTTATGTTGGTTGTATTTGTGTTAATGTACTGTATCAGTTATTAATATATATATATATCCGTTATTTCACCAAAAAATCTCTCTCTCTCTCTCTCTCTCTATATATATATATAGTCACACACCCAAATGCATTCCTCTCTTATTCAACATCAATACATATTTATAAGAGCACAGCTTTGACAATGATATATATATATATATATATATATATATATATATATATTCACTCACGGTTGCATCTTCTGCTCTTTCAAATCTAATATATATATCCACACATGGCATTAGCATATTTATGACAGTAACCAGATGCAAAACACTATAAGATTCAAAGACTGAGCAACTGATGCAGCGTTCCATGCTTCAACGTTTTTAATTTCAGCAACCATTAGCTTAATCCTATAGCTTGGTTTCGTTGGGAAAATGACGATAACTCAAAGGAAGAGAAGCAAGACAACTTACCCTCGATGATTTAGTTGGACGATGCATAGTGAGTGACTAATGAACTCCTCTGCTTCCAGATGTAAGAACAAAGCAACAATAACTCATACACACTCTCTTTACCTTCTTTCTTCGTCTCTCTCTCTCTCAAACTTGCGTTTAGCTGCTCTCTCAGCCTCACTCTCAGACTCGTCCTCACAGATGAATAAATAGGACATGAAGGAGGTGAATGGGTGGTGATTAAATAGAGAGCTAGAGTCCAGCCCGAGACGTTAGCCATTGGTCCGAGAAAGTACAGACGTGAGGCTCGAGAGGTATGGTTGTATGTCTGATCCTTCTACTTTTCACGCTGACGACGCTGCTGATCTTTTGCATTCCTTTTTGCTGATAGCGTGATCTCCTTTTCTAATTCACTGATATTGCTTCTGTAGGAATCTCATCAGAAAACACGGAAGCGTATTTAACTGATTTGATGTAGGAAAATAAGAACCTTCATCGTTTTGATTACTTAGAAAGATGCAGCGGTCTGAAAACAATTCACGAACAGTTCTCATCCGCTCTATGATCGATCTTCCAGACTATCTCTCGAGTAAGATGGGGTGGGTGTGTGGGCAACCGTTTAGATGATGAACGTCTGCCTCTTGGGTCTATTTCTGATAAGTTATCCTTAGGAGGCACAACAGGAGTAAGTTAGAATATATAGGATTAAGTGCAAGACTTAACCTAACCCTAAGCCTCATGGGCTTTGGTCTCACTAAAGCCCAATAGGGCTTAAGTAACTAAGAGCATATATCCAACAATCTCTCACTTGCTCTTTTAAGATATAAACTTGAGTTCGTAAACCCTAGATCATGTAGCCCATAAGCCATTATCATCTGATTATATATCCCATCCCTTGTATCGAGCTAACCTGGGGATCTATCATTTGTCATTCATCAAGGCTCATGATAATCTATAGAAGATTATCTAGTTTGGTGCTACTCCACTAAAAGCCCGAACGTGATCTCCAAGATTAATGACACTTATAACATGTATATGCATCGCCCCTTTATAGAATGTCTATAATTGATTGACTAGTCTTCTGTAACCCAATCAATTATTTATTCCCTTGACTTTGATAGTTTCTCTAATGGATTACATGCACTGGTTAGTGTCTTCAATATCTAAGTACCGAAACATATCAAGGGGACATTTCCTATAAATTCCATGTTGTTTATCTCATAAACACCGATAACCAAATAGTCTCAATCCCAAAATACCAAGTTATTGGCCGTCATATAGATCAAACCTCCCTCGTTGGTAAATCAAAGAATGAAAACTATTTAATTACCCATTTAAAATAAACTTAGGATTTAGAGCAACTAGATGACTATAGTTATCTGGAGATTTGATTCCTTATGACAGAAAGAACAACCTCAATCAAATCTCTTCTTGATCCATTCAATGTAAGTATTAATTCACACCAATATTTTATAATGATTCGGATAAAACCATTTCATAAAATATTGCAGCCTAAATAAAGTGCCCAACTTAATTTAATAACTATGAATTTATTCATTAATTGTGAGAACCTATGACCATGTCCTCTATGAACGTATCCATATGATCATATACTCTACAATTGATCCGGACCTTAGAGCTTGTAAATAGTGTGCGAAATAACTGATAAAACACCTCATTTATAACATTCAGAAAAATTGCAATGTCATAATGTCTTGCTGAAAAGAAACACAAAATAACAAAGTGAAATAACAACTACCTAAAGCTATAGCAAATCTGGAATCCTCCTAAGACCCATAGATGTAACATGATTCTCGAACACACGTTCTGACAAACTCTTAGTAAAAGGGTCAGCAAGGTTTTCATCTGATGCTATCTTTGCTACCAAAGTATCTCCTCTTTTAACTATATCTCGGATCAAGTGGTACTTCCTCTCGATGTGTTTTTGTCTTTTGTGACACCTTGGTTCCTTGGACTGTGCTACTGCCCCAGCGTTGTCACAATAAAGTGTGATAGGACAGTTAACACCTGGTATCACCTGAAGGTCAATTAGGAACTTCTTTAACCATGCAGCTTCCTTTGCAGCCACAGAAACAACTACATATTCTGCTTCTGTGGTAGAGTCAGCCACACATGATTGTTTTACACTTCTCCAACAAATGGCACCGCCATTAAGGGTGTACACATATCCTGAGGTGGACTTTCTTGAGTCAATATCTCCTTGGAAATTTGAGTCCGTATAACCAATGGTTTCAAGACTCCCACTAGAATAGACCAATATATAATCTCTCGTTTTCCGTAGATACTTGAGTATATGTTTAACTGCTACCTAGTGTTGCTCTCCAGGATCAGATTGGTACAGGCTCACTACTCCCACTGCATAGCAAATGTCTGGTCTGGTACATAACATAGCATACATGAGACTACCTACTGCTGAAGCATAAGGCACCCTACTCATGCGTTCTCTCTGCTCAGGAGTTTTAGGAGATTGCTTCTTAGAGAGATGAATCCCATGCCTGAAAGGTATAATTCCCCTCTTGGAATTTTCCATGCTAAACCTGGCAAGTATTTTGTCAATGTATTTAGCCTGGGATAATGCTCAAAACCTATTCTTCCGGTCTCTTAAGAGTTTAATACCAAGAACATAATTGGCTTCCCCCAGGTCTTTCATATCAAAATGCTTGCTCAGCCAAGTTTTTATGCCTAACAATACCCCTGTATCATTTCCGATAAGGAGTATATCATCCACATAAAGTACCAGAAAAGATACCGCATTACCTTGAATCCTTTTATACACACACGGCTCATTAGGACTTTTCTCAAAACCATAAGACTGAATGGCTTGATCAAATTTGATGTTCCATGATCTGGACGCTTGCTTAAGTCCATAAATGAACCTTTGCAACTTGCATACCATTTTTTCTTGCCCTTTGGCTATAAACCCTTTTGGTTGCTGCATATAGATTTCCTTTTCCAAATTTCCATTTAGAAAAGCAGTTTTGACATCTATTTGCCAAATCTTATAATCAAGATTTGCTGCAACAGCTAAAAGAATCCAGATGGACTTGAGCATGGCAACTGGCGAAAAGGTTTCTTCATAATCCACACCTTCCTTTTGAGAATATCCTTTCGCCACCAATCTAGCTTTGAAGGTTTCAACCTTCCCGTCCGATCCTCTCTTGCTCTTGTAAATCCACTTACATCCAATGGGTCTCACCCCTTCAGGTGCATCTACAAGAGACCAAACTGAGTTAGAATACATAGAATCCATTTCACAATTCATAGCCTTAAGCCATTCCTAAGCATTAACATCTCCTAGTGCTTCCTCATAACTTGTGGGATCATCATCTTCATCAATGATGACATCCTGATTTGACTCACTCAACAAGAGATATCTTGCAGGTTTACGAATCAATCTCCCACTACGAGTTTGTCGCACTTGATGTTGTGCATCTACAGGTGGGTCCATATTTTGTGGGTTAACAATTTCTAAATGAGGACCCTCATTAAGTGGATTAACCAATTCATGATTTTGTTCTTCCATAAGTTCATCATCATGCTGAACTTCATGTTCTATCTCTGGTTCCTATGTATGTTCATCAGGTATATTTTCCCCTCTTTGAACAACCACAGGAATAAAAGCTGGAATCGCCTGAGGTTGTGATGAAACTTGATCTGAGACTAGCTCATCAAGAATAACCTTACTTCTTGGCTTATAATTTGCCATATAATCCTCTTCTAAGAAAGTCGCATGAGTGCTCACTATGACCTTCTTTTCTTTTGGACTATAAAATAACCAACCTCTGGTTCCTTTAGGATAGCCTATAAACATGCATACTTCAGTACGCGAGTCCATTTTATCTGGTTTCTGTTGCAAGACATGTGCCGGAGCACCCAAAATCCAAATATGATTCATGGAGGGCTTACACCCTTTCCACAATTCTATTGGTGTCTTTGAAACTGATTTGGACGGTGCTAGGTTCAATAGATACATAGCAGTTTCTAAAGCATATCTCCAGAATGAATCAAAAGAGATGAATAACTGAGCATAGATCTCGTCATTTCTAAAAGAGCTCTATTTCTCCTTTCAGCAACTCCATTTTGCTGGGGTGTCCCTGGAGGAGATAATTGTGAAACTATCCCCTCTTTAATCAGGTAAGACCTGAACTCTCCAGATAGGTATTCACCCCCTCGATCAGATCGAAGAGTCTTAATTTGAATACCAAGATGCTTTTCTGCCTCAGCCTTGAACTCTTGGAATTTTCCAAAAGCCTCAGACTTGTGACACATCAAGTACACATGTCCAAATCTAGAGTAATCATCAGTAAATGTGATGAAAGATTGATACCCCCCTCTGGCTTGGACATTTATTGGTCCACATACATTAGTATGTACCAATTCCAGCTGAAGTGTGACATGTTTTCCCTTGGCCTTGAAAGATCTCTTGGTCATTTTACCCTCTAAACAAGATTCACATACTGGTATCGGTTCAAAGTCTAGGGATTTTAAAATCTCACTTTTGACCAAACCTTGTATCCTGTTAGAGTTAATATAACCAAATCTCAAATGCCAAAGATAAGTTTCGTTGGAAACTTTTCTTTTCTTTGAAAAATTAATATGCTCATCATCTTTTAATTCAACATGATTAACTTCAGAGGGAATAGGACTAAGGAAATAAAGACCATTAAACCTTATACCATAACAAATAAAAGAAGATGAACTTCTTATAGAAACTGAGGAATTAAACTGGACTGTCAAACCAAGTTTCTCCAAACAACTAACAGAAATTAAATTCCTTTAAAATTCTGGAATAAAGAAACAGTCTTCTAAAACCAAAGTTCTACAATTATCAAAAGATAAAACAACTTGTCCCACTGCTTGTGCAGACACAAGCTTCCCATTTCCAAGCCTCAAATCTCTTTGTCCTTTACTTACAGGCAAGCTATGTTTGAACCACTGCAAAGAGTAACAAACATGGTTAGTGGCTCTTGAATTAACGATCCATTTATCATTGTAATTCTCCACTAAACAAGCCTCAATCACATGAAATTACCCATACCTGGTTGTTTCATACGTGGGCAATCTTTCTTCCAATGCCCTTTTTGTCCGTACTTAAAGCACTTGCCTTTTAGCTGCTTCATTGCAACTGTTTTGGCAACTAGAATACATGATTTCTTCTTTTTCTTGTTCTTGTTCTTTCCTTTGGGTTTCCCCTTAGGTTTCACAAAACCCTCACCAACAAAAAATGCACTTCCTTGCTTGACTAGAGACTGTTCAGCACTCTCAAGCTCGTGCATCAGTTGAGTGAGATCAAGATTCATCTTATTCATATTATAATTCATCTTGAATTGATTGAAGTATTCAGGCAATGATTGTAAGAGAAGGTCAATTTTCACTTCTTGTTCAAACTTGATACCATGGTCATCAGCCTTCTTGAAGTTTGCTATCATTGTCAGACAATGATCCCGCATACTTCCACCAGACATTACTGTCTTGGTGACTGCATTCAGTGCATTTTGCCTTGCAAAGCTGCTAGGCGTGACAAACATGTCATCAAGAGTCTGGAGCATTGTTGCTCCACTCTCAATCATGCTTACTTGCTCCTGAAGGTGACTAGCGAGACTGGCTAAAATATAGCAGCGAACTGCCACATTCGACTTCTCCCATTTTTCCTTCTCCTGCTAAAATTGAGTCCGAATTGAATCAGACGCATCAACAGCAGATTGCGCTGGCTTAGGGGTAGTTAGAATAAAGTTGAGCTTTTCATATTGAAGAACAATATCCAAATTAGTTTTCCATTGTTTGTAGTTTGTACCATCCATAGGTTTTTGGCTCAAAATAGTAGCTAAAGGATTGAATGAAGACATTTTTCTGAAAATAATGAAAAGTACACTAATTACAAACCATAATTAACAACAAACAAATATATCGCTAGTAGATTCTAATAACTACTATTTGTTTATTGTTTAACAATCCATTAGTTATCTTTACAAGGCTTACGATGGGCAAGATACTTGTAAAACCAATATTGTTAATTTGGGTCTTTAATTCCATTGCCAGTGTCTCGATGGGAGGGTTAACAATTTTACCAAAGTTGAATGTATTTAACTATTGTTTATTTTCAAAATTATCTTTAGTGTCCAAGTGTTGCCAACGATGGGCCGTACAAAACTTCACTAAAATTTTGAAAATATTAGGGTTTAATCTAATGAAATCTAATTATCCTTATCCGATGAGTCTTCAACGATAACCATTTCACTAATAAACCCATAATTGGAGCCCATAGGTTTTAAAATTAAAAACTTAATTTAAAACCTTCACCCATTCAATATTTTAAATTTAGAATTTTCAATTTTCAAGAATTTGTTCAATTTAGAGAAATCAGTAGGTATCTAAAATCTAATCATGATTGGCAGAATTTGCTTCACATGACCATTTTAAATAACCCACAAATTACTCTTAAAATTACAATTCTCTTAGGAAATCTCCTATATTATTTACCTAGATTTTAATTCCACAATTAATTAATCCAATTATTATTCTAGATTTTAACTTAAAATCATAATAATTGATAATTAATTTTAGTAGTTATCCAGATTTTTATTGCACAATTAATTAATCCAACTATTATTCTAGATTTTAATTTAAAATCATAATAGTTGATAATTAATTTAGTGGTTATCTAGCTTTTTATTCCACAATTAATTAATCCAAATATTATTCTAGATTTTAATTTAAAATCATAATAATTTATAATTAATTTAGTGGATAACCTAAATAATCTTACATAATAACTATCATACTAGTCGATTCAAGACATAATAGCTACTATGCATTTATGACATGTGATTATGCAACAATATGGCATCTTCCTATTCTATATGGCATGTCATTTCTAATCATGTTAATCG
This sequence comes from Acacia confusa, assembly GCA_037074495.1. Classification (NCBI taxonomy): domain Eukaryota; kingdom Viridiplantae; phylum Streptophyta; class Magnoliopsida; order Fabales; family Fabaceae; genus Acacia; species Acacia confusa. The sequence continues at coordinate 8,056,083 of CM073508.1, read as the reverse complement.
CACATATAATTCAAACTATAAAATAAAAGCATTAAATAATTAAACAAATAACTTTAATCCATGGCTTTCCTATAAAAATTAAAAGATAAAAATTTTACAACTTTGGAATTTCTCTTTTGTCTAGTCCATGGTATTTGTCCAAGCCCCTTTAAAGTATCCATGGGCCCAAAAACCCAATCTTTGGCTAAAAACCCTAGGACACAAAAGAGAAACCCTAGCTTTCATTGAAGCCACGCCATCAACCGAAGTCATCTCAGCACGAAACTCCAGGGGAAGGACCGCCATTGGGAGACGAGATCACGGCCGCCGGAACCACCGAAAAAGGCCTCCTCATGCGCCTCTTCTTCACCGGCGCGTGAAGCCCAAGAGCAGAAGCTTGTGGCGGCGCATGCCAGTGATTCTGGGGATGGGGTTTTTATATTTTCACTCTTCTTTCCATTCTCTTTCCAACGATGTATGGTTCATCCAATTCCGAGGTCCAGAGGTCCATGAAAAGTAGCCCGGAAGCGTTGAAAGCTAATCTTCTTGCAAGTTCTTAATTTACAACTTTTTCACAAATCCAAAAATTACATAGAAATTCCGAAAATAAAGTAAAAATAGCAAGGAGGAAACCTAATCATATGGGATTGGCCTCCTTGTTACAAATCAAGAAATACAGGGAGAATCTAACCATGGATTAAAGCGATTAAAATTAAAACTAAAACCAAATCTGAATTATAAACGAATAATCTTCATGAAATAAATAACAATTATAGAAAAGGATGCCATATTTTCAAGAAAATAATTTTCTAAAAGAATCACATGACAAATAAAAGAACATCAAAACTGGGTTCTTTTCCTCATCAACCTGGCTTTGATGCCAATTGTAGGAATCTTATCAGAAAACACGGAAGCGTATTTAACTGATTTGATGTAGAAAAATAAGAACCTTCATCGTTTTGATTACCTGGAAAGATGCAGCGGTCTGAAAACAATTCACGAACAATCCTCGTCCGCTCTATGATTGATCTTCTAGACTGTTTCTCGAGTAGGATGGGGTGGGTGTGTGGGCAACCGTTCAGATGATGAACATCTGCCTCTTGGGTCTATTTCTGATGAGCTATCCTTAGGAGGCACAGCAGGAGTAAGTTAGAATATATAGAATTAAGTGCAAGACTTAACCTAACCCTAAGTCTCATAGGCTTTAGTCTCACTAAAGCCCAATAGGGTTTAAGTGACTAAGAGCATATATCCAATAGCTTCTACATTTTTCGCGAGATTAGAGGAAGCATAATGAGTATTGTTGATACTTTGACGGGCTGGGCAAATGAAGAATGGGTTAGAGGTATTTGAACATGGGCCTCTGATGTGTTGGATCATGAAATGGGCAATTTGGTTTATTGATTCACATGAGCTTACTTGCTGCTTGTTTGTTTGTTTGTTTTAATTAATTTATTATTTTATTTATTATTATTATGACTACTTAAATATTATAAGGAAATTAAATGTCTAATTTCCATAAAATACTACATTTTTAAATTCCCAAAATTTTGGGATATTACAATGATTATCTATTATATATTGTTTATACTTGCATATGAGGTTAACTATTACTTTGAAATTCAATTTCAGACTTAACCATAGCTTTAGGGTCAGGATTTGGACCTAGAAATGCGATGTTGATAGAGCCATGAAGAGACACTGGTCAAGAAGAGTGTCTGGAGAAGCCTAATATATTTATATTGGGATTGTATATTTATTATGTCAGGACATTTAATTATATATATTTTAGATTACTGTATCACATATATTCCTCAAGGAATTTAAATTAACTAGCATATGTCTTGGCATATGTTATAAGTTATTCATCGTCCAAATGTTATGCATACTCTCGGTTATGGAATTACTCTGATATGTAAATGCCTTCACTCTGATAATTTCACGCCAATTAGATTAATAAGAGATATAGGAACCTAATTAGACACCATGAAGAATATAGAATTAAGGGCATTACATTAAATAGGTTAGGTGTTTCCATCAAGAACATGCTTGGTTTGAACATATCATTTCTTTTAAAGTTTTTATCACTTTCGACTTGAAAACTTAAATTAATTTATGAGAAATTATTGAGCTAAGTATTATCAAATTTAATACAAAATTATTAATTATTAATTTATAAATTATCTAATTCATGAAAAAAAAATCAAGTAAATAAAATAACTATATACTTGATAAAAAACACAATAGATGTAATGAATGTCTTGGATACTTTTGAGCCAAGCAGTTACTTGTTTAGCACAACCACATAAATACTTAGTTATGTCCCATACGATGTCTCCCAATTTCACCATATGTGCCTCTCATTTTTTATCTTTCAAACGATCCTAAGCTCGCATTCATCCAAAATCACACAGCAAAAGTTGAAGTTAGAACTTTTTCATACATATTTTTCTGTGCCCACACCCAAAAAAAAAAAATTGAAAGAGCGACAAAGGTATAATTTTAGGGGCTTATATCATACAACAAGAGATTGCAATATTCATGAGTTGGCACTTTAGTCAATTTAATGTATATAGGATTTTGAAAGATAATGATTCATTTCTTTAGTTTTGAAAAATAAATTGAGGCATATAATTCCTTTATTGGAACTCTTTTTGGACAAACAAGCGACATGAAGCCTCAAGGAGGAGAAATCAACAGTGAAAATGCCATCCGGTGCGTTAAGAAAGCCACTTTGTAAATAAAACATAACCAATTAAAAACCAAACGGAAAGATTTTGAGAGGAGATGAGGTATTTTCCAAACAATTGTACAGAAGTGGGCATATTTCTAAAAGTTAGTAAGGTTAAAGGGTATTTTTGTTTCAGAAGTTTTCACCAAGGGCAACTTTGCCCCGGATGTGTCAAAAAGGAAGCAATTTTGTTTTGGTTGCCCTCCCAGTTAATTTTGATAGTTAGTTAACCAAATATACTGAGCTGATAGTTTTATGTTATATACTTCATTTTTGTTAAGGCGTAAATTTATTATAAAAGTTTTAAATCTAACTTTGAAAAATGACGAAGTAGATAGCATACATTTACTTTCAGAAAAAATTTATACCTTAACAAAAATGACGTAGATGACATGTGAATTACCAGTTCAGCATATTTCGTCAACTAATGACTAAAATTAACTAGGATAATGGTTAGGGAAAAATTACTCCATTTTTTACACTTTTGGGGCAAAGTTGCAACCAGAAAAACTTCTTGGGTAAACTTGCCCATCAATCCATGTATGTAAATATTATTTTTATAAAAAATATTTTAATACTTTTAAAACCGGTTTAAAAAGTTTATTTTAGACTTGTTATATGCGAAACTGATCTAAAATTTTATGTAAGTTTATAAAAATGCCACTGGTCACATGTTTTAAACCGTCTCTGCAAAAAAAAAAAAAAAGGTCTAGATATAATGGTCTACAAGGCTTTTTTTTCCCCTAGTAATGAGAAGTGCATATTTCTTTATCATATTGTCTTGTTCGCTTTTATTAGCAAAATTGCTCATTTCAATTTCATCAAGTATGACGGGAAACCATTTAGGAAATAGAGTATTGCTCAGCAACTTGGTGCAGAAAATTTGCCTTATACATGTACAGCATGTCGTCGTCGTCGTAATGTTTCTATATATACTACTTTGGCCAAGTTTCAAATCAATTCGATGGTCTGAACAAAAAAAAATCAATTCGATGTTCAAGTAAAAACAAATTGATATAATATAATTTTTACACCTATTTGAAAATTTTTAGAAGTGCTTAATTAGCTTGGTTTGAACAATATTGATTTAAAAAGTTTGTATCACTTTTGATTTCTGCTAACAAATTTAAATTAAGTAAAGAAAAACATTACATACATGGGAAAAAGAACATATGTAAATTAAGAGTAATACTTATGGCATGTTTTGGGTACATTAGAGCCTGTTACGGAAATACTTAAATGGGCTAGGCCCAATGGTTGAAAGAGCCCAAGAGTAAGGCTCCACTCACAATTATAACCATCCCCTTGAATCAGGAAGCAGTTAATCAAGCACGTTTATCGAGATCTAAACTGCCCGACGGATAAGGAGATATTATTTGAAGAATATCTTAACATCTTGGAAGTAATAAGAGAACTAAGTCCATCAAAATAAGGCCCCAAGTAAGTCTATAAATAGGTCACAAACTCCATTAAGGTACACAGGCTCGAACCCTAGCTATTCAATTCTCACAGAGCACACACCCGCACTCCCTCTGGCTATCATAAGCCTATTGTTTACCTTCGAACTATGTGGACTTTGATCCCATCTGTGGTATGTAGGCCCCTGGGATTTAACCCCAGGCCAAGTCCAATCCCTCTTGTGTTCTACAACAGAACATTGGCGCCAACTGTGGGGACTATAAAGTCCTATTCCTGTGACCAACGATGGCTAACACCAGACCCAGGAACAAGGCAGTGATGATCACCAGCAGTAGGAGAATGTCCGAGGTGATGATCAAGGTCCCTTAGAGGAACCCCTTGATGCAAATCCCCTTCACCCCGAGGACGAATCCACGAATCGAACGCTACAACAAGTCAACCAGGCTAACTCCTCACCGGAATTCCAAGTTAATAACCTGGACTTACGTTTGCTCCATAACATGGCGGGATTGATGCTTAAACGAATTGAGAACATAGAGGAGCGCGACAGCCTTCAAAGTCAGAAAATTGATCGCATGTCCGAGATTATGAGTCAAATCCTTAAGCAGCTACAAGATCATCCACAGAAGGAGCACCGGGATGAGAGCATAATGAAAATGGAGGCAATAATCAACAAACTATTGATCCATCTCGGCTTAATCAGCCCAATCTGGGAAGGACAACATCAGCCACCGACTCTGAACAAAACAGCGAATGGGATGGCAACCGAGACGCTCAAGCCCGGACAACTCAGAAAAGCAGTCATGCCTCAGATAACCAGGAAATCCGACCAGGTGAATCCAAAAAGAACAAACCCTGGTACGGAGATGGAAACAAAAACAATAGCCCATTCTCAGATGAAATCACGGAGGCAGAGTACCCAAAGAAGTTCAACACATCCGACCTCCCCAAATACGATGGAAGCCAGGACCCTCAGACGCACCTAAATACCTTCGACACAGAAATGTTGGTTCGAGGATTCAAAGGACCGATCATATCCTGGTTGTTCACCTCAACACTACGAGGAGCTGCACAAATTTAGTTCCGGACTCTATTGCCAAAATCCATATCGGACTTCAATGACCTGAGTGAGAAATTCCTGCTGAATTTTGCCACAAGCAAAAAACAACCCAGGTCGGTCTATACATTAGAGAGGATTAAGCAGCAACCCGGCGAAACCCTGTAGAAGTACCTGGATCGCTTCAAAGCGGCCGCCTTGCAAATTCAAGGGTTAACAGAAAGTGTCCACGTGCGTTTACTCATCTCGAGCCTAGACAATGAATCCAAAATGGGAAGGTCAGCCATATCCGTTGGAATCAAAACTCTGGAGGAGTTCCATTGGCGAGCGAAGAAATATCTGGATATCGAACAGATGCAGATAGCCAACGCGCCGAGGAAAGAGAGACAAAGAAGCCCACCCCCAAGAGGAAAGGATCAGACATCAAAAGATCAATCCAGAAACCCGGATCAGAAAACACGTACAGGTGGGCATGAAGGTAAGTATGAAAAATAACTCCTTTAAATGTCTCACATGCTCAACTTTGGAGAGAGGTGGCACTGACCGAAATGAAAAAGGTGGAGCGACCACGACCACTATATAACAGAGGCAAGCTGGATCGATCTCAGTTTTGCGATTTCCATAACGGACCCGGGCACACAACTGATGAATGCTGGGACCTTAGAGATGCAGTAGAGAAATTCGTTCGAGATGGAAAGTTACACTAATACGTCATCAAAACGCAAGGGCAAAAGGGAAGCAAATGCAAGCAAATAGATCAAAGTAAGGGCCCAGTCCTTCAAAGAAGGAAGCCAGACGAGGACCGTAGAAAAAATGACGACGATGATGAATTCCCAGAAGCCGAATTCAATTGCAATGTCATTAGTGAGGGTTACGAAAGAGGAGGTGACACGGTAAGTCAACGAAAAAAGTACCTCTGTGAAGTCGTAACCATCAGAGGACGGCCGACCTTCAAGCCAGAACCATTGCAAGCATAACCCCCTAAACTGTTCTTCACTCAGGATGACCTAAGAGACGTAATCTCAAGCCATCAGGACGGCCTGGTTATAACTGGTCTTCTTGGTAAATGCCGAGTAAAGAAGATATTCGTTGACCCCGGTAGTGCAGTTGATATCATCCTGTGGGACGCTTTCAAGCGAATGGACCTTGATCCAGAAAATCTGAAGCCATGTAGAACAACCCTAATCAGGTTCAACAGAGAGGATACAAGCCCCAAGGGGCATATAGAGTTGAAAATGATGTTGGGATCTAAGGAAGCCTTCAAGACTGGACGAGTTAAATTCATTATAGCTGATTTTCCCTCATCCTATAACATCATTTTAGGTAGACCAACTAATCATAGTTGGGATATTCTAATATCTACTAAGCATCAAAGGCTGAAGATGGTGAGTAGGAAGAACAAAGTCATCACTATTAAAGGAGATCAGAAGGAATCTCGACAATGCTATTTTTCGACAGTAAAAAATAATGAACATGGTGGAGTTGGATGTAAGAGAAGAGGCAAAGTTGATGAAATCAGAGCCCGATGGGGAGCTCGTGGATTACCAACTAGGAGATGAGCCCGGGCAAATACCCAAAATTGGTAGTACACTTACCAAGCAAGAAAACACCGAACTAGAAATGTTGCTATTGACGAATAAAGACGTGTTCGCCTGGAAAACTTCCGAACTACCAGGTGTCGACCCAACCTTCTGTTGCCACAAGCTGACGATAAACCCACGTTACGCACCGGTTGCACAAAAGAAAAAGAAGATAGCTCCGGATAGACAAATAGCCCTCGCCGAGCACGTAAAAGAGTTGTTAGATGCAGGATTCATCAGGGAGATCCAATATACTACGTGGCTATCAAATGTGGTAATGGTCAAAAAACCTAATGGCAAGTGGAGGGTCTGCACGGATTACACCGATCTCAACAAAGCATGCCCCAAGGATGCTTATCCCATGCCAAACATAAACCAGTTAGTGGACAACTCCTCCGGATTCCAGTTGCTTTCGTTTATGGATGCCTATTCTGGTTACAACCAAATAGCCATGCATCCCGAGGACCAGGAGAAAACAGCTTTTATCACCGACAAAGCAAACTATTGTTATAACGTCATGCCCTTCGGACTAAAAAACGCCAGAGCCACTTATTAAAGGATGATGAATCAAGTATTTGAAGCACAGCTCGGCAGAAACGTGGAAGTTTACATCAACGATATGATTGTTAAATCAATCAAGCGAACAGATCATATCCGAGATTTGCAGGAAACGTTTGACAAACTCCGGGCCCACCAAATCCGACTCAATCCGGCGAATTGCGCATTCGGGGTACCCGCGGGAAAGTTTCTCGGATTCCTTTTGACTAATAGAGGGATTGAGGCCAACTTGGATAAATGTCAGGCCGTCCTCAATATGGCTGCCCCAAGAAACAAGAAAGAAGTACAGCAGTTGACAAGCAGACTGGCCGCACTAACAAGATTTTTGCCGAAGTCGGCAGAAAACGCGCTCCCATTATTCAAGTTATTGAAGAAAGAGGCGCAACACGGAGAATGGAGTCCGGAATGTGAGGCTGCATTTGATAAGATCAAAAAGTGTCTATCATCACCCCCTGTGCTATCAAAACCCCAACCCAGAGAAGACTTAGTGTTATACTTATCAATAGCTCCAGAAGCGGTAAGTGTCGCGCTAATAAGGGAAGAATTGAAAGAACAAAAGCCGGTCTATTTCACAAGCCGGGCTTTGCAAAGTTCAGAGCTCAGATATCAAAGGTTGGAAAAGGTGGTATTCGCACTCCTCACTGCTGCAAGAAGGCTACGCCCTTACTTCCAAGGACATCGAATAATTGTCCGAACAAGTCAGCCGATACGCCAGGTATTGCATAAGCCTGATTTGGCAGGGCGAATGATTAGCTGGGCTATCGAGATGTCTGAGTTTGACATTGCGTATGAAGCTCGGCATGCGATTAAATCTCAGGCCCTGGCCGACTTCATTGCGGAATTGGTACCGACCGAGATAATCCCGGAGGCCAATCTCAATATTTGGAAAGTGTTCGTCGACGGATCGTCAAACGCCAAAGGAAGTAGAGCAGGGGTCATAATAGAAAGTCCGGAAGGAGTTTCTATGGAGCACTCCCTACAGCTACATTTCAAAACCTCCAATAACCAGGCCGAATACGAGGCATTGTTGGCCGGGCTATCTCAGGCAAAAGATAATGGAGCCAAAAGGATTCACTTGTCAACCGATTCTCAGTTGGTCGCAGCCCAAATCAACGGATCATATATGGCTAAGGGACCTTTGCTAATTAAGTATCTCGGGAAAGAGAAGGAGGCCATGGTCGACTTTGATGAGGTCATAGTCACCCACATCCCTAGAGGAGAAAATGCGAGGGCAGACATCCTATCGAAACTAGCCAGCATTAAGAACCTGGGAAATCATCGAACGGTAATACAACAAAGTTTGACTGAGCCTACTTGTATTATGGTCATCGCAGTGGCAGAAGATTGGTGGAAGCCTATCCTAAATTACCTAGAGAAAGGAATCATCCCGGAAGATCCTATGGAGGCAAAGCAGATGGCGAGAACCGTGCTAATGTACACGGTGGTTGATGACCAGCTGTATCGAAAGGGTCTTCACTCTCCAATGATGAGGTGTTTGAGCCCAGCAGAGGTCGAGTATGTGTTATCAGAGGTACACGAAGGGATCAATGGACAACATATGGGAGCTAAGGCGCTAGCCCGAAAAGCCCTCCGAGCCGGTTATTATTGGCCAACGATGGTTGCCGACTCCAAAGAGCATGTAAGAAAATGCGAAAGTTGCCAAAAACATGCTCGGATAATTTGGTCACCTCCAACCGAATTAAAAACCATCACCGCCCCATGGCCATTATTCAAGCGGGGCATAGACCTCTTAGGACCATTCAAGCTTGCTCCAAGGCAGATGAAGTGGTTGGTCGTAGCGATGGACTACTTCACTAAGTGGATCAAGGCCGAGCCCTTGTCAACTATCTCGGTAGCACGCATACAAAAGTTTTTGAAAGAAACATTGTTGCAAGATTCGAAATTCCAGCCGAGATCGTTACTGACAACGGAACTCAATTCATTAATCGAGGCTTCTAGAGGCTGATGTCTGAGCTCAAAATCAAGCACCATTTCACCTCGATAGAACACCCGTAGTCCAATGGGCAAGCCGAGGTGGCGAACAAAATCATTGTTGATGGGCTTAAGAAATGGATGACAAATGCAGAAAATAACTGGGTCGAGCAGTTGTATCCAGTACTCTGAGGATACCGAACTAGTGTCCAAACCTCGACCCAGGAAACACCTTTCAGATTAATTTATGGTTGTGAAGCCATGATCCAGGTCGAAATTGGTTAAACATCATGGAGGAAGGCAAAAGTCATGAAGGAAGGAGAACACACTAACAATGAACAATTAGCTGTGGACTTAGACCTCATTGACGAAGTCAGAATCACGGCGCATTGCCGAGATCTTGCAACAAAGCAGCTAGTGGCGGCTAAGTATAATCGCAAAGTTAGGCCACGAGTGTTTAGCAAAGGTGATCTAGTACTTCGCAGAGCGGATATCGGAAACAAGAATGCTTGGGATGGAAAACTTGCAGCAAATTGGGAAGGTCCTTACCGTATTTTAGACAAAATGGGGCACGGAACCTATGTCCTCGAGGCATTGGATCGCACAACCATCAAATGAACTTGGAATGCGGACAAACTAAGGATCTACTACAGTTAAAAATCATATCTACTTGGAACCCGGATGCAGCGGATGTCAGTAGTGGCTGAGAACCGCTTTTTAGTTTAAACAGATGTCAGCGGTAGCTGAGAACCGTTTTTTTGTTTTTAAGGATTATTTTGCCTTCCCACATTATTTTCCATTTATTTTAAATTTCTTTTGTAATTGCAACTAGTTCAATCAAATAAAGAAGGCGGCTTACTTCATGGGCCGAACTGATGATTGTTTATGAAATTCAATACAAAATAGCCAAGTAATAGCAACTTAATTAATGAAGCCAGGGTTTCGCGAGCCCGGCTACCATGAGATTTGTTAAAAATTCTTATGAAGGTTATGATGCATCAGAACAGTACTCTGGGGTGACGTTGACATTGCCATAAAAGATCCTAATTAGGTCGAAATGTTTAGGTTCTTCTTTTTAATTAAGACCCAAACATGTGGCGATTGGCTTCCATCTCGGATGAATACTTTACAAGTTAAAGTGTTTAGTTGATTATACAAAATCATCTGTTTATATAAAATGCCCGACTATTAGTAAATGAGCCCGTTTATGAACGTTAGTGGAATATCCTGCAAACTCTGCGCAATATATCTTGACTTTGGCCAAGTCATATAAAAAGAACCGGGCTTTGCGCCCGGATTACGTTTCCCTTTACTCATTAACGAGCGAAATAAACACGAGTTTGGCTTAAAGGATGAATAAATAGGCAAGAAATGCTAGAAATACCCGGAAAAACCGGGATGAAATTGTCATTGCATTAATTTTGGGGCCATAAGCCCGGATTACAAAAAACAAAAGAAACAAAAAACAGAACCAAGCAAAACAAAAAGCCTAAGTGTTGTGATCAAGCTTCACGACTGGGCAGTGGCGGGTTTGGAAGAGTCTAGTACTCGAGCTGCTGGGGGCCCCTCTTCAGCTCCCTGGTCTTGTTCATCTCCAACAGGAGCCCCAGATTCTTCGGCCAGAGATAATGGCGCAGGAACAAACTAACCGTCCACTACCGAGGCCCTGAAATCCACGGCATCTAGGTTCATGATAAGATCCGAATTCAGAGCTCGGACCTGTGCCAGATAGTCTTTAAAAGCCTCGGCAGCGGTCTCAACGACCATAGCTTCCAGCTTCTCCATCTCAGTAGAAGACGATGTTAGCTCGGCCTTGGATGCATTGAGGTTGGAGTAAGCGAGGTTCTGGTCCTTCACCACGCCCGCATATTGGCCCTGCATAGCGCGCAGAGAGGCATTAAGCGTGTCCTCCCAAGCCTGACAAGCGTGTAGTTCGGTGGTGGCCAGATCCTTATCAGCAAGGGCCTTTGATAGGTCCTCTACCGCCTTTATCTACGCCTCCTCAGTCTTCAATCGCGCCTCCTCAGCCTCCGCCTGCCGGGCTGCAGCATCTTTCTTCTCAATCCGGGCCTTGGAAAGCTCGGCAATAGCTTTAGCATACTTGTGCTTCATGGCAACATAAGCGTCTAGCACACTGGCCGTCTCCATCAGGTGGTCCTGCAGAGCCTGCAGATGATCAAGTTCGGAGACGGCAAAAGCGTCAGCGCTGAAATATTTGCTGGGGGGTTTCACGGCGTGCTTGAGCTCATCTGAGACCCCATCAGTCCACACTTCGCCCCGCGTATGAAGACGTGATTTCCGCGGGAGAGGAGGAGGAGGAGGGATATTTGTTGGGACGCCAGCTTCAGGAGTGGAGGCTGGGTCAACTTCCGTAGCTGAAGTCGATGAGGTTGCGCCCGACCTCGACCGTTTGCGAGGGATAAGGTCTGATGAGGCCGAAGGGGATGCAGCTCTCTTCTCTGATACAGCTGCCTTCTTTGGTGAAGGAGCAACCACCGCCATCTTTTGCAAAGGGGACTCCCCCTTCTTCTTGGCCTTGGCACGAAGCTTCTCGGCCAGTTCTTGATAGGAGACTTTCCCCATTTCAGGATCTGCAACAGAGAGAAATAAAAGAAACATCAAAAAGGCCAAAAAGACATACGAATGGGTTAAAACAACAAGCACCCAATGAAAAATCATACTCGGAGGATACAACTCCTCCACCGACTGCTGGATAAAAATCCGGGCATCAATGACATCTTTCTCGGCCACATGGTCAACCAGAGCTATCACGGTTTCGCCCTCGGCCGGCTCCAAGATGTCATCAAAGGATACAAAAATTTTCGGGTCTTGATCATAATGAACTTTAGACCAATTCAAAGGAAACGTCAACTCCACCGAGGTGGAGTTGACATCTTGGAGAAACCATGGTTTATGACCGGTTTCGGCAGTAACTTTGAAAAATGAAGTCTTGAAGCCTTTCTAGTTGTCGGTTGCCACATGAAAAAGTTTCTTGTCTAGTTTCCCTTGAAAAGAAACCCAACCCCTTTTTTCCACAGGCTCACTGGGCTGGCGAGCCCTTTGGATATTGAAAAAATAGAAAAATGTCCCGGTAGTTGGGGTATGATTCAAAAATTGGCAAAGTCGCTCGAAAGCGACAATAAAACCCCAGGAATTGGGATGAAGTTGAGTGGGGGTCAGCTGCAGAATGTTCAAAAGATCTACTTGAAATTTGGTAGATGGAAAACGTAAGCCAAGTTTCCTGACGAAATCTCGGTAGAAGAAGAAGAAAGAGCGTTCATTCCCTTCCCGGGCAGAGCACACCGGTTCATCAGGATTTGGAAGGGAAAGGGAGCAGTGATCCCGGTCTCCTAAAGGGAGCTCGACAATTTGTTTGGTGGTTATAGAGGAAAGCCTGGATAGCACCCTAGTAGCTACCCAGTCATATTTTTCCAGAAGATAATGAGGCACGCGGGCTGATGCCGACTCCACAGATTTGGAATCCTTAACAGGACGAGGAGAAACCGACATACTACCTAGAAAAACATAAACATAAATACATTAGAAAGGAAAAGGTACCTGAAGGTGGTAAAACAGGACGGACAGGAACGACTTGAACATTCTGTGGATGAATATGCCGACATCATGAAGCTATTTCATTAGCTTCCCATGCCCGGCCAACCATCACAGATTCAGACACTAGCCAGGAACACTCCTCACATAGGCCGATAGGTCAGGAAAAGGAAATGGAAGGTTCAGCCCGCCGAGTTAAAGAGGAAGCGGGCATAGGAGGACTTTCTCTCCTACTCCCTCCCAAGGGCGACTCTAAAGAAGAAGCTCTAGCAGGGGCAATCCCCCGACCTGGACCTACGGGTTCTATAAATTGGGAACGACCTCTAGTCCTACCCCTGACCTGACCTGACCTGACCGACCTGGTTGGCCCCTACTTTCACCACCATAGCCCCGGAGCACATTCTCTAGTTTTTGCTCTTCGGATAAGGGTTTCCCATACAACCACCAGGCTGTTCTAGGAGGAAGACGTTTCACAAACTCCTCCTCGGGGGTTAGGTTGCTGGGATTAGGAGGAGAAGAAGATTCTCCCAAACCCATGAGAGTCAAAGGAAAGGGAAAAGGAGGCAATTTTGGATGAAGCAAAACAAGAAATCAATACTAGATCCGACAAGAAGAAGGATCAAAGCAACCAAAAACGCAGGACAATCAAGAACAAGTCGGTGAAAGTCATAAACAAGCAATAAATGAGAACCCAGAAAGAAGGAAAACTCGAAAGAACTTATAGGAGTCTACCCAAGAAACCAAGAAAGAAAGAAGGAACAATCATAGAAACAAAATAGGAAACGAGGAAATACCTGATTTCAGATAAGTTAGAGGAAGAGGAAATGCACGAGCCACAATAGTGGAAGATCCTTGGAACAGGTAAGAATATGGAAGTTCTCTCTCGCACAACGGAAACGACTCTCAACGTTTTCAAAAGTGTAGAAAGAGGGAAAATAACGCTATATATACCAATGGAGGGGAGACGGTTAAACATCCAAAGAGTCCAACCGCCAAAGGCCTAAAAGGCCGTATGAAGCCAATGACGTGGCCATAAAAAGAAGTGCACATTTAATGCCTGTATTGAATGCGCACGAATACCAAGGATAATGGAGCAGTCACCTTGGCTACAAAGCTGGTTTGCAGAGGCCAGCTGGCAGTAGGCAATAATAGCACCTACTAACTCGGGAACCTGCAATGCCCCGTGCTTCTTCAACTGGGGGCAATTGCCTCCCGCCCAGATAAACCAAGGTAAAAACTCACACAGATAGGGTAACACGAGACTAGAAATGTCCGACCTCGACAGAAAAAGAATTTGAAGCAAACATGGGTAGAGTGCGGCCTAAGATCAAAAATTAAGGATTGGGCGGATCGGACTAACGCACAAACCATGGCCTAGCAAGTGTTAGTTATGATTAGTTTTGATGATGCCTTATATAAATGCCATTAGCAAGAGCAAAGAGCAAAAAGTTTATATATCATATACATTGACTAACTATCTTGTTTAATATAGGTGAATCTAAATTTGAATTATAGAAAATGATCAAGAGAGGAGATTAAAGGAAGAATTTGATAAATATTATGAGAATATCAATATCCAAGTCTCTATGATCAAATAGAAGTTGGAACGGCACAATTCGGAATTAAAATAAGCAAGTTGAAGCCTCACGATAAATAGTAACTGAGTTGCTATAGTACCCGAGTCGCTACAGTGATTATGCTACAGTACCAAGCGTTCCTCGACCTTGCTCGAGCATGAAAATGGATCTACTCGAGCATGGAAAACTGGTCTGCTCGAGCAAGACATGTTTTATGCTCAAGCAAGCAAGTGTTTTCAGCTACTCTGTTCAGCTCTGTTTCAGGCGACGTTCAGTAATTCAATGATATCTCTCAAACCAGGAATCGTATTGACGTGAAACCAATTTTGTATGAAACTAGACATCTAATGCGTCATCTTGGCCAAGTTTTAAGTCCAAAGAAGTTCATATGAGTGAGATATGAATTTTTCAATCTGCCCCATCTTTTACCGTCATATAGCTGAACAACCTTCGGTAATTTGGATGTATCTCACAAACCACACATCGGAATGAGCTGAAATCGGTGCCATATGAAACTAGACTCAAATACCTTTCCAAAAACACCAAGATCAAAGAAAACAAAGATGAAATGAGAGATATATGATTTTTGGAAGTTCATAGTCTGTTTCAGAATTGGGCAAAAACTTCAGTTCAAGAATAGCTTCTATTAATTTGATCATAATGCTCAACATACATTGAGTTTAGAGTTGATTCTTCTTGAATTGGAAAGAAGACTTGAAGAACTTCATGGGTATAAGTGGTTTGTCTGATTTCAAGTTATATCGAAGAAGATTCATTCACGGGAAAGTGACTGTTTTGTTGTTTATCACATTGTAGAGTTTCATCTTTGAACAAGATCAATCAAAGACCTAACGATGAACCATGACGGATAGTTGAATACACCTTAGTATGGCTTGCTCATTGTTTCAGAGAGAAATGCCTGAGCATCATCAGAGCTCAGACTAAAGAAGTCATGCTCGAGCATCAGCGAGGTCGAGTCAGAAATGAGAGTATGTGTGAAGACGTACTTGAGCAGATAATCAGTGTGCCCAAACAAGAACTTATATCGTGCCCGAGCAGAGACAATTGTATGCTCGAGTAGCATCGTTGAATATCCAATTCTTAGCCTGAGTGACTCGTGCCCGAGCAGATAATCAGCGTGCTCGAGCAAGAACATATAACATACTCGAGCAAGAAGAGTTTTATGCTCGAGCAACAGCGAAACGAGCAGATAGATCAATTTCCTGAACAACCATGCCCGAGCAAGCTCTGGAGTGCTCGAACATAGTTCCTTGGTTGCCCGAGCACACAATCAATCATGCTCGAGCAAGATCATCTCTGTTTTCAAATCACCGTCTCGGAAAATTCAGATCAACTGATAATGATTCTCTTTCTTCTAATTATTACTCATTACAATTCTTAAATGCTTCTAATCAGTTTGCTAATGAGTTTCAGAGGATTGACAAGCGGTTAAGCATTGATTAGCCGAAAAGCAAAATCATATGTCAGAAGCACTTTCCAGATGTATCTCCACTCAATGGTCAGAAACGCTGGATATCGTCAGACAAGAAATATAATAGAGTTTTTCGAGGGAGACAGGAATGGCATGGGAGAATGTTTCACGGTTCAGCGATTTCGTCCGCCACTCACAACGGATACATATTTTAACATTCTCAACGGACACATTCAAATTCCTCCAACGGTCGAATGCTCGCAACGGTCAAAAGACAATTATCTATAAATAGCGAAGCCTTCAAACTGGAAGAAAAAAATGACAGACGACGGACGACGAGTGACGATTATGAATGAAAGAAAATGAGTTTACTACTTCACCGTCGATATGTCAATACACGGTTGATTCATATACTCTCTGTTTCTCAATGTTCATATAGTCTACAGTAGAGAGTGAAATTTTCGATTATGTACTTTAGTGTTTATTTATTCACTTCTAAGAGAGAGAAGATTTATCTGTAAACATTACATTTGAGAGTTACTCAAGATTGGGTAATCTTGAGTGGGAAACAGATTGTAACCTTACGGTGTGTAAGGGGTAGTATCTCGGTAAGAGATTGTGAAGGCTGCACAAGTGCCCGACTAAACTTGTGAGATTGTAGAGGCTTTTCTCTTGTGCCTGGAGTAAACAAGAAGATAGTGGATTGAAAATCTCAAGTGGAGCTTGGGGACTGGACGTAGGTCAGGATTCAGCCGAACCAGGATAAATCACAGTTTGCATACTCTCTTCCCTGAACTCCTTTATTTCCATCATATCTGTTTAAATCAATAATTGTTGGTTTACAACTCATTATTGTCATATGAGCTTTCTCTAAGTTGCGAAAAGATTTTCAAAGTTCTTAAAATTTTATCGGACACCCAATTCACCCCCCCTCTTGGGTGACAACAAGATCTAACAGCAAGTACATCCCGACAACTCAGAGCCCTGAGCTACCGGGCTGGGGGGCAACTGTTACGAAAATACTTAAATGGGCTAGGCCCAATGGTTGATGTTTGATCCTTCTTAAACCATAAACACAATAGTAGGAACTATGAAGCAAATGATATGTTTTTGTTTTGTTTTAGGATATGAATACTACAAGGCTCCATCCAAGAGTCATATTATAACCACGAAGAAAAGAAAAACTAAAACAGAATGACCATTGCTTTGTCGTACAAAAGGAAATATCACTCAAAGAGTTCAGTCCAAGCAGCATTCCATTCCCGTGGCGCACCTGAAAAAAATGTTGTTTGAAAAAAATAAGACAATTAGCTAACAAAATCAACAATTGCATGAAAGAGAACAAACAAGTGCAATAACATGGCCAAAGAAAGTTGACATAGATGGTAAGGGATTTAGTCAATTTCCAAAGAGATGTGTGTTCGATCCCCGCTGCCGTTGTTGGGACTCCTTTGGTAGGCGATCTCGTAAGTCCCCATTAAGTGCTCAAAGAGCCCGGGGTCATGCCATGCCTTTGGTGGAGGACTGATATCAAACCTCTTCAAAACTTTTTTATATAAAAAAAAGTGTAATAACATGATGATGTTGGCTAACCTTTTGCCATTAAGTAAATAGATAACTAAAAACAAGGTGCTTATTAAAAGAAAAAACTATTGCAAGACAAGTATTAATTATATGAGAGCAAAAAGAGTCATATTATAACTTTTAACTTACACCAATATGGGATGAACGATGGTTGAAATTTAGATTGGAAATTGTGCTTGGCAGCAGGATCATCCCATTCCAAATTGTTCCACCAATCTCCCTCTCTATTGATAAGTGTCAATTTATGTTTGGCATAGTTAGAATGAAGTGGTAACTTTTTGAGATTTGAACAATGATATATTCTGATGGCTTTGAGGGAAGGAAAAGACAAGGTGGTCTTATGTATGCTCTCAAGCTTTGGCATGCTATGTAGAGTGAGGTTTGCAAGATAAGAGAATATAGAAGAAGAATCCACGTTCTCATCTTCCTTTATCACTTCTTCTATTGAGTTGCAGTCACCAATGACAAGTAATTGAAGGGATGGGGCATACTTTATCACTTCTTCCTTTAACACTCTTAACTGTTGAAGACTTGATATCCCTTCCAATGGAATCTCACCATGAATAGAGTGGACCACGTAAAAGTTGAATACCTTCAATTTTTTCAAATACTTCAAATTCTTCAACTCCTGGGGATAAAATTTATATACTCTCAAAGAAAGATATTCTAGCAGACCTAACTCACCAATTTCTCCAAGTCCAACTTGGGGAGCATTTAGTTGTAAAACCTTTAATTTGCTCATGTATTTGATGTTTTCCAAACCACTACTACTACACCTCAACAATAGTGTTACCAGATTGGGACAATTTAGAGGTGGTACAAACCATTTATCCTGTCTTGCTATGATTGAAATCCTTTCAATAATTTTCCATGTTTCAACATCATCATAGGATAATGTTATTGCCTCTCCTTGTGTAAGAACCTTTTTAATTCTTTTATCTTGATCACAAGCTAACCATAACGCCATGTCTCGAATCATATCATGCATCTTAAAGGAACGACTCACAACAATATCATCTTCAACACTCTCCAACAAGCAGTAGAGCTTTAACTTTGCAATCACAGAATGACCATCATTACAAATATCATGCACACTTCTTGTCATATCTTTACTAAGAAGCCCCTCCCCTATCCACTTATCAATGATATCATTGGCTTGAATCTCATAATCTTCTGGATATAATGCGCAGTACAATAAACATTTTTTATGAGTGTCATCAGGTAATCGATCATAGCTCAACTTAAGGATAGAGAAAACCTTTGTCTCCAAATCTGGACCGGTCCATGAAGAACTTGTTAATCTATTTTTTGAACCCTCCCATGCTTCAATGCTTTTCACACCAGCCATGGCACTTCCTACCACAATTAATGCAAGTGGTAGCCCTTTGCACTCTGTAGCCATTTCTTTTGCTAGGACTTTGATCCTAGGGTGTGAGTTTATTGTTTCCACACCAACTTTCTCATGAAATAGTTCTAATGCTTCGCCCTCTTTTAAAAATTCTACTCTGAATGATTTTTGAGCTTCCATTTTTGCGCACACATCTTCCGATCTTGTTGTGAACAACACTTTGGACACACACTCAATATCTTTTGGATGTGGTACCCCCATCGAGCTCAAGTTTAGCCTCTCCCACACATCATCCAATAACAAAACAAAATTTTTCTTCTTCAAGGCACTGAAAATCTTTGAAGTTTTTTGTTCTTGATTACTGCAATTACTCCATGTACTATCTCCAATCCCTACTGATTTTCTTATATTGTCCATGATTCTATCCAAGTCAGGCTCTTTAGATACCACGACCCAAATCACAAAAAAATCTGGTCTTCTTCTCCCAAGTTCATTGTTAATTTTCTTCAATAAGGTGGTCTTTCCCACTCCTCCTGTCCCGTATAAACCTATGACACCCACCTCATTTGCTTCAATACTACTCCATACATTATCAAATATGAGATCTTGCCCCACTGTCTCATCAAGAGGTATTTGATCAATCTGCTTACGTGGCAACTTTTGAGTAATTTGATCATCCTTACCAAACCTTTGTCCCTTGGTGTTTAGATCTTCTACTTCATGGAGCATCTTGGCAACTTTCATTCCTAACTTGTAACTGGAACTGCAATTCTTTGGACAACATTTACTTAGGCATTTGTTTGGATTTCTTGGGCTCCTTGAACTCCAATCTCTTTTATTTCCTATAAATATAAAATTCTTAATTAGTTGGATATTTCTTTCCCCCCTTTTTGTGGAACCTTTGTACTAATTAAGCAAACTTTCATACCAAGTATTGATATTCCAGAAAAGAACATGCAGATCTTAATATGAATGACTGAAATTTTATTTATTTATTTATTACTGAAAAATATGAATAAAGTTGCTGAAAATTTTATTTTGTATATTAATAATATAATAATATATAATTAACCTTAAGTTTTGTGTAAAAAGATTTTGCTAAATACGTCTTAATCTTAATCAATGTACGAGAAATGCTTAATGTATTGGTCAATTAATCAGTGGACAAAAACTCAACAATTTCTAGGAATGTGAAGCACCAAAATTTTAAGACAAAAATGTTTGATGCTAAAAAACAAACTTTTGACAGTTCAAGGCCTAACACCAAAACATTTGTCATGGCATCGGTGGCAGCATATATAATCTAACAGTCGACTAATAATACTCTCTATTACTTATTTATAAAAAAACAAATAATAGTTTGGCCATCATAAAAAACTAAGGAAAGCAATTACACTGGGTTCTGAATGCCCTTGAAAGATTATAATTTTTTCAATATATGCCCATAATAAAATATATTTGACTCTCTTAATTAGGGAGTAATTTTGCTATTTTTTAAGGTTATTTTTAGGATAAAACATGAACCACTCTCAATATTTTGCAAAATGACTTATAAAATGAAACACAAAAAATCCTTCTGAAAGATACATTATGACAGACAATTAAGGGAGTATGGAGTTTATTCACCAAAGCTTTTTAAAAAGAGAAAACCTTTGACATCCAGCCTAAAATATAAATAAGTAACCATTTGAGGGATTTTGGGATAAAGATGTCTCGCCCATAATAATACTAAACAAATTCATTTGTTATATATTGAATAATGTTAACATGTATTAGTTTGAAAACGATTTAAAATTGCAAGAAATCAATTAAAAATAGTAGTCAAAATGAAATTAGATAACATTATAAGACAACTTGTTGAATTAGACATTCAATAAAATTAAGTCCCTGGCATTAATTTTATACTTTATATATGTATTGACTACTGGAGGCAAGAAAAAAGAAAATCACGACTGAACTATATAATACTAATCTTCAATATAATATAATCTATATATTTTTTCTTCTTTTAATATTAATACTCCGTCCTCCATTGATCCTCCAGGTAATGATCCTCCATTGAATGCTAATTATTTATACATTCTTGATAAAAGCTTGCTTCTTTATTTTAATTGTGTTGAATGCATTTTCCATTTTTTGCTCACTTGCTCTTTATTTATTTACCTGTAACATTGTGCCATTTTTATGAATATGATTTCACTTACTGATCATTTGATTGATTGACCTATGGTTTAGACCGTCATAATTAGACGCTGAATAACATAATTAAGTAAACAACATTATTAGCATAAAACTTGTTTAAAAAAAAAGGGTAAAGGTGCAAAAATGTCCATGACCTTTGCCCTTAGGAGCGTTCAGCACTATGTACTTTTTTTTTGGAGCAAAAATACCCACGTGGTTACATTTTAGGAGCAAAAATACCCCTTCCGTTAGTTGACCTTTAACTTAGTGAAATTACCCTTTTGCCCTTAATTTAAAATAATTAAAAAAACAAAAACAAAAACACCCCACCCCCACCTCCCCTTGCCGGTGGGCCCCACCTCCACCCCCACGCCGCCTTCGGCCGGTCGCCGGCGACCAGCTCTGACAATTTTTTTTAATTATTTTTAAAATAATTAAAAATAATTAAAACAAAAACAAAACTACCCCACCTCCTTTTGCCGGTGGGCCCCACCGCCGGCCCCCCACGCCAGCGACCGCCCGCCGTCGGCGACTTTTTTTTTTCCCTTAACTATTTTATTTTATTTGATTGGTCCCTTATTGGAAATTAATGAAGTTGTAGAGAGATTTGAAATTAAAATTTCACATGTCCATTATTATGGTTATTTATAAAATATTGCACCACGTTAATGGAAGTTGTACGAAATAATGTTAATATTGAAGCTATGGGGAATAAAATAATAGAAAATGATGTTTGTTCCAATGATGGAAGCCGTTGCGGGAGTTATAATGACACCAGGCCACGTGAAAGTAAAGAAAAGTTGTCTCATTTCTTATGTTGACACCAGGCCACCTGATAATAATGGACATGTGAAATTTTAATTACAAATTTCTCTACAACTTCATTAATTTCCAACAGGGGATCAATCAAATAAAATAGTTATAAAAAAAAAGTTGCCGGCGTGGGGGCCGGCAAAGGGAGGTGGGGGTGGGGTATTTTTTTTTTAAACATTATTTTATAAATAGTTTTTAAAAAAAAATTTTGACAGCGGCTGGTCGCCGGAGGTGGTCACAGGCGGCGAGCGGCCGCTAGCATGGGG
The DNA here is from genome assembly GCA_037074495.1 of Acacia confusa. Taxonomy (NCBI): domain Eukaryota; kingdom Viridiplantae; phylum Streptophyta; class Magnoliopsida; order Fabales; family Fabaceae; genus Acacia; species Acacia confusa. The sequence continues at coordinate 8,034,074 of CM073508.1, read as the reverse complement.
GGTCGGTGGTGGGGCCCACCAGCAAGGGGAGGTGGGGTGTTTTTGTTTTTGTTTTAATTATTCTAAAAATAGTTTTAAAAAAAAAAATTCGTCGGCGGCCGGCGAAGGGCAGTCGCCGGCGTGGGGGGCCAGCAGTGGGGCCCACAGGCAAGGGAAGGTGGGGGGTGGGGTATTTTTGTTTTTGTTTTAATTATTTTAAAAATAGTTAAAAAAAAAATTTGCCAGCGGTCGCCGGCGTGAGGGGCGGCAGTGGGGCCCACTGGCAAGGGGAGGTGGGGAGTGGAGTATTTTTTAAAAAAATTATTTTAAACTAAGGGCAAAAGGGTAATTTCACTAGGTTATCGGTCCACTAACGAAAAGGGTATTTTTGCTCCTAAAATGTAACCACGTGGGTACTTTTGCTCCAAAAAAAAACACATGGCGCTGGATGCTCCTGAGGCAAAGCTCATGGGCAGTTTTGCACCTTTACCCTTAAAAAAATAAATCAATCATGGGTAAAGGTGCAAAAATGCACATGAACTTTGCCCTCAAAAGCGCCCAACACCATGTGCTTTTTTTAAGAGCAAAAATACCAACGTGGTTAATTTTTAGGAGCAAAAGTCACACTTCCTGTTAATTAAAAACGTTGACTGTTAAATGACTAACTTTTTGACTGTTAAATGCCATGTGGACGCTGACCAACCGTCTTCCTGGGTTGATTCATTTGTTCATCTCAGTCTCACCATGAAACCCTTGCCACCGACCAAGTTCCAGAGAATCTCGAAGGATTCCCCTTTGGCTTCAATCAAATCCAAGGCTACAGGTGACGGCGAAGTGGAGCAAGAAAATTAGTCAAAATAAAATTGAGATGGATTGATATTTACGAGGATGCTCAAAATTTGTCGGTTTGTCTCTCTGCTTCTAATCGCAGAAGCGAGGAGGAAGATTAGGAACAGGAAGAACCAGTCGCTAAGCCACCTGAGGAGGGTGGTGAACAAGGTCAAATTCCTGCTCAGCTCCGCCGTCCTCAGCCGCACCTGGCAGATCGCCTCCGTCATCCGCCGTGCCTCTTCTCTTCCCCGACAACAACGCCACCAAACAAATTCTTCATAACAATGTCCACCGATTGCAGACATGGATGGGGATAGGGTAGAAGATAATCATCCTCGGAGCTTAAGATCGGAAGAAAACTGTCCTTTGTGGGCTCCTAGCGGTGTGCCTCACTCTGATTCTCTGAATCTTATTTCATACATTTCTATAAATAAAATAATAATATAAATCATAATAAAGGTTCCCTTTTGCTTTCTCTGATCTCTTTTGCATATATAGTCTCACTTGCCGTCTTCAATTCACTCAAGCCTCTTTGTTCATCTCCTCTCTCCCAAATTTTGGCAGCTACAATAGAACTAGCAATATGAGGTTGATTTAGGTTCATGCTCTGTGTTTGGCTTTTCATCTCATTGTTATCCTTCTGATGAGCATGATACCCCAACAAGTCATTCACCTACGTCTTTTTTCATCTGGGATTTTGAGATTATATATGTTTGTTTTTTGAATTCCTCCATGTCCGCCATCATGCCTTAGATCCCAGATTTTTTTTTTATTTACCCAGATTTGATTTCGATTTTACCTAGATTTATCATTTCGCCCAGATTTGTTTAGGGTTTTTTCAAGGAGATCTGGTCGATAATCGAGTTAGAAGTATCCTGATGGAAACAATCCTCAACAAGACCAACCTCAGCTCGCCGATGGCTGTGCCGCCGGAGACACCCAAAGGAGGTTCCTGGAAAAGTTGCTTCCACCTGACCCAGATTCCGTCCAAACTCAGAGCTAGGGGAAGGGAGTTAGTCAGCGTCCACATGGCATTTAATAGTAAAAAAGTTAGTCAAAAGGGTGCATTTAACAGTCAACGTTTTTAATTAACAAGTGTGACTTTTGCTCCTAAAAATTAACCACGTTGGTATTTTTGCCCCTAAAAAAGCACATGGTGCTGGGCACTCCTGAGAGCAAAGTTCATGTGCATTTTTGCACCTTTACCCAATCAATCATTATGTCTCAATTATTTTCAGTCAGATACCAACATATAAAGTCTTTCGTATGTTTTTTCTTACTACACACACACAAAAAAACACAACAAACTCAGTTTATATATGAAATATAATGCGATGTTCGCCAAAAAACTTGATTTAACAGTAAGCGTATTATATATGAAATATAGTGTACTTAAAAACCTGATCTTATCATCGGTAACCATACTACAAGCTATCAAATTTTCAGTTAAGAGAAATCAAGAAATAAAATTAATTAGAAAAATATGTACAACATGCTGTGGTCCGAATGTTTCTATACTACTGTGACCCCATTTCAAATAAATTTGATATAAGTTTTCATACCATAAACTTTAACGAAGAGTATTACCTCTTGAATGCTTTGGATACGTTCGATCCATAAACTGACTCCATGTGATCTTTGCATCTCTCCTGTTTCTTCATCTGCTTTAATTTTTGCTTCCACATCATTCTTCATTGCTTCGAGATCTTTCCATTTAGCTTCCAGAGACTGAAGGTTCTCTTCCAAGTTACAAATAAAGTCAACTTCTTGTTTGGCGCAAACACACAAATACTTTGTTATGTCCCATATGATATCTCCCACTTTCTCCATATCTGCCTCTCACTTTTGATCTCTAAAACAGTGCTAAGCTTGCATTCATCCAAAATAAGACAGCAAAATGTTTCAAGTTAGAGCTCTTTTTTCAGCAAAATATATTGTAACTCAATAAGAAGATACAGCTTTGCTCAGAAAAACTTGGACAAATACTGAGCCTCTGTCTTATTATTCAAATAAGCATCATCCTATATAAGAGAGCAAAAATTCAATTTAATCATATATGCGTTGAATGAACTTGTTGCATGCCACAGATGTTTTTGTCAAAGAGAATGATGTAACAAAGAATCAAATCAAAGTGTACATTAAAAGGCAAGCAAGCCAAAAGGATCAAATAATAATACAGAGAAGGATTTTTGCTCCAATTTTGAAGTTCATATTTTGGCACTTTAACCTAATAATTAATCAGAAAATTTGAAAAAAAGAAACTTAAAAACTCATACATAGGCCAATGCTCTGTTGTGTCAGAGGACGATGTAACAGATAATCAAAGTGTATAATGATAACAAACAAGAGACATTAAACCTCATAAAATTGGTTCCTTTTGCTAAAAAAGGACAGAGACATGAATCCCTCAAGTTAATACAACAGTGGGAATGCCATTGTGAATGATAAGAAGGCCAATATGCAAATAATACAGAGCAAATTAGAAACAGAACAATTCAAAGATTATGAGAAAAGATTAAGTATGTTCCAACCAATTGTTCAGTATATGGTCTTGTTGACTTTTATTAGCAGAATCGCTCATTTCAATTTCATCAAATATGAACAAACAAACCATTTAATAAACAGAGCAGCGCATCGAATCGAATTGAACAAATCAAGCAGCCATAGGTGCTTCATGTTTCGCATGGAAGCCAATAATAAAGGCATCTTAACCGTGGCCTCATGACTTTCATTAATCTAAGTAAAAATGTCTAAAACAGACAAAATCCCAAATATTGACTAATATAAAATCTTCAATGGCTGAAAATAAAGCTACTTTCTTTTTCCATGAAACTGCTATTAAAAATCTTGAAGTCAAATGAGGCAATTAGCATCACAACTGAATGCTAAGTTAAGAAGTAATCTTCGTACAACAAAGCCCATTTGGATTTGCTTTTGGAGAATAGCTTCTAGAGAAAAAGTGGTAAAAGTGCATTTTTAGAATAGATTTTGAGCAGAACAGATTCTGTGAAAAACGTGATTTTCATAAAATGATGGTGTTAGGATATTGTGACCAGAATAACTTTTTCACGGTCAAATTTACCAAAAAGAACATTAGCTTCTGTTATAAGAGCATATAAAAGATAATGTTGTATTTTAAATATCTTTAATATTAAATGGCATAATAAATACCAAAAATTACATAAATTTGTGTGCAAAATTAAATTTATAACATTAATAAATTATATATATATATATATATATATATATATATATATATATATTGTATAGAAAAAATTCATTTATAAATAGTAATTATATAAAACAATATCTTTGATATTAATATACGTTATTTATTCAATAGTTAAATGTTTGATGGCTAAAAAATGGAACCTTAATTTCGGCAATTATCCATACTTCCATCATATGCAAGTAGCTACCTCAGTAGCTTATGAGCTAACATGCACATAAGCCAATTGAAAAATCAGTTCCCTCACAGATTTACCAAAAAGCTAATAGGAAACCTATCTTTCAAGAGACTCAACAGCAGAGGATTACTGGCCACAGAACAATAGTTTCTCACAATAATCAACTGATCAACAACCTATAGTAATGCAATTATCAACCCAGTAGGAAAATTCAGCAAGCACGAAACTGATCCAGGGGCAAGCCACTTCCAGTATTGAAACTGATAAACATAGCAAATTGAACTCCAAATGCCAGAATCACAAGCTCAAATCAAACTTTCACACAGTCTTAACAAGAGTGATATAACCAAAACAACGACAGAAAAATGAATCCAGAAAACTCTACTACTATTCTTAACAAGAGTGACATAACCTAAACAATTAGCCATGCAGTTCGACTCTGACTTCATACGATCAACAATTTGGTATCACAGGTATACACGGCGCTGAACTTCATGACAGCAACTACCAAGCATCCCATGATGTTAAATATTTGTTACGAACAAGCACCTCTAACAAATAGGTGAAGTAACGTTCAGTAGCCTAGACTTTGATGTCTCAAAGTTGAAAATCTTGGGGAAAAAAATTTAAATATAACTAATATGCATAATGCAATTAGAAAACAATGAACATAGCATTACTGTCATCGATGAATTGAGCAGAGGTTAGCAGAAAACCATTTTTCCGAGACCCAATTTAAGAAGCGGGAACCAATCATTAGCTTAAGGGGAGGCTATGGATGCTACATTTCATTCTGTTTGTGTTATCTCTCAGCTAACTGACTCATGCTCTGTACTCTGAAACTCCAGTCTAGTTTGTATGCGGGAACAAATTACACCAATATGTCTAACTTATTCAGAAAGAAAAGGGCAATGATTCATTTCGGTATACACGCCCTGTTGTGCAGAGCACTTTGCAGCTCATGGGATGTAAAGCACGACATGCCTTTAAGGTGTGTTTTCTTTGTATTCACTTTAACAGATTAGTGTGCGTCCATATTGTTCATAGTATACGAACCGGTGAGGAAATTGTGAGAGAGAATTGACAGAAGGCAGAAATGGGGAAAAAATAAAGCGGGCAAATTTAAGAAATAAACAAGACAAACAAAGAAATCCTACCAGAAATTCTCTCCGTAGGTTTGATTCACCCTGATGCACCGTCGACCTTCTCCGATCTCGGACAAACCGCCACAAACACAGGATCCGCTGAAATGGGACAGGCACGGCTTCAAACTTCGGAAGAGAAGGAAAAAGAGAGACACAAACCACCACCAGCCACCACCTTCTCCGGATCCTCAGAAGCCAACCACGCCGACGACACTGTTGACTTCCGAGAGTTTGAAAGACGAAATGGCGACAAGGAGGACTTCAAGATTTGAGGAGAAAAAATAGTGTTCTAACCACCAGCAGCCACCACCTTCTCCGGATCCGATGAAGACAACCACGCCGTCACAATCAGGAGCCGAAGACAACAACGCCGAACACTCCGATCGACCAGGCCTTGAGCAACTGTTGAAGCTTCGGTTTTTGGAGAAAAGAGCGCGAGAGACACAGGAAAGACAAAAGTGAGATATGTCCGTCGTGGGTAATAATTAGGCTCACCCACGTCATTGGCTCTCAGAAAAAGCCACAAAACTCGAGATGCTCCAAAAGTATTTTGTGCAGATAACCAGGTAATTGGCTGGCAAATTTTAAAACCAAGGTTTATCATGTAAAAGTACTTCCTTTTTTTTTTTTGTTGGCAAACTAGTGATCCCATTCTCAATTAAAAAAGTGGAGGGAAAGAGGTGATATGCAATCAACTTCTCAGTAACAGTGTCTAACTCAAGTACACCAAGCCCCAAGAAGGAGGATCATGTGGTTGTTAACATTGATGATGAGGAGGTCGATGAAAAAATTGTGGAAGAAGAAGAAAGTAAGAAAATGAAACATGCATAGGAGAATCGTGATAATTAATGTTCTAAAAATTAAGCCCGGTGCAGTTGAAAACTATAGATGAGAAGAAGAGGATGGCACTTACGTACCTCTAATGTGTGCTTGTGGCGGTCAACTTATAGAAGTCAACCTGGTGCTCCGTCTCCTTCTTTTCATCGTCAACGTTGAACTCCCTCTAGTTTGATTCTGAGCTATGAACTTACAGAAGCTCCAAGGTAAACCCTCATCATTCCTGGTCTATGTTTCATGCTTGGAAGAAGAAGAACCTAATTGGTCCCTGATCAAAACGTCGATACTTGATTATTTATAGCTTCACACCACATATGATGTACCGAGCTAGTACTTGATGTTGCAGAACCTTAAGCACCTAAAATTACAGCTTTTGACCTTTTTTTTTTTTTTTTTTGGATTTGCAATAACAAAAAGCTTCACAGTTCACACCACATATGATGTACGTAGCTAGTACTTGTTGTTGCAGAAGCTTAAGTACATAAAAATACAGCTTTTGACTTTTTTTTTTTTTGATTTACAATAACAAATAGTCAATATATATATATATATATATATATATATATATATATATATATATTCTTTCAATTTATCAACACAATAAGTACATTAAAGGAAAAATTGGTAAAAAGTTTCGGTTTGAATATTGTTTTAACGAGAAGGACATGAATTTGAATATTACTATTCTGGCTATAAAATCTTTTATAATACTAATACTTGTTATGTATAAAAATATATTTGGTCATTCTAACTAATAAAATTATCAAATAGAAACTTCATTTAAAAAACCAAAGCAAGTGCTTATCTGACTCAAATCCACGTTTAATAATTATTGTTTTTATTTTATTTTTTATTTAATTAAGGACAATGATACCTTTCAAGGTTTTTGCCTCTTTCTCTGGAGTGTGCTTCTCAATATTTAAATTTGTATTCTCCTCATTATAAACTCATATATAATATATTCTCTAAAAACCATTTAACTAATTTGATTAAACTAAAGAAGGTAGATAATTTAATAAATTGAATTAAGTTAGTTTAAAATATTTTTGGAAATGAAATTTTTATGGTTGCAATATGTTAGTTTATAGATTTAAAATGAACTTTTATTTTGAAACCACTTTTTGATGCTTATCTTCATTGCGATGAGTTGGGAGGGGTGTGTGAGAGAGAGCAAAACAGTAGTATAGATCGCATGTGCCTTGTGGGTTTTGTTTTGATGACTTTTCACTTTTGCAGCACCATGTCTCTTTCTTGGCCTCTTTCAGTTTCTCATCTCTCTTTTTTCTGGAGTAACATTTAATTTATTGAGTTTTTTCCGTAAGAAACGAGAATAATACATTATTGCCTAAAAACAAGAAACGAGACTTTCCAACATGCTTGACATACTCCTCTGCAGGAGGGTAATAAACCAGAAAAGAAAACGAAGCTGCATGGCTAACTCAAATCTGTATTCAGGATCAGTTGTTACTTCAACAGCATCCTCTATCATAATAGTGATTCCAGGAAACGAGCCACACCATCATTTGATCACATTTACAACTGTAAAAAAGATGTCATTTGGCCGCCATATTTTAAATCTATGAGAATTATAAGCACCATCATTTTGCATGAGAGTAAGGAAAACGTAGCAGTACATTATACTAGTTTATTATTGAGGTTTGGAATTATTAAAGCATGGAAAGCAAAATATGATAATTTACAGAACTGATACTATATATTCACTATATAGCTCTGTACTAAGAACACATCATACAACCCAGAATAATGATCAAAGGACATAAGACACAGAGCAAGTAATAAGAATACGGTTTTATTAGTGTCAAATAAAATGCACTTCCATTTTCTAGCAAGTTGGAAAATTTACTCAAGGGATTTGCATGAACATCCATTTTGCTCAAAAGATCTTTCCAGAAAAGAAAAAGATAACGTCTACACTGAATTGCATAAAGTGGAGTGTACATCATTGTAAGTATTTGCTTTTACATATTTCTACGGAGCAAGATTAGGTTATTTAAAGCATTTTTCTTTTCCTAAATCAATCTAATTTCTTACCAAAAAATAGGAAATTCTTTATCAATCTAATAAAAAACTGAAGTATTAAAGGATCACTGTTAGGCTCCTACCTATTATGCTGCTCTTCAGGACTTGAATGTAGAACTTCATTGGCGTTACCCAAATCACCACGCATGACAAGAGTCTTGCACACAATCAAGCTCAGAAACAATGTGTAAGCCATGACGCTAAAAAAACAAAAATAAATAGAAATAGTCAATATGACTGCTAGATGTGCCTTTAAATAACAAAAAAACAAAAGGACCACTAACTTGAACTCTTTGTCTATCAGATAGACCCGGCTTTGGCTAGCAAGGTATCCCAACAAGTACATAGAGTGATCCAAATGAAACAGTGTAGTTCAGAGAAAGGAAACTATCATAATAAAATAATTAAGTCACTAAATTATCAAAATCCTCACATTGTGCTTCAGAATGTAGAATGGTGTATCACTAGCAATATTCATTAGATCACCACTATCAGCCCAGTACAGGTTCTGTCAACAGAAAATAAACAAAAAAAAGAAAACTATAAATAGAAGAAGGAAGGAAAAAGTAGAAATTATTCATCATATAATGGAAGCACCTACTTCATATTAACATCAATGCGAGGGATTAACCTGCATCCACTCCAATCATAAAAGCAAATGAAATCATTTGAGCACATTGCTAATAAGGTGCCGCCAAACATTCGTCCAGCAGAAAAAGTTGGTCGAATACTCTTCTTTTCTTAAAATCCATTAAAAAAAAGTTATTTCATTTAGCAAATAGCTAACATGATTACTCTTCAAATTTTCAAATAAAATGAAGAGCTATAATCACGACAGAAAATGTTCTGGTACTATTGGTAATAGAAGCAAACATGCTTGTCAAAATGTTCAGCCATAATGGTTCACTTGAGAAAAATATAAAGCCAGCTGAATTTTATCAAGACCTACTTATTGAAAACAGTACAGCAATGGAAGAATCGAGTCTGCTTTCCTCATTTTAGAAATTAGAAAGATTTATTGGTTCCTACCATCTTATTTAAGAAACTTTTTTGAGAAATTTTTTATGTTTGATGTACTTTCTCTGACAGCATCTCTGCATACAACAAAAACCTCCCATTCGGATTGTGCCTTAAACTCTGAAATAATATTAGTGGATCACTAGTTAAACACCGCATACACAAAGAAACAAATAAATGATAACCGAAACTGCACATGAAAAGAGTAAGTATGTTCCAAACAATTGTTCAGTATATGGTCTTGTTGACTTTTATTAGCAGAATATCTCATTTTAATTTATGCAAATAATTTTTTATTATATACTTCAAGATTAACATACAAAAGGCCATAATCAATGCCACATAGCAAATTTACCCTGGATGGAAGAAGAAGTTTCAAATGCCTCTTCCTCAATGGATATACCATTTCCTCAACATATATACGCATTGTTTCGGTTGAATAATACAAATTAGAATAATTGGAAAATATCAGTCATGACTCAAGCTTTTCTATTCTTTGTATTTTGACCCCAATGCAATTAAGTTTGGGCCAAATCCACCAAGTGCAGTCAGGCTATTTTCCAACGGTACAAATTATAGGATTTGAATTTTGAAGTAAAGAGATAATTGTTTATTGTGGGCGTGCTTGTGTGTACGCTGTTTCTTCAGCATGAATGATGATCTCACAGCATTATCATCCCTGGGTCGCGGATGTGTCAGAACGAACCCAGAAAAAAATGCGTGGAGAAGAATAATCATCTCATTTAATAAATATTAAATTTTTTATTTAAATAATTGTTACATATTATATAGTTTTACTCCAAATTTTGAATACAAAGTCCAAAAAAAAAAACTCTACGTTCAGAATATTAATTCCTAAATTCCCAGTGTAACTTGGATTCTTTGGTCATTATATTCGTGAAAACAGTTATGAGGTTATAAGAATTGCAAATGTTAAATGTTACCAAAAGACACATTTCATGTCAAATGTTACCATAGATACAATTTCCTGAAATCAGAAACCTCTTGAGAAATTCCCTTAATGACCCCTGCGTTTGACCCAAGTTCCACAAAATCCTTAATATACAGGAATGCCTGAAGGAGGAAAACAACGGAAACTAAGGGCATGTTTGGTTTCCTATTTTTAAACAGTTTTTATTTGGAAAATAAATTTAAAAAAATGTGTTTTTGATTATTAATACATGGAATAGTTAGGTGTCTACTTAACTTGTTAACTCTTGTCTTTGTGTGACACATGGCCATTTGGATAATTATCAATATTTTGCTTAATAGATAAGATAATTAGGTGGCACAAATTATCAATAAAATATGCACAAGTGTCTCTATCCGTTCCTCTTTAGATATCACGTTGACACCTTAATAGTTTAGGTGTCCCCTTAATTAATTAATTGTGTATATGTGTTCTCAACAATTTTATTTAAATATTATATTAATACTTGGTGATCTAGGTATCTCTTCCTTAAATTGCTTACCTTCCATGTGTCCGATTTATAATAGCATCATCAATAAGGCTATTATTTCCAAAGTCAGATTTTTTTTTTTTGGCTAATAAACATCTTGACCTTGCCATGTGTATATGTCATTTTCAAAGGCAAAGATATTTTTGTTGTTAATCTTCCTATTTTGCCATGTGTACAACATGTTCTTAAATTTTCTATTTCCTTCTCATGCCACTTCATAATCATGATCTTTTATTAGTCAATTAGATAGGAACAAATATCATTTATCACAAGTTAATTCTTACATTTTTAAGCCTAAAATTAAGGATATTACTAATAAGCTATGAAGCATTGATTCCAACACAGCGTTTCCAATACGGGATGTCAATACATTACTTCAAATAATATTAGCTTGTTCTTGTGCTTAATTCCGACACAACGTTTCCAATACGTCCTGATATGTATGTCCAATACGTTGGGAAATTTTTTTGGTATCTGTGCTTCATAGTTGACAAGCTCTTGGTGAAGCAGTTGGGGCTAATATCCACCGCGACCAGACTCAATGCTCTCGAAATCTCTATCATTTGTCCTAAACCTTGCCTGAGAAGCCACGCACTTGTCGCTGCAGAAACGGTCATAGACTGGAATTCGGGCCACGCTCGAGCTCGTCGGTCAGTCGGGGTTTTTTTGATAGCCAGCTCCCTCGATCTATCAAACGGTCTACGCGAGCTATCCATGACCATCACCGGATGACAAATCAGAACCCTAATATTAACCCTCGTACATTGCCAATCCTATGGCTAATTTAGACAATATAAACCTATAAATAAATGGCATGAAAACGTTACTACTCACGTTTATAGTTTTGATAGAATCTACTAATAATAAAGTAAACAATTTAAATAAACTCGATTATCAAATTGTACAACAAGCATTGAATTGGGATAAAAACCCTAATCCCGATACACAAGAATCGTCAGAAAACGTCAGGAAAAATAGGATTGAATACGAAGCCTTGAATCTTGATTTTGGGGTTACATACAAGGCGAGGACGATTCCCTAGGGATCGGGTGCACGAACGCTGTAGTGTGGTGGAGCTCGCTCGCAGTCTCGCTTCAGAAAAGAAGTAGTCGATGCAAGAATATACAATATACAGTATACATACAGTTTTTTTACAGTCCTAAATCAATAAGGGCCCATTTGGCACAGGAAAAATTTGGGGAAAATTTGAGGAGGGAAATGAACTTAAGCCTTGTTTGTTACAGGGAAGATTTGAGGAAGGAATGGAAATGAGAGAAAAGGAAAGGAAGATCAGGAGGGAATTTAAAAATGTGAGCCGTTTGGTATGCTAGGGAATGGAAATTAAGTTAAGGGAAAATAAGATGTTTGTTATAAAGAATTAGGTGTTGCTTAAATTAAATGAGAAGATTAGGTAAAATACCTATAATGCCCCTAAAAAAATAAAACAACCACATCCTCATCGCTCTCATTTGCGACCTTCTTCCTCGCTCTCATCTGTGACCTTCACTTCCATCAATGGCCACAAGATAATGACTTCATTTTATAGAAAGAGGTAAAAAAGGCGTGAATTATTCTCTTACTGTGAAAGGGAATGCTAGAATAGTTATTTACTTTAAAACATAAAATCAATCTCCAGGATTAATAAACTAGATTTTAATGACATCTTGATTGCTATGCTGACTTGTTTCACCCAGTTCATCATTGGATTTTTTTTTTTTTTTTTTTTTTTTTGCCCTGAAGTTCATCATTGGATTGGAATGTTATCCTTGAACCCAAACTTACACCACTATGAAGATGAAGATACTTCAATTACTTGAGTGCTTCGGCCACTGCTTACTCGAGGAAGAGCTCCACGTTTATTTTTGGGGGTTATATTATGAATGACAGATTGGTTATCTATGTTTTAAGCCCAACAATAATTGACAGTTCATAATTGATAGTTTGGGTTGATGCAATATAATTAATATAACTGATTAACCGACACCCACAATTTTTTAAAAGTTGACACCTAGATAAAACACTCCCCGAGCAATGTCCTCTAGAAAATCACCTTTACTAGAGTGAGAAATCATCTGCACGCTGCACTTATGAAGAGATCCTCTGTTTAACTCTGTTTTGAGTGAATTGAACAAGGGATCGGGATTTCATCAAGGAAAGCTTGAATGCAAGAATAATGGGTGAAAACAATTACAGTAATGCAATTTGACCTTCTCAAATGCTGCATAATAATGAAGGAAAGCTTGGATGCAAACACCATTACATACCCTACAAATGGTGCATAAAAATCCATAGACAAATAATACTTGCTGCTGTCAACGTTCAAACTTTGCTTACTTGGTTCAAACGAAATATTTACATTCAAATGTAACATGCAACAAAACGCCTTCATTCGAACGTAAAATCTCACAGTGGCTTAAGTTATGTAGTGAGAAAGGCTCCATGTTCAAAGCCATAGCTTGGTCGTTCAATATTTTCATCAGTAAGGTCTTTCTCGTTCTTAGTTCATATTTAAACGCATTTTTCATTTCCATTCCGCATTACCCCAATCCGACATTTCAATTTCTTTTAACTATAAAATTGATTTCAATAAAACTGACCTCAATTGCAGCTTTTTCAACTTGGGTTCAACTTCTCCTTCTACTCCAATAGCAACAACAGTTCCAAGCTTCTTCACCCAAAGTGTCTTCCAGCTCGCGCTTTCGTTGTGTTTTTATGAAGAGATAAAGTTTTGTCCAGGGTCTTTTTGGTCCGAAAATTTCATCCTTCCGGCAACTTGTCAACAGTCCCGCTTATTTTGGAGGGAAAGCATTTTTGTACAGACATGGGAAGTTTGGACCTTGAAGGAAGATGCTTCTACCAAACATGCTTTTTTGGGTGGACCCTAGGCCCAACTTCCCTAAAACAAATAGGGCCTTAGAGAAGAGAAAGGAATGGAAGGGAAGATTTTGAAAGATGAGGGATGATGGTTTGAGAGAAGACAAGTTGTTTGGTAAAAAGAAAATGAAGGGATAGTAGTTAATAAAGAATCAAGCAATGTTTATTTTACCCTCAAAAGTAATTAATTTAAAATAAAAAAGAAAAATAATTTTTTTTTTCTAAAATATATTCTTAAAAAATATGCTCTTATCAAGTTTGAACTTGTGTAAACAAATTTCCCACTAAATTCAAACTTTCCCGCCAAATTCAAATTTTCCCGCCAAGTTCAAACATTTTTGCCAAATTCGAATTTGATGGGTAAACTTGTCCATAAAAAAAGTTACTGTTCACATGGGAATATGATCTTCCCACATATGAGGAAAGATTGTAGGCCCGGGAACCTGGGTTCCTAAAAAGATTTGTTCAAAATACATACTAAATGGAGGAACTTGCTAATTTTCCCTTCCTTTCCCACCGATCCATATACCAAGCAGGCCCTAAGAGTGGTAAATTTCAATTGGATAGGCGGTGTATGTGTGTTTGTTTGAATGTTAAGAAAATAAATAAATAAAATTATGAGTACTTTCTTTAATATTCTTAGTATCTTTTAAGGGAAAACATTTTCTCATGTCACACACACACATGAAATTATGAGACCTACGTATACATATACATATATTAATTTATATATGTATATGTGGGTCCCACAATTTCATACGTGTGTAGGAAACTTTTTTTTTTCCTCATGTAATATGAGAAAACCAAAGCCTATCTTTTAAACAATTAATTGAGTGTTATCTTAAGAATGGAGGGAATTCCATTTACTTATTTCTTATTAAAATTGAAAGTCAAAAATATTCACAATCCATGATCGTAATTAACCAGTATAAAGCAGTCAATTGAATTGTTGATTACATTGTCATTGACGTGCATCCATATTTCCAATAATGCCAAGCTTGTTTGCATTTGTATTTCCAAAATGATGACCAAACCACAAAAATTATAAGTTCGAGAGCACGAGCACACAAAATACACACGCTTATAAGTTCGAGAGCACGAGCACACAAAATACACACACAGAAGTATATATAAGGTCTTTCGTTTTGAAGACACACACACACACACACATGTGTGTGTGTGTGTCTTCAAAACGAAAGACCTTATATATACTTCACATAATTTTTAGGGCTTACCTAATCACAAGTGATCACTTTAAATTTATGGACTTGGTTCAGCTGTTGATACAATTTATAGGATTCGAATCAATGATTCCTTTCTGTAGTTTTTGTTTTTTTTTTTTTTAACGTTCCTCTGCCTCAATATTTTCCTTCAGTAAGGCTCTATTCATACGTCGTTTTGCTTTGGCTTTGGCTTTTCTTTTTGTCTATTCTCACGTTAATAAACAAGTTAGAAATTGACCATGCATTGTGGTTCAATATTCATAGTCTTAATATGACCACCAAGAAATGATAAACTCAAACAGATTGACCATGCATTGCTTTGTATGTACAGAAGGGTGTAATGGTCAACCGAAAAGCTTGCATGGAAAAAAAAGAGGGGGGGGGGGGGGGGAGCTAATAATAATAAATCAATATAAGAATACACATGTCATGCTTGATGGTCTTTTATTTTGAATTACAGAAGCTAACTAAACACACAAATCAAAGCTCTCGAAGAATGGAAGAAATCAAATCCTGCACCAGCATATGAATCTAAAAATATAAAAAGCCAATCTGCAAACAAAAACAATTTGTAATTGCATGAAAGAGAACAAGAGATAATGAAGTACTCACACCTAAACATTTGTATACAAGGAAAATCACATGATGATGATGATGGCTAACTTATTATCATTCAGTAAACAGAGAATAGAGCTGGATCAGCATTTTTTATATCAATGAAGCATAAAGTCATATAATGTAACATCCCAAATTTCTGGGATTTGAATATTGGAATATTATATGGGAAATTAAATATGAAATTTGGCTTAAGCAATTATACTATTAGTGATTAGAAAGTAAGGCTTATTTTCCTTGAATTTATTTCAAGAAAAGACTAAGTGAGGAATATTTGCAAAAGATAATTTTAAGTCTAAAATTAGGGAATTTGTATTTCAAGGCCTAGGAAGTTAAGATTTAATAATTGCAATTAAAGCATGGATTGAAGCATAGCTAATTGTGTTAAAAAAGGAGGGGGGGGGGACAAGAAGAACAAATGAAGCATATGGGCCATGTGTGAAGTATACATCATTAGCTATGAAACTACATGAGCCCATCGTGTAAAAAGGCCCAGTTTTGTTTCAGCCCACATTACCAAAATCCAATATTCATCATCTGTTATCCACCAGCACCCAGTCCGACGTGAAGATGCAGAAGCAGTCTCATTCTTTCTGTTGGACCATAGAACAATTTCTTCAGCTCAATCCATCATCTGTTATCCTCAGCTCGTCAAAACCGAAAAGAACTAGAAGCTGATCACGCACGTAAAGCAGCAGAAAAACCATATCATATCGGGATTCAGCATGGATTACGGCAAGGCAGAGAGCGCAGTCAAACGTAGATGAATCAAACACGCAAGATCAGCTACCAGTGAGGGACCATTCCTCTCGAGCCCTGTGACTGATATACAACAGTTTATGCCTCTGGATTGTCGGATCTTATTTTTGTCTGGACCTTGGGTTATTATTTAAATGGTCCATGGTTCCAGTTCTCTCATTTCTCTCGGCGTCACCCAGAAAGAAGAAAACTAACAGAGAAAGAGAGAAACCGAGAGTGAGGGAAAGAAGAGTGCTGATAATGGGAACGTGAGGATCTGAGAGGGAACTGAAACCTTTCTGCTCTGTCCTTGAGTCACCAAAACAGGGGCGTTTGTTTAAGGTAGAGATCACGCCGTACAAACTTAAAGCTGAAAGTAAGTCTTCCGGTCTTTTTCCTTCTTATTTTTGTTACTCTCCAATGCAAACTTATGAACCTAAAAGTCATAGGAAATGAGCTAGTAGTTGCTGCAATATGAAAACTGAAACAGAGACTTTTATGTGTGTGTGTGTGTTTGCTGTGTTCTATGCCGTGACTTAGACCAGGAAAGATCATATATATATATGTTAGTTGCTGTCTTACGCAAGATAAACGGAAGAAGCTTGCTGTCATATAAAAGAAAAAGAAAACACTGCAGAAGGAAGGAATGGGAGGTAGCTGTCATCGGTTTCCTTGGTTTTGTGGAGTGAGTGTTATTTTCTTCATCCTTATATATATTATTGTGCGTCTGAAATATGTATTTGCTACAAAAAGAAAGAGGAAACTGTGACTACCCAGGGGAAGGAAAAAGGAATGTGGTTGCTGTGTAGATATATATGTATATCGGGTCTGTGTATGTCTTGTACCAGAAACGCCTAGAGCAAGTGCTTCCTGAATATTTATATACACATAAGACAAAAACAAGAGAAAGAGGGTGTGATGAACAAAATGAATATATTTAAGTGCTGATGCAAGCCTTGCGTGACCTGTTCTTTTGTCATGAGACCCTGCTCGTCCCAAGGACGACCAGGGAGCGCTCCTCATTTTTAAGAGGAGATTTGGGCCGTCAGATCTCATCTGACGGTCTAGATCTCTTCTTTTTAAAATTATTTTTTTAAAGAATACTAGTACGTATTCTGAAATATATTTTTATCATGAATCAGTATCCTAAAATATTTCTAAAAAAACTTTCAAGATCATGAAATATTTTTCATTATCCTAAAATATTATTTTAGTCTTAGTCAGTACCCTAAAATTTTTTTTAACAGTACCAGTAAGTACCCTAAAGTATCTTTTTAGTCGCAATCAGTCCCCTGAAAAATTTTATCAAGATACTGACTGACACTGAAAAATATTTTATGTTCTTAAAAATAATTTTTAGAATCTTAAAAAATAAATTTAGGATACTAAATAGTACTAAAAAATATATTTTAGAATACTAATTAATAATATTAAAAAAATTATTTTAAAAAGAAAAGATCTAAACCGTGAGATGACATCTGACCGTCAGATCTCCTCTTAAAAAGGAGGAGCACTCCCTGCTCGTCCTTGCAATCCGAGAGCATGTACATGTATGTATATTGTGTTGTATGTGTTTACTGTAACATTGAATGCATGCAAAGGAAAGGAAAAAGGAAGGAATGTATATACAGTAACTTTTCAAAAGTCAAATACTTGACTAGATTTAATATAAACATTTATAAGATGATTCAGAAACCCAAAGGTTTATTACCTTGCGTAAATACCTATACATACGGTTTTGTTGGTTTTCATTGGGAAATAGTTATACACACTTTTTCATTTTGGATATCATAGCAAAGCATATTTATTAAGGAGATAAATTATGTATTAAAAAAATATACATATGTACATATACTTAGGAGTGATAAATAATGTCTAAACCCTTGAGACCTTGTGATTTTTGGTTGTTACGAAATTGAGTTCAAAATGTATTTTATAAATGTGCTTAACTCAAAATTTGCATGAAAAATAAGTTAAGTTGTATTAGTGTTTATCAAGGTTTTAAAAGAAAACCATGAGAATCATTAAATAAGTACATTTAATTATATTCTCATATGATGGATGATCTTTATTAATTTTAATTGATTAATAATAAATAAATAAGGGGAATAAATAAATAAAAATAATTATTGATAAATAATTAATAAGATTTTACATTAATTATGGAGAGATAATAATAATTGGTAAAATAATAATAATAACAGATAATGTTATTATTATTGGGAAGGGGGATAATAATAAATAAGGAATTATAATAATAATAATAATATTATTATTATTATTATTATTATTATTATTATTGTTGTTGTTGTTGTTGTTGTTAGGGAAATTTAAGGGATTAATAATTATTATTAATTCTCTAAACTAATCCGCGTAGTTAGTTTCTTTGCGATTCAAATAAGTGACTAATAGCGATAGTAAACGTTTTTAGACAAACCTTGACATCTTTTTCTGATCCCAACAACTTCAATCAAGAGATAAAGATCCAAGGTTGAGGTGGGTAACTCTAATATTGCAAGCATGTGTGTAAGTGTTTATGTATTAATTAGCTGATCATATATGCTGGTTGATTTACTTGTTATATGTTTTTCCTGGCCATGAATTTGAGGATGCGGTCTTATGGGGCTGCGTGTCCTAGACAAGGGCTGCAGTCCTTGGCTGTTAATTGCGGTTACGGTTATTTGAACTTGTAAATCCTTTCTGTCATTTATGCTTTTATACATGTGTATGAGATTAACTGTTACTCTGAGGTCCATTCATTTGGACTCCAGACCACATGAAAGATACAGGTAATGGTTCAGGATCAAAGGGCAAGAAGAAGCTGTAAGGATTACAGTAGTTAGAATTTCCTGAAAAAATAGGATTAGCTAGACTGTATTTAACGTTTATCATTCGCCTATTTTTGGGATTACTGTATATTAACATCCAACTATCGGATGAATTTGAATCGCGAAAAATTAGTCTGTATTTTCAAACTAAATTATTTTCAAAAACTTTAATTCCGCAATTAAGTCGTCCAAATATCTTCGATGTATTTCCTCGTTAACTATGATGAATAACGGCCCTAAAGGGCGGTCGTCACATATTATGTCATGACAATTGAAAGAACAAAGTAAAAAATGAGGAAAGAACCTATTTTAAGACAAGTATTAATTATATGGAGCTAAAAAAAAGTGTTAGTTTTAGAAAGCTATTTACCATAGACAAACATGGCATCTAATGAGGGTTGAAATTTCGATTGGAAATACCTATGAACTTCAAAAATTAGAGAAAAAATGACATCAACGTTTAAAACACTGAACATCTATTACTTTTCATGGTGGACACACCGTCTTCTTCAACAAAAAATAATGAATGATAGGTGGTTTAAATAGTTAAGTCATTTTTGCTCCAATTTTAAAGTTTATCGTCATTTTTGCACATTATGTACAAGTTCATAGATATTTTTGTACCTTAGCACTATAATTTATCACAAAAATTTGAAAAAAAATGAAAAAAATACATAGGCCAATGCTCTGTTGTGTCAAAGAGAAGGATGTAACAGAGAATCAAAGTGAATATGAAGAGGTAGCCAAAATTGAATAATAATGATAATAATAATAACACAGATGACATGTTTGGACCTTTATTTTGAACAAACTAGAGACATTAAACCTCATAAAATTGGTTCCTTTTGCTAAAAAAAAGACAGACACGAATACCTCAATTTAACACAACAGTGGGAATGCCATTGTGAATGATGAGAAGGCTAATATGTAAATAATACAGAGCAAATTAGAAACAGAACAATTCAAAGATTATGAGAAAAGATTAATTACGTTCCAAACAATTGTTCAGTATATGGTCTTGTTGACTTTTATTAGCATAATTGCTCATTTCAATTCCATTAAATATGAACAGACAAATCATTGAATAAACAAATCAATTCATCCAATCGAATTGAACAAATCAAGAAGCCATAGGTGCTTCATGTTTTGCATGGAAGCCAATAAAAGAGGCATCTTAACAGTGGCCTCATGACTTTTATTAATCTTTGTAAAAGTGTCTGAAACATCTTTGAACAATGATCAAAGAGAGTACACAAAGTAGTTTTCAGCGTGTCTTCTTCCATATGCCTCTCTCACCATACGATCTTTCTAACAATGCTAAGCTTGCTTACATTCATATTTGTAAATATGTTTTTTCACATAATGTGTGTGTTTTCAAAACTGAAAGACCATTGCAAATATATAGGCTAATTTTATTTTTTTTCACATAATGTGCGTGTTTTCAAAACTGAAAGACCATTGCAAATATATGGACTAATTTAGCTGTCAGTGCATGTAAAAATTTTGGTGCATACCTAAAATCTGACTGACTCACTAAAGTACTTATACGAAATTAGGGCACCGATGTGAACCCCAATTACACTTAATTTAACCATATTTTTATCGGAACTTTCATGATTAAATTGAGATTTTTAATGCATTTCCTAGGACATTATAGCATGATTAACCACTAATTTGAGTTAGGGATATTTGTATTAAATTAAGTGTAATTAGGGGCAAAACGGTCATAATTTGTTAATTAGTCATGCAAATGATCTTTTTTAAAAAAACTTTTGATGTTATGTTGTGCTTAATCTTGAATTGTAGGTGTTTTGGAAGAAAATTGGAGATTTTGGAAAATGTCAACTGGGTCAAAATTAATCTTTTTGAGGATTGGGGAAAGTTACATAAAATGTCCTATAATTTCTGATTAAGCAAGTCAATGAAGATAAAGGGAACAAATAAAATTATATAAATACCCAGATATTTTGGAAATTACATTTATGCCCACAAAAGATTTGAAAAGTTTCATTGTAGTCCATACATGAACTTTTATATATTTTTAGATTGATCCCTGGTCAAAACTTGCATTTTCATCAGGAACCAATTAGGTTCTTCTTATTCTTGGCACAAAACATAGACATGGAGTGATAAGAGTTTGAGTGTCATGAGCACACCTTGGAGCTTCTACAATTTTAGAGCTTAGAATCAAACTAGAGGGAGCTCGAAGTTGACGGTGAAGGGAAGGAGACGGAGCACCATCAACTTTGCTGTCGGGGAGGAGAACTTAATCGAATCATATTTTTATATGATTTTTTATAATTAAATCGGGATTCTTAATGTATTTTCTGGGACATTATTACATTATTAAGCATGAATTTGAGTTAGAGACATTTATATTGAATTGAGTGTAATGAAGGGTAAAATGGTCATAATTTGTTAATTATTCATGCAAATGTTTTCTTAGACTTTTGATGTTATCTTGTGCTTATCTTGCATTATGGTGTTTAAGAAGAAAATGAAGATTTTGGAGGGTCAAAATTAATATTTTGAAGACCGGGGAAAATTACAAAAAAGGGCCCTATTATTTTTGAAAATTGGAAATCACTGAAGAAAAAGGACCAGAGAAAATTATATAAAAGCACCCAAATGTTTTGAAAATCACATTTTTGCCCCAGAAATAGTTTTAAAAATGTCAGTTTAATATCTACAAGAGAACTTTTAAAGTCTACAGAAAGGTCCCTGGTCAAAACACAAGTTTTGACCAGTTAAGGGTAAAATGAGAAAGAGGCATAGACCCAGCATTCACGAGCTTTAGCGTTGTAGAACGGGGAGCTCGACCTTCACGCTCTTAAGGATGTTCACCATCACCTCTGCTGCCGGCGACCTCCACCCTTCACCATAGTCACCGGTGACCTCCATCCTCCCTTCTTTAACCACCATCACTTTTGGCGGATTGAACCAAAAACTAAGACGAGCTTTAGTGCTGTAGAATGGGGAGCTCGACCTTCACGCTCTCGAGGATGTTCACCATCACCTTCATCACCGGCGACCTCCATCCTTCCTCCCTCAACCACCATCACTTTTGATGGACTGAACTGAAAAATGAGACGAGAATAGGGATAGAGGGATTTACTTTTTATTCTTGATTCCTCATCGACCTCCACCATTAATCACCACCTTAGTCGAGACTCTAACCACCATCTCCTTCAATCTCTTTTTCACTTACTCCATCATCATCGTCTTCCTCCGTTCCTCACCACACAATCTTCACCATCATTTCTCTATTCCATATTCACTCTGACTCACCTCTAGAACTTTCACCTTTATCTTCTTCTTGCAATAATCACTGCGAGCTCTCTATTTCAATTTAGTCATGGCTTTGATCTTCTCCATTTTTCCCCATTGCCAACCACCAATATCTCATTTTCATCATCCATTTGTCATTTATCCATGGCTGGATGAATTGGGATTGTGCTTACGTGATGAGCAACTGATTCCTTTATTGTTTGGTGATGGAGATTTGGGCTTGAGCTTAATGGACTCCATAGGGGAGTTTCTCTATCATTTCATTTATCTAGAATTATATATTTAGATTGCCTAACTTTAGGAATTATTGTATATAATTCTGGAACTAAGATTGATGTTAATTGTATATGTTGGTTTAATATTTATAATTGAGATTAGATTTTGTAGTGTGAAAAAACTATGTGTTTGAATTTCTTTGTGGTTATAATGAAATTATATTAATTAGCGTTTTATTGTTTAGTTAATATGATTGATTTGTGCCTTTGAGGGACTATTTATTACTCAATTTTAAGAAGACTCAATTGCATTATCCCAATTTTAATTGCATATTAAGTGTTTTTAAACAATATCTCAAGAGGTAGTGGTGATTTGACAAAACCTTAGTCACCTTGGGGTCAAATCACTATTTTCCACTAATTAAAATGCAATATAATGCAAACAACTCAGGATCGTTTTCTTATGAGGAGCCTTTTATTTTGAGTTCCCTAGGTTGAACTAAGTGCTAAAAATATAATTAGAAAGGGGGTTTTGAAATTAGTTTTCTTTAAACTAGAATTCATGAAAATAAAGCTATTTCTTCTCTTTTTTTGTATTTGTGAAAAGTAACGAAGAAATGTTTGAATTTAGAGTCAGAATATAAATGATGTATGCTCTTAGTAATGAAGAAAGTTTCTATCATTGCTCAAGAAGGTTATGAGAGTAGAACTTCATTAAGTCTTAATGAAAAACCTCAAGATGCCACTTGAGTCAAATATTCCCAATTAATAGTAGCTCCTACAACCATAGCTAACTACTACATCTTGAGATATTGTTTAAAACCACTTAATGTGCAATTAAAATTGGTTTTCTTTAATTTGAGTGCTAAACATCTCCTCAAGGGTACAAATCAACTACATTAACTAGACAATAACACGCTAATCAACATAGTTTCATTACAACCACAAAGAAATTCATACTCATATAATCTTCACACTACAAAATCCAATCTCAACTACAAATATCAAACTAACAAATATAATTAACATAAATCTTAGTTCTAGAATCATATTTTAAAATTAACCAATTCAAATATATAATTATAGACTAATAGAATGATAGATAAACTCCCCATGTAGTCCATTGAGCTCAAGCATTAATCGTCATAACCAAGATCAAGGCAAATTAGCCACTCATTGACTTAAAACAGTACAACACAATCTGTAAAAATGAACCAGCTATGGAACAATCTTGTCGGAAAATATAGAGCCTTCTCCGGAATTTGGGATTATATTGTCGAAAAATTTAAGAACTCGCCAGAATCATCAAAGCTAGTCGAAAAGCTGGGAAATTTGCAGAAATGAGGAAGAAGAGATGAGGAAGGAAGGAGGACTGAAGGTCGGTGATGGAAGGTCCTTTGTTCAGGTCTCTCGCGGTGCTCTTAGATCTTGCGATACCCCCCTTAATATCTAGACAGGCGACGACGCTGTGGTGGTGGAGCACAGCGGAGTTGCATCTCAGGCTCTCTCTCCTTCTCACCGACAATGAAGGACGACATATGTGAGGCACGATAATGATGGAGCCAAGCTTGACGATAATGCTCTTTGCGACGCTCCCTCCTTCACTGTCAGGTCTCCTCTTCTTTTATTATTCTTTTCAGCTTGTGTCCTTTCTTTTTTTTTTTTCCCAATGTTCAAACCTAATTAATTCCCTTGGTCAAAACGTGCATTTTGACCAAGAAACTAAAATGAAAGAAATTAAAATTC
This sequence comes from Acacia confusa, assembly GCA_037074495.1. Lineage (NCBI taxonomy): Eukaryota > Viridiplantae > Streptophyta > Magnoliopsida > Fabales > Fabaceae > Acacia > Acacia confusa. The sequence goes on along the minus strand of CM073508.1, from coordinate 8,009,831 downwards.
GTAAAGGGACTAAAATGCGAACTCAAAAACTTTTACAATTTTAATTCAAATTTCATTTTCAAATTTGATTTAATCTATTCAGGCATCTACAATGAAAAATAATAAATCTAACATCAAATGTTCTCAGAAAAATAAATGATTAATAGTAATTACAATTTCTTTGACAATTTTTTCCTTTTTTAGTCTTAATTTAATGTATTTACTCTTAATCTCAATTTATCACAAGAAAGACATTTTAAGCTCAATAATTATGACAAAATGCATTAAGAATCCCAATTTAATTATTAAAAATCATATAACATTATGGTTCAATCAAGTGGTTAGCTATGTTTGTAAGAGCTATTATTAATTAGAAATATTGGACTCAAATCTCATCTTAAGGTTTTTCTTAAGACTTGATGAATTTTAACTCCTATAATTTTTTTAAGCAAGGATAGTCATTTTTCCATTACCAAGAACATCTATCATTCATATTTTCAATTCCTGACCATTCCATTCGCCATTTTTTATAAAAAAAAATACCAAAAACAATAGTTTAGTATTTAATAAAATTGCATTCATATTTTAGTTTATTAATTTGAAAATTCAAAACCAATTTCCCCCTTGTTTTCATTGCATTTGCATGGCATTTAAATTACTTAGGAGCCAATAAAAGGCTCTTCGAGAAGAGAGAATGATCCTAAGATTTGTTTATACGAAATCTTTGGCTAATTTTTCATTGTGGACCCCAAGGCTAATGAAAAAAGGCCCTCATCATAGCTCAAACTTGGGTGTGGTCGTCGAAGATAAGACACCATCATAGGGAGAGAGAGACGTGGAATTTTAGAGATAACCCAATCAAGCATTCATTTTCCTCCATTGACCATGGCCAGCTACCTCTAGAGACCTTCTTCCACCGCTCGAGAGGAGAGCTCATTCTCTTCGTCAAGCTTCATCACTAAGCCCCGATAGAGGAGACTAAGAACTAGAAGCTCGACCTACATTGCCATGAGCTTCAAAGATGAGAGGGAAGAGGACACAGCCATTGACCATTGGTTTCACCACTGCCACCATCTCCTATCTTCTTCACCTTTACAGGAATTACATTCCTAGTTTCAGGCACCACCTCCAGCAAAGCTCACCACCCACTTCTCTACCATCATGTCTATGTCTTATTCTTCCCTTAACCACCATCACCTTCAGCTTCTCTCTTTAGAGCACTATTTCCAGATTTCGACGAAGCTTTAAGTTTTCTGGCGGTTTATGAGTTTTCCGGCCAACTTTTCTAGATTCTGGTGAGTATTTTCTGGCAAGTGTTTTGAAGAAGATGAGGTTGCAATAGGGCTTATGTGTAGCTAGATTCTCTTGAGTTTTGGTGGTGAAGCAGTGGCTAGAGCTTCAATGTGTTACAAAGGGGAGTTTACTAGATCTCCATTAGCTCATTATATCTCTTGTGATTTGTTTGGTTTGGTTTTTATAATTGTTACATGTTTATGAGACTTGAATGAGTGTTCATTTGTTCTTAATGAATTGCTCTTGTGTTGAATTTTATATTGGTGCATTCAGATTATATATTGAACTTATTTTCCTTTTGAATTAATGAAGTCATGTATTATATGTGATTACTAGTGTGTATGATGGGGTTATTTCAAATTGGGTGTCGCGACAATGCTTTCATCAAAGAGGAAGCAAGTCCATTAAAATGATTTTCAAACACACATTAAGTACTTTTTAACAATTTATTTAAGAGATGACTATGAAATACGATCGTAGGATTAGTCATTAACTAGGTAACAGTGATGTTAAAAAAATGATTTTCTGTGCTTGATCTTGTAACAGTACATGTTAACCTTTTTGTGGTATAATCTCTGATAATTAAAAATATTGAGGGCAATTCTAACGTGAGCCATGGCTATGCAGGGAGTGAGATGTCAATGATTAACGACTCAAATATATTGACCCTTGGTTTGTACAAACAGAAGGGTGTAATGTCAATTAAAAAGTTTACATAAATAGGGAAGCAAATTCAAAGTTCACATAAATAAGAAAGAAAAAAAAAACCAATAATAATAAACACACCACGTTTGTTGGTCCTTTGTTTTGAACGGAAGGCAAACTTATAAGTTAAGGCTTTCTAATAAAAAATGCGAAGTTGAGATAACTGATGAAATCCAATCCTGCAGCAGGAATTATATCTGCAAATTGTAAAACGCCAATTAGCAAACAAAACAGTTAATAATTGCCTGAACGAGAGAAGATATGAATTATTCACATCCAAATTAACATTTTTGTATGCATGCATGATCACATGATATGATGTCGGCTAACTTTTAGCATTCAGCAAATAGAAAATAAAGCTCGTTAAGCTTTTTTATGTTAAAAGCAATATTCTTATCTTTAATATATCAATAAAGCATAAAATCGTACAACATACAGAACATTGTATGAATGCAAGTGTTAATTATATGAGAGAAAAAGTTGTGTGAATGTTAGAAATGTATTTACCTCGAAAGATTGGGCTATCCAAGGATTGAAATATTGAGGTCACATCAAAGGACCAAACATATACTCAGACGTTTTCATCTTATCAGAGAAATTAATGATAGAGGTGACATAAAAATATGCAAAGTACCAGGAGAAGACAATGTTGCTGATCCTCTTACTAAGCCGCTTGCACAGATAATACATGAACGTCATGTAAGAACAATGGGAATTAGGGAAATCAATGATTGTGCCTAGTGCAAATAGGAGTCTTCTATTGGAAAGGCTAATCATTGTACTTTATACATTATTGTTATTTAAAGTATTTATCCATTTTGTTATCATAACATTTGCATGTTTATTATGATGACTGTATCCTTGGATGTATCTTAAAAATTGTCCTAAATGTCCCTGGTCGGTCATCTATGCGGGAGCAAAGATGAAATAAGACCAGTATGACTTCGATAAGGTATAGAGATACGAATCAAAGTCATAGGCACTTGTAAAAGTACAAGGTGCTGGACCGACCCACTATGAGAAAGCTACATGGATTAAGTCATAAGCTTTTCTCATGTATAACCACGTCACAATGCCCTTTGACCTGAGATCATCATGGATTTCTACATGAGAGTCGTTGATCTTTGACATAGTCAAAAGTCACCTTTAATCAGGTGATGATAAAGGCTTCGATCGGGATTAGTGGATTTCATGTAGAGAAATATGAATGATCAAGATGAAATTTGTCCCTCACATTTGTAAAGAGATAATACTGGGCCCCTCAATGAGTGAATCTAAGAAATGTATGACCATACTATGATGGAAAGGAGTTTCCATTTCAATTATTAGACTACTCAAGAATCGAGAAAGTAATGGTCAAGAAAAGGAAGTTGACATTATCCATATCTCATCCTTGACCAAATTATTGCGTGACAAAAGGGGCGTGACATGGTTGTATGATAGGTTGTATCGAAATTCGATCCTCATGTGAATTGGGTAGTCGCAATGTCTTGCTAGAGGCCGCTTGCGACTTGTGGGCTGGTACAGTATTAGTAAGGGTGTAAATAGGCCAGGGGCCTGTAGCCTGGCCTGTTAAAAGCCTGATCAGGCCTGGCCTGTCAGGCTAAAAGGCCAGGCCTAGGCCTCTTATAAGGCCTGTTTTACATAACAGGCCAAGCTCAGGCCTATTAAGAGGCCTGACAGGCCGACCTGTTATTAGGGCAATATTGTAATTTATCCCTTAATCATCCAATCAGAGTGTGACACGTATACCCTTCAATTTTGAAAAACCCTAAAATCATCTAATACATCAAAATGTCACAAATTTCGCCGCTCAACTCAGTCGTGCTCGCCCTTCACCAGTCGCCGCTCGCTCATTCTTCCATCTTCATTCTTCAATCTTCAGTCTTCCGGCCATCGTCGACAATCCTCTGTATCCACCGCTTAGCTCAAGTCATCTCTCAATTTGGACGCTCCGACATCGCTGCTCATTCTCTCGATTTGCTTCCCAACCTCCGTCACTCCACTGTGCTTCTTCATTCTTCAATCTTAGGCTCAGATCAGTGTGCCTGCACTCAAATCTCAGCTCTTCAGGTAAATTTTGATTCATGGCTGAAAGATTGTCCTGGATTTACAATGTGTGTGTCGATGTGTGTCCTGGATTTACGATGTGTTGTTCTCTGAATCTGTGTGTGTGTCGATGCATGAGGCCTTTTTCTTGGCAGAGGAATCTCCTGGATATATATATATGTAGATAGATATTATGTGATCGTTTATTTCAAATCGAAGAATCAAAACAAGCAAAATACAGAACGAAAGGAAAGTGGGGACTCTGAGTCTAGGGTTTTCTTTTCTCCCTCTGATGCCCGAAATTCTCTTCTTCAATTCTTTGGGGTCTGGCTCATGAGTCATAAACTCTCCCCTAATTAAAATCCCTACTACTTCTCTATTTTCCTCTGTCTTATTTAAGGTATTCTCTTTTCCCTTTCGTTTCCCTCCTTGTTTTCGTGATTTAGCGTATGGTTGGTTCAATATAGTTGGCACTGCATCAATTTCAAATGGTTTGGAACTTGGAGCTGTCCCCCCTTTTTTAAAGAAGTTATAAATATGATTACAATAAGTGGAGTCTTGTTATATTTCGTGAATCAGCTTGTTTGGTAGCTCTGAAAATTAAGGGCCTCGCGCTCAATTAGCTTCGAAAAATGAACACTGAACTAAACTGAGTTGAACCTCTTAGTTGTCCGACGATTGTTGGGTTCTCTATAGTTCTAATGTTAATACAAAATTGTCTCCGTTATTGCTTTTACACTCTGGTACTGACTTGTCCTGTTTGATATGATTGCAGCTCTGTACAGATTGTTGTGGCAAATTGTAAGCTGGGATTCTTGGTGGAACTTTTTTGGTTATCTTATTGTTGAGGAATTAAATTGGTGGAAGATTTCAGATGCCGGAGGAAGACCTAGTGGGGCTGAAGTTCCATCTTTATGATGGATCGGATATTAGGCCCTTCCGCTATTCATCTGCATCTACTGTGGCTATGTTAAAGTGATTTTCATGATTATTTGCTTATGGGTGAAAAAAGTTGGGTATAGTTAGATTTTTGTTGGGAAAAAAGGGTCGATCAGTTATCTGTTTAAATCTTTTTATAGATCATTACATGATTCATTACCTTTTTAATGTTTATCCAACCCATGCCTTAGCTAACATTATCGAACGACCTAGCTTATTTATTCATTTTTGGTTGACATGGTTGTATTTGTATGGTCCTATAGCATCATGTTATCCCCTGCAACTCTTAACTGAAAACTACAGCTAAGAACGGTGCTGCTTTCAAAATGGCCAAAAGGTTAGAAGTTCGACATTATTTTTTTCTCTATTTTATTTCTTCATTTTCCCCTCTTCAAGCTCTATAGTTTTGACACTAATTTTATTAATAGTGGCCCTCAATTATAGCTTTGGCATGCTGGCTGAGGCAAAATACTTCATTCTCTGGCTTGAATGAAGTGTGGTCCAACTTTTTTTAGGATTTTATCCTGAGTTTCCAAAATCTCATTTGAAGATTTGATGTGAATGTCTTTAAATTGATTTGGTTTAAATTTTTGAACTTGTAATGAAACTATTATGATGTTGTATTTGGTTTCAAATTATATGATGCATTTTATATCATTAGTATTATGTAATTTGGCCTATTTTCTATCTCTTTTCACATAGGCCTGTTTTCGGCCTGTTGAACGTAGGCCTGTGGCCTGTTAGTTCAAAAAAAAACAGGCCTCTTTAACAGGCCACAGGCCAGGCTCAGGCCGAAAAAAAAAACCTGTAACAGGCCACAGGCTAGGCTCAGGCCACTATATTGTAAAACAGGCCTGGCCTGTTAAGGGCGAAGCCTGGCCTGGCCTGGCCTGTTTACACCCCTAAGTATTAGCCCGCTACCAATCTCATGTGAGCCTACAGGGTCACACACAAGAATAGCCTAACACGAGCAATAATGTCCAGATTCATTGAATCTAATATATGTCTAAGATTTAATGAATACAACATTTTATCTAGGGAGGATATATATCTAATGATTGCACCTAGTGCAAGTGGGAGTCTGTTGGAAATTATGCCCTAGGGGCTAATCATTAAATAACTTCCTAATTTGATTTATGAAGATAAATCAATGATTTAATAGATATCATATCTCAATTAGACAAATTGATTTATGAAGATAAATCAAATCAGTTGGCTTCTAATTTGCATTAAATAAATTGATTGGATTGAATCAATTATACAGATTTAATTTCCAATTCAATTTCAAAATTAATAAGATTGATTTTGAATATTTAATGCAGCCCATAAGGGTTATAAAATACCCTCAGGTTGTAAGTAATTTGATTACACACATAAGAGAATTCAAGAGCCACAAAGAATCCCTAGAAGAGAGACGTGAGACAAAAGCTTGAAGGCGCTAGCACGCTGCCATTCGTGTTGAAGTGCTGTTCGGTATGGATACCAGTAGAGGGAGTGGATTCGTAGAGTCGGCTCCTAGAGATTAATTGATCAAGAAGGTGTTAGCCCACGAGTTTGCAAAGCACGCACACGAGTTTGCATAGGTACGATTTCTAATTACTAACCTGATTTAAACGCTGTTGATAGATCCTCTTCTTAGGATTCGTAATTTATTGGATAAATTTAATTTCGCTGCGTGAACGAATTCCAATAGGTTCTTCTAACCATCTGAGCCTATGTCCATCACTCTTCTTCTATCTTTCTTTTGATGTCATTTATAGTTCTCTTTCTTTTACATCTTCCTTAGCTTTTTCTTCTTTCATCTTCGTTTTTCTCCAATATACCGCTAATTCCAATAGCCTAGAAATCGCCAGCGTTAGAAAGTGACTCGGAAATTAGATCTGGCTAGTTAACACTTCCAAATCTACAGATCTCTTCACTTTCTTGATCTGTGCTACTGGGATCTCCATCCATGTACCTTTCATCATTTTTTTGAAATTTATCTCGCTCTCTTTATGGTTTTTTCCTTCTCTCCTTTTCTTCTTGTTTACGTGTTCAACAAACTCATCAAGCAAAGCAATCATCAATGGAAACTCCTTTGACCGAACTCATCTTTCGATTTAAACTTCCCGATATTTCTATCTCAACCCACCTTCCAATCTACTCCTATGTCTTCCAGTACACCACTTCTGTTTTTCCATTTGTTTCTCTTGCTGGCGTTCTTGGTTTCTTCATTCAAAAACTGACTCTGATTCCTTGCTTATTTTTACCCCTTTTCTTCTTCAAAATGTCGTCGCATGTCTGCTTCTTGATTTCTCTCCAGGTGCTGCTATTGTTTTCTTTTCCGCCGTCACGTCCTATGCTGCCGCCTAGGGGTGTTCAAGAAGCCCAAGGCCCAGTGCGCCTGTCCAAGCCCGGCAAAAAAATGCCCTACCCAGCCCAAAAAAAAGAAGCCCGAAAAAATTTGGGCACATTTGAGCTGGGCATTTTGCGAGCAGGGTCGGGCATCGGGCAAGGTAGGCTGCCCTGCCCATTTGGCCCTACCCGGTACTATATATATATATATATATATAATCTATTGTCATATTGTGCATATATTTTTTTTAAAAAAATCTATCGGTATGTTTATTTTAATACTCTAATTCCAAGATTTCCAGCTGAATCGATATGAACTTTTTTGTCTTTAGGGATGAAGTTGAATTACCTTTCTTGTAATTGAATTTATATTTAATAATGATAAATGATTTTATTAGCCAAGGATATGAAATCGTATTTTCCTTCTTCTGCTTTTCATATATATTTTTTTTAAAATTCTAGGTTTCTTAAAATTTTTTATTTTATACATGCAAATTTATTTATATTGATGTCTATATGATGATATAATCAATAACTTGATATTTTCCGATCCGAAATATTTGCCTGGATGATATTTTTCCTTGTACAATCCATTAAATATCTCGGTCCCCTAGTTCATATTTGAATAGAGTACATTGATTGTGGATTAAAATTAATTGAGGACCATCTTTGAACTTTAATTTTTTCTCCTTAATTAATCTTTAATTTTTAAATAATGGTTGATAGCTCTTCTCAGAACATAGAAGAACAAACGAAGGTGACGTCATGACGTGGGTGGATATGTCTCATATAAAGATTGAAGTTTTTTTTTTTTAAAGTGTGATAGGTTATGGCCACTTGGGCATGTAAGGCCCGCCCCGCCCTGCCCTGCCCACTATCGCCCTACTCAAAAATGTTCGGGCTTTTATTGGGCAAGGCCGGGCATCGGGCCGCATTTTACCGCCCATTGATCTTCCAGGCAGGGCATCGGGCAAGGGTCTCGCCCTGCCTTGCCCAACCCTGCCCACGAACACCCCTACTGCCGCCTCACGTCTCTTTTTTTTTAGGTCTTCATTCCATTCCTTGAATGAATTGGTGGTTCCATGCTATTTAATCCAATTCATTCAAGCCCACGTGCTCCCTCTTTTATTCAATTAGCTGTAGGTTTCTTTATTTTTATTCATTGCCTTTTCTGCTTCTACCGACAGAGAGAGAAAGAGGGGGATAAAATTAAAAAGAAAAAAAAGAATTATATTATAATATATTTGTATAGTGTGGTTTGTCTGCATCTAAAAGAAAAGAATTAAAAAATGAAGACTATTATATTATTAGGAGGTAATGGGAGTTGTTGATGTTTATGTAATGCTGGAGGTTGGCCGACGATCAGGTTAGCAAGTTTTATTTTTATTTTATTTATTTATTTTTTTAAGATATATTTAATTTTTTTAATTTAATATCAAACTTTAGTATTATTATTATTTCTGTATTTTACTTAATTGTCATTTTATTTATTTTAAGACTTTATTATTATTAATTTGACTTCAGATTGGAAGTCCAAATTTAATCTTTCTTTTAAATTGTTTTAATTTGATATTTTATAATTGTTACTAACTTTACTGACATTTATTTTTATGTCACTAACATTTAATTTTATTGTTACTAACATTTACTTTTATTGCTACTAATATTTATTTATTTTATTTTACATTCATTTATCTTTCATGGCAGCACACTAGTATCTATTAGTGGGCTCCATTTATTTTATTTAGCGTTTATTTATCTTTTATGGTAACAACACTAATATTAGTGGGCACCATTTATTTATTTTATTTTCATTTATTTATTTTATTTTAAATTTATTTATTTTTCATGGTGGAACACTAGTATGTATATATTAGTGGGCTCCACTTGTTTATTTTATTTTACATTTATTTATATTTCATGGTGGTGACACTAGTATAGTGGACTCCATTTATTTATAATTTATTTACTGCTTTACATATCCCCCCTTCCCTATTATTTTCATTTATTTACTGCTTTATTTATTATTTATGGCAACGACACTAATATATACACATATATTAGTGGGTTCCATTTATTTATTTTATTATTCTTATATTTTATTTATCCTGAAGATAAATTATTAAAAAGCCATATGTATCATGAGATTATGAGGAGGCATAAATTGGCTAGAAGCCAAGAAGAAAGTTGGCCTGAAGCTAAGAAGAAAGTTGGCCTGAAGCCAAAGAGACAAATTATGAAACAATGTTTGATCCATAAATTTTATATGCCATCAATTGTATAAAGGCTTTAAAATTGTATGATTATGGTTGATTGTAAATAAATATATCCAATTTGCTCTTGTAGTAGCAATATTGTGATTAAGTCAAGAAATATTGTGGATTAATTTCTTGCCATGATCAAATAGATCATTGAGTTATGGAACATGAATTTTATCCAACTTCATTTCCATAAGTGAATGAAGTAAGAGATAAATTTGTTATTATTGTTGTTTTACTATTGTTTTGTGTTTCCTATAATTATAACAATTTTTGTGAATACGAGAGAATAATATTCATAAACAAAATAATTAAACAAAAGGCAATATTATTTCAACAAAGTTTAATAGCGAGTGGTTCAACTCCATTACAAAGCTTAATCATCTCATTATGAAGATATTCAATGTCACCTTCTTTTTCTTTTCTTGAGTTGGGATCAAGATGAGGTAAAGCTCTTTTTAATATAGAGATTTGCCTCATAAGTTTTTGAAGTTTTTTGTATGGCCACTCTGCTAACCCTCCTTTTTGATAAATCTTTTGGATGGTGTGAGTACTCATATTTAATTGTTTACTTGCCTCATCGAGGGTTAAGTGAAAATAATTTCTTAAATCATGGAGCTTTGTTCTCTTTATTCTTTCTCGTTGCTCCATTGTTAACCTATATAATTCACCCTGTTTAAGGGATGAAGTATCATATGGAATATTAACTGCGGGTTGTTTTCCTTTATCTAATGGATTTTCAATGTTGGTTTGAAATGAACTTCCGCGGTGTTCATTTGGGTTTTTAGCCCATTCCAAACCAACACAAAGGATCTCATAATAGGATAATACAAGATCACGCATCAAGTTATATCCTAATGCTTGTAAATCTATACAATACTGTGTCAGAAAATGTTTGATTTCTCCAAAATTTTTATTAGTAAAATCAAACATTGGAAGTTTGTCAGTATTGTAAGATTTATCCTGTTCATTTTCATATAAAACAGCATGGGAAATCATACCTATCCCCCTCCTGTGAACTTCAAGTCTATGATACTAAAGTCCGTTGGTATGTATGATCTCCCGTAAAACATGACAGCAACTACATTTCAATAAGCTAGTAGTTGCTAACTGGCTAGTAGTCACAAGCTGGCTGGTTATTGTTGGCTTGATGGTTGTTGCTGGCTGGCTAGTCATTGCTTGCTGGCTGATTGTTACTAGCTGGCTGATCATTGTTGGCTGGCTGATTATTGTTGGTTGGTTGATGGTTGCTGGCAGGCTAGTGGTTATTTGCTGGCTAGTAAATGTTGGCTAATTGATTGCCGTTACTATTGGTTGAACTGGATTGGTAGACTCCATCAGTTCTGCCATAGTTCTACACCTTTTAACAGGCCTCCTTGATAAACCTGCTTCAGTTGTACCTTCAATCGTTGTAGTTGTAGATTGAGAAAGAACATTTGTTCTAGGGGGAGAAATAGGTACATTTGATGCAGAAAGAGGAATAGTAGAAGGAGGAATAAACATGTCTAAAGGATCTGAAAATAGTAAAGAAGAAAATAACATGTTTGTCTGATCATCATACAATAAAGCATCAAGATATGCTATGTCTGATGTAGCAGAAACTGGGATAAAATTGCTTGGTCCAGCCATGGCAATAGAATTTAGAGAAATATGTGTGAGTATCTGGTAGTTGATATTATCATATGCTTGAGTGTTTGTGAGGCATGTTCGTTTGCCTTCTTCTATTTATAGCTGAATTAAATCCTATTGAATCTCGCAGATATTCGCAGTCCTGTTGAATCTCTGCAGATCTACTCCCTATAAAGTATGAGCTTAGACACTTTTTGACTATACATGCATACGACAATTCCACAGTGATGCATGTTGCGCCTGTGATTCCACAGTAATGTATCTATGACTCCACAATGTTGTGCTTGTGAATCTACAGTGATACATATCTGATGATTTTGTATCGATTCTGGAAAATGAAAATTTTGTTACCAGAAGTAACAAAATTATGCATTAAAAAATCTGTGGAATTTTAATGATATCTGTAGAAATAAATATCATATATGCTATTATTATGGAATATTATATGGAAATTTCATGAATTAATTTTTGAGGACTCACACTTGAGGGGGAGAATGATATTGATCAAGTGTGAGTGTTTGTGTATTAATTCTCCGTGAATATTTGTGTTAATTCCCCCGGAATATTATGAGAATATTATTGATTATGACTGAAAATTGATCTCTGGAAATGTATTAAATTGAATGATATAGGATACATGTGATATTATAAATCTGCAAAGTTTGCAGTGATGCTTGCAACCAGAAGTTTGCAATAGATTATGCGCGCAATTTCCAGATTGAATGATCTAGAAAATATATGAGATTATGAGAATAGTGTTTATTATATAAGCCAACAAAATTTTCCCCGTATAATTAGCTTTTGGTCAAGAGCCAGATTAATTCCATATTGAAATGTTTTAAATGTGCAATGATTATTAATCCACTATAATGCACACAGATGGATATATACTGCATGATTGGATGACGGGAAGAAAATAAGCAGATTGGGCAAAAGAGATAAAGTGTAATGAATTATCATTGGCTCATATTGATCCTCATACAAAGAAATGTGCACTAAGAGTTCAAAATGATAATTCAGTTGCAGAGTTTAGTTAATCGAATGCCAGAAGCATTTACTGACCTAAAGAAAGTGATAAAGTCACATGTCCCAATTGCAAATGCTCCTATATAAATTGTTATAAAGCACGCCTGAAGCATTGCAGGTCCATCGGTTTTAAAGATAAAAATCCTCAAATGAGAAAAGGAGCTATAAGAATATAGATGATCAAGTCGAGGATAATTAAGAAAAGCTCCAGAAGAGCCATCTCCTGAAGAAATGTTATCTCCATAAAAGATGTTATTTCCAGAATTGAATATTATGGTTTTAGAAGAGACCCAGATACCTAATATATTTGAATATAAAGAGATCTCAATAAATGAAATCCGATGGGACCAAAAATGATGCCGACGTTGATGATATTTATGTTTATATGATAACATATGTTGTAATGATGATAATAAGGATCATGAGCCACAATATATTAGTGTGCTAGAAGCACATGTCCTTGAAAGATGTAGGGCGCCAGAAACATATGTCCCTGAAGGACTAAATATGCCAGAAGCAGAAGCCTCTGAAGGACTCAAGATGCTAGAAGCATCAAATTTTTTAGAATAATGATAAGTTCATATATTGCCAGAAGCAATTAGAGTGTGCATTTTCATGAACATTTATTAAAATTCTATATGCACATGTATATTTATGAAAAGATTATTATGATTTTACTTGAAAGATTTAGATCTTGCAGGTATACAATAAACAATCAGACTGGGTGTTTCTATTATTCCATAGCGAATAATAGTATACTTGATGATAGAAATGATGATATGCTCAGAATGATATTGAAGCAATGTGGTCATCAGGGGGAGCAAGTCTGATGTAATCAAGAGAGGGAGATGATACACACTGTACTCTTTTTTCCTTATCTAGGTTTTGTCCCATTGGGTTTTCCTAGAAAGGTTTTTAATGAAGCAGCATTGAACAATGTATCAATGGATGATGTACTCTTTTCTTTGGCTAGGTTTTTATCCCATTGGGATTTTCCTAGTTAAAGTTTTTAACGAGACACATTCATAAATGGACATCCAAGGGAGAGTGTTATGAATATACTGATTATGTGGATGTCCATTGACTTCCGGTCTCCAAATATTATAAGATGATATGGAACCTATGTATAGTACCATGTATAGTAATTTACTATTTACATCCTTCTATAAATAGAGGTCTCCTGTAACTATTCAATTGACTTGAATGTATCCATTTTCATCTCTTTAGAATTTCTTCTAACTTCTCTCTAGATTTTCTTTAGTTTCATAACACTATTCGAGTTCTAGCAAGTGTTTTAATAGAAATCCAGCGCAAATTAAAGATTGATCACTCAACAAGGCAAATAGGAGTCACATTAAATCCATTTATTTTATATCTCAACTTGTGTTTACAGCTTCACACCACATACGATGTAGCTAGCTAGTACTTGATGTTGCAAAAGTTGGAGCACCTAAAAATACAGCTTTTGACTTTTCTTGGATCTGCAATAACAAAAGAGTTCTAAGTGTGTGTGTGTGTGTTCTTTTTTGTCATCATAATTCCAATCGTATGCACTTATTATCCTTGTTTGTTATCAACACTGATATAATCATATACTCTTTTGGCCCTCTATTATAAGACACACTGAATTTGAAATAAATTTTGGATTATACCCATATTTAAATAGGGATAGTGTGTGGGGAAAAGCATAATTAAAGAACCATCTATCTATTCTAAAATTTGTCTTACTCTCTTAGACCTGTGGAAGTAATTAAAGAACCATCTATCTGTGTTACATTCTCTTCAATAGTTAACTTTAAACAGGGATAATATTTCGGCCCCGCTTCTGTTAAAATTTAAAATACCCAGCCTAGCTTTCAATATAACCCCTCTAAAAAGTTCATGATCATGTTCACAAACTAGAGCCCATCAAACTTTTATTTTGAAACCACCTTTTGATGCTGATATTTGGTGCGTCAAGTGAAGGAAAAAATTATCTTACTAAATGTATTATTAGAAAGATATGATATAGTATGAAGAGCTAGAACAACGTCTCAATAGAAACAGGATTCTGGGAAAGAATCTTTAATTTTGCTATAAAAAGTCCAGGTTTCAATCCAAAAGAATATCAAATAATCAAGAATATTAGAACCAATATTACCGTCTAGAATTTGAACAATCAATCATCATTAGTTCAGTTACCTACTTTCAAAGTGGGACAAGCCTATTGAGGTAAGAATCCTCAGAAGAATGCTATGTAATATGGCAAAAATGTAACTGACTCTTTACTGTTATACGTTATACCACAATAGCAGGAAAAGGGAAAAATTGATCTCCACAATCTCAACATGGCCTCCGTGACTGAAACCTGCATTTTAAATTCAATTAAAACCACAATGACGTACTGTTGTCAATGACACTATCCATCTGTTCTATATTTCCTATATGTTAAATATTATGCCGCACATAGTAACATACAAATATATACCAGTCAAATAAAACAATATGATTACATTTGGGAAAATCACTAAGTCCCAAAAATGGAATGTAATCACTAAAAAATCCCACTAACAAAGGAGCAGAATAAATGTTATTATTTTCTGCACTAGAACTTGTTATTGCATGATACTTACCTATTGAGAGACTTCTTGGTGATTAAATTCTTTCCTTGTAACCTCAGTGATTTTCACATTTTGTATTCATGACCCATGTGTCCATTTTTGTTGAAGAAATGTCTGACTTTCCATGTTAGGTAAGCAAAGAGTGCCAAACACTGGTTGAAGTTTTTTAACGAATATAAAGAGGTATGATCAAGGATGTTCAAGTGCGAATCCGATGGTGTTTTCTCTTGTTCTTACCTCATACATCTACGGGAGCTGGAGCCGACCGTCTTGATAAGACCTAGTGATGTGGAGTGAGCACTGTCAACAAAAGAGAAAACAAAAGTTAAGATTCAACAACAACAAATCCGATCGTATTAAAATAGACATAGGTACGCCTTTATGTTAAATAAACATCATTTAAAGGTTATGACCTAATGAGTGGACAGTCAAAAGACAACTATAAAGGAAACAGTAGCAAGTAATTATAGGAAAGAAAATAAAAGGCTTGTTCAGGAGAAATCTAATTAATTTAGCCAAATGGTGACATAATCATTATGGATGGATCCAGAGTTTCATGAAAAAATTGTTACTTATCGCAAGCCAAATAGTAGAAAAAATTTATGAAAAATTAAATAGGAGTTAGAGAGTATATGACAAGGAAACTAGAATGGGTGGGGCTTAGGCAGCAAGGGTAGTCATAGAAAATAGCAAGGTGTCAAAAAGGGAGTTAGAGACTGCACTTCAGAAACAATTAATCACCAGAGGCAAAATTTGGATTTTTCACACTGCCCCAACAAATTGCTTTTAGGTTGACGGGGCTCCTTCATTATTCGTACCCCACTCTTCCTCAGCCTCGCTGCCATTAACAAGTACTGCACCATCGGTAGAATCAGCATCCACCACAACTGCCTCCTCTCCATTCTGTTCCTCCTGCTTTTCCTCTGCATTGAGCTCTTCTTCGTTCTGTTCAACCAACTGTAACGAAATGACAACAAATTACACAAAACAACAGTCTAAGACCAACTCTAACATTTGTGGAACTCTACAACTCCACATAACAAAAGTGGAAAAAAATAAAGACGAAGTACATCTTATTTAGTTCATGAATTTTATTTTACTCTTGTGAACTGATGCATTTGAGGTTATCTCTTGAAGTGCTATACCTCATTATTAGAATATCCATTCTCAAGAAGTTCCTCCCCCTCTTCAATCTGCATGTTTCTGAAAGCGTCGACTAGGGTAACATGAGACTTTCCAACATGCTTGACATACTCCTCAGCAGGAGGGTAAACACCCCTAATAAACCGGGGGGGAAAAAACAAAGAAAGATTGAACATAATCCTTACTATTATCAAAAGCTTTGAACAAGAACGGGCCCAGTCAAATATAAATGGAGCACTCTCACACCCTAACCTTGTCTCTGCAGCTTTAGATTCAACAGCAACTGCAACTTGCCAATCATCAAACAAATTAGGATACTCCTCAGGATCAGCCAATGACTCGGCAGCTTTGGGGCTAACCTGCTCGCATTGACATATATACCCAGGAAATATGTTGGATATTTTTAACCAATAGTCTTGTGTTAAGTTGATAAGCCTAATTAGAAAAGGTGCTTGAGAATAAATTCTACATGCAAAAACAGATGACATTCAGGCAGTTTTACTGCACAAAAAATACCATACATCTGAGTTAGAAACTACCTTGTGGAGATCTTTTCTCCAAATGGCTACTATCTCCGAGACCTTGCTTGGGAGATAAGACCGTGCCATTAAAGCAGCTTCAGGAATCCGATTGCTGCAAAGGCACAAGTGAGCTATGTAAAACTACATTCTAATCCAACTTTTCCATACTTGTGTTAGTAGTGCATGGAAGCAAAAGGGCACAACTATAGAAGATTACCTCTCTACCAACAGTTGAAGGCAGTCTTCAAGTTTACCCAACATGAACATGCAAAGGAATGCAACATTGTTCTTCCCTTGCCCTTTAGCAAGGGTTGCCAGATTCGATATTCCCTCAGCATCTCCTAAAGAAGAATATAGCAGTAACAATCCACTCAAATCCATTGCATTCTTTAAACATTCTTCAGCCATTTCTAACTGCAAGAACAGAAAATACAGTGAGCTGCAGTAAACAGAAACTTCCAACAAGCATCATACACTCTAATTATACATAAAAATGATTATCTTTTACTAAAAGCATCTGAACACAATTTCTCAGTGGAAATTTCACCCAGACTACCTTCATTTGGTCCTAACTGCATGCTCTGTAACTTCTTCCTTGAACACCAAAAGGCTATATTTTTAAAGCAAACATAGACATCAAGAACACTACATAATGTTCAGAAGCACAATATCAAAATTGAAGACCTCACAGTTGTACATACAGGTAAGGACATTCATGGCCCATCTGTTTGAACCTTTTCCATGAAAAAATTGCTTTTGCAAAATTTTACAATGTATATTTAAGCTTTTAAAAGTAATAAGAATATGTTAAAAAGCAGATTTATCATTATTTTGAGAAGCTGCCGAGTAAGTTTTGAAAAAAGTCAAATATAGTAAATGAGAGGAAATGTTCATAAAAATAAGGATACACAAAGATATAATAAAATTTGAAAATCACTAAATAATAAATCATGTTTTATACACGGAGATAGACACAGATATCATAAAAACTGAAAATTGCTAAATAATAAATCATTTTTGGAGATTAAAACCAAAGGCAAATTAGTTTCATCGTTTTATAATATCCCTAGGCAATAAATCACTTCTCACAATGTTGCATTAAATAAAGAGGCCCTGAGAAATGCAATTACCCAAGCATTTGAGCTAAAAGAAACGGTGCCAACTCATTTCACTTAAAACAATACCTTTCCAGTAGACATAGCCAATTCTCCCAACTGCTTCCATTTAGACTCACTTTGCACTTCTGTTGCAATACTCTGCAAAAAGAATAATATCATTGTATGCATATTATAAATTAAATTTCTTCCATAAAGACAAGAAAAGTCAGTGCCCAACTTAATTTTACACGCCTATAGATAATATCATTGTATGCATATTAATGAAATTACCTTTGCCACCTCCAGTCTTCCAAGCTGCATGGCTAACTCAAATCTGTAGTCAGGATCAGTTGCTACTTCAAGAGCATCCTCTATCATCCCTCGTGATTCCAAGAAACGAGCCACACTATCATTTTATCACATTTACAATTATAAAAAAGATGTCATTTGGTCGCCATATTAAATCTATGGAAATTATAAGCACCATCATTTTGCATGAAAGTAAGGAAAACGTAGCAGTAGATTACACTAGTTGTTTGGAATCATTAAAGCATGGAAAGCAAAATATGATAATGTACAGAATTGATACTATATATACACATAGCTCTGTACTAAGAACACAGCATACAGCCCAGAATAATGATCAAAGGACATAAGACACAGCAATTAATAAGAAAACAGTTCTATCAGTGTCAAAAATTTTTGCAATCACATAAAATGCACTTCCATTTTCTAGCATTTTGGCAAATTTACTTAAGATTAGCATGTACATCCATTTTGCTCAAGATTTTTCAAGAAAAGAAAAAGAGAACATCTGCACTGAATTGCATAAATGGAGTGTAGAGCATTGTAATTATCTGCTTTTACATATTTCCATGAAGCAAGACTAGGTTATTTAAAGCATTTTTCTTTTCCCAAAATCAATCTAATTTCTTATCAGAAATATGGAAATTCTTTATCCTTCCTGCGGAAATAAAAAACTGAAGTATGATCACTGTTAGCCTCCTACCTGTTATGGTGCTCTTTCGGAATCGAAGGTAGAACTTCATTGGCCCTACCCAAATCGCCACGCATTACAAGAGTCTTGTACTCAATCAAGCTCAAAAGCAATGTGTAAGCCATGACGCTGAAAAAACAAAAATATATAGAAATAGTCAACATGACTGCTAGATGTGCCTTTAAGTAACAAAAAGCAAAAGGACCACTAACTTGAACTCTTTGTCTATCAGATACACCCGGCTTTGGCTCGCAAGGTATCCCAACAAGTACATAGGGCGATCCAAATGAAACATTGTAGTTACCTACACCATAATATTAAACACAAATAGCCTTCCTAAGATTCATGAAGTTTTAAATAAAAACATGCACTTCTTTCAAGCATAGAAGGTACAAAACTTAATACCTCACCCCCCACACAGTAATTAAGCCTCCAAGAGGAATTGTTGTAAATAAAACAATCTCCAACCCAGATCCCTGTCCTAACTCGTTCATTTATTTCATGAAGGAGCTCAAATGCATCTTCCACCCCTAGCTCGTCGACAGGTCTTCCACCATCCAAGTGTGATGCAACTATGTCACGCTGCGACGGTGAATGTTACAATGTTTATAGTGCCTTAGATTAAAGTATGCCACACATATTGGAACAAAGTTCTTCAGAGAAAGGAAACAATCATAATAAAAAAATTAAGTCACTAGATTATCAAAATCCTCACATTGTACTTCAGAATGTAGAATGATGTATCACTAGCAATTGTCACCAGATCACCACTATCAGCCCAGTAGAGGTTCTGTCAACAGAAAATTTGAACAAAAAAAACTATAAACAGAAGAAGGAAGGAAAAAGCAGAAATTATTCATCATATAATGGAAGCACCTACTTTCACATTAACATCAATGCGACGGATTAACCTGCATTCACTCCAATCATAAAAGCAAATGAAATCATTTGAGCACATTGCTAATAAGGTGCCACCAAACATCCGTTCAGCAGAAAAAGTTGGTCGAATACTCTTCTTTTCCTGAAATTCATTAAAAAAAAAGTTATTTCATTTAGTAAATACTTAACATGATTACTCTTCAAATTTAGAACCACGGCAGAAAATGTTTTGGTACTATTGGTAATAGAAGCAAGCATGCTTGTCAAAATGTTCAGCCATAATGATTCACTTGAGAAAAACATATAGCCAGCTGAATTTTATTAAAACCTACTTATTGAAAACAGTACAGCAATGGAAGAATCGAGTCTGCTTTCCTCATTTTAGAAACTAGTAAGAAATTATTGGTTCCTACCATCTTATTTAAGGTATTACAGACCTGGAAATTTTTTGAGAAAATTTTTATCTTTGATGTACTTTCTCTGACAGCATATTCTCCGTCTGAAGACCAAACAATTTCCAGTGCAGAACCGAAGGACCTATTTCTCCATGCCAATGAAGTGTATATAATATACTCACCATCTCCACATACAACAACAAACCTCCCATTCGGATTGTGCCTTAAACTCTGAAATAATGTTAGTGGATCACAAGTTAAACACCAAATACACAAAGAAACAAATAGCTGATAACTGAAACTGCACATGAAAAACATTCAACCTAAAGCTAATTTCTTTCACAGAAGATTGAAGAGAACACGAACAATTCCCGCCACCCATAAAATAAGGCAACTCATAGATATCACTTTCATTGCCCTTGAAGCATAATGTCTAACATCATATGATATAGCCTATGTATGGTTGAACCAATTCTTATCTGTACCAAGAATCCATATTGCATTCATACCATAGATCTAGGGGAAAAAAGTGTCCAGGTTAATAATTATACATGGAGGCCCTCACCCTTGTAAAAGCATCTAATAATCAGAATACACTTCTCCACTCTCCTCTGATCACTTCTTGATCGTTCTTTGAAATCATTCTATTATAGAAAGATGGTTGAAAAAAGGAAAACAACAACCGAGAAGCATCTCAAAAGAATGCAGTCTAACATAAAATCATGATTGCAACTCACTTGTGGGTAGAGATCACAAGTGCCCAACTCCTTAACAGCCAAAGGTAATCTTTCTCCATCAGCAACCTGAGAAGCCAAGTAATTGTACGCCACTCAGTGGTAAAATTCTGTACCCAACTGACATTTTAAGATATGGTAAGCATGTTTTATAGAAAGTAAAGATGATCAATTCAAGTCATAATATAGCTTCATGTTATATGGGCAAAAGTAAACTCTAAATTAACACGGCCAGATTTAAATAACAATAATTATCAAATGTATTCAAATTTGAATGGCAGACATTTCATTAAAAAAGGTAAGGGATACAAGACCTAATTTTTCAAAAGAGCGTTGGGGCTTGAAAAAAAAATCCAGGTCAATGAAATAGGGTTAAAAAAGGAAATGGGTCGATGATATATAGACTCCAATTCTGCAATTATTCCTTGCTATAGATCACAAGGGGGAAAACGGTAAATTAAAGATTATTGCAATCAGGTTGCATGAGACTCATTGCAGAGTTTCAGACATTATGCAGCCTCAATACATCTCCAAAACCCCATCTCATTAAAATCAATGGGATTGCATGACACCAAGGATTCCTGTGGTTTGACTCAGGAAAACAAGATTTGCATATATAATATAATACTCTAAAATTTTGAAGTTCCAAGTGATATTGAATCATAAAAATCAAAACAGAAATAATATAATCATGATAATCATGCTTTTCAATTTTTCTTCACATATTTAGAAAAAGTTAAGGGTAGAAATGAGCCCAAACCTCCACATCTGCACCAACACTCTTTATATTGACTGTCTGAATTTCATTGTGTTTAGCCCAAATAATTTTCCCACTATTGTCCATGCTGGCCACTGGCTCTTCACGGCCCAGTTTGACCATAATAGTTCCCTCATCATATCCAAGCACAACCCTGTGGAGTAAGAAGTTTTGATGTTCTATGCCATGAGGACAGAATGAAAAGAGACCCTTTACAGCTTAAGGGATAATAAAAAGTGAAGGAAAATATCTGTAGAAGGAAAGATTGAAGCAAACAAGTTGTGATACACAGTTTCTCAAATCATTCATCAAACATGCAAACTTCATAAAGAAGACTTCACACTATCATCCTACTCTTCATAATTTCATGGCCAAGAAAAAAAATATTTAAGAACCTACAGGCAAGAAGACTCACCGACGTGAACCTTTAACGTATCCAATAGCCCAAACTCTTTCAAGACCATAATTCAACGTGTTCTCAAGTCTGTAAGTGGATCAAATCAACATTAAATATTAAAAGCGATGGTCAATATACTATTAATAATCTTAATTGAAATTTTAAGAGAGTCTGACATCTTATAAAGTGCACCAACACGAGCAATAAAATTTAAAAAAAAAATAGAAAAAGAAGAATGGACAACATTGTCCAATTTGGAAGTCTCAAATTCAAAGCTTTTTCAAGTAAACATCCAATCTAGACATTTACATTCACCAAATGAAGAATCGAACACTTTCAAAACTTAAGCTAAATAATAAAAGTGGCAAAAAATAGCATATGAAGAAGGCACTGCAATGACATGATGTTCAGAACCAAAAGACAACTTGGCTTGAAGACTTGTCCTCTACCTAAAGTCTGCCAACACTGCAGAAGAAAAACTAATGTGTTCTTTTAAAGGAAAAAAATAAAAAAAAAGGAAAAATCCCTGACAAAAGAGTGATCACATGGGAGCAAAAGTAAGAGATGAATGTGCATATCACATCAGGTATTTACCTATAAGTTGTTGAATGCCATATACGCACTGTACCATCCTCTGAACCAGTAATAATTATAGGAAGATCAGGATGAAAGCATACAGCAGATACATTGTGCGTGTGACCTTCTAGTGTCTGCACACAACTTTTGGTCTGGTAGTCCCATACCTGTATCATAGATTTTATCCATGAAAATATTTCCGATTCATTACTCATACACATCACAGTTCTGTAGGCAAGTAAATCAAAGATAAAAACAGAGAAATCAGAAAATGAATGCAAACCTTGGCAGTGTGATCATCAGAACCCGTAATCAGATAAGGCTTGTCACCACCTGTAAAGTAATCAACACAGTTCACTCCTTTCTGATGGGCATCCAATGTAAAATTGGGGTCAGGAGACCCAAGATTCCAAATCTGGAAAAACAAGACCAGAGGAGCTTTAAATCATGCAAGCATGGATTTTAACAAAGAATATGCAAAAAATAACTTTCAACAAGAGCACGAAAATACCTTTATGGTGCGATCTAGAGAAGCACTGGCAAATGTATTGGTGTCTTTAGGATTAAATGTCACTTGCATGACATAATGAGAATGTCCCTCAAATATCTGAGTACAAACCCAACCTTTCTCCCAATCCCAAAGCCTTATGAGCATATCATCAGAAGATGACAGGACATAAGGAAGGGTAGGGTGAACTGCCACACACCTTATGTAATCTGTATGTGCTTCAAATATTTTAACTTTGTCCATTGTGTTATAATTATAGACACGAATAAACATATCATCTGCTCCAGCAACAACCCACTGCTTGCGTGCAATAAACTTGGCTGACCTAACTGCAAAATCATACTGTAGCTTAGCCCCAGAGCAGCTTTCTTGAAGCAAGAAAAATTCAAAGAAAAGGTATTTCTTTGGACCATTCAATAAAAATATGGCAAAAATCAATATGAGAGAATATGTACCTGGTAACTCAGTGACCTCAAATGACTTTGCCATGGTCTGAAATAGCAGCAAAGACATTTCTTTTGAGCGCATGTTTCACAAGAAATCCCCATAGAATAGGCGTTCATTTAAGGAAGCCAGGCTAGTAAATGACTTCAACATACATACAGTAAAAATTTAAAAAACAGGAAATTAAAATCTTTTAACACCATTCAATAAATTCATATGGCTCACATCAGAAGCCATATAAACACATAACTTCATGGAAATTTCATAACCCGCTTCAATCCAAATAATCACTTGAAGGTCCATTTTCATTCGTTATTTTTATTACTATAACACACTGCAAAATTCATGATTTGAAGTAGTACATCCACCATCAGAATTCACAATTGCATAAAGTTCGGGTAAACAAAACACAGTATTCAATTATATGATGAAACTAATTAGAGGTAAAAGTTTTAGAAGGTTCCTACACCATGATTTGAAGTAATACATCCACCATCAGATTTTACAATTGCATAAAGTACATGTAAACAATATACAGTATTCAATTATAACTACACATACCTGAGACTGGTAGTTATAAATACAGACAGTTCCTGAGTATAAACTTGCTAGAATCCTGCATTAACATTAGTATCACATAATTCAGAAACACGTTCAATACTCCAGCCTGTAACTAAGAACCTATGGCTCTACAAGAATTGAATAAGATCTAAAGTAGGCCCCCATAACAAACATTGCTATTAATGACAAAATACTCCGGATGCCACATCGGACAATAAATAATCGATAGAAGCAAGTGGACATGCAGCCTCCTCAATAGAAAAAAATTGTAATGTTTCTGGACAAGAAAGGAAGAAAGAATGAGGAACTACCATGGTTCTGTAGGATGTAGATCCACGGATTTTACTCTTTCTGATCTTTGCGCAAGCTTTCTCTGATCGAGAAAGGGCAAAAACGTCAGTTAAGAAATCAGAAGCTAAACACTGTTTAGAGTGTGCTTGGTTGCTGAGAAATTTTAAGTGAATAAAGAACATAGCTGACAAGTCAATCAAGCATTTCTCAGCAACCAAACACATCTTCAAGGAAAAAAGCGTCAATTAGCTCATAGATATTGATTGAATCAGTAGGCGAAATATGAGTACCTTGATCTCGAGTCTGAGAGGCTGCTAATGCAAGTAAAAAGAACAAAACAAACACAAGTTAATGTAGATTTCGCTGTTAGTTCGCATTGGAATTTAAAACAAATCAACTATGAAAGAATTAACAACATGATCAGAAAATATCAAATCAAAGCGAATTCACTCCAGATCTAGGGTGTTCAGAAATTCAGAATGCAGAAGATCCTGCAAAAGAATAGATCAAAGAAAAAGCTCACCATTTTTACAGATTAGAGAGCAACTAGCTTCGGAAGAGAACAAATCCTCAGAGATCAGAAACCGAATTACACGAAGCCAATATAGATCGAGTCGAGCTCTGAGAGACAAAAGAGGGGGAGACAGATTTTTGTATTGCAAGACAGAACTGTGAAAATATTACGTGAGAAGAAAACCGGAGCGAGCGACCGAGCGGTGCTTTGCAGTAAATGAAGAAATTTACGAAAATGCCACTAGCGGAACATTGTCCTACGAAGATCGATGGTCAATCAGGCGAATGTGAAAAACTATACGGTGGAGATTCAGTCGGTAGGCAAAAGTGGGGTCACATGTTGCCACGGTGGCTTCGCGTTTAACTTGGGAGACGTTGGGCACCACGTAGGAAATGCCAATTTTAAAATTAATATTAATATATATAGTTCTATTATGGTAGTGATTTTAACTTCAAAATTGTGACAGATTCCAAAGTCTAAATTTTTTTTTAAAAAAAATTAATAATTTTGGGTAATAAAATTTATTATAAATAATTTTTAAATTTTATTTAACATAAATAAATCAAATTAAATATGTACAAGCAAACTTACGTATTTACCAGCTGAGTTACGTTGTCTCACAAATCAAATTTATAAACTAATGTTTACAAGTTAAATTTTAAGAAAATCCTATATAAAGACGGTTGAAATAGGAAAATCATATATCAGGCTAGTAAATTTAGTAAATCCTAAATTGAGTCAATGACCCAATTTAGAATATTTAAGTGTTGGTTACTTTTCAAGAATACCCTTAATCATAGACTGAAAAGATGAAAGGAAAAGCAGAAGTCATGTCGCTATCCCTACATGTGGCAAGGGTGGGCATTTTATTTCCTAAATCAGAGAAGCATTTGGAAGAAATGGTTTCGTTGCAGGGAGAGGGGCTTTTTTATTTCTTTCCCAAATCAGCGAAGAATTTCTTCAGTGTTTGCCCCTTCAAACTTGTAGGTTATAGGTAAGGGCAAAGTGCTCTGGCTAGCAAATCCCAAGTCGATTGGCAGCGAAGCATTTCTTCACTTCAATTGCATTCTGATTGATAGAGCATTCTTGTTTCCCCTTTCATTTGCAGGAAATCGTTGTCTATTTTGTGCAATCTTATCGTCCAATGCCAAAAACATTTCTTCTCTTCCTTTTCTTATATTATATAAAAATAGTTTCTTTACAAGATGATATACTTATATGTTTCTTGATAAATTGTTCAAAGTTAAATCATAGCTCCGCAAATGTATTAGGGTTCTAACATAGTGCGTGTGAACGTTCTGCTTCAATTTTGTGTTTTTTAATAATGAAGGGATAGGGAGGTAATTGGGTCTAATTTTTAAATTCTTAATTGAGTCACATAACCTAATTAATAATTTGTTAAATTTAGTAACTCAAATTATAATTTTGATAATTCAACCGTGGGATTGTTCCTTAAATTTTTATATTTACAAATCGTTCACTAGCCAAAATTTATAAATATCAAATTTCCCGTGACCTGTTAATAGCAAATAAAATTCCGTGAACCTATCTATAATAATTTATTTTTGCATTTGATATATGAATAATTATATTTGTTGCTACGGTTTTTGAGTGTGCTTGCCTAAATATATTTTTTATACCATTTTATTTGAAGAGAATTTAAATTTGAGATGTGCGCAGCTTGGCTCTTGAAATATTATTGTGATTGCATGCACTCAATTAATTGAATTATTATTATTATTTTTCATTATGTTTTTAGGTGTTTGAACACCAAAATTTGTCACAAATCATCATGACTTACTTGCCTTTTCTCTCTGCATTTGACTTACTGTGGGATTATTAATTATTTATAACTTTCTTATTGCTACTTGAAGGTTCATACTCAAGAAGTGGATACTTTTCCGGTAAAGGTATGTTAATATTAAGTAAACACAATATATTACAGCAATATTACAACATAAACACATCAATGAATGGAATACATGAAATAAAAGTAACTCGTGGTGAACACTACACAGGCGCAACTTGCTCCAAACCATGAACAAGTACATATAGTTATTATACAGAAAAGTTATTTATTTTTAGGGTTTAATGTTTCTATTTTTACTGTAGAAATATTGTTCTTGCCATAATCAAATAAAAGTGAGTGGATCTCGTTATAAAAAGATAAAAAAGAAAATATCAATGAGACCCACTCTTTTTTTTTTTATCTGAGTATGACAGAAAAAATATTTTTATAGTAAAAATAGAAACATTAAATCACGATTGAAATACTTTCACCTAAAATGAGAAAAGAGAGAAACACAAAAAGGTTGGCCTAACTTTCAATAATCTGAGCTCACAGAAGTGAAGGCCACTTTTTTATATCTGTCTCTATAAACTTAAAGCGAATTGCGTAAAAATGGATTCAAATCAATCTTTTTCTTATATAATATATAGTCTTTGGTTGAAAGTCTCATGAAGCGTGCTTTTTTCCTTTCAAGTTCATCCTTGCTAGTCTTGTTTGGCAGCACGAAGGTTTTGAGAAGAGCAATCAATCTTCACTATGATGAATCCTTTGTCACAACCAAAAGCAAGCCTGCAGGAAGAAACGTTCTAAAAACTTAGTAGTGATGTGATGAATCAGTAACAATATTAATAACTTTTGAAAGTTCTGTATATTGTTTTGCCTTAGCCAAAGAAATGTTCAAGGAAAAAAAAAAAAAAAAAAACTTACTGATGTGATCCTTTCTTGTATCCAATATTCCATACTCTCTCTAGACCAAAGTTCAACGTGGTTTGAAGCCTACAGGTCAATGATAACATTTAATTATGCATTCATATATAGGGCGGGTCGGGTTTAACTCTGGCTCGGGCAATAAAGTGGGCCATAAAAAAAACTGTAATAATTCAATTTGTGGATAAACACAAGCCTAAATGGAAATTTCACCCTAAAAGACTAACTTGTTGTGTGAGAGAATCTCTCTTTAACTTATATACCAATTCATTTATATGATTTCTAAACGTGGAACTCATAACAATAGCTTGTCACGTAATCAAAAAATCAAAACTAAAAATAGAAGAGAACAAAAGAGAGATAGATTAACTATGATTATTACCTAAAAGTGACAGAATCCCATATTTTAACAGTATTATCCTCTGAAGCTGTGATTATAATAGAAAACTCAGGATGGGCACAGATTGCTGTAACATTGTTGGTATGTCCTTCTAATGTTTGTACAACGTTTTCAATTTGATAATCCCAAACCTGATAGAAAAAGTGAATTTAAATGTTAATAAAAGAATCTTTCAAATCCTTAAAAAACAACAAGAATAAAAGAATAATTTTTACTATCCGACCTTAGCAGTGTAATCATCTGAACCACTCAACAGATATTGTTTGTCATTGCTTGTGAAATACTCAACACAATTCACCCCTTTCAAGTGTCCTTCCAAGGTCAAGTTTGAAGTTGAAGAGTTTAGATTCCAAATCTATACAAGAGAAAAGATACACAATTGAAGCAAAGATTGAGTTAATGAAATTTGCAGATTCACCACTAAGATGCTATATTAGAATATATTAGGTCCCACATCTACCAATCAGATGATTTGAAGGTATATAGCCTTGAGGTAAGTCTAAATAAAGATATTTTGATAGAAAGACAAATCTAATATTCACTAAAATCTGATAGATAGATACCTTCAGAGTGCCATCAAGGGAAGCAGTTGCAAAGGAAGATTCGTCATTTGGATTTAGTGCAACTTGCATCACATAATGAGAGTGACCTTCAAAGTTCTGAATACTCGACCAACCATTGGTCCAATCCCAAACCTTAAGAACTTGATCGTCAGAAGCTGATATCACATATGGAAAGGTAGGATGTATAACCAAACTCCTTATGTAATCTTTATGAGCCTCAAACTCTGTCACCTTCTCTGTGTTTTGGTAATCGTAGACGCGGATAAATTTATCGTCGCTTGCAGCGACAATCCAGTTTTCACGAGCTATGAACTTGGCTGATCTCACTGCAATATTTAAAAAGGGCACAAGACAAAGTATAAGGTAACCAAGTCAAGTGTGAAACGTACACCACTAAGTTCTGCATTGTGCTTTATCCTTTACCTGGTGATTCACTGATCTTGAAAGACTTTTCTTCAGTCTGTAAAAATATCAAAACTTAACTTAAAGAATGAGAAGTTCATATGTTAATGGAGATGGTAGACGTATGAGTTCTTGTACTTTACCTTGGTATGGTAGTTCCAAATGGAAATGGTCCCTGAATACAAACCCACTAGAATCCTACATGAGAAAAATTGTACCATTTATAAGAACTTGGTTAGAAATCTTGCCATCTGGGACACTTTTCGCAATTTTGAAACATTTGAATTCATGCTCTAGATTGTTATTGGTGTAGAATAATAGTAACAAGGTAGGTGATTTGGACGTGTTGTTACCATGGTTCAGTTGGATGCAGATCAACAGACTTCACTCTCTCTGAGTTCTGAACAAATTCATTCTGATCCAGAAAAGTTTAGCAGCATAATGTTAGAAAGGTATTATATTAACAAGCAAAATTTGATGAATATAGAAAATATAAAAATAGAAGTAGCGGAGATCGTTTTGGAAAAAGCCGTACCTCAATTTGAAGGGATAAAGCCTGCTTGGACAGAATCATAAGTTTAAAAAACAAAAAAGAAAAGAAAGCACAAATTAGTCCATAGTACTTGACAAAGTAAGATTTTTCTTTTTCTTTTTCTATGAAGACAACAACTTTATTTTGGGTAAAACATGAGTGCCAAATCAGGAAGTACGTCTCTCTGATTGGCTAGCTTTCAATGAAAACACCAATATAACAAGCACATGTCCTTGAAAGAAGAACCGTACCCAAAATGACCTAATTAGGTTTTTGCTGCTTCAAGGTAAATTTTCCGACATGGGACTTAATTATGACAGAGTTAAAGGATGAAAAACTGAAAGCATATATATGACATAAAGTCTTTTTAACTAAATTTGTTACATATGCAAGGGTTAGGTCAACTTTCATGTCAAATGGTTAGAAATAAAAACTCTAACCACTTGCTTAAAGGATGAGAGCTCCTAACACTGACATTATCAATCTTGAGTTGATAGAGAAAACAAACTATTCTGAGTTTTTTCTTTTTGACTCCATACAAAAAACAAGAGGACTCACATAAAAAATAAAATAATATGTAGAATATTGACGACCTACCATTTTGAAGCTGTAGGTGTGTGAGAGCAAATATGATTTGAGAATCCAAAAATACAGAATGATCAATTAATGTTGCTTGAAGTTGCAGTGTGGGAAGATAAAGAGGAGGTTGCCTATATATATATATATATATATATATAAAGAGATACTTCGCAGCTAAGGAATGAATGGCCATGGTTGCCTACCATTTTCATATGCTTGGTCATCACTCATTCCATGAATTTTTGTCCGTAGAATTGTCTTGCGCATTGGAGTGGACGGCGGATATTAATAGAGTTTCCAAGATCATCATCGTCATAGAGATTATCAATAATCACTAGCAGACACAAAGGGAAAGAGATGGTTCAATGAATCAAACGTGAATTTCAACACACACATATATATATACCCACCGACTTGTTACGTTCTTTTTTAATATTCAACGTTCACCGAGTCAATTTCTTAACCCTCTTATTCCAGTTTATACCCACCCACTTATTACGTTCTTTTTGGATATTCAACGTTCACCGTGTTTCTTAACCCTCTTATTTCAGCTAAAGTATTTTAAAAAAATTATTTTTCAAATTATCCTAAATTTGTTTAAGGACCCATGTGCAACCAATTTTCATATGGTGCAACTCTTCAATTATATCCATGCAACCTTTATTCAACTATGATACACAAACTTTGAGTAATATATATATATATATATATATATATATATATACACATATATATAATGATCTGGTCAAGGATATAATCTTTTTCAAGGTATATAATATAAAGGGCTCTTTCAAAAAATACACTTTTCAGGATTCGAACTTGTATTATTCTCCTCACTAGGTGATGTCGCTTACCACATTAACTAATAACTTGTTTGTTACTATATACAATTTTTTCAATTGGTTTTTTTTTTCTTCTGAATTAGATGCAGTCGATGCATTACACAATGTTTCAAGTGTTTTTTTTTTTCATAATGCTTTAAATAGTTGTGTACCCTTTGCCCTCTAAACTTCAAGAGGAAACCCTTGATAAATAAATAAATAAATAAGTGTAAATTAGTGTTGCTCCTGCAAATTTGAGGAAGTTTTCATTTGGGGCACTTTCTTTTTTTCTGTTTTTACTAGGATGTGAATATTTAAATCGTATTGTTACTATTTTTCGGTTTTTATTCCAATCAATTTACCAATGTCCAATGGGTGAACTGGAATCAATTTCATCAACCAATTCAACATATTGGTCCAAGATAATGATGTGCTTTATGCGGATAAATGATAATCAATTGGTCAATAAAGCCCTTCATATTTTAATCATATCCCACTGTTCCCTTTATACAATCTTTCACTTACAGTTTTCTTCAAAATTTTGAATGTTTGACAAGAGTAATCTTACAATAATGCTTTTCAAGTTTGTATCAGAGGTCTATATAATTTTTTTTTTAAAAAAAAAACCTATATAATTTCAATAAAATTTATTATTTTATGGGTTACACACACACACATGCACAAACAAACAAAACTAATAATTACCCATCTACGTATAGGAGTAGTTGATTTTAATTTGTTTAGGACATCGAACAGAGTTTAGAGAGACTATACATATTAAAAGGAAAAACAATACTAATAAATGATAGATCACCCAAATATGACGTTTAATTAATTACAAAAATAAGTTACACAACCAGGTCTTATATGAAATTCTACATTTAATCATCATCAATGGTAGAAATAGAGAAAACTGGTGTAAAGATCTTCAAGACGTAATAAAGTACTTCATACAATGTAGTTTAATTTGTAGTATTTAAGATCGCAACTCGTTGAAATACTGTAAAATGTTTACTTCCAAAAGACTGATATATAAATATCTTTTTAAAGAAAGTTAAAATACTATTAAAATATCCTTTTGTTCATAATGAAATTTATTATCTTCTAAAAATGGTTGATATAAATATATCCTTTTTTAAAAAAACAAACACGTATACATGGCTCATCACGCACTTAATAAACTTTTTGGGATCTAATGTGAGTGTATACATATCTGTAAGCTAACATAGTAAAATTGCACAAGAAAACCGTTCAATGTTCAATTTTCTCTCTTTAGCTTTTAGCCATATATGGTGATGGAAACTATTACACAACCCATAATCTTAAGCGTACTTTTCGTCTTCGTCTTCTCTCTAAATTTCCAAGCCATATCGGTTCAGCCTCAAAGCTTGACAAGTGATAAAGATCTTGCTATAGCCAAAAAAACTACCTCCAGGCATATGGATATCTAGCCAAGAATAATAATGACTCGAAGAACCTTCTAGAAGATATTAAATCAGCAACAAGAAAGTTTCAGGAATTTTACAACCTTAAAGTTTCAGGGAAACCTGATGCTTAAACCATGAAGGCAATGTCAAAGTCCAGATGTGGAGTGCCTGATGATGTCACTAATTATCCAAGACAACCTACGTGGCCTCCTAATAAGAGGCATCTCAAGTACACTGTACACCATCAGATCCTACAACAACGTTGTGGTTAATGTGTCCCTTAATAATATATTAGGACCTGTTTTGCAACAGGCATTCTCACAATGGTTACAAGTCATGAGTTTTGCGTTTACCGAGGTGGCACAGACCTTGTGGTCGGAGCTTACTGCGGGGATCACGGTGTAACACCCCAAATTTCATGCTTGAAAATCGTGTCGGTTGACACTTAGTTTTAGGAAAATCAACAGATTTTGAGGTGCTACAGCTTAGAGTACTGTGGAAATGGATAGCGTACGCTAAGATTCGGACAATGAGTATCTGATATAAAATGCCCAGACATATGTTGATGCCTCAACATAAACTGGTATATTATAAATTTTCCCGAAGGAATATTCATGTGATACAATAAACAGAGCTTTGTATAATTACAATTCTTACATATAACTATACAATATTCAACCAAGCTGTGGCTAGACTTGGGGCAATGAACCTAACTCAGTTAATCAAATAGTCTGGCCAAGTAGGTGTCTCTCATGGGAGTCTCACCGAGTTCACGGCGACTTATTGACTGACCCACATAGACTAGCCTTGCCTTCGGCACCAAACCGTTTGAGATAACCTCGTTAAATCATGCCAGAATGAATATTCTGAGGATGCTCTTCCGGCTTTTGCTTGACTAGTGACTCTTCCCAGCTTTGTCCACTGATGCCTTCTCACGGCTCCATCTACCAGCACCTTCTCCATCCCTGTTTCTTTCCTGAACTATTCATTAAGACTGAGGTCCAATGCCCATTGAACCTCAGGTAACGGTTAACCTTATGCTCAAGTATGACAGTATGCATGATAGATATTCATTTACATTTCAGCATATAACTATACATAGCACATAACACATATATCAGTTCATATCTCAACAATACCTACATAACACACAACCCATGTAAGGTCCACATAGTTTGCACATAAACCAGTGCGACGCCCCGGAGCGTGTCCTCAACGCTAGGAAAACATCCATACGGCATTACCAAGACTGTAACCCGTTTTCAAATCAAAGCTGAATGTATTTAAAAATGGTGACCTAAGACCTAGTCTTAACCATAGTCCATGACCCAAGACACAGTCTTGTCTATGACTATATGAATCATCACATCACATATAGAGCATACAAGCAGCATAAGAGTTAGAGTTACAATACGCGTCCATACCTTCATTGACGATATCGGGTACTTTCGTCGAAATATAGTACGTTTGACAGCGGTACAACGGCGGTACGACAGCGGAAACAGCGGTTTGTGTTTTCAGATATCCTATAAGGATTATATCACATATATGAATATTTAATATCATAACAGGCATTTTAGGTACAAATTACCATTTTGCCCCTAGTTTGATTAGTCGGTGGAATTTTGCCAGAGCTTCGCTACTTTGGCTCTAATCTTCCAAAATTTTGCCGTATCTCTTTCTCCATCATATTTTCGAAATAAATATCATATTTAAACTTAAGCATGATATCAACAACATATTGGAAGACTAAAAGATCAAACTAACATTTCTACCATAACTACCGAACGAAGCTAGAATCTTAAGACTAGGGACCGAAGAACTTACCCAAAACCTTGCTACTCCTTCCTCCGAGCTCCTCCCTCTCTCTAACATCTCTCTAGATTTCAAACTAGGCAAGTGAATTGGCGAGAAAATGAAGGAGAATGGAAGGGCAATTTATAGAAAAAGGCAATGGCATTTTGGTAATTCCTTTGAACTTTGTCTGATCAGTTTCTGACCGTCGGATCGCACTTCTTTAAGGTGGCAAGATCTTGGCTGTACACCTTACTATGCTGACCTCATCCTATGTCACCAAGGTGATGTCACCAACTTGCTCAAGAAGCTTTCTACCGATAAAGTCTCTGTTCGGTGTTTCAATCTCGTAATCTTAAGAAATCTCAAAATTCCAGGAACATAGCCCCGAACATCTTTTCTTTCTCTTTTAAGATACCTAGGTTATCTAAATTTTTGATCTCATTAAGGACATTCCGTTGCCTGCCGAACATTTTCGGACAACCGCTGTCGGTTACGGAAATGACTTCGGAGATAGCCTACTTTGAGATAAAAATTCACTTGTATATAATAAGTCCTTATGTTGATACTTAGTTCATATATTTTGAGATAGGATTTATTTTCTATCAGTTCTCCTTTATCCTATTTGCTTTTTCTCAAAATATCTCACTTTATATTATTATTATAATCATAAATATATAGATATTATTATTTTGCTACTACACACACACATGCACAACACTTAGACACACACACACACTCACAACTCTCCACATCTCACAACACTCAAATTTCAGTTTTTCTTCTTTATTCATGTCTAAACAATTAGCCATTAATTATTTAACTAATCACTTATTAATTGTTGACAATTTTCTTAATTAGTAATAATTATTATCTCACAACTATTTTACTTATATTGGTATTTTATGTCCCATATAATATATCAAAAATCACGGAGTTAATTTTGGTTTCAGAATACTTTTTAATTTGTCTTCTTTTTATTTTCAGAGGAAATAATTTATTAAATTGTCTAAATTAAGGACAATATTCTTTCTAATTTTTAATAATTATTTTACTGCCCTTTAGAATTTATCACAATTCTTTTTAAGATATTTTATAACCCTAAAATGTATTTTTAAGCCTTTTTGACACTTAATTTTCTTTATTCCTCCTAATTTCATGAGAAATCACCTTAGGAAATACGGTAATTATTATACTAATTTTGAAACCACAAATTCACCTATTACCAATAGGTATTATTTATCAATATAATTATCCGGGTATTACACACGGCTACGTTGTTCTGTTTGACGGCCCGAGAAATAAGTTGGCACATGCTTTTTATCCAACAGACGGGAGGCTTCACTGTGATAGTGATGAACAATGGAGCAGTCTTGTTCCACTCCCTGATGATGGTTCATATGATTTGGTGTGGGTAGGGATTCATGAAATAGGGCATCTTTTAGGACTTGTTCACAGTAATGACCCAAATGCGATCATGTTTCCTTGGGTTGAACCTGGAAAAAATAAGAGGACGACTTTGGCTGCCGATGATCTTGTTGCCATTAGAAGCCTTAGATCCTTAAGGATGATTAAATTAATTCTCTGATTTAAGCAACTATACAAATATGAATAATATTATTACCTTTTTTTTTGCTCAAGAATAATATTATTACCTTTAAACTATATTTATGCAATCATATTCGTCCATATGAAACCCCAATTTTGGTTCTTTAGATTAACTTTTATGCCAGTGGACTATTCAAGTTTCATTATATTTCTCATTTGCACAAACAAAATCGGGAACTGGTTTTAGGTGCTACTGATGAGCACTGATATTCGAACCGTTCAAATTTAATATGAATGCTGTAGATTTTTTTTTTTTTTACTTTTTCTTTTCTTAAAATTTTAATTTAATGGGTCCCGAATTTAAAATGATGATAATCAAAAAATAATTTTTTATTTTAAAATTATCAGTTAAAATTTTGAAATCTAGATTACTGAAACTGTGTTTGGAAAGTGTAATACCCGGATAATTATTTATCTTAAATATTATATTTTCATAAATAATACCTATTTTAAATAGGTGAATATGTGGTCTCCAATTTTGGTGTTGTATTTATTTTTATTCCTAGGCAATTTTCCCTAGAATTAGAAAGCCTAAAGACTAATTTTTCTAAATCTTATTAAGGATCATAAAATATCCTAAGATTATCATAATTTAATATAATCTTAATTATACCATTTTAGCAATTAAAATCATCAGAGGATGATAAAATCAATTAGAGAAAATTAGCAACAATTATTGGGCAATTGAAATTGCAATAATTGAGATATTTTAGTAATTTTTGAAATTAATTAATAATTAATTTAAAAAGGTTATAATTAAGGAAATATCAATTAAATTAAGATCCAAATGATATCTAGAAGCTAAGATTAGCATACAAGGAGTTTTTAATCATCAAAATTAAATTAGAAACTTGTCAAATTTTGGTAATTAAGCCTAGTAACCCCTAAAGCACTATATTAGCAATAGTAACCAAGGATTAATTAATTTTTCCTTTAACTAATAAAAGTGACGAAAATTACTAATTAAAAAGTTAAGAAATTATATTAATCCTTAATCCTAAATCCTTGTGAATTTAAATCCACCAATAAGGGTCTTTGGGTGTAAGAGATATTTGTGCAAAATAGAAGATGATAAAGGAGAGAGAAAGAGAGGGGGGCATGTGTGTGTGATGAGTTGTGAGTGTGTGTGCACCTAAGTGTTGTGCATGTGTGTGTAGTAAAAAAATCAAGAGGAGAGATGAAAAATCTATTATACATAGTTACAACTCAAGGCAACAAATAAAATGAGAACCTATACAAATTAAATTATATCTTGAAATATATGAACTAAGTATTAAATATAAGTAGATATTTGGAACCAGTAAATTATGAACTTGAACTTGGCTATTCCTAAAGTCATTTTCGTATACTTTTTGTGATTCATACCTAAGTGATTTAGGAAGTTTTAGAGAACCATTAATTAAGTTATAAAATGAAGATTTGTAAAGTAAAGTTAGATCTTGAATAAAAACACCAACTTACACCTAATTAAATTAACATTTGGAGTAACCAAAGGATGAAGCAAAATATCTAAGAAAAGGGGGTGAGGTGGCGTTTTTGTAAGAGGTGTAAGGGCAAGATTAAGACTTCTTTATTAAGTTTAAATCCAATGGTTAGAATGGAATTAAAGTTGCTAGATAGTTAACTCATGTTTTGCTATAAATAGGAGGCTTCATGCTACATAATTCCTCACCAATTCACAAGCTAGAAACCAAGAATTTGATAGTGAGGAAGTGAGTGGAGAGGCTTCAAGAACAAGAAGCAAGGTTCTTCAAGAGTTAAGAAAGCTTTTAGTTTTTAGTTCTTAGCTTATATAGTTTTAGTAGAAATGTTATTTTGATCTTTAATCTTCCAATTATATTTTTGTTTTTATGTTTTTATAGCTAAAATTGTCTTTATTTCGAAAAATTGGTGAATTAGAAGTTATAGAAACTTTTTTGGAAGATTATGATCAAAATAACGAAGCTTTGGCGAAATTTCTTCGGTTAACGATTTCAGGAGCCAGTAGCAAAAACACTAGTATTTTATGAAGAAAATGAAGTTCTAAAATTCTGAATAAATTTATGGTTAAAATAGACATATAGGGATTTCCAAATATACCCAGAGTGTGTCATTTGAAGTTTTGTGCAAAGAGATAAAAATTCCTAAAGATAAGCCACGTTTTCTGAGGAAAATTCTGGGCAGAGGTTGAAAACTGTAAAACTGGGAATTGTTCTTGAATTCTGGGTAAGTTCCAGTATTTTTCCTCGAAAATAGACATCCCAAGGATTCCGGAAAATTTTACGGATCCTCGTTTCTATTTTTCTAGAATTAGTTATGTTTTCTCAAAGTTAGACAAAATTCTGTCCAGAAATGCTGAACCAGTGTTTTTCCGAAATTTTGTAAGAATAAATTAAAAAATAAATCCACCAAGGGTAAAATTGTCATTTGTGTCCAAGATATCTCTTGGAATAATATTTTTGAATTAATAGAGGCAATGTTACCCTTATAGGATATCAATGATCGCATTCCGACCGTCAAAACGTACCGAAACTCGTCAACGAAGATACGGACGTGTATTGTAAACTTGACTCTTATGTTTATGGTGTACTTATGTATGATAGTTGTACTCATAATGCTAAGACTCTGTCTTGAATTTCTCTTTAAACATTAAATTAAATACGAGTTATGGTCATGATAACGCCGTTAAGTTTTCCTAGTGCTAAAGACACGATAAGCCATCGTGGCACTAGTGAATAGTGCAGACTAGAATAACATACATATTGCAGTGACTGTGTTTTGTTATTGCCTTACTTATTATTATGATATTGAAAATGTGATTGTGTACTTATAATATGGATACCTGTCATATGTATATACTGTTTATATAAACATGAGGTTAACCGTTACCTGAGGTTCAATGAGCATTGAACCTCAGCTACTGCCTTAGCTTCAGGATCCCAGGGAATCAGAACCAAGGACAAGGGTAAGGAGCTGACATGAGAACCAAACAGAGACATTAATATTATGATATGTACTTCATTGTATTAAACACTCAGATGAATGTACCGTTGTATGAACAACCAGATATACTACAAACAATGTTATTCAGTTACTCTTTATTTTGAAAAAAAAATTCCGACACTAAACTCTGATCAGAAACACTATATAAACGTTTAAAAAAATGGGGTGTTACAGAAAGTACAAATCTCACTGCCGCCATGAGCACAATGATGATTATTTCCCAATGAACATTGAAACCAGGTCCATAAAGTTCAAGACTTAATTTGACTGTGAGGTAAAATAATATATCTCCTTACAAAACCACTTAGCGGAGATTTTTGAGCGTTGATTAAAGAAATATTATTATGTGCGCACATCAAATGATTTTATTTTTCGTTAGGCTTTTTTAGAAGTGGTCATTATTATTGACTTAAATAATTTTTTTTTTAAAAAAAAAGGATAAAAAAACACACACCCACAAAATCTAACAACCTCTAGGCTAAGAACTTTTTTTAATATTCTAATTTTTATTAAAATTCATTTTTTAACTAATTCATATAGATTAAGAAAAGTAGTTAACAATAATTTATATTCTTAAATTTTTCAAAAGTTACCATTAATTTTCAAGATTGTCCTTAACTAACTTCATTAAATTTCAATACCATATCATTACTTGTTGCCAGAATATCTTATCAATACATATTACAATCCTATTACATGAAATGTGCCAAAACCAAAACAAGCCACTCTTGACAGAAATAAATGAATTCCAAAAATTTTAAGCAAATCTAAAGAAGGTTTTCCTGTAATTCATCACAAAAGATTTCTAAATCCCAATATACTCAATGCCAGATATATAGCTGCCAAAAAGCACAAGCCCGAAAACACAATATAATACATATACACATAGCATTACGTAGTTGATTAGCGAACCCTTACTCTTTATATATATATATATATATATATTCAGGACTATTATATGTGACTCAATTCCCATCGTGTTTCTTCTTGATGGAGATATTTTAGTCTAGTCTAATACAAGTTGCGTCTCTTTCAAACTACACACAGCCATCCTCTGGTGACGAAATTCATGTTTCTTACTCTATAAGGACAATAGTTGTTTATTTTTTGATGGCAAGTGGCAGCATACGGTTTTGAACTTACTATCTGCTATATGAAACCGTAAGGGCAAACTATTTGTCATTAGGAAATAAGTTTACCGGCTTCCACAATAAAGAATAGTTAATAATAGAAAAGTTGTCAACAGACCTTCATGTAGAAGGGTGATAAAAGATACCCTATCATGTACTAAATATAGGAACTCAACTAATTTATAGAGATTAAAAAAAGTAGTTAAGGTATTTACTTATTACAATAATGTGGGTTACTTTTTCTGAAATATTTTATTTAATCATTTTCATTAATTATAACTGTGCATCGATGAAAAGTATCTTATAATTAATTAAGAGATTATTTAGGAAAAAGTTATAAATTTGGGAGACATATAGATTGAGATCATACATGTAGAACCGAAATAAATCTCAAACTAACTCCAGTATTTAGGATCGGAAGGAGTAATTATTAGATTAAAGTACCAGTAATTATTAGATTAAAGTACCACTTAATAAAGCAATCCTTCCCTATTATTCCCTCAGAAAATCGTTTTCTGTTTTTTCCCGCTATAATCTGGTCTTGCCAGTCTCTTCATGCATCATGTCGGTTATTAAAACACCATGATTAAAGTGGCACCATAAAAAGGAGGAAAATATAGAAATAGCAGATCATATCAAAGGCAGACAAAAACTATAGTTTTGCTGCCTCAGCAAACACTTGTCATCATCATCTTCTTCTTTCGTTATGTCAATGGAATTCTCTCATTCTCTTGATCATCTAAAATCAAAGTTGACCTGAAAGACCAAAGTGGTACAATATTGTTATTGATCAATGAATCGTAAAGTTGACCTTCACCACTACATATGTGAGACTCCACTCTCAACGTTTCTCACGCTTCCTTCCCTTCAACTTCATCTCTTACAATAGGAATTCTGTGTGTGTGTGGACCTAGTCAAGCATCACTACTTATATATATATATATATATATATATATATATATATATATATAATGACATACATGATGTTAATCGCTAATTTTGTAATCGTGTATTGGGGTTACGCATTGGATTAAGTATGCGTTCGTTATGATGTATTTTCTGATTCAAACTTGATTTGAAGCGTCGTCCTTTCGTGTATTATTATAAATATAATGCCCTTAATGTATTCCTTACATCACAGGACACTGTCCATACTGATATGACTTTAGAGCACTATTATAAATTACTATCCCTAGTAAAATTAAAATTGGTGCGACACGTTTTTTTTTTTATTGTTATTAATTCATTATATATAAGACGTTCTTTGAATCTGAGGTTGTGAGTTTCTTGTACAAGTTGTTACAATAATCCCTCAATTTTAGGTCCTGATTGGCTATATATTTGAGGATAGTCTGTGAGAGATATTTCCTCCAGTGATATAGTTAGATAATTAATTTCTGAATATTAAAGAAATTAGTTAAGATAGTTATTTGTAATAAATAAGAATTGGTTTCATTAAGATGCCCTCTTTATTTATGTACATTGGAACTACCATTTAGTGCATGTCCAATTAATAAGGATATTTTGAGGTAAAACTTAAAAATTTAAGAGACAAAGTGAATTAAAGTATTATATTTAGGATTTAATTAAAATAAACTTCTCAAATTTGATTGCTAACATAGGTTGGTTCAGTTGGTAAGAATTTGGTTCTATATAACCCACAATTAAAGTTATGTGTTCAAATCTTGTTGTGGATGTGAGGACCTTATTGATAAATGATTTATAAGTATTTCTAAAAGTGTTATAAATCCAAAAACCATTTTGGTCAAATTCAATTAACCGGCTTACTCATCCTCTCATGAGGAAGTCCTATATTCCCTCTGGTTCTATGACCTATAATTAATTTATATTGAAAAAATTGAGGAAATTATTTATTTATAAAAGATACGCGTTGATTATCCTAAATTTTGATCATGTATTGCATAGAGTTTTAATTGTCCGTATATAAGATTTATAATAGATTGGATTTTACTCCCAAGCTCTACTTTAATTTTTTTAAAATAAATGAACTACAAAGTAGTCCTTACATTAAGGACTGCATTAGAATTAAATTAATATAAAATCTACTTTAATAAATAAATAAATAAATAATTGAACTACCAAGTAGTCCTTACATTAAGGAGCGGAGGTAATATTGAATTATATTAGACCAGCTCAAAAACAGTTCACATTTGCGTCCATGTTGACATAATGTGAATAACGCAACGATCTCTTGTTATATAAAATAAACGGGAAATTATTATAAGGTCCCAAAAATATTTAATCCCCCAAAAATTCAATAACAATTGATAAGCATACAATGACAAGAACTAATATTGAAAATGAAAACATGTTTTAATTTATTCACTTGTCATTGAAACTTTTTAGTAATTCAAACCCCCTCTTTAAAACTTCACAATAATTCTCCCTAAAATAAAATAGGGTGTTGGAAATAGGTATATTGAATAAAATTTAAGATAAGCCATATAAATTTGCGAACTGACGAAGGTTCATTATTAAGTCATAAAGATTAAGGGGTTATTTGAACATGATCCAAAATTCAAGGGATGAGACAGTTCAGTATAATTTTTCCATATTTCATATTGATATACACATAATAAAAATCTCAAGTAATGAACATTTTTGTGTTTGGGGAGGGTAGAATCATTTTGTAAGTACCTATATTTTTCCTCAATTTTTATTTTAGTACCTATGCATTTTTTCCCCTTTTAATTAAATGCTTAATTTGTGCAGGGGTTTAATAGTACTAAAAAAAAAAAGTAAAGTTGCCAGGGCTAACGACGCCAACAAAGCAAAATTAAATATTTAATTAAAAAACAAATAGATACCAAATTAAAAATAGAGAGAAAATGTATGTACCTGAAAAATGGTTTTACCTAAACATGCATCAAACAGAATCTGAATTACTTTACCAAGCATATATGCATGCAACCCTAATATACAAGAAAACTACATGACCTCTCGCAAATATGAGTGATTATTCTTGAACGAGATTGATGCGAGAACAAGAATCACTAGTTATAAACTAGCATAAACTTGACTCTGGCTGATCAGATTCTCTGCAGTGTGCCATAATTACAGTTTAACTTCTTTTTTTTTTTGGTCAATTTTCTAAGCGACTTGCCGATGAGGATATTCTCATGGAAAAATACTAAAGAAAAACTCAGCAACGAATTTGTCCCTATGAAATTTTCATTAGGCTTCAATGCAACGAATATTGGAAGATTTTTGTCGCGGATCTTCAACAACTTGTTCATCAATTCATTGAATCTTCCACGGTCACAAATTACCTACATATAATGCAATGAGAAGCACATAAAAAAAATTAAAAAAAATAAAATAAGCATAAAATGATAAATAAATTTTGTCCAGAACTCAACTCACCTAAACTTTGAATTATAAAAAAAAATACAATAAACCTTTTGTTTATGACCTCTAATGTGTCTCTCTGTAATGCTGTCTAGTACACTTTGTAATACCCTACCAATTTCCTAAATATTTTGTTCTTCAATTCAGTTTTGATTTAATTCCTTTGAAAATTTCCAAAAAATTTCAAAACTGCACCATTTTATATCACTATAAGATATCAAAATATCATTCATTTTATATAATATCTAATGATAACAAAACTGAATTTGGACATTATAAAGATCATTAGAGGAATGCACATTAGAGGCCCTAGACTCATAAATCTCATATACAATTAACGAATCCATAACTCTATTTATAGACGGTTGCGTAGCTTAACTAGTGATTTTGGGTACGAGCTAATAAATTTGAAGTTATATTGAAAACATTCTCCCCTTGTTATAAATAGGATCAAAAGAGTAAATTATTTTTCATTGATTACAAGTGGTCCAAATTTGATTTTTGTAATTTACAAGGTCGAAACTCACGATTTTGTTAAAGTGCATCGAATCATTGTGCATGTACAGCTAGGTGTGTAAGGAACTGAGGATGAATCAATTGGGGTTTTGGGAAATGACCTTTCCAATTAAGAGAGAATTAAGCTTTCCAATCAAAAAGAGAGAATTATGGGGTAAAAAACGAGTGATATGGAATTAGTGGGGATTTGGCTCCCATCCACTTGCCTTTTCATCCTCTTTCATCCTCTTCTTTATCTCAACTGTTGGATTGAAATCTGAACGGTTCAGATTTTATCTTTTAAAAAATATTAATAAAATATTAAAAAATTTAAAAATAATATTTTTATAAAAGACGAAATCTGAACCGTTCATATTTCGATTTAACGGTTGAGATAAAGAAGATGATGGAAGAGAATGAGAAGAGAAGTGGATGGGAGCTACTCCTGGAATTAGTGGTATGGGGAAATGAAATCAATTTTATGATTAGTCTATGGGATTTTCTGAAACAATTAAATTAATCAGTGGGCAAATTATTGATAGGATCATAACATTAATATTCATTATATATGTTCCTTTTTTTTCCCTTTATAATCTGACATCCAGAGGCTGTCCTTCCAATGGCGAATCTACAAAGATCAGGATATAGATGCGCACTTTATATTTTGCCGACCTTTATTACTCCTTCCGGTCCTAATTATAAGACATATTTAATTGAATTTGGGGAGATTAAGGAGGGGAGTTAAATTAGTTAATTTCACTCATTTTCCTAAAATGCC
This sequence comes from Acacia confusa, assembly GCA_037074495.1. Classification (NCBI taxonomy): domain Eukaryota; kingdom Viridiplantae; phylum Streptophyta; class Magnoliopsida; order Fabales; family Fabaceae; genus Acacia; species Acacia confusa. Next base: position 7,965,609 of record CM073508.1, on the reverse strand, counting down.
CTTATATAAATTTTCAATGATATTAACATACCTCCAAAACCTAAAATCTTTCTTTCCATGTTTTCTAATTGAAATGATGATCTTATTATATATACATATGTGTGTGTACACATATATGTATGTATGTATGTATGTATATGCACACACACATATATATCTACAAACTCCCAAAAAAAAAAAACACATACACCCCAGAGATACACACATATCTATACACATATACAAACCCCCACATCCCCCCTCAAATACACACACATGTATACACACACACACACACACATAAGTGTATAAGTATGTACACACACACATATAGACACACACACACATATTTATATAATGCGTGTGTACATATATAAATATATATGTGTTTATATATATATATATATATCTATAGGTAAATTAACATTAACTCATTGATAAATAAATTAAAATCCAACAATTTAAGAGTTTTATTGATAATTCTATGCACCTAAATGCATATATTTACCAAAAACTAAACACACTTGAGAGAATAAAATAGGGGTGTTTTAGGAAGAAATTGACAAAAATTTAAATTTTGTCCTATAATTAGGACAAAAACAAACTCTCAAATGTTGTCCTATAATTAAGACAGGAGGGAGTATATAATATGAAACGGAGAGATTCTTAAAGTTTTGTCCTGTGATAAATTGAAAATTTAAACACTAAGATGAATGAATGAATTTTTAAATCAATTAAGCCTATAGAATGAAACTAATAATTAAAAACACATAAGCATATCAAATATGTTTTGGAGTTATGGTAAAAATCTACTCATGAACTTTTCACGAATGCGCACATAACACGATAATATTTATTTGGGTGTAAAAATACATATGAAATTTTTAAAATGGTCAAAAAATATCACAACTATTAAATCAACAATAACTTTGATTTTTGGGTTAAGGTGCAAATTAGCCTTGGAATTTTTCGCTAAAGAGCAAAGTTACCCCGAAAATTTTTTAAGATTCAATATTACCTTGAAAGTATTAAAATTGAGTAATGTTGCCCACTACCATTAAAAAGTTAATGGTCAACATCTAGTTTTTAATAGTAAGGGATGACATTACTACGTTTTGAACTTTTGAGATAACATTTAATTTGAAAAAACTTTCAGGACAATATTAGTCCTCAACGAAAACATTTAGGGTAAATGTGCACCTTAACCTTTGATTATATACTAAACATGTGAATCAAAATATTGTGCAACTTTAAATGCCCATGGAGTTTCTAAAATGGTGCAAAAATGTTGTTACCGCTGTTAGATCAGCCAACATTGACCATTTAATAAATAGTCTTGCATGAGTTGCACAATGTTTTTACTTCCAGTGGCCTTGTCGACCACTACAGGTCTTCTACAAGATGCAATGGCTGCACAACCCTCTTTTTGAGGGCTTGATTAAAGGGTGATGGAAGATACCCTTTCATTTGACCCAATTATATGTACGTCCTAATTACTTGTTCTTGATTAATTAATTGTATTAATATGATTTATACCCAATTTATTAACAACCAAAAAGTTGGTTCACATATGCTTATCTATCAATTAGGGATTTAACTGTATCCAAACTGGTTGATAAATGCATCTCATGAGTAGACAAGTTGGGGTTAGTTAACTGTTGCATGAAGATGAATATTACAGACTAATATTTCTGGCAGGAAGGTGAGCTCATGCATTTGTATTTTCTTAAGGGAAAATATTAGTAAGGTCCCAATTAGGTAGAGAGAGAAAAAAATCAAAAAAGTCCTAACCCAAATTCTCCTCACAAAAATGGACTTTTTTTTATATTAATTGTGAATAAGTTACAGAATTCTAATAACAAAAAAGTCTCGTTGTTAAAATGGTTTTTCATGTTCTCAAAATGATTTTATTAGTTGTTAAAATGTCTCTATGAAAATCTCGTTGTTAAAATGACTTCTAATGTTGTCAAAATAACTTTTTATATTGTCAAAAATTCTCTAAGTTTTTTCTTCAGTGTGTAGAATTTTAGTAACCTATAGAATTTTTGACAATATGAAAAGTTATTTTGACAACATTAGAAACTATTTTGACAATGAAATTTTTATAGGGACATCTTAACAACTAATAAAGTCATTTTAATAATATAAAAAGTCATTGAGAACGGCACTTTTTTATAAGAAGAATTCCATAACTTTTCACAATTAATATAAAAAAAGTCCCTCATAGAGGATTTGAGGTTGGGACTTTTATTATATTTTTGCCTATTTTAGGACCTCACTGATATTTTCCCTTCTTTTAATACGCCTATTCAATATTTGACATTATTGTGTCAAATTCATCCAGGATTGATCCCAAATGGAGTTAACCTTAATAATCAACTTAATTTGTTTATGTCCACAATATTTAATACTCTCTCCGGTCCTAATTATAGGATAATATTTGGGAGTTGGTTTTGGTCCTAATTATAGAACAAAATTTAAAATTTTATCAATTTCTTCCTAAAACACCCCTATTTTATTCTCTCAAGTGTGTTTAGTTTTTGGTAAGTATATGTATTTAGGTGCATAGAATTTTCCAGTCAATAAAACTCTTAAATTGTTGGATTTTAATTTACTTATAAATGAGTTAACGTTAATTTACCAATATATATATCTGTGTGTGAGTGCGAGCGCGCGCGCGCATAGACACACACACACACATATAGATATATACACATTATATAAATATATATATGTGTGTGTGTTCATATATATTGTAACATCGTATTTTCATAAACATTTCCATAATATTTCCATTCAAAGCTGAGTGTTTGAAAATATTTTTTAAAAACAAAGAGTAACTGAATAACATTGTATGTGATGTATCTAACTGAACATTTAATAATACATTCATCCATGTGTTTAATACACCTAAATATATATATCCAAAATAATATTGCCTCCGCAGGGTCCTCACGCCGGCTTCTTACCCTTGTCCTCGATTCTGATTCCCTGGGATCCTGAAGCTATAGCAAGGGCTAAGGTTCAATACCTATTGAACCTCAAGTAACGGTTAACCTCATGCTTATGTAAACAGTATATGACAGATATCACAGATGTAAAACATAATCATTATTTCAAAATAACAACATGTAAGGCGATAACAAAACACAGCCACTGCAATATGTATGTTACCCCAGTCTGCACTATTCACCAGTGCCACGATGGCCTATCGTGTCCTCAGCGCTAGGAAAACTCAACGGTGTTATCAAGACTATAACCCGTATTCAATCCAATAAGTAAAGAGCAATTTCAAAGCAAGTGAGTACAACTATCATATATAAGTATACCATAAGCATAAGAGTTAAGGTTACAATACGCATCCGTACCTTCTTTTGCCGGGTTTTTGAGTACGTTTGTCGTCGGAACACATGCACAGTTTATCCTAAAAGGGTAATATCGTTTCTATTAATTCACAAACATTATTCCAAGAGGTACCTTGGCCACAAATGACAATTTTACCCTTGGTGGTTTTATATTTCAATTATTTCCACAAAATTTTCGGAAAAATCGCTGGTTCAGCATTTCTGGGCAAAATTTCGACTAACTTCGAAAAATCATAACTAATTCCAGAAAAATCGAAATGAGGATCCGTAAAATTTTTCGGAATCCTTGAGATGTTTACTTTCAAGGAAAAATACTGGAGTTTACCCAGATTCCACGAAAAATTCCCACTTTCAAAGTTTCAAACCTCTGCCCAAATTTTTGCTCAGAAAACGTAGCTTAACTTCTGAAATTTTTATCTTTCTGCTCAGAACTTCAAATGACACACTCTTTACATATTTAGAAAGCCCTATATGTCTACTTTCACCATGAATTTTCTCAGAATTTTAGAACAACATCTTCTTCATAAAATACCAACGTTTTTGCTACTGACTTCAGAAATTGATAATCAATGAAATTTCGCCAGAGCTTCGCTATTTTGATCATAATCTTCCAAAAAAATTTTCCATACTTCTTCTTCATCAATTTTTCGAAATAAAGATAATGGAAAGCATAAAAACATGAAAATAAAACTAGATTTGGAAGATTGAAGATCAAAAAGACATATCCTAACATTTCTACTTCATAAACTAAGAACTTGAACTAGAAACTAAAAGCTTCTTTACCTCTTGAAGAACCTTGCTCCTTGTTGTTGGAGCTCTTCCACTCACTCTCACACACTCTAAATTTCGGTTATGCCTTGAGGAATTGGTGAAGCTTAGGGTCCCTATTTATAGCAAAATGTGATGGCATTTTTGTAGTTCTTTCACCTTGCATTTTAACTATTGGATTACCCTTAGCTAGGAAGTTTCAATCCCCTCCATACACCTCCCAAAAACCGCCCCCTCTCCCTCTTCTTCCTTAAGTTTCTTTGCTTCATCCCCAAGTTATTCTACTTCTTCATTAAGTTTCACTTTATCTCCTAATTACTTCCAAATGCTAATTTAGTTAGGTGTAAGTTGGTGTTTTAATTTAAAATCCAATTTCACTTTTGAAATCCTAATTTTATGACTAGATTTATGGTGATTTTTAACTTCCCGAAACACTTAGGTATGAATCCTAAAAGTATACGAAAATGACTTCGGGAATAGCCAAGTTGAAGCTTATAATTCACTAATTCCAAATATGTATTTATCTTCAATACTTAGTTTCAATATTTCAAGATATGATTTAATTCCTATAGATTCTCATCTAATTTTACCTAATTAAATAAAAACTTGCTCCCCAAGTTAAACAACTTGCTCCCTAATTTTTTCCAATCTTCTCCCACACACTACTTAATTGACTTATGTGTTATTATTTCTTCCCTCCTTATTCCTAAAGAAACCACCCCCCCCTCTTAATTTTAATTATTCAATTATGTTTTAATGTTCCCACACTTTTAAGAAGGAAATTCTCTCATTGGTCCACTTAGATTTTAGGATTTAAGATTAATATAATGTGTTTCTTCCATTATTTGTGTAATTTATTTTATTCCCCATTGAAGAAATTTTTGTCCCATAGAGATAAATTAGGAATAATTAGTTAAATCCTAATTTTAATCCCTAAAATAGTGTTTTATATGGTAACAAGCTAATTTAATTTTTAGACTCTTAAATTCTATGGAAAAATTGCCTATAAAAATAAATAAATACAACACCAAAATTTGAGACCTCATATTCACCTATTTAAAATAGGTATTATTTATAGAAATATAATATTTAAGATAAATATTTTTTTCGGGTATTACATATATACGTGTGTGTCTATGTGTGTGTGTGTGTGGATGTGTGTATACATGTGTGTGTGTGGAGGTTTTTATTTGTGTGTAGATATGTGTGTGTGTGGGGGGTTTCTATTTGGGGGGGGGGGGGGGTGTATGTGTTTTTTTTTTGGTGGGGGGTGTAGATATATGTGTGTGTGGATACATGCACATGCATACATATGTGTGTACACACACATATATGTTTATATAGTAAGACCATCATTTCAATTAGAAAGCATAGAAAGGAAGATTTTAGGTTGGGGGTATGTTAATGTCATTAAAAATTTATATAAGGGCATTTTAGAAAAATGAGTGAAATTAACTAATTTAACTTTTTTCCTTAATCTCCCCAAAATCGGTTAAATATGTCTTATAATTAGGACCGGAGGAAGTATTATATTCAATCTATCGATTTTTTTAATGAGAATTAAACTATTAATTTTTTTAATGAGAATTAACTAAGTTAAATCTTTCAAGTCAACCCTTGCCATATCATTGCTCGAAAAGCGTTTATAAGAATAAAAACTAACATAAAAACCCGCTTTTTGTTTCCATGCCTTTGGCTCTTAGGAAACTATGCAATATACTTCTGTCAAGAGTTTATATCCACAGAAAGTAGAGCCTAATTATCTCGTTTGATTAATATATGTCTAATTTCATTTTACTGATTTTTAGTAAGAACATGTGACAAAAAAAAAAAAAGGAAATGATTTGAGAGAGGGAGAGAGAGTTAAATCAGACAAGGCAAGCACTTATTTAAAGTTCAACAACTTTATATTGCACGACGAAAAGACAACATTTTATCTCCGGAAAAGAAAAGAAAAGACAACATTTATAGAAAAAAAAAAAATTAAAAGAACCATACAGCTTGTGAAATGGGGTGTCACTTGTTAATAGTATTTATCTAGTTTTATTTATAAGTCATTTGTAATAAATTAAGAAAAACCTTGAACCTCAATAACTCTATGTTAAAGTTTAATAACTTTTTAACTTTAACCTTATTTAATATACACTATACCCTAAAAATATGAAGTACAGAGAATAAGAGATGAAGGATAACTATATATTAGGCTGAATATAATTTAATGATTTGACTTATAAATAGGACCTAAAAAATCTTCTTTCTCTGCCATATAAACAGAACCACAAGAGTATAATGATTCTTGTATACACATTTTTCACCTTATTTTTCCAAAATAACATCCACATAATTTGGAGAACTTGTTCCTTCTTTATTTTCCCTAATGAATATAGAACTTGTATGTTCCTCTTTTTGATAATATAAACGAGTCAACTTTTTCAGTCCAGAAGGTGGGCATGTTTGAAAAGGGATCTAGTTGGCATATTGCTTTGATTAATTAGGTAGCTCGTTTTGCCCCTTCTCAAGCAATTGCCTTAATAGGGAGCCAAAAGCAAAAGCACTTTTTAGGGTTTGGTTCTTCATGTCATGGAAGAGTTTCTGAAGAAAACTAACCAGAGAAAAATGAAACATAAAAGTATAGGAATTTTTTTTTTCACTCAAAAAGTATAGGTTTTTGTTCAATTTAGCGCGCAGTTTGCTGTAGCTACCATATTAATGGTTATGCCAAGTAAAAGACATCCTATTAGAGAAAAATTAATGGTTGAGAACGACCCTTTATTATATAAGAGTAAATGTATTTAAATATGATCCATTATATAACATAAAAAGGTGGGAAAAGATATATATGTGTGTGTGTGAGAACATCAAAGTCATCCTTTGAAATGACTTAATTCTTTTAAAGTTTTTGGAACTATTTTGAAATTAAGTTTTTTTATTGAGAGAATTTCAAAAAAAAAAAAAATCACTTGAAATTTAAAATGTCAAATAAGTGATTTTACAATAAAATGAGTTATTAATATTAATACTGATATTGTTAACATGATTTTAAGATTCAAATAGTATTTTTCTGTCATTCTACTTTTTTTATCTGTGAAATTAGTTGTTAACACCTTAGTTATTGTTATTATTTGATAGTTAAAGTTGTTACTTATTACATTGTTGTCGTCATTTTATTTATATTTGTTTTTCGTATTTCATCAAATGAAAGGCATATAAGTAATTTAGCTTCATATTTAATTTGTTCTTCAAAAGGCTTCTGGGTAATTACACCATTTCAGGATCTGAATTGCAATTTACATATTTTGAAGATATTTTTCTATCTTCTTCCCTAAAGTAGTATTATGATTAAAAAACATATATAGGAAACAAATTAGGACATGACCATGATGAAACGAAATTCGTCCACTACGCTCTTATCTTCCTGCATAGTATTAGCAATTGTGGAGAATCCATACTGAACAGTTTTCTGTATTCTCTCTTATCTTTCTTGTAGGTCCCCCAATTAGGGATCAGGCTTTTGTTTGGTAACATTAACACTGTCGTTTTAGTGCTGATATGGCACTGTTCTTTTTTTTTTTCTTAAATAATATTCACCAACTGAAATATTTTTTTAAGCATCAATCGCTATTTTGAAATGTTTTCTTAATATCATTCAATATTTTAAAATATTCTTTTTAATACCGGTCAGTATCCTAAAATATTTTTTTAAGATCATGAAGTATTTTTCCAGTACTAGTTAGTATTCTGAAATATTTTTTTAGTACCATTCAGTACCAAAAATTTTTTCAAGATCATAAATTTATTTTTTAAGATTATGAATTATTTTTTTAGTATTATTTAGTGTCTTAAAATATCTTTTTAGTATCAGTCAGTATCCTAAGTATCTTTTCAGTATCTATATCCTAAAGTATTTTTTTTAATACTAGTTAGTATCATGAAATAACCAGTATCATGAAGTATCTTTTTAGCACCAGTCAGTAGCACCAAGTATTTTTTTTCACTCTGAATGGTTCTAAAAAAATATTTCAAGATACTGACTGATACTAAAAAGATAATTAGGATATTGACTGATACTAAAAAAATACTTTAGAATATTGACGGGATCCTAGCTAATACTAAAAAAAATACTTCATGATCTTGAAAATTTATTTTATGATCTTGAAAAAATATTTTAGGGTACTCAATGGTACTACAAAGATATTTCAATATACTAACTGGTACTGAAAAAATACTTCATGATCTTAAAAAAATATTTCAAGATACTGACTAGTATTAAAAAAATACTTTAGGATATTGAATGATGTTAAAAAAATATCTCAAAATAATGATTGGTGCTTAAAAATGTATTTCAGTAGGTGAATGTTATTTAAGGAAAAAAGAAATAAACAGTGCCATTTTAGCACTAAAACGGCAGCGTATATTAAAAAGGGAGGGCCACGGATGTTAATGGTACCGGACGAAAGCCTAATCCACCCAATTATAGATAACATAATTTATATGTGCTAAATATTTATTTTCTTGGGTAAATGCTATTTTTTAGAAAATTAAAAAGTTTGACTAAATTATGTTTGATAATACATACTAGTTTGTCCCAATAATTGATGAGGTAATTTAAAGAACTTTTACGGATTGTACTAGAAAAATTTAGATCAATTAACGAGAAAAAGTGCAAGGAGGGGGACATATAACTGTATATATAATTGCAATGAAAGCAATGATGGAATTTATCCTTTCACCATGTATAATTTCTTTGCTACTCCTATTATCCCATTTATAAGGTAAGGAAAAAAGGATTTTATTTTATTTATAAGTTATATCATTAAATTTTTTATATGAACCTACAAATTTACTTTTTTATTTATTATTTTATAGATTTTGTACTCATGAGGTATTATTTTGATTTTTATTATAAGCCACTTCTATTTATTTAAAAGTAGCCGTATCGGTAAAATAGTTTATACAATTAAAATCAACCTAGTTTAATTTTAAAAACAATTTATAGTTTCTCTACAATACAATTAATAAGAGCATTTACCGGGAAAAAAAAAGTGTCATGCTTTTTTTTTTTGACAAATTAACTTATATTTAAGATTGTAGATTTTTTTACAAGCAATTTATAATAAGGACTGGATTGCTACAATGTACATTAAATAGGGATAAAGTTACAAAGATATCAAATGTTAAAACAGAGTTAGTAAAATTGAAATTTTTTCTTAGTTTCAATAAAATATATTGGATGTGACTTATAAATATAATTAAACAATTAATTGATAACTATATTTATAACCCATCTATATATTTCTAAAGCATAGTATTATGATATTATTTATAAGTTACTTTCAACATGCTTTTTGTTTCACTTTAATTAAGAAAAACTTTAAACGTTATTAACTTTGCCTTAAAATTAACAACTTTCTAATTTTGCTCCTATTCTTTATATACACAATAATAGATAAAGGGTGGAAGTGTAAAAAATTAATGAATGACTTATAAATAGAGGGAATTACTATGAGGTGACAAGTAATAGACTTAATTATAGAGGTCTTCTTTAATTAATTATGCACATAAAACGGGAATATAATATTACTATAAAAATGTAAAATGTTGAACAATTTTTATATTTTTTTTAAAAAAATAGATATTCTTTTTTGTCTCTATTATAAGGTACTTACTAGTAAGTGTATTTAGTTTATTTTATAAGGCACTTGCTTGTTTTCAAATAGTACTATTTTTTTTTCATGTATGTCCATAATTAATTAATAAGTATAGTGGGTAAAAGTAATAATGAATATGATATTAAAGTTTAGTGCAATTAGTAAAGGTAATATTGGAAATTACTTATATGTTAGAACAACTTAAATAACTTTAACTGTTTTTATTAGCTTGTAATTAGTTGGTATCTTATAATAAAGAACATATGAAATACTTTTTTAAAGAAAATAATTAGATAAGTTAGCCCCACCTCCCAAAAACTTAAAGCAGTTTCACATCTTAATATGTTGTCGATTCTTACGTATCATCAATTAAAGTCCATGCATCATTAGGGGGAAAACTTGTATAAATTGTTGGCAAGATTTGAACTCGTTATAGTAAGATTTGAATCAATTTTTATTAGCTAGACAGATTTGTTTTAGAAAACAACTATATGTGATTTTAAATATTATTAATTACTCTATATTATGGGTCTAGGAATCAACTCTTCTAGTTTATGTTCTAATCCGCGAAATTTGTACCCCTTAACATTTTTAAGGAGTATTAAGTTTTCTCTACTTAGCCTAATAATAGTAGGCACGGGTGGTAAATAAAATTTATTTCTATATGCAACTTAAATGAAAGAGTATTTATACTTATATTCAATTAGATGTGATAATGAAATTCCGGACAACTAGAATCTAATTGTTGTGAAACTCTAAATTAATTATCTATTGTTTACTACTTTTACGCTTTTAGCTTACTAAATTGTGCCAAGTCACTGGTAAATTCATTATGGTTGTAGACTTATTTAATTTCATAAATTTACACTTCGAATTTACTGGTTTTACATGTTTAGTTTACAAAAATGTATTTATTCACTTTTAAATTTATGTCAACTTTTTGATGTGGTCATGCTCAATGACTTTATATATGAATTTTAGATAAATTTATTTGTTAAGTATGATAAATTATGAATATTGATGGATTTAATTTCAATTATTTGAATTGAAAATATATTTAAATCAAATTGATGTCATTTTTTAAATTTTAATTATTAAATTATACATTCTTAATATATATTTAATAATAGAAGTAAAATCTTATTAGTTTACTATTCGAATTCACGATAATAATTTATGTTATTATCATGAGTTTACTTAAATTCGTAAGTCTGACAACCTTAAACTTGATAATTAATAATATAATAAATCTAATCAATGTAACGTCCCAATTTTTAACAGCAGAATAAATTTTATTTTCATTAAAAATCATTTCAAATCATCAGAGTAAAGTATTTGAGCGGAAGAGTAACTGATATATATTTAAAATGCCGTAAGTCTGGCTGGAAACAATAGCGGTATAAGAACCGAGTCTTTCAAAAGTAATGTACAAAACAAAAGGAAGGCCTTTGCCGGATCAACGACGGGTATTCTTCCACCGAGTCTTTAAGCATGCTGTTTCCCTTTTCCTCCGATACCAGTTCCCCCGACCCTGATGCTATGTAAAGAGCTGAGGTCCCATGCATACGGATCCCAGGTAACGGTTAACCTCATATTTACATATATGGTATAAAATCACAGCAATTGGTTCACTTCCAAACATGTCACTCCCAGTGAATGCAAATGTACCGCTCCCAGCGAAAAGTATCACTCCCAGTGAAAACAGATATATCACTTCCAGTGTATGCAGATGTACAGCTATCCTTTAATAACAACATGTACTCAAACAACACACCACAACATGCACACAACACACATAGCACATATACACATACTGTAAATATCAGAGTTAGTGTTACACTACGCGAACGTACTTTCGTTGACGAGCGTTTAGTACGTTGACGATAAACTGTACTTTTGACGGAAAACAGCGGAATGACAGCGAAATGACCGCGGAACAAGATTACTTATATCCTATAATGATAATATCACATTTATCAATATTTGATATCATAACAGGCATTTTAGGTACAAATTACCATTTTGCCCTTGATCCCCTAACCGGTGGAATTTCGCCAGCGCTTCGCTATTTTGACTTTAAACTCTCAAAATTTTTGCTATAACCTTTCCTCTAACATATTTCTAAAATAAATATCATATTTATTCCTAAAACATGATATTTAAACTAACTTGAAAAATTAAAGACTATTCTAGCATTTCTACTAGAACTACCGAACTAAAGACTAGGGACCGAAGACTTACTCAGAGCTTCGCTAGGATTTTCTCCGGACTCCTCCTTCTTCCTTTCTCTCCAAATTTTCGAAAATTGCAAGAGAACTTGGTGTGAGGTTTGCAAATGAGAGGGTTGGCTATTTATAGAAAATCTCAATGGCATTTTCGTAATTTCCTTGAACTTTGTCTGGTTGAATTTTGACCGTCAGACCGCTCTTTGCTGACATTATCTTGAGTCATCAAAGTGATGTCATGCTTGCATCATCTCTTGCTTTATGTGCCTTTATCTGATAAAGTTCCCTATTCGGTGTCCAAACCGTGAAATTTGGTAAAATCTTAAAATTCCGGAAGCAGTACCCTGAAGGTCTTTGCTTCCTCTTCAAGAATACTGGGTTTTCCTAACCTTATTCTCTCATTAAGGACATTCCGTTATCTGCCGAAAATCCTCGATATTCGTGTCCGATTACAGAAATAACTTCGGCCGGTACCAACTTCTGGATAAAAATCCACTGGCTAATAATATGCTCTGGTTTTGCTTAACTCATCCCCAGATTCTCACAACGGAATTATTTTCTATCCGTTCTCATTTATCCTGTTCAATATTAAAATACTATTGTTTATAAATCACATGTCTAATTATATTATTATTATATTCCAAGATCTTATCTCTTATTTTATTTTATTTTTTTTCTTTTTGGCCCAAAAAATTTCGGCCACTATATATATATATTATTTTATTTTTTTTCCTACCCATATAAATTACATTTATCATATATTTATTTCCCAATGAATTCCCTTATTGGTCCAAAATCAATTTCATGGATTTAGACCTTATAAAATTTCCTAAAAATTTCCTATTTAATAATTTCTCAAAATTTTCTTAATTAAAACTAATCATTTTCTCACAACAATTTTACTGACATTGGTAATTTATGCATTATGCAAAATATTAAAAACCATGGGGCAATTTATGTCCCCCAAAATGACATTTAATTTTTTGCCTTATTATTTCTCAAGGAAAATAATCCCATAAATTATCTAAATTAGAGACAACATACTCTCTAATTTTTAATTCAGGATTTATCATAATATTCTCAGGGTATTTTATAACCCACAAATCTACTTAGGGGTTGTCAGCTCTTTTTTTCTCCTAATTCCATGAGAAATTACCTTTAAGAAATAAGGTAATTATTTCACTTGTTTTGAGACCACAAATTCACCTATTTTCAATAGGTATTTATTTGTCAACGTAATATTCCAGATATATAATTATCCGGGTATTACAATCAATACATACATACACACATATATATGTGTACGTGAGCAAACGCTATTTATATTTGGAGTAAATAAATATTTATTAAAAAATAACAATGTTAATAAATTATCAATATAGAGCACAGCTTATTCCTCAAATTGAATAACTAATTTTTCCCTTGTTCTCATAATAATGGCCCTGTATATGGTATAAGTAAATTCTAGTAAATACAGGCAAAAAAAAAAAAAAGAAAGTAAATTCAGCAGGCCCAAAGAAGGTAAATTCAAGTAAATGTATTAGTAACGAACAAATTAATTTGACCAAACTGCCCCTAACATGCAACGACAACTACATATAACCTCCACAAGAAAGTTACCTGCCATCTTCTTCTTTTTCTTCTATAAATTCCAAGTTCTCTGCTCTCTTGGTTCTTCAGAGAATCAGAGACTTCAAAATTTGTTTTGCACAACAACAACAACAAAATGGTGTTGAACTCCAATAACAGAGTGGATCATTTTGATTGCCATGAAACCACTTTCAGATTCCACAACACCCACATGCCTCTGCAAATTCACTCTGTTCTCTTGCCTCCTCACCAAACCACACTTCAAAAATTAAAGCATAGGATCGCAGAGATATTCTTCCCTGATGATCCCTTCTTCAGATTCAAGAATCAAAATTGGTTCAGAAAATTGCTTCTTGGCATTCAATTTTTCCTGCCCATCTTTCAATGGGCGCCTCAGTACAATCTCTGTTTTCTTCGTTCTGATATCGTCTCTGGCCTTACCATTGCCAGCTTGGCCATTCCTCAGGTCCCAAACATTCTTCACTCTCTCTCTCCCCTCTTCATTCTCTCTCTATCTCATAAATTAGGATTTGTGTTCATTGTTGATTGTGGAATTTGATCATTCATGGTGCTTTAGTACCCTGACGTGTTTCATTCTTCTGAAAACTACTTATGTAGCTTCCCCTGTTTTAAAATACAGTGCTCTGTTTCAACAGGGCTACTCTTAATTATGCATCTATTATTCTATTTACAGAGCTCTGTTTCATATATGAATGTCTCAGTCTTCAGGAAACATTAGTGCTCTGTTTCAACAAAAACTAAAAAAAGATTGAAAATTTTTCAACTTGTGTTCCTGAAATGATTGTTGACATTGTTCTGGTTTCTGTAGGGAATCAGTTATGCGAAGCTTGCAAATTTGCCACCTATAATTGGACTGTGTTAGTATCCTCTGTTTCCAAATGGCATTTGAGTTAAGAGATAGTGTTAATATGGTGAATATGTTATCTCAAGTTATATTTATGAATATCATTACGCAGATTCCAGTTTTGTGCCTCCATTGATATATTCTTTGCTTGGGAGCTCTAGACATATTGGTATTGGCCCTGTTTCAATTGCGTCTTTGGTTATGGGATCAATGTTAAGTGAATCTGTTTCTTATAGTCAAGATCCAATTCTCTATCTCAAATTGGCCCTTACTGCCACCTTCTTTGCTGGTGTATTCCAAGCTTCTTTGGGCATATTAAGGTATTAAATATTTTCTTTCTTTTTTTTTTGTCCCATTCATTTATATTTTCAAAAAGTATCACATCTCTCCTAAACCATAAAACCTTTATTACCAAAAAAAATGTCTAATGACATATTGAATATATAGTCTAAAATGCTTCTTCTATCTCAGTAATTATTTTTATTAGATGATTTTTCAACTCTTACTTATGTGCCCATCATGAGATCTCATGACTCTTTCTTTTTGTCATTTTTTTAATACCCTTTTAAGTCAGTCATGCATGACTCTAAAGTTACTCATGAGACATTGTAAGAAAGTCAAAAGTGGAGTTGGGTAACATAGAAAGCATAATTATTGAAACGTCAACTCTTTAAGGATAATTAGTTAATGGACTCTTGTTTAGGATGAGATGTATGGTTTAAACAAAGCTAAATTATTGTATAATACTTCCTCTAGTACTTTTTATAAAAACCTAAAATTTGAATTATTTTGATCATTTTATAAAAACCTAATGAAGGTTGTTTAAACATTTAATAAATTCTTTCATTCTTACCTCTCATCCATTATAAATATTATATTAATTAAAAGGTTGGTGATACCTATATTTATTCTATTTTTTTTTCTCTTACTTGTCTATTCAAAAATAAAGGCATACTTAAAAAAAATTATTTCACACACATTCATTATTTTTAACTAATTTTAATCATTTTTTTAAAATTTAGTAATTCGGTTATCGGACCTCTTATCAATAAGACCAAATAGAGTATAATATAGTTATATTTGATGTAAGTTAAAGGCCTTGCAACCCACCTGACATCAAGCATCCTCCCTTAAAAGTGTAAGGTTGTGAGTCCTAACCATTTGTGGAGGGCATTTTTAAATCATGTTTTAAAGGTCATCGGGTTTATTTAAGTAGCAAAATTTAGGAGGGTTGTATACTATTAGACTAATATGAAATTTTCTATAAAACGCTGAGTGTTTCAATTCTCACACCACTAAAAAACTAAGTGGGGTAAGTATTCACTTAAATGCTCTGCAGTTGACGAATAAAAAGTGAAAAAATGTTGAGTTCATTAAACATAATTGAGCAATTCTTGAAGTGACATGAAACTTGTGTTTGATAACAATTATGCAGATTAGGATTTATAATTGATTTCCTCTCAAAAGCGACGCTGCTTGGTTTCATGGCGGGTGCAGCCATCATTGTTTCACTTCAACAGCTTAAAGGGATACTTGGAATTGTGCACTTCACAAACCAGATGCAAATAGTCCCTGTTTTGACCTCTGTTTTCAAACAGAGAAGCGAGGTATCTATACACACGCGCACACACATATAAATTCACTGGTCAATCAAATTATTCAATATGCTTCTGATTTTGATACCCTTTTAAGTTAATAGCAACAAAAAGTACGTAGAAAGATGAACCAAAACTTGCAGTAGAGATACACTGAACTTGTAAGAGTAAAGTTAACTTTAAGAAGTCATTATTGTTGAGATTTTAAAATCCCACCGGACAGAATAATGACAACAAATAAAAGAAATTGAAAATAAATGACACACAGATATTCTTTATGAAAATCTCACTATGAGAAATTCTAAATAATTACAATCTCTCTTTAATTGTAAGGAAGGAACAATTTATCCCTCTCTTAAATTAAGAGAACCTCTCACAAAAATACACTCAATAAATTATAGAAGGAAAAGAAGAGATTGTTATGTGTTGAAGAGAAGGGGAGAGGCTCTATTTATAGCCTCTCCACCACCTCCTTTCATCTTTCACAAATTCATGCATGCCGTCATTGTTGACTTGTGAAAGTTGCTTTTCAATTTGCATTTTCCTTCTTCTTCAACCATAGCCTCCAATTGCAGCCATCATGATTGACCAGCCGTCTTTGTTGACAATCTCCCACTTGGAGATATGATTGAGAACCAATCAATCTCCACACCATTCTTGCTGTCTTCTTGTTGTCTATGTCACTTCCAGGCTAAATGAAGATCTACACCACACAAATTTATCAGTGTTGATTGCCTTTGTTAATGCATCTGCTGGGTTTCTTCTTGTGTGAATCTTTTACATGTCCACACTTCCATCTTCTACCACTTCACGGACAAAATGATATTGAATTCCTATGTGCTTTGTTCTGGAATGAAATGCTGGATTCCTTGCAATATGCAAGGCACTCTGACTATCACAATACAACACCATATGTTGTTGTTTGTGTCCGAGTTCTTCCATGAATCTTCTCATCCAGATTGCTTCCTTACAAGCTTGTGTAGCTGCCATATACTCAGCCTCTATTATAGATAGTGCCACAACTGACTGTAGTTTAGATACCCAGCTAACAGCTCCTTTTCCAATTGTAAACACATAGCCTGTGGTAGATTTTCTTTTTTCAAGATCACCTGCAAAATCAAAATCAACATATCCTCTGGCAACAAAATCAGATCCTCCATAACATAGAGCAACATTTGAGGTTCCTTTGATGTATCTCAAAATCCTCTTGACAGCTTTCCAATGCTCTCGACCATAATTTGCCATGTATCGACTAACCACCCCCACTGCATGTGCAATGTCTGGTCTTATACAAATCATAGCAAACATTAAACTCCCTACTGCTGATGCATACGGTACTCGAGACATCTCCTTCCTCTCTGCTTCATTGCTAGGACTCATACTTGAGAATAGCTTGAAATTAACAGGAAGAGGGGTAGACATTGGCTTACAATCTTGCATATTGAAGTGTCGCAAGATTTTCTGAAAATAATTCTTTTGAGATAGCCAAATCTTCCTGCTATTTCTGTCTCGGTGAATTTGCATCCCTAGAATCTTGTTTGCTGGTCCCAAATCCTACATGTCAAATTCCCTAGCCAACTGTGCCTTTAATTCTTGAATAAGATCCATGTTGGGGCCTGCTACCAACATATCATCAACATACAACAGTAGTACAATGAAATCATTACTACCAAACCTCTTGAAATAAGCACAAGGGTCTGAATTTAGTCTGTTGTAATCAAGGCTTAATATGAAGGAATCAAATCTCTTATACTAACACCTCGGCGCCTGTTTGAGACCGTACAGAGATTTGTTCAACCTGCAAACCAAGTTCTCCTTATTTGGTTCTTCAAAACCTTCTGGTTGGAGCATATAAATTTCCTCTTCAAGATCTCCATGAAGAAACACAGTTTTAACATCTAAATGCTCTAGATGTAAATCAAATTTTGCACACATACCTACTACTATACGAATAGTAGTCAGACGAACCACAGGTGAAAATATCTCAGTGAAGTCTATACCTTCTTTTTGAGCATAACCCTTAACCACCAATCTTGCACGATATCGCTCTACTTGATCATCACTGTTTCGTTTGATCTTGTAAACCCATTTGTTTCCAATGGGCTTTCTTCCTTGCGGTAATGGCACAAGTTCTCAAGTCTTATTTTTATGAAGAGCTTCAATTTCTTCTTGCATTGCTGTCATCCACAGTGATCCATCCGAGCTAGTTGTTGCTTCTTGGAATGTTGATGGTTCTCCATCTTCTGTTAAAAGACAGTATGCAACATTGCCCTCCACAATATAATCAGACTGCTAGGCTGGTGATTTCTTTTCACGAGTTGACCGTCGAACTTCTGAAATTTTAGTCTCAACTGGTTCTTGCTCCTCGTGTTTTGGTATTGTTTTAGAAGAAACTTGTTGCTCAGACTCTTGCTCCACCTGAATCATCAAAGTATCTAGTTTATTTGTTAAAGTGCTTTTTACATCTTCCTCTTGCAGCTTGTCTTCTGTAAATACTACATCTCTGCTGATGACGACACTGCGGGCAGTAGGATCCCACAGTCGATACCCCTTGACTCCATCAGCATAACCCAAAAATCTACATTTTCTGGATTTTGGATCTAGTTTTGTGACTTCTTGGGTGATGTACATTACAAACACAGGACTCCCAAATGTGTGGAGGTGAGAATAATCTGTTGGCTTACCAGTCCATATTTCCATCGGTGTCTTCAGATCAATCGCTGTTGATGGTGAACGATTAATCACATAACAGGCAGTCTTGACTGCTTCGGCCCAAAATGACTTTGCCATACTTGCAGTCCTCAACATAGCTCTAGTTCTTTCGAGTAGAGTTCTGTTCATCCGCTCTGCCACTCCATTTTGTTGCGGAGTATATGCCACCGTGAATTGTCTTTTGATGCCTTCCTGATTAAAAAAGGCATTGAATTCATTACCTGTGTATTCTCCACCATTATCTGTCCTGAGACACTTAATCTTCTTCTCTGTTTCCAACTCTACTTGCGCTTTGAATGTCTTGAAGACTGAAAATACATCTGCCTTCCTCTTGATTGGATACACCCAACATCTCCTGGAATAATCATCAATGAAGGATACAAAATACTTTGCTCCTCCCAGGGACATAGCCGGTGCTTGCCATACATCAGAGTGAATCAATTCTAGAATATTTTTACTTCTAGAATTAGATGTAGTGAACTTCAATCGGTGTTGCTTGCTTGTAACACAATGCTCACAAAAGGGTAAAGATACCTTCGTGAGACCAGGGAGAAGTTTCCGTTTGGCTAGAATCTTCAATCCTTGTTCTGACATGTGGCCTAATTTGCGATGCCACCTTAGTGTTGTAACTTCCTCAAAACTGGTTGATACAACAGATGCTTCTACCTTTAGATGCGTCTCTCCCATAAGTATATACAAGTTTGCAGCATTTTTCTTAGCCTTCATTACTACAAGCGCTCCCTTGACAAATTTCATCACGCCTTTTTCTGTGTGTTCTTTACAACCATTGTCATCAAATTGCCCTAAAGACAATAGATTTTTCTTGAGTCCTTTTACATGCCGCACATTTTGAATTGTGCGTATCACTCCATCGTGCATCTTTATCTTTATGGTGCCAATTCCAGGAACATCCAAGATCCGATTCTCACATGTATACACAGATCCCTTAGAGATAGGTTCATAAGTATGAAACCACTCCCTACGAGAAGTCATATGTCATGTTGCACCTGAATCCATGATCCATGCATTAGTGAGTTCCAATCTATCTTTAGACATTGCTCCTGCTATGCTGCATAAGACATCAACAGCGTCTACACATCCTTGAGAATCTGATACTTCAGAGGTTTTGTCTCCACCCTTCCTGAATCGACATTCACTTTTAAAGTGTCCTCTCTTGCCGTAATTGTAGCACTTGAAATTCTTCTTACTCTTTGATTTCGATCTTCCTTGCTTGTGACTCCCACTGGAATCACGTTCTGTTGATCTTCCTCTCGTCATCGATAAAGCCTCCGCTTGACGCGAACTTGCTATATTGTCTTCTTTGTTTGTGCGTCGACTTTCTTCTTCAAGAACAGACGCTGCAATATCATCGAAGACCAAAGTATCCGTGAGGATATTGTTGGTTATATTGATGATGAGTTGATCATATGAATCTGGAAGACTCTGGAGTAGAATCTCAGCACGTTCCTTTGGGTCAATACTATGTCCCAACGTTGATAGTTGAGAACATAAAGAGGTCAGAGTATTGATATGCTCTGTTACTGGTGTAGATTCAGATATCCGAAGAGTATAAAGCTTCCTCTTCAAAAATATTTTGTTGTGGAGTGACTTTGCTTCATATAGCTTTGTGAGATGATCCCATATCTCCTTGGCTGATTTCTTTTCCTCTACACCTGATAGTATTTCATCTGAAAGGGACAGATGTAAATCAAAAATGGCCAATTCATCAATTCTTTTCCATTTCTCATCATCTGTGAACTCTTTAGGCCGAGTACTGATGGCCTCCAGGCAATTATCTTTGATCAATTATGCCTTCATCTTCAATTTCCACAACGGAAATTTCGTTTCGTCAAATTTGCCGATATCTATCTTTGTCGTCATGGTTCTATCACGAACTGCTTGAATTGCTTCTGCTTCAGGGTAGCTCCCACTGTTTCACTCGGACTCCGGCTCCAGAAAGATGCCCTCCGTATGAACAGTACCTCGGTGAATAGTACCTTGTGAATAGTACCTTTGTGAATAGTACTTTCGTGAATAGTACCTCCGCACATCACCTCAACAATTCCCAAAGGCTAATCCTTTTCTGATGTGACAAATCAATCTAAGTTGCAGCCACAGAGCATACTTAGGAAACCTAGCCTCTGATACCACTTGTTGAGATTTTAAAATCCCACCGGACAGAATAATGACAACAAATAAAGGAAATTGAGAATAAATGACACACATATATTCTTTATGGAAATCTCACTATGGGAAATTCTAAATAATTACAACCTCTCTTTAATTGTAAGGAAGAAACAATTTATCCCTCTCTTAAATTAAGAGAACCTCTCACAAAAATACACTCAAGAAATTATAGAAGGAAGAGAAGAGATTGTTATGTGTTGAAGAGAAGAGGAGAGGCTCTATTTATAGCCTCTCCACTACCTCCTTTCGTCTTTCACAGATTCATGGATGCCGTCATTGTTGACTTGTGAAAGTTGCTTTTCAATTTGCATTTTCCTTCTTCTTCAACCATAGCCTCCAATTGCAGCCATCATGATTGACCAGCCGTCTTTGTTGACAATTATTATGCTCTAGAATTGTGAGCCGAAAGTAAGCCAAACTTTAGATATGTTTTACTTTATAATTATATTGGAGAATCAAATTTTCGTTTTATTTTTCTCCAGGAGAATCCAATGATCCTTTTATGTTCGTTTTCAGATTCTCTGTTTTTTCAATAAGTGCAGAAAAGAGTCAGACTTTAAAAAATAAATTATATTTTAATGCTATGCTACTTTAAAAAGAATGTTCATTAAAGTATTTGAGCATCTTGTTCAGTGGTCATGGCAAACAATTGCCCTGGGACTCAGCTTCCTGACCTTTATGCTGACAACAAAATACATTGTAAGTCTCTACAGATACACACACTCACATATTATACCGAGTGTTATTTTATTTTTTTTATTATTTAGCTATCAAAATTTGAAACTCTGAAACATTGAAACAGAGCTTGAAGAAACCAAAACTATTCTGGGTTTCAGCAGCAGCCCCGTTAATATCAGTTATTCTATCAACACTTTTGGTGTTCTGTCTCAGAAATAAAGCTCAAGAAATTGCAATTGTAAGAAAGCACAATTTATTTAGGATTTTTAATACTTAAAAAGATGTAAGACTCTTATCTTTTCCTCTCTTTTTTTGTCATGTTACAGATTGACCACTTGCCAAAGGGCATTAATCCACCTTCATCAAACATGTTATACTTCAATGGTCCATATTTAGCACTTGCTATCAAAACAGGGATTGTTACTGGAATATTGTCTCTTACTGTAATGTCTTATATCATGAAACTTTTTTATGTTCTATAAAATTTTGGGACAATCAGTGAAAAGTCTCTATTTAAAAACTTTATTGGTTAAAAAGACTTGAATTCGAGTACTGATCTGTATTAAAATCTTGTATAGTACCGCTACTTTTTGTATATAAAACATATCAAGTCTTTTTTACTAATAAAATTCTCAAATGAGGACTTTTCATCAATTTTCCCAAAAACATTTCTGATAAACACACAGGTTAGAACATGTAATCTTTTTGTTTCAGGAAGGAATAGCAATGGGAAGAACATTTGCTACTCTTCACAACTACCAAGTGGATGGAAACAAAGAAATGATGGCCATTGGTCTTACGAACATGGCTGATTCTTGTTCTTCATGTTATGTCACAACAGGTAACAATTTCAATTCTCTTTATGTATGACCCAATTGAATCTTAGTGCTTATTTGGTTTCATGTTGAGAACCATCAAAACCTAAACCCAAACATGGTCTTAGTAATCTCAAAATCATCAGCAATATTTGAGAAAATCTCCTTTCTAATACAAAAAAATAAAAATAAAACTTGCAGGATCTTTCTCTCGATCGGCTGTTAATGTCAATGCTGGAGCAAAGACAACAGTTTCAAACATAATCATGGCTTTAGCTGTCCTAGTGACACTTCTATTTCTCATGCCACTGTTTTATTACACGCCAAACGTTGTCTTAGCAGCCATTATAGTCTCTGCTGTAATTGGACTAATAGATTTCCAAGCTGCATATAAAATGTGGAAGGTTGACAAGATTGACTTCTTAGCTTGTTTATGTTCCTTCTGTGGTGTGGTGTTCATCTCAGTACCTTTAGGCCTTGGCATAGCAGTAAGGTTTCTAAATCCATTTAGATTATTAATTAATCACTCTCATAAATATGAAAAACATGTATTGATTCTTTGGCTTGTTCAATTTGTTCAGGTGGGAATATCTATTTTCAAGATCCTACTCCATGTGTCTAGACCAAACACTCTGGTTTTGGGAAACATACCAGAAACAGAGATATATCATAACCTTAACCAATACAAAGAGGCTTCAAGGATTCCTTCATTTCTCATTCTAGCTGTTGAATCACCCATTTACTTTGCTAATTCAACTTACCTGCAAGAAAGGTAAGGCAAAAGACTATTTGTGTAGAACTTGAAAGTTTATTACGTTAGGCATATACTTCTCTTTTAGTAATCCTAATGATAAACTTTTCACATACTTACCTCGAAAATTGAAAAAGCTATTCTCAAAAGCTAACCAAACATGTACCTTGTCCTATTTCAGAATACTGAGATGGGTACGAGAAGAGGAAGAGAGAGTGAAAGCAAATAAAGAAAATACATTGAAGTACTTAATTTTAGACATGACAGGTATATTTTATCTGATGGACCAAGATACAATGTGGGACCTACTTGTTATTAGCAAGGCTACTTTTGTGTGTCTCTTTCTCTTTACACTTTGGAAAATTTCCTTTGAAATGGATCCATATTGAGATGTTACTTGTTGAAGTTTCAGGGTTATTTGAACTAACCATATTAATTTTAACAGCTGTTACAGCCATAGACACGAGTGGGATAGACACACTATGTGAACTTAGAAAGATGCTGGAGAAAAGATCAATTCAGGTATAGTTTGTCAGTTAATATAGCATACGTTTGAAGAAAGAATATAAAAAGATGAAACAAATTTTTCACGTTAAGTAGTTATTATGGTTGCAAAATATTATGCAGTTGGTGTTGGCAAATCCAGTTGGAAATGTGATGGAGAAGTTACATAAGTCAAAAGTTTTGGAATCTTTTGAGGAGAAAGGACTGTATCTCACTGTGGCAGAAGCTGTGGCAGCCATTTCAATTCCTTGAGAAGCTTAGTTTCTTGTTCCATTGATGGCTTTTAAGGAGATTGATTGAAAACTAACAACATCTTTATTATTCAGTTGGCTCTCTACGGAGATTTTGGTCTGTGACAAATTCTGAGAATCCCAAAGTTTATAGCAAAGATAGTGAGAGGCCAAGTCTTGCAGTTCAGGAGTGATTTTTCAAAGAGCATCCAAAGGGCAAGTGAAGTGAGATATATGTATGACTTCATTCCTCTCTAAATTTTGAGAAATAATGCCTACAAAACATGCTAGCAACTAATGACATTGTTCACAAATTTAACAAACCTAATCAAATTTTATCTGGCGATCTTTTTATTTAAAGGGACTGACATGGGTGGTGGTTTTAAGGTTACAAGCAAAATTAAACTCATGGCATTTCACTTAAGATTAGCAATGAAGTTTTTTGGTAGAAGCATTTGACACAATTAAATTTTAAAAGATGTAAAACTACACATAAATTTTTTAAAAGGGTGCCAAAAGGACAACTCCGTTAGTTAAGGGAAAATGTTTGTCAATTTGTTTCTTCTCTCCCTCTCACGCCAATTGCATCTCTTAAGGCATGTTTGAGTTAGCGTTGAAAAAGTACGTTCACGCAAGTCCAAACAAAATTTATCTCACAAACTTACTTTAAATATCGTAAATCACGTTGAAAAAATAGCTTCTAACTTCTTCCCTCCTGGTTCAGTCTATCACACCCCTACCGGCCTCAGCTTTACAGGTGGCGCATAGTGTGATCTTTTATCTTTTTATTAGTTAAATACGTATCAGAGTTTTTTATGCAGCAGAGCTTGTAAATAATTTGGACAATATAATTTTGGAAAATTTAATAAGTAACAAAAAAGAACAAATTTCCCCTAAGGGTTAACATACAGTCATCCAATGTAAGTACTAAAATGATTAAAAATATCACTATACAGTCATCCAAAGTAACGGTAGTAAATAGCAAAAGTCACATCCATCAACTTTTGCAAAATCCTTAGTCTGACATCTTACCTCTTGTCCCCTGCTCTGACCTAAAGGCACTACCTGTATCCTTATAATAGCCAAGGATTCATATATGAATCTTAGAGCAACCGTTAATCTTATATTCAACGTATGTACAAAGTATATAAGAAAACCACAAACATAAACCATATAACATTCAGTCAGTTGCACACAGCAAGGCACAAAGCCTAATCCGAAACAAGCAATCACATAACATATATTGCTCAATAGGCACACATCAATGACAAAGGTTGCACACAACGGGTTTCGATACTAAAGCGCTTGGAAAACAATAACATTGAATGCATATACAATCATGGTAAAACATACATAAAAAGTCATACATAGCATATAAGATTAAGGTTACTTACCTGCAATTAGCTAATTAGTAAGGTAACAAATTTCCAGCTACTAAATAGGAAGGATAAACCTAAAATAATACATATAACGACGTAATTACCAATGCCGTCTCTTCTTTTAAAATATATAACTATACATTTATATGAATAGCCTTTTCACTATTTGAAACTCACTAATGCTCTTTGTTAATGAGTATCTCTTTATTGATAATTTATTCTTCATTTTCGCATAAGCTTTGAAAATTCCAGAAATTTGACCAAACTTCAAAAATTCATAACTAATTGTAGCAAAATCCGATTGGGGTGTTCCAAAAATCTACATGACCTTTGACATGCTTATTTTTGACTAAAAATACTTGCCAAGGTCAGGAACACGAAATCATTCCCAGTTTATGAAAATGCCTTTGCTGGTCCTTTTCCAGCTTCTCTATTTGCATACAATTATAGTTTAACTTCAATACTTTCAAAATTATACTCTATATTCTTTCTTATACAAAATTCCATTTTAAATACTTTTAAACTATCAAAATCACCAAAATAAAATCATACCATCATGTTTTAGCTATTGGCCAAATTTTTCTTAATCTTTAGCAAAATTACAAGAAGTTGGAAGAAAGGACTTACTTGCTCAAAGTTCTAACTTCTTTTGCTACTTCTCCTTGAACTCCTTTGTGATTATAGCTAGAACTTCAATAATATCATACAAGATAAAATCATACCATCATGTTTTAGCTATTGGCCAAACTTTTCTTAATCTTTAGCAAAATTACGAGAAGTTGGAAGAAAGGACTTAATTGCTCAAAGTTCTAACTTCTTTTACTAGTTCTCCTTGAACTCCTTTGTGATTATAGCTAGAACTTCAATAATATCATACAAGATCACTTATTAAAAACTTAAGCATATTTTTATGAATATAAAGGAAGTAGAATAAATTTTATAACTTCCTTACCTCTTCTTCTTTGGAAGCTCTTTTCACTTGTGATTCTCCCAACTCTCTTCTTTCTCCTTTCTATTGTATATATGTGTTGCCTCTTGTTGCCAAAATGAGGGAGATGAAGTTCTATTTATAGAGGTCCTTGTCCATAAAATATCTCTTTGTGATTTGCCAATTTGTTGCCTCTTGAAATTTATAGGTTCCTCTTCATTTTCCTAGAGCAATCTGATTTTTCTCTTCCTCCCCCCTTGAGCACGCCATATGTCCCTTTCTTTTGACTCAAAATATCTTCCATCATATGCCTACTTGTGGTTAAAATAGTTTGCTTAATGAAGAAGATGATTAAGTGTCTCACATATTTAATTAAATGTGCACAAGTGTGCTTAACTAATCTTCTTTAAATATCTTGTTGACACTCAATAGCTTAGATGTTACTTCCTTTTATCCTCATTTTTCCATGTGTTTTTGGCATTTTTCTCCTTCTTGTCTTTATCTAGCCACCAGTTTTGACTCTCTTGGAAGAGCCATTTTATCCTTTAATTCTTATTAGATAAGGGTGTACATGTGTCCCTTCTAATTAATCTTTAATTCATATGAAGACATGTGGCCATGATCTAGATGTCTTCTTATTAATTATATGATAAATTTACTATCCATAAAGCTTAATAATCTCATATCATAACATTTGTCTTTCTAGGGTTTTCTATATAATTCTTACCTCCACTTTATGTAAATTGTCATGTCTTCTCCTTTCCTTCCTATCCATGCATCACTTTCATATGCTAAGGGGATAGTTGTTGTTCTTTTATTCATATTTGGATTGAACCTCGTGTGTCAATTTATGGTAACATCATCAATAGAGTTATAAATTTCAAAGACAAAGATATTTTTGTTAATAATCCTCTTGATTTTGTCATGTGTACTTCTTGAAATTTCTTTTGTTCTCTTATGTCACCGCTTCTTTTTAGGTGCAATTCAACCAATTAAATTAGAATAAATATCATTTGTCATGGATTTAATAGAAATTTCATATATTTCAATAATAAGATATTCATTATACATGTATGAAAATAGGGTTATTATACAGTCCCTCTTCTCTGATGAACAAGAGGATAAAAAATCGCCTTCTTCTCTGCTCTGCTTCCAATAATTGGGTCTTCTGGTTTGGTGGAGGAATATATGGAGAAGTTAAGGCAATGCATTAACAAGGTGAAAGAAATAAACTCCGAAGAATGTGGCAGCAAAGCAGGTTACGAACAGAGTAGGATCGAAGCTCCCTTAATGGCGCGCCATTCGGGTCAGGTCAATTGCAAGGCAAGGCAAGCCTTGTTAGTCAAAATTAATTATCTTTGTTTTAGCAAATTCAACAAATTAAAACTGATTTAGATTGATCGTTTTGCTAGGACCAAACGGAGCTTTAGACTCTTCATCACTCACGCATCAGTGCGTAGTTGAAGTTTTTGTTTTAAAAACTCAATCTGTTTTCTTAAACAAATAAGAAGCTTGAAGGCCAAGAGTTTTTCGCTCGCAGGTTTGTAGAAACATGAACAAAGAGAGAGGAAAGGCGGGAGAGAGGGGGGGTGTGGGCCCTACAGATATAAAGTAACATGTGTATGTCAAAATTTAATGGGAAAATCAGGGCCTAAGTAATTAAAATATTATCAAAAAAGTTTGAAGAAAAGTAATTTGTTGTCTGAGCCAAAAAAAAAAAAAAAGAAAAGTAATTTGTTAAAAAAGACCTTAGGGTATTTTCTGGTATTATTTTAGAAAATGTTAACAACTATATCAGTACATCATTAACAACTAAATCAATACTCGTTAACAACTATATCAATATTCGTTAACAAATATATCAGTATCTGTTAACAATTACGTTTTTTAAAATAATACCAAAAAAGGCTCTAGAGTTTTTTTTTTATTTTTTTAAGGGTTTAGTGTTTCTACCTTTGAGGCAGGCCTATTAACAATTATGTTTTTTAAAATAATACCAGAAAAAGCTCTAGAGTTTTTTATTTTTTTAAGGATTTAATGTTTCTACCTTTAAGGTAGAAACATTTTATTTGCCTCACTCACATAAAAGTGAGTGGGTCGCACTATCAAGAGAAGAAGAGAAGAGAGAGAAAATAATGGGACCCACTCAC
Organism: Acacia confusa; assembly: GCA_037074495.1. Taxonomy (NCBI): domain Eukaryota; kingdom Viridiplantae; phylum Streptophyta; class Magnoliopsida; order Fabales; family Fabaceae; genus Acacia; species Acacia confusa. The sequence goes on along the minus strand of CM073508.1, from coordinate 7,937,240 downwards.
TTTTATGTGAGTAAGGCAGATAAAATGTTTCTGCCTCAAAGCAGAAACATTAAACCCTTTTTTTAAATGTGACTTTTCTTTAAGGTTTTTTTTAAACTAATATTTTAGTTACTTGTACCCTGAATTTAACTGTGCCACATGCTCCTATCCAAGAACTTCATTATTAGAGTCTGATAAGGAAGATGGGGAACCTTTTGTGTCAGATTGAGGAGGATCCGTCCAGAACTTTCCCTCATTTTCCTTCTCTAAGAAAATGAAGAGGAAGCTCGCTCAAGCTTGGGAGAATGCAGTTATCGTAAAACTGTTGGGGAGGAGCATAGGCTATAAGATATTACTGACTATACTTCAATCCATGTGGGCTAAGAAAGGTGTTATTTCGTTAATCAACATTGGCCATGGTTTCTTTGTGGTGAAATTTACAAACAAGGAAGATTGCCTTAATGCTTTAACGGGTGGCCCTTGGTTAATATTCGATCATTATTTAACAGTATGCCAATGGGAACCCTTGTTTCATCCTGAACGTGCGATGATAGATAAAGCTTCGATCTGGGTTCGTGTTCCTAACATCCCTTTGGAGTACTATAATAGAGAAGTGTTAACAAGAATAGGAGATAGAATAGGAGAGACTATAAAAATTGATATCCATACTGCAGGTCATCTTTGAGGACATTATGCTCGTATCTGTGTTACTGTGGATCTAACCAAACAGCTGATGTCTGGTTTTTCTCTTGATGGTGAGGACTATTATTTGGAATATGAGGGCTTGCACTCTCTGTGTCTTCGCTGTGGGATTTATGGTCATGCCTCAGAAGCCTGTAAGAATGGGAAAAATGAAGGAAAAGCTGATGGAAGGACAGAGAATACGGGGAAGGTTGGTGATGATAATAACATGAGAATAGATGCGAGTTCATCGATGGAGGCCAAAAACGAACAGGATGTCTGGAAGGTTGTTCAAAAGCCAAACAGGAAGAAGAGAACTGAGAAGGACGGTCAGTCGGGATTCAACCAGACGCTAAACAGGGGATCTCGATTTGGTGCTTTAGCCATTGAAGAGGAAGGGAAAAAAGAAGTCAACCCAGGAAAAATGGAGGGGATAACGTCAGGATCTGTGGTTGCAGGAGATGTGGAGGCGCAAGTGCTTCATTCTGAGGTGGCTGCGTCTGAGAATAAACAAATGAGGGAGAAAAAAGGATCTGTCACCAAAAAGCAATCAAAAAAGAAAGATCCCATCGGTGAAAAGTCTGATGGACTTGCAAATAGGCAGAAACGTACAAGAGAACCTGGTCCAAAAGCTTTAGCGACAAACGAGGTTCTGCTGCTAAAGTATGAAGTATGAGGATATGAAGCCTAGAGACAGCAATATGGAGTCTATGACTAACCTTCGTACTATAACAGAGGAGGTGTCGGATCAAGACAAAATGGAGCAATCAGATCAAGACAAAATGGAGCAAGAGATGTTTATGGAGGATTCACAGGACATGGTGCAATTGGGCCAAGATCAAGGCTTCAAAGGTCGGTTTTGGGCTTCTAGCTCCTTAAGTGAGGCCGAGACGGAGGGGGCTCCAGATTCGGCTATGGATGTTAGTGGCGGGCTAAATGGGCATAAAGCCCAAGAGCCTTAATTTTGTGTTTGAGGCCTCGTTTTATTTTGTTGTGTCAATGGTTATGATTTTATATTGGAATGTGCGTGGGGCTTGTAGTGTTAGGTTGGTCCAAAATCTGAAATTGGTCATTGAGAGTGACTGGCCCTATTTGATTGTTCTGTCTGAAACTAAAGTGGAAGATAGGAATAGATTCAGGAATCTTCAGGGTCTGGGATATGATGGGATGGCCTTTGTCCCCAGCATTGGACGATCCGGAGGCTTAGTGGCAATTTGGCGTTAAAATAAAATCAGAGTTGCGGTGGACAAGTCTGATCGGCAATTTATTCACTTTATCTGCACTGTAGAAGGTTGGCCTTCTTTTGCTTTAACTGCTATTTATTCAATTCCTAATCCCTTTCATAAACAGCTTCGGTGGAGTTCTTTGGAGCAATTAGCGTCTGATATAAAGTCTCCATGGGTGGTGATGGGGGATTTTAATGAAATAGCGGCATCGTAGGAAAAATCAGGCGGAGGTGGAGTTTGCGTGACGCGAATCTGTAATTTTGTGGGTTGGCTTAATCATTGCATATTGTCTGATTTGGGATCTAGTGGTCCTCGGTTCACTTGGAAAGGGCCTATTTCTGTGGGAGGAGTTAGAATATTTGATAGATTGGACCGTGCTGTGGCTAATGCTGAATTCATTGATGCTTTTGAGAATTGTGTGCTTAAGGTGCTGCCAAGAACCAAGTTTTCGGACCACAATCCCATTAACCTTAATTGGGGGCCTGTTGTAACTAGTAGAAGAGACTTGCCTTTTCGCTTTGAAGCAATATGGCTTAAGCATCCTCAATATAAGGAGTTCTTGGAAGGTGCTTGGGTAGTTGATGGTGGCATTAACGATGCTTTGGATAAAATGAAAGCTGCATTGATGATATGGAACCGATTTGTTTTTGGGTTAGTGGACCAGAAGAAACATGGCTTATTACGGCGGCTTAAAGGCACTCAGGGCTCTCCTGCTTATCCTCAGTCTCCTTTTCTGCGCTCTCTGGAATATGATCTTCAAGATGAATTGGAGTGATTAATGGATATTGAAGAAATCAAGTGGTTCCAAAAATCTCGAGCTAATTGGATATCTATGGGGGATCGTAACACCAGATACTACCATTTAAAGACAAAGATTAGAAGGCAAAAGAATAGAGTGGTTATGCTAAAAAATGAGAATGGTGTATGGATTGAGAATGAAGAAGAGCTAAGAGCTTTGGTTATAAATTATTTCAAAGATCTTTTCAAGTCTTCAAGCCAGAGTGAAGGTATTATGAATACTTCCTCTTCTTTCCCTGAGATAGACCAGAATGTGCTAATGAGCTTATCTACAATTCCGACGGGTGAGGAAATCAAATCGGCTTTGTTTTCACTGGGTAATTTTAAGGCCCCAGGTGTGGATGGATTTTCCCCTATATTCTATAAATCCAACTGGAACATTCTGGGTCCGGCTCTATGTGAATTTGTGAAGAAAGTATTCCAAGGTACTGAGTCTCTTGCTGAAGCTAATAAAACTCTCATAGCTTTGATTCCTAAGAGGGACAATATTGAGTTGGTTGGTCATCTTAGGCCTATTTCTTTGTTCACGGTTCATTATAAATGTGTAGCAAAAGTCATTGCCTTGAGGTTAAGGGGGATTATGGATAATTTGATATCCCCTTTCCAATCTAGTTTTATTAAGAGCCGCCATATCCAGGACAATATTATAATTGGTCAAGAGATCCTTCATATCATGAGGAAGAATAAGAGTAGACGGGGCTTAAAGGCTATGAAAGTTGATCTCGAAAAGGCTTATGATAGGATCAGTTGGAACTTTCTTAAATGGGTTCTTCTTGAGATTGGTCTTGAGAGTTATTTTGTGGATCTAATTATCTCGTGTGTTTCTTCGGTCTCATACAATGTGTTGTGGAATGGCTCTCAAACGGAATTCTTTTCCCCTAGTAGAGGTCTTCGTCAAGGGGACCCCATTTCCCCTCTTCTTTTTGTGTTGTGTATGGATAAACTGTCTCATGTTATATGTGACTCAGTTGCTCTAGGGGAGTGGAAACCTATCTCGGTGTCGAGGGTGGGACCTTAAGTATCTCATCTTATGTTTGCTGATGACTTGCTCCTGTTTGGTGTGGCTACGGAAGAACAAACAGAGTGTATGTTGAATTGTTTGCAACGATTTTTAGAAGCTTCTGGTGGTAAGGTAAATAGAGATAAATCCTTTGTTTTCTTCACTTCGAAGGTCCCTCAACAAGTCAGAAACCGAATTAAGTCTATTTCTCAAATGAAGATCTCCAGCGAAATTGGGAGATATCTTGGATTCCCTCTCACTCGGAATAGAAGGAGGAAGGATGATTTTCAGTATGTGATTGATAGGGTTAGGGCGAAACTAAGTGCATGGAAGGCGAGCAGTCTATCCTTAGCTGGGAGAATAACTCTTGCAAAATCTGTGCTTAGTACGGTTCCTATGTACCCTATGCAGGTTGCCGCCATCCCGACTAGTTTTTGTCTCGAAATAGAAAGGCTGCAAAGGAATTTCATTTGGAGTCATAATGATACCACCAGAAGTTATCACCCCATCTCTTGGGATCGAATGACATGTCCTAGAGAATTTGGAGGGCTTGGGTTGTGTAAATTGACTACTATTAATCAGGCGTTTGGTGTGAAGCTAGCCTGGAATCTCATTTATGGATCTAGAGGTCTATGGGCTGAAGTCCTAGCTCATCGCTATATGTGGAGAGAAGATGAGGAGTTGTTGACATTTAGATCGGGAGACTCGAGACTTTGGAGGTTTATATGTTCTAATAAAGAAGTGATTGAAAGGGGAGCTAGATGGCAGATTAGGAATGGTAGGGTGGTGAAATTTTTCTATGATTGTTGGGTTGGTGATGGAATTCGTCTCAAAGATCTATGCCTAAGACCTCTGGTGGAGCAAGAGGCTTCTTCGTTGGTATTTGATTGGGTTGAGGATGGATATTGGAAGATGCATATTCTTATAAATATCCTTAGTCCTGCGGGAATTAGGCGTCTGGCCTCTATTATGCCGCCTAGGTCGGATACTGGTGATGATTGCTTGGTTTGGGGAGAGACGACGAATGGGGTTTTTTCGATGCGCAGTGCCTATTCTATGGTTGCCCCTAGTGTTACATGTCCTAGGGATCGCTTGTATAAGTTGATATGGAATTGGAGAGGTGCCGAGAGAATCAAAGTATTCATGTGGCGGGTCTCCCTAAATAAACTTCCGACTAATCTCTGGAGGAGTTCGTGGTCTCAGGGGTCATCAATGTGTAGTGCTTGTGTAGTAGGTGTGGAGGATATTCTACATATCTTGCGGGACTGTTATTTCGCTAAGAAGCTGTGGCTGGACCTTCTTCAACCAGGTTATGTCTCTAACTTCTTCTCTTGTAATATTAGAGAATGGTTGTTTTTGAACCTTAAGCAATCTCTAGGTTGTAATACTAATATTTCTTAGGACTTATTGTTTGGGGTTTCTATTTGGAAATTATGGGAATGGAGGAATTTGAGAGTATTTAACAGTCCTTCTAATTCTATACCATCTAACCCCTCTACTGCTATTTCAAGGATTTGGCATAGATTTGTTTATAACAGTGAATTGGGTCGTATGTTGGAGGAATCATATTCCCCCCGAGTTGTTCAGTGGGAACGACCGCCAAGTGGATGGTGCAAGCTTAATGTTGACGGCGCAAGGATGCTTGATTCGGCCAAAGCAGGATGTGGAGATGTTCTCCGGGATGATTCCAGTAGATGGATTTGTGGATTCTCTAAAATGGTTGGGGATTGCCAGGCTCATGTTGCTGAGGAATGGGGTCTTTTGGAGGGCCTTTAGTTAGCCAGGGATTGGGGATTGCGCAATATTCTGGATGAATTAGATGCTGTGGAGGTTATTAATATGCTTGCTGACTCTAGTCTTCCTTCGGCTAGTCTTATTAACATGAAAATTAGGGAAATGGCCAATATGGACTTGCAGATTCGATTCAGAGCCATTCCTAGGGATGCTAACAAAATAGCAGATGCTTTTGCTAAAGGTGGTATATCTAAGTCAGGAATTTTTGGAGAACCACCTTTCTTTTTAAGATCTTGGGTTAACCAAGAGAACCACCTTTCTTTTTAAGATCTTGGGTTAACCAAGAGTGTTTGGGATTAATTTCCCCTTTATGTAATTTCTTCTCCATGTAATCTTGTCTTTACTCCTTTATTATCCAAAAAAAAAAAAAAGAATGCAAGTCTGTACCTTAACCATTTCACTTAGGCTAGAAGGCTTTTTATAAGAATATGACGATGTGAATCTAACCCTTTGGAACTTCGTTTAGGATTTAAATGGAATTTTCCCAAAGAACAACTTTAAATGAAATGTACGGGAGAAATGAGTTCATGCGTTTATGGTTAGAATTCCTTTTCTTTCTTTTGGTCAACAGATTTTTCATTGTTTTCACCCAACAATATTTTTCTTCTTTTAAGAACTTTGAGCAATTTAAGAGAGAAGTATTATTATGAATTATTGATTGAAAAAAGAGTTTGTATGGATCTTTATATGGGGTAATGAAATTCCAAAACCCTCAAATGTCTGTTAAAATTTATAAAAATTGAGGATAAAAGAATAAATTCACCAATATTTTAAATTTGCACAAACATTTGAAGGTTTTAGAATTTCATTTAGTATTTAAATGAAATTTTCCCATGTTCTTTCTTCTTTAAATAAATTAATGTGCCTTCCAAACAAAAATATTATGAACCTCCAAGACTAAACAAAAGCAAGACTAGATTGATGAATCTAAAGGCAATGATATATGCTTATATCCTGATCACACAATGCAAATTCATTTCAAGCGCTAAAACACACGATTGGTAGTAGTTTAAGGATATTACTCAAAAGCTATAACCGAAGTTTGAGAATCCAAAGGGATACCAAAAACCAGCCATGCTCTATCTGTTTCCTTTAATTTTTCTTTTGGGTTGCAGAACACAAGTTTTTGGTGTTCATGAAAACTGGTGTACTAGTCTAGTGGAATTATCTATGTTTGGCGTTCTAGAAAACAAAGGAAGAATACGGTGGAGAGAGTAATTCTTCTAGTAGCATGAATAATCATACAATTCATGAGCTTCAACTCAATGCAGGGGAACACCCGCGGTTATGATCCCCGAACACGAAAAAATTCTCCACTTCAACTCACTGTCAATCAAACACCTGCAAGGAACTCAGTTAAACCAAAATAATTTGGCAAAACATGGAACTGATTGCTTGCCAATGCATCTATATGTGTCCAAATAATCTTTGACATTCAAGAGGAAGAAAGTATTGCAAAACAGAATTACAAATTAACCAAAATCGTTGGTTCAGTTAGATCAGAGAGAAAGCAACTCAGTTTACCATGACAAAACAGAATTGAAATGAGTTCTAACATTGCAAATATGTTCAGACTAGATAACCATAAAAAATTTCAGAGGTAAATTGGACTATACTCTCTAGTCAGTGTATTCAATTCATCAGGCTGACTAACTGATATAATTTTCTTTTTCTTTTATTTTTATGACAACCCAACTGATATAATTATATTTTATTAATGAAGTACACCGTTCACCACCAAAATAATCAGTGTTTTGCCAAGGACTGCCCAACCCAAGTCCAGTTCTAAAATGTTCATAACATTACTACCAAACACATCTGAGATTTGACCCAACTTTTTGGGGTTTATTTGGCCAAAATCCTATCCAAGCCTAACACTGTTACAAATCAGATGTAATATAAAACAAATAAAGGACATTTCTAAGACAACATATCATGAGCATAAAAAGATCTTCAAATGGCACACATATCAATTAATCAGCCATACAAGTCAACAAAACCAAGCCAGCCAAACGGCCTTAAATGAGAGTTCTTACTTGAACGTAATCGTGATATTGGTATCTCCCGCAGCTCACGTTTGATGCACAGATATTCACCTAATAGTGCCATTACAGCAATTCCAGTACCATTCACAATCCACCAAGTGATAGAAGACGGCCAGCCACCATACACAATGCATATAAAAAGATGGATGATGTAGAGGGTGGCTGAAAAATCCAAGCATTTCTTTGCCCTTTCAATTAAATAAAGCATATATACAGACCTGCAAAAATAAGACTGTAGAGTAAGTAGAATGCAAAACAGCCATAAAAGTTCAAGTTTACAAGACAATTTACAAGAGATATACAAAACTCCTGACACCCCATAAAGGCCACAAAGGTCTTTCCTAATCCCTCCTCCAAATACCAATCCAAGAAAATCATAAAACATCAATAGAAGCATCGAATCTCACAAAAAATGAGCAAATGAGCCCCAAAATCCAATTCTTGTTTTCACGTTTCTATAAGCTAACAGAGACTAACTTGTTGATACTTGGTACTGGAAAAAGAAAACCCAAAGTTTTTATTTCCTTATAAAGCTGTGATAGTATAGAAATTTTCAGTTAACAAGATATAAGCAAACATAGAGGTCAACTAGGTTTGACAAACACAATGTCGATATTCAAGTTCAACCTATTATATCATGCATCTCTTTGAAAGATTGACCCACTGCTGAAAAAGGAATAAGGCAGTTAATAGCCATAGGTATTATAGGTTATATTTCAAAGACAAGTGACAGAACAACTAAAATCCTAGTGGACACTCCACGACTTGACATGCCAGCCAACAATGTTTTAGATGGTGGGAAAAAACCCCCTTGATTTGAAGTTTCTATACATTACTATACCCCTCGCTTAAAAGAGATGGAAGACACCAGATATCACTCTGTATATATTCATGTCACTAAAGAGGGGAACCTACACATTTAAAGAACACTAAATGAGAAAATACAATATACAAAAGTAGAATGGATTGATTGATACTCTTACTTCACTGTTTCAATGAATTATATGTAAAGGAGCATAGACACAACAGACGCTCAAAACTAAGTCATTAACGATAACCTATTGATCAAATTTATAATTAGCCATAATTTGATCAGCTACAGCTAATTGATTACATAATCATGGATTAGGATCTCAATAAACTTATTAAGACAAGAAAGTAAAATATGATATTTACCCTGCAAAAGAGCTGAGCAGAAACGAGGCAATAACACACCAACCAGTGACGGTAGAGGTAGTGATGGTAACATAATCAAAGAAATATACGAGGCTTAACCGAGATACGCGAGTCCCGACAAGTATCGACAAGAACACTCCAAGAGTTATATAATATAAACATTGAAGACAAGCAATTTGAGCAACGATAAGCCAAGGGTCCCAGACCATCGCACCATACAACATTGAATTAGCTTTGGAGAAGCACTTTCGCGCATGCCAAGACAAAAATCCTTTCACGTTTGAGAAGCACTTTCGCGCAACCTCATACAAAAACCCTTTCACATACTTATCTCGAAACCCGTAAATCCTGTTGTGAAAGCAGTTGGTAACGCTAACCCAAGGATGCACCATGACAGCGAATTCTCAGACACCTGATCTCCGAAACCTTGAAAATGAAATTTTTCAATAAGAATCAACCTAAACCCTTATTATTGAATTGTGCCCAAAAAACGCATCCCCACAGAGAACTTCAAATCCATACATTTGAAACCGGGCCGCTTGTCCTTCAAAAGACTGATCAATTTTTAGGAACCCAACTTCTCATAAAGCATCATCAAGCTTGGATATATTCAATATTCAATTCCAATCATTGGGTAATTCACCATCCAAACCCGAAATGTTCGCACGTAGATGCTCAGATCTAGATTATGGAAACAATAACTGTTTGACAGAGAAACAGTGCAATAAAGTCACCAAAAAGAAAAACATGATCAAAGAAGAGTGAAAAAAAAAAAAAACAGAAAAAATAAGGAAAGTTTCCGACTTTCTTGCGAAGGCTGATACAGCAGCAAAATGCCGAGAAATAGTTTAGACATACTCCCAGCCTCGGAAGAGAGAACTTACCCAGAACCTGAACAGGGAAAATTTGACTGAATAGTTTGAGATCGAGACGAAACATAATATTTGGGATTTGGAGGTGCCTCTCTGGCAAGAACTTTCTACGCGATATTGAATTGAGAGAACTCAGACTTCATGACCAGAGAAAAACGACAAATGTGCCGTTCACTGTAAAATACCCTAGCACCATAACGGAAAATTTACCAATATAATAATATTTTTTAAAAAAATTACTAGATTGGGACATTGTACAACTTATTTACCCATATAAGGCAGTTGATAGTATTATCTGACATAACGTCATAAGTGGTATCATGTCATTTGACGCCACTGACAAAGTGATGTCAGAGAGACTGACATCACAAAATGGCGTCAGTCAATTATTGCATGGCGTTAGGTTTATTATTTTTAAAAAAAATAAAAAAAAATGCAGGATGAGGGAGCGGAGTATTGTGCAGAAAAATAAAGATGGGGAGGAAAGCCTTCGTACAGGCTTTCATAGTAGTCGTACCAATGGCGTGCAGATGTGGAGAGGGGGACAAAGACATTAATGAAGAGTCTGACAGACTCTTCATTAAGAATAATAAAGCATTGTGGCGGTAGATCTGACCCCCTACAAAAGTTGACTTACACCACCGCGTCAATTCCCCTACCGTCATTTTGTCAATGACATCAAATGATATGGCACCACTTATGGCGTCATATCAGATGACGCCATCAAATGTCTTATATAAGTAAATAGTTTACACAGTGTCTCAATCCAATAATTTTTTTAAGAAATATTAATATATTGGTAAATTTCCCCACGCTAACATAATCAAAATCGCAAGGTAATTACTTTCTAATATTTACACACACGCTCGACTTTTGCTTTCTTGTAAATATTAATAATTGTCGCGGAACAATATTCTTTTCCTTTTTATTTTTTGTTTTATAATTTTCAGGGCGTAATATAATATATATTTTATGAGATTAATGTTTCCCATGTTGTAAGAAAAAAATTATCTCATGTCACACACATGGGACCCACATATACATATATGAATTAATATATGTATATGTGGGTCCCATCATTTCATGTGTGCGCGTAGAAAATTTAGTTTTCTCATACAACTTGAGAAAACTGAAACCCATATTTTATTGATGTAAAACATAAACATATTTTTTATATATAAAAATAAAACATAAACATAATTCTATGGTTCACATCAAAATGCTGAGCAAGCTCTATTCTCTATTTTCATCATGTGATTATGCAAGCATAAGCAAATGCATTTGTTAATTGTTTTGTTAGCTAATTGGGATTTTATAATTTGCACATACATTTGCTACTAAAGGATTGAATTTATTGGGTTATCCTCACTTGATGTATCATTTCTCAGACTCATTATTATTATTAGGATTAAAGTACAAAAATACATATGAGTTTTTTCTCTATGAGCAAAAATACACATATATTTTTTTAGGAGCAAAAATACACATGTGGTTACCATTTTGGAGCAAAAGTCACATCCCACCATTAAGTCATTGTTTATCACCATTATGTTACTGTTCACCTCATCTTTTTGTCTCTCATTACGGTGAACAGTGATTTAACGGTGAGATGTAACTTTTACTCTAAAATGATAACCACATGTGTATTTTTGCTCCTTAAAAAAGCATATGTATATTTTTACTCCTAGGAAAAAACATATGTATATTTTTTCACCATAACCCTTATCATTATTATTATTATTATTATTAGCCTAGCTTGCCTCTACACTGTAGTAACATACACTTTGATTCTCCGGTACATCCTTCTCTTTGACAAAATAGAGCATGGCCTAGGAATATAAATGTGTTACTAGAAAAAATTATTGGTTAACAACAAAATCAGTATCTGTTAATAACAAAATCAGTACCCATTAACAACTACGTTTTTTTAAAATAATACCAGAAAAGGACCTGACATATGAAAGTTGTTAGAGTATTTTTTAAAATTTTTGTACTTAATTAGGCCCTGAGGAGGATTTTCCCAAAATTATTTTAAAGTTGGAAGCTCTAAAAATTGGTTTATGGTATTAGATGCTACAACAAAAATATTTTAGAATGATGAATGCTAGATTTTGGCTGCTACAAGAAAATTATTTTAGCACGGTGAGGTGGTCGGTAATTTTTTTGTAAAATGAATATTGTTTTCCTTAACTACCCCTATGATTATAAGGATGAGTGATTCGTAAAGATATTCATCAATTAATAACATTTTAAAAAAAAACTATTTGACTTATAGTTTATAAATTGTTGCATTAAGAAATGTTTTCTTTTAACTTTTTTAAGTGGTCCCTCTTGCTTTTTTTAATTTGTTTCCAGCTGCAAGTTATGCTTGTCAAATGTATGTTAAAAAAAAAAAAAATTGTTTCCTGTTATGAATATACTGATTATGTGGATGTCCATTGACTCCCGGGCTCCAAATATTATAAGATGACATGGGACCCACGCATAATACCATTGCATAGTAGTTTACTATTTGGTGGGACCCACGCATAAAATTATACAACTCACGGGAATGCATTCCCGTGAGTGTACAGTTATGTAATTATGGGAATATTGCATCAAATGACCCAAAGTGGAAATTACACTAAAGACCCATTTTCCTTCTATAAATAGAGGCCTTCTGTAAACATTCTGAGTACACTGAAATAGAATCTCTCCTTACTCTCTCTCTCTCTATTTCTATATTCTCTTGTTATTGTTCTCTATTTTCATAAGTTTTATATTACGTTATCAGCACGAAGACTCTACCAAGGTAAGATTTTATTACCATCTCCTTTACTATTTGTTTATTTTTTCTATCTGGGATAATCTTAATCATGATATGGAATTAAAGTTCTACTTTTACCGATTATTTTGAACATCGGGTTCCATGGTTAAGATTTGAGATTATTTACTATTTACTATTCACAGTAAATAGTAATTTTTACTATTCATGTTAATTTTACCTTTTTCAGTAATTTTATATTTCTATTCATTTTGACTCCTTTATGGAAGTCTAGATTTAATATTTCAGTAATTTTATTTTATTCACTGTGAATAGTAACTTTACTATTCACGGTAAATTTATATTTTACTATTTATAGTAATTTATTTATGTTTATATATTCTTCCCACTCCCTATTTATTAATTCATGGTGGCAACATTAAGCTCCATTTGTAATTTAATTTTACTGTTTTATTTATTTATTTCATGGTGGCGATATTAAGCTCCATACTGACTTTATTAATATTTACATTATGCCACTAACATTTAAATTTATGTTACTACCATTTATTTATGCATTTATTTACTTTTTATGGTGGCGGCACTAATAGGGCTCCATTTGTTTATCTTAATTCTTTACTGTTGTCTATATATTATATAATATATGCATCATCTTTCTTACCTTCGGATGAGATAGGTCTCGCTGTGAGTTTACTCCCATTCCTATCTCATCTCCATTTGTTTATCTTAATTCTTTACTGCTGTCTATATATTATATAATATATGCATCATCTTTCTTACCTTCGGATGAGATAGGTCTCGCTGTGAGTTTACTCCCATTCCTATCTCATCTTATTTTTATTTTCTTAGCATGTTTATTTACCGTTCTTTAAATTATGTTTTAATTTATAATAAGATTTTATAATATGATTCTAATTATTTTTATTATTTTTAGTTTGAATCATGTCTTCCAACCTTTCAAATCTTGAATTTAATGCTCTTGACATCACCGGGAAGAATTATCTATCATGGGTTTTAGATGCTGAAATCCATCTTCAAGCAAAGGACTTTGGAAAGGCCATATTGCCAGGAAATGATGCGTCCCCTCAAGTAAAGGCTAAAGCTATGATTTTTCTCCGACACCACATTCATGAAAGTTTGAAAACTGAATATTTAACGGTGAAAGATCCATTTGAATTGTGGACTAGTTTGAAAGATAGGTATGATCATCAGAAAACGGTGATTTTGCCTAGAGCTCGTTATGAATGGATTCATCTCAGGTTACAAGATTTTAAAACTGTAAGTGAGTATAACTCAGCTGTTTTCAAAATAAGTTCTCAGTTAAAATTATGTGGTGAAAAAATAACTGATGAGGACTTATTAGAGAAAACTTTTTCTACTTTTCATGCTTCGAATTTGCTTTTACAACAGCAATATCGTGAGAAAGGTTTTAAAAAATATTCTGAGTTAATCTCATGTTTACTAGTAGCCGAGCAAAATAACGAGTTATTATTGAAAAATCATGAAAATCGTCCCACTGGATCTTCTCCATTTCCTGAAGCGAATGTGAGTGTACGGAATGATCATGGTCGTGGCCATGGTCGCGGTCGTGGTCGTGGCCGTGGTCGTGGACGAGGACGTGGAAATCGTGGAGGTAGAAATAATCATGGTTCTTATCATGGTGGAAGAGGTTATTATAGTCCTTATACCCACCAGAAAAAGATGAACAATGAAGGACAAAAGAATGATAAAGAAGGTCCTTCAAAAGTTGTTGAACATAAATGTTATCGGTGTGGTATGAAGGGACACTGGGTACGTAATTGTCGTACACCAGAACATTTAGCGAAACTTTACCAAGCCTCTATAAAAAAGAGTGTTAATTATGTGGAATGTGATGATAAGGCTCATAAAGATAATGATGTTAATGAGCCAAATGATGATGTAATGTCTCACTTGGAGGTGGAAGATTTTTATGATTAAATAAGTTTTGCAAAAATTGTAATAATTATTTTGTTTCGTTCTGACTTGTTGCCAATTATGTATAATAAATATGTTTTTAATGCATCTTCTATATTAAATATGTTTTAATGCATTTCTTTTCTTTTAATGAAGCTCATGGACATTTCAAATATTGCACACAAGAATGAAGATATATGTCTCATTGATAGTGCAACGACACATACAATTCTTAAAGATAAGAAATATTTTTCACATCTAACAAATTGTAGTACAAGCATCAATACCATAGTGGGTAATACAAGATTGATTGAAGGCTCTGGAAGAGCAATAATAATATTATCCAATGGTACGAAATTTGATATTAATGATGCTTTGTATTCCTCTAAGTCTCATAGAAATTTGTTGAGTTTTAAAGATATCCGTCGAAATGGATATCATATTGAGACTATAAATGAGGAGAATAAAGAATATCTACAAATTGTTACTATTAGATATGGTGAAAAATATGTTCTGGAGAAATTACCTATGTTATCTTCTGGTTTGTACTATTTAAGTATTAGTACAATTGAAATAAATGTTATGGAAAACCAGAAGCATGTTGATAAAGACATATTTATTGTTTGGCATGACCGGTTAGGCCATCCCGGGTCAATTATGATGCGACGTATAATAGAGAATTCATGTGGACATAACTTGAAACAGAAACAAATACCAAAATCCCATGATTTCTCATGTGATGCATGTTCCAAGGGAAAATTAATTATTCGGCCATCACCAACCAAAGTAGAAAGTGAGTCTCTCACATTTCTAGAACGGATACAGGGAGATATTTGTGGGCCAATACACCCACCATGCGGACCATTTAGGTATTATATGGTTTTAATTGATGCATCAACTAAATGGTCGCATGTGTGCTTATTATCTTCTCGAAACCTGGCGTTTGCGAGATTACTTGCTCAATTGACAAGATTAAGAGCACATTACCCGGATTATCCTATCAAGAAAATACGTCTTGATAATGCTGGTGAATTTACTTCACAGACTTTTAATGAATATTGTATGTCCCTTGGAATTGATGTTGAACATCCTATAGCACATGTTCATACGCAAAATGGACTTACAGAATCATTGGTAAAACGATTGCAACTTATTGCAAGACCTTTACTTTTGAAATCTAATTTACCAATTTCTGCTTGGGGCCATGCCATTTTGCATGCAGCAATGTTAATTCGCATCAGGCCAACTAGTTATTTAAAAGTTTCCCCCTTACAAATGGTTTTTGGTGAAGAACCTAATATTTCTCATATACGGACCTTTGGATGTGCAGTATATGTGCCTATAGCACCTCCACAACGTACTAAAATGGGTCCTCAAAGAAGAATGGGAATTTATGTTGGGTATAAATCTCCTTCAATTATAAAATATTTAGAACCATCTACAGGAGATTTATTTACTGCACGATTTGAAGATTGTCATTTTAATGAATCAGTTTACCCAACATTAGGGGGAGAAAATAAGCAGTTGAATAAAGAGATTAGTTGGAATGAATTATCATTGGCTCATTTTGATCCTCGTACAAAACAATGTGAACTAGAAGTTCAAAAGATAATTCATTTACAGAATTCAGCTAATCGAATGCCAGAAGCATTCACTGACCCAAAGAAAGTGACAAAGTCACATATTCCAGCTGCTAATGCTCCTATTCGAATTGATGTCCCTGTAGGACAACCGATTACAAATGAATCAAAAGCACGCCTTAAGCGTGGTAGGCCTATCGGTTCCAAAGATAAAAATCCTCGAAAAAGAAAAGGAGCTAAGATTATAGATGGCCAAGTCAAGGATAATCAAGAAAAAAACGTAGCTCTGGATGAGCCACTTCATGAAGAGAAATTATCTCCAGAGAAGAATATTGAGGCCCCAGAAGAGATCCAGGTATCTGAAATGTATGAAAATAATGAGATCTCAATAAATTATGTCACAAATAATATCAAATGGAACCGTAATGAAGTCAACATTGACGACATTTTTACTAATCATATGGCATATGATGTAATGAATGAAGAAGAGGATCATGAGCCAAAATCCATTAGAGAGTGCCAACAACGAAAAGATTGGCTCCTATGGAAAGATGCCATTAATGCAGAATTAAAATCATTAGCAAAACGAAAAGTATTTGGACCTATAGTCCATACACCTAAAGATGTAAAGCCAGTTGGATATAAATGGGTTTTTGTACGGAAAAGAAATGAAAAGGGTGAAATTACAAGGTATAAAGCACGCCTTGTAGCCCAAGGCTTTACACAAAGACCTGGCATAGATTTTGAAGAAACATATTCACCAGTAGTGGATGCAACTACTTTTCGTTATTTAATTAGCCTAGCAGCAAATGAAAGGCTTGATTTGCATCTAATGGATGTTGTGACTGCCTATTTATATGGCTCACTTGATAGTGATATCTATATGAAAGTTCCTGAAGGACTCAAGATGCCTGAAGCATTTGATTCAAATTCACGAGAACAATACTCGATCAAATTAAATAAGTCCCTGTATGGCTTGAAACAATCAGGGCGCATGTGGTATAATTGCCTTAAAGAATATTTGTTGAAAGAAGGGTATAAAAATGACCCGATATGCCCATGCAGTTTTATAAAAAGATCGAGAAATGAATTTGCTATAATTGTTGTTTATGTTGATGATATCAACATTATTGGAACTCCTGAAGAGATTACAAAAGCAATTCATTGTTTGAAGAAAGAATTTGAAATGAAAGATTTAGGTAGGACAAAATTTTGTCTTGGATTACAAATTGAGTACCTGAAGGACGGGATCTTTGTACATCAAGAAACTTATACAAAGAAGGTCTTGAAACGATTTTATATGGATAAGTCACATCCATTCTGTACTCCAATGGTTGTAAGATCTTTGATAAAAGAAAAAGATCCATTCCAACCCCAAGTAATTAACAAAAAAGGTGTAGAACAATTACTTGGTCCAGAAGTACCATATCTTAATGCTATTGGGGCACTAATGTATCTTGCTAATCACACAAGACCTGATATAACATTTGCTGTTAATTTATTAGCAAGATATAGTTCTGCACCAACACTGAGGCATTGGAATGGTGTAAAGCGTATTTTTCGTTATCTCAGAGGTACTATGGAGATGGGGTTATATTATTCAAATGTATCTAAACATGAACTGATTGGTTATTCAGATGCTGGATTTATGTCTGATCCACATGACGGAAAATCACAAACAGGCTATGTATTTACATGTGGAGGTACAACAATTTCATGGCGATCTATGAAACAAACTATATCAGCCACTTCATCTAATAATGCAGAAATCCTAGCTATGCATGAAACAAGTCGAGAATGTGTGTGGTTGAGGTCAGTAATTCATCATATACGAACTACTTGTCATTTATCTTCTGGTAAAATGGTTCCAACAGTTCTATATGAGAATAATACTGCATGTATTGCCCAACTTAAAGAAGGATACATCAAGGGCGATAGAACGAAGCATATTTCACCAAAATTTTTCTTTACTCGTGATCTTCAACAGAATGGTGAAATAGATATCCAGCAAATCAGTTCAAGGGAAAATTTGGCAGATTTATTTACCAAGTCACTTCCAGAAGCAATCTTTGAGAAGCTTGTTTATGGTATTGGTCTTCGAAGACTCAAAGATCTCAACTGATGTTGTCAATAGGGGGAGTCGATACACGCTGTACTCTTTTTCCCTTATCTAGGTTTTGTCCCACTGGGTTTTCCTAGAAAGGTTTTTAATGAGGCAGCACTGGATAGTATATCAATGAATGATGTATTTTTTTTTCTTTGGCTAGGTTTTTATCCCACTGGGTTTTTCTTAGTTAAAGCTTTTAACGAGACACATTCATAAATGGACATCCAAGGGGGAGTGTTATGAATATACTGATTATGTGGATGTCCATTGACTCCCGGGCTCCAAATATTATAAGATGACATGGGACCCACGCATAGTACCATTGCATAGTAGTTTACTATTTGGTGGGACCCACGCATAAAATTATACAACTCACGGGAATGCATTCCCGTGAGTGTACAGTTATGTAATTATGGGAATATTGCATCAAATGACCCAAAGTGGAAATTACACTAAAGGCCCATTTTCCTTCTATAAATAGAGGCCTTCTGTAAACATTCTGAGTACACTGAAATAGAATTTCTCCTTACTCTCTCTCTCTCTATTTCTATATTCTCTTGTTATTGTTCTCTATTTTCATAAGTTTTATATTATTTCCAGCCTTTTTTAAATGGGGGTAGAAGGTGGCCTTTGTTTATGATCACGTTTAGAACCCTAAAAGTGTTTACTCACGTAAATCAAAATAAAATTTCTCTTCCATACTATAAATTACAATTAAAAAGCTGTTTTTAAATATTCCAAACAAAAACAGACGTTTCTAGCCATTTGTGTTTGGTTGGGATTTTTTACTCTCAAAAGTTATATACACATATCACACACACACACACACACACTACATACGCTCACAATAGCTGGGTTCTCCAACAATGAATAAGTAGAGGAATATTGGGGTGTGGGTGTAATTTGAATGCAATCCATGAGCATCTACTTTGTTGAAATTATCTTCACTTCGCTTTGATTTGTTTGTTTGTCATTGAGTCGCATCATCTGCTGTATTCCATAGAATAATAGTCTGAGTGCACTTTTAAAACCATGGTGTCAAAATATGGTTGAGATATTGTTGCTTTGATTTGTGTTGGGAGAATGTTCCTTTCACCTTACTATTGAGCGTTGTCAGGGTCTCATTCCGACTGATATTTGATTTTTTTAGAGAGATTAAGGAAATTAAATAAACTACTTAATTGTATCATATATTATTTACCATTAGATTATATAACGAATCATTTTAGAGAAAAAAAAAATATTAATATTAATATTTTTAAATAATTTAATTAACTTCCTAAATTTTTTTTAAAAAAAAGATTAACCAAGTTTTATATTTAAGACGTTAAGTAGTATTTCGCATTTCCTCTCCATGCCATAACCAAAGTTTGAGAATCCAAAGGGACATCAAAAACCAGCCATGCTCTATCTTTTTTCTTTGCTTTTTTTCTTTTTGGGTTGCAGAACATCAGCGCACATAATTAACATATGCACTAAAGATCTTAAACAGATCAGAAAACTCGCAAAAGAAAAGGGAAATAAAAAAAGAAAAAGAATTACTTCCATTAAAGTTTTTGGAGTTCCTTGAAAAATGGTGTAGTAGTCTCGTGGGATTATCTATGTTTGGCTCTCTAGGAAACTAAGGAAGAATACAGTGGAGAGTAGCATGAATAATCATACAATTCATGGGCTTCATCTTGGAGATCATCCAAACTCAAAGCAGAGGAACACCTGTGGTTATGATCCCCGAACACGAAAAAATTCTCAACTTCAACTCACTGCCAATCAAACACCTGCAAGGAATTCAGTTAAATCAAAATAATTTGGCAAAACATGGATTGCTTGTCAATGCATCTATATGTGTCCAAATAATCTCTGATATTCAAGAGGAAGAAAGTATTGCAAAACAGAACTACAAATTAACCAACATCGTTAATTCAGTTAGATCAGAGAGAGAGCAACTCAGTTCACCATGACAAAACAGATTTGAAATGAGTTCTAACATTGCAAAAATGTTCTGACTACATAACCATAAAAAATTTCAAAGTTAAAAAGGTCTCTGGTCAGTGTATTCAATTCATCAAGCTGACTGACTGATATAATATTCTTTTTCTTTTTTTAATGACAACCCAGCTTATATAATTATATTTGGTTAATGAAGTACACCGTTCACCACCAAAATAAGCAATATTTTGCCAAGGACTGCCCAACCCAAGTCCAGTTCTAAAATGTTCATAACCTTACTACGACTAACTTTTTGGGGTTTATTTGGCCAAAACCCTATCCAAACCTGACGCTGTTACAAATCAAATGTACTATAAAACAAATAAAGGACATTTATAAGACAACATATTATGAGCATCAACAGACCTTCAAATGGCACACATATCAATTAATCAGCCATAATAGTCAACAAAACCAAGCCAGACAAACGGCCTTAAATGACAGAGTTCTTACTTGAACGTAATCTTGTTATTGGTATCTCCCGGAGCTCACGTTTGATGCACAGATATTCACCTAGTAAGGCCATTACAGCAATTCCAGTACCATTCACAATCCACCAAGTGATAGAAGATGGCCAGCCACCATACACAATGCATATAAAAAGATGGATGATGCAGAGGGTGGCTGAAAAATCCAAGCATTTCTTTGCCCTTTCAATTAAATAAAGCATATATACAGACCTGCAAAAATAAGACTGTAGAGTAAGTACAATGCAAATCAGCCATAAAAGTTCAAGTTTACAAGCCAATTTACAACAGACATATAAAACTCCTGTGTCCTGACACCCCATAACTGCCGCAAAGGTCTTTCCTAATCCCTCCTCCAATTACCAACCCAAAAAAATCATAAGACATCAATAGAAGCATCGAATCTCACAAAAAATGGGCAAATGAGCCCCAAAATGTTTTCACGTTTCTATAAGCTAACAGAGACTAATTTGTTGATGCTTGGTATGGAAAAAAAACCAAAGTTTTTATTTCCTTATAAAGCTGTGATAGCATAGAAATTTTCAGTTAACAAGATATAAGCAAACATAGAGGTCAACTAGGTTTGACAAACACAATGTCGATATTCAAGTTCAACCTATTATATCATGCAACTCTTTGAAAGATTGACCTACTTCTGAAAAAGGAATAAGACAGTTAATACACATAGGTTATATTTCAAAGACAAGTGACAGAACAACTAAAATCCTAGTGGACACTCCACGACTTGACACGGCGGCCAACAATGCTTTAGATGGTGGGAAAAACCCCTTGATTTTAAGTTTCTATACATTACTATACCCCTCACTTAAAAGATATGGAAGACACCAGATATCACTCTGTATATATTCACGTCACTAAAGAGGGGAACCTACACATTTAAAGACAGTTATTCACAATAAATGAGAAAATATAATATACAAAAGTAGAATGGATTGATTGATACTCTTACTTCACTGTTTCAATGAATTATATGTAAAGGAGCATAGACACAACAGACGCTCAAAACTAAGTCATTAACGATAACCTATTGATCAAATTTATAATTAGCCATAATTTGATCAGCTACAGCTAATTGATTACATAATCATGGATTAGGATCTCAATAAACTTATTAAGACAAGAAAGTAAAATATGATATTTACCCTGCAAAAGAGCTGAGCAGAAACGAGGCAATAACACACCAACCAGTGACGGTAGAGGTAGTGATGGTAACATAATCAAAGAAATATACGAGGCTTAACCGAGATACGCGAGTCCCGACAAGTATCGACAAGAACACTCCAAGAGTTATATAATATAAACATTGAAGACAAACAATTTGAGCAACGATAAGCCAAGGATCCCAGACCACCGCACCATAGAACATGACAGCGAGTTCTCAGACACCTGATCTCCGAAACCTTGAGAATGAAATTTTTCAATAAGAATCAACCTGAATCCTTATAATTGAGTCGTGCCCAAAAAACGCATCCCCACAAAGGACTTCAAATCTAAACAATCGAAGCCGGGTCACTTGTCCTTCAAAAGAGTGATCAATATTTAGGAACCCAAATTCTCATTAAGCATCATCAAGCTTAGATATATTCAATCTTCAATCCAATCACTGGGTAATTCACCATCCAAACCCGAAATGTTCGCACGTAGATGCTCAGATCTAGATTATGGAAGCGATAACTGTTTGACAGAGAAACGAATGCAATAAAGTCACCAAAAATTTCCGGAAGAAAGAAAAACATCATTAAAGAAGAGTAAATAAACAGAAAAAATATTGAAAGATTCATACTTTCTTGCTAAGGCTGATACAGCAGCAAATACCTAAAAATAGTTTAGACAAGCTCCAGCCTCGGAAGAGAGAACTTGCCCAGAACCTGAACAGGGAAAATTAGATTGAATAGTTTGAGATCGTGACGAAACAGAATATTTGGGATTTGGAGGTGTCTCTCTGGCCAGAGAGCTTTTTACGCGATATTGAATTGAGAGAACGATTTGCAGAACAACCTGAACAGTGACCAGAGAAACAACCAATGTGCCGTTAACTGTTAATTAGGGTGCGAAAGCAGTCTGGGCTAGTGTGTTAGGGAATTTTACTCTAAATTTTAAATATGTTATAAAACTGATAAAAATAATAAGAAGAAAAGCAGAGGTTCTAGAGAGATAAAGTAGAGAGAGAGATTCTCATTTCATTCAATTGATGAACAGTTACAGAAAACCTCTATTTATAGAAGAAAAATGGGACTTTAGTGTAATTTCTACCTCTGGGTCATTTGGTGTAGTTTTCCCCAAAAACCTAAACTATTCACTCACGGATTTCCTTCCCGTGAGTGATTGTATAATTGTGTGCGGGTCCCACCAAATAGTAAACTACTATGCGTGGTACTATGCAAATAGTAAATCACTATGCGTGGGTCCCATATCATCTTTTAATATTTGGAAACCGGGAGTCAATGGACATCCACATAATAAGTATATTCATAACACTCCCCCTTGGATGTCCATTTATGAATGTGCCTCGTTAAAAACTTTAACTAGGAAAAACCCGGTGGGATAAAAACCTAGCCAAAGAAAAGAGTACAACATCCATTGATACACTTTCTAGTGCTGCCTCATTAAAAACCTTTCTAGGAAAAACCCAGTGGGATAAAACCCAGATAAGGGAAAAAGAGTACAGCGTGTATCGTCTCCCCCTCTTGATTACATCAGTGTTGCTCCCCCTGATGACTATATTGCTTCAATGTCTTTCTGAGCATATTATACTTTCTGTCATCAAATATTCTGTTAGAAACACCCAATCTGATTGTTCATTATATACCTGCAAGATCTAAATCTGTCAAGTAAAGTCATAATAATCTTTTCATAAATATATATGTGCATATAGAAATTCAATAAATGTTTATTCAGATAATGATGCTATATGCACTATCATCTTGAGTCCTTTTGGGACATATGTGTTTTTGGCGCCTTATGTGCTTCTAGCACATACAAATATATTGTGGCTCATGATCCTCATTATCATTCATTGTAGCATATGCTATCATAGATATTATTAACGTCGACTTCATTTTCAATCCCATTGGATTTCATTCATAATTTATTGAGATCTCATAATGTAAATACCTGGGTCTCTTCTTGGACCACAATACACTTTACTTGTAATATCTCTTCTAGAGATAACATCTCTTCAGGAGATGGCTCTTCTAGAGCTTTTCTTAATTATCCTCAACATGATCATCTATATTCTTATAGCTCCTTTTCTCTTTTGAGGATTTTTATCTTTAAAATCAATGGACTTGCAACACTTCTGGTGTGCTTTATAACAATTCATATAGGAGCATTTGCAGTTGGCACATGTGACTTTGTCACTTTCTTTAGGTCAGTAAATGCTTCTGGCATTCGATTAACTAAACTCAGCAACTGAATTATCATTTTGAATTTTTAGTGCACATTTCTTTGTACGAGGATCAATAAGAGCCAATGATAATTCATTTCACTTTATCTTTACCCAATCTGCTTATTTTTCTCCCCCTCATCAAATCATCAATTTTCTTTGTATATCCATCTTTGTATATCCATCTATGTGCATTGAAGTAGATTAATAATCATTGCACATTTAAAACATTTTAAGATGGAATTATTTTGGCTCCTGAACAAAAGCTAAATTTTACGGGGAGAATTTTGTTGGATTATAAGCTGCAAATATACACGTATGAACAATGTTCTCATAATCATTGATCTATCCATTCATAGATACTTTAATACATGATTTATGGATCATTCAATCTGGAAATTGCGCGCATAATATATTGCAAACATCTGGTTGCAATCATCACTGCAAACTTTGCAGATCAATAATTTCATATGTACTCTTTCAATTTAATATATTTCCAGAGATCCATTTCCAATAATATTTTCATAATCATATCTGTTTGAGAACAAGCAGCACATAATATGACTCGGATGATCAAACAAGTCATGCCAACATTTCATATGATTTATCATCAAATCTAATATTCATTTTGGGGGAATCAACATAGAAACATTCACAAAGAATTATCACATAAATATTCACACTTGATATATATCATTATCATTCTCCCCCTCAAGTGTGAGACCTTAAAAATTAATTTATGGAATTTCCATACAATATTCCATGATAATAGCATATATGATATCTATTTCATTAAAATTCCACAGATTTCTAAATGCATTATCAATGCATAATTTTGTTACTTCTGGTAACAAAATTTCCATTTTCCAGAATCAACAAACAAATATATATTAAATACAAAATCATCAGGTGTATAATTGCAGATTCACGAGCGCAATACTATGTAATCACAGGCGCATCACTGTGGAATCACAGGCGCGACAACTCAGATTGTCGTATACATATAAAGTCAAAAAGATTCCAGGCTCGTGCTTTATAGGGAGCAAATCTGTAGAGATTTAACAGGACTACGCAAATCTGCAAAGATTCAATAGGATTTAATTCAACTATAAATAGAGGAAGGCAAACGAACATGCCTCACAAACACTCAAGCATCTGATAATATCAACTACCAGATACTCACACATATTTCTCTAAATTCTATTGCCATGGCAGGACCAAGCAGTTTTATCCCAGTTTCTGATACATCCGAAACAGCATTACTTGATGCTTTGTTGTATGATGATCAGCATAACATGTCATTTACTTCTTTGTTATCTCCTAATCCCTTTGAAATGTTTATTCCTCCTTCTACTATTCCTCCTTCTGCTTCAAATGTACCTACTTCTCCCCCTAGAACAAGTGTTCTTCCTCAATCTACAAGGATTGAAGGTACAACTGAAGCAGGTTCATCAAGGAGGCCTGTTAAGAGGTGTAGAACTATGGCAGAACTAATGGAGTCTACCAATCCAGTTCAGCCAATAGTGTCGGCAGTTAATCAACCAGCATTCACTAGCCAGCAAACTATCATCAGTTTGCCAGCAACAACCAGCCCGACAACAACAATCAGCCAACCAACAACCACTAGCCAGCCAGCAACAATTAGCCAGCCAACAGCTACAAGCCAATTAGCAACTACTAGCTTATTGGAATGTAGTTGCTGTCATGTTTTACGGGAAATTATTCATACCAACGGACTTCAGTACCATAAACTTGAAGTTCACGGAAGAAGAACAGGTATGATTACCCATGCTGTTTTATTTGAAAAAGTACAGGATAAATCTTATAATACTGACAGGCTTCCAATGTTTGATTTCACAAAGAAAAATTTTGAAGAAATCAAACAATTTCTGACACAGTATTGTATAGATTTACAAGCATCAGGATATATCTTGATGCGTGATCCTGTATTAGTCTATCATGAGGTTCTCTGTGTTGGTTCGGAATGGGCTATAAATCCAAATGACCTCCATGGAAGTTCATTTCAAACCAATATTGAACACTCATTAGGCAAAGGAAAACAACCTGCAGTAAGTATACCCTATGATACTTCATCCCTTAACCAGGGTGAATTATATAGGTTATCTATGGAGCAAAGAGAAAGAATAAAGAAAACAACGCTCCATGATTTAAGAAATTATTTTCACTTAACCCTTGATGAAGCGAGTAAACAATTAAATATGTCTACTCACACCATACAAAAAATCTATCAAAAAGGAGGGTTAACTGAGTGGCCACACAAGAAGCTCAAGAAACTTATGACGCAAATCTCGATATTACGAAGAGCTTTGCCTCATCTGGATCCCATCTCAAGAGAAGCAAAAGAAGAAGACATTAAATATCTTCAGAATGAGATGATTAAAGTTTGTAATGATGTTGAGCCACTCGCAATTAAACTTTGTTGAAATAATATTTCCTTTTGCTTAATTATTTTGTTTATGAATATTCTTTTCTCGTATTTATAAAAATTGTTATAATCATAGAAATCACATAACAACTATAATAATATATTTGCTTCATTCACTTCTGGGAATGAAGTTGGATAAAAATTCATGATCCATAACTCACTGATTTGTTTGATCATGGCAAGAAATTAATCCACAATATTGCTACTACAATAGCAAATTGAATATATTTATTTATAATATCAATCATGATCATACAATCCCTTGTCTCATAATTTAAGGGAATATTTAATGCCAAATATACAATTTTGAGGCCTTTATACAACTGATAACATACAAAATTTATGGATCAAATATTGTTTCATAATTTGTCTCTTGTTATCAGGCTAACTTGCCTCTTGGCTTCAGGCAATCTTGCCTCTGAAATTAAGGCTATCTTGCCTCTTAGTCTCAAGCCAATTTATGCCTCATCTCTCTATGGCATTTTGATCTCATAATATATATGGCCTTTTAACAGTTTATCTTCAGGATAAATAAAATATAAACATAATAAAATAAATAGATGGAACCCACTAATATGTATATATTAGTGTCGTTGCCATAAATAATAAGAAGGGAGAGGGATATATATATATAGCAATAAATAAATAAAATAAAATAAATGACTGGAAATAAACATGCTAGATAAATAAAAAGAAGATGAGATAGGAATGGTAGTAAACTCACAGCGAGACCTATCTCATCCAAAGATAAGAAAGAAGATGCATATGCAAATGTAAATATATATATATAATATATAGAAAACGGTAAAATAAAAAGGGAAGGGGATTTAAAGCAGTAAATAAATAATAAATAAATGGAGTCCACTATACAAGTGTTACCACCATGAAAAATAAAGCAGTAAATAATAAATGGTGCCCACTATACTAGTGTTGCTACCATGAAAGATGAATAAAGCAGTAAAGAATTAAAATAAAATAAATGGGGCCCACAAAATGTCACCACCATAAAAGATAAATAAACTCTAAATAAAATAAATAAATAGAGCCCACTAATAGATACTAGTGTGCCTCCATGAAGAATAAATAAATATAAAATAAAATAAATAAATGGAGCCCACTAATAAATAATGTTGCCACCATAAAAAAAAAATAAAATAAATAAATAAATAAATGTTAAAATAAATAAATAGAACCCACTAGTAAATATACTAATGTGCTATCATAAAAGATAAATAAATGTTAGTAACAATAAAATAAATGTTAGTGACATAAAACTAAATATTAGTAAAGTCAATATGGAGCTTAGTATAGCCACCATGAGATAAATAAATAAAGCAGTAAGTAAAGAATTACAAATGGAGCTTAATGACGCCACCATGAAATAAATGAATAAGAAGTGGGAAGAATATATAAACATAAATAAATTACTGTAAATAATAAAATATAAATTTACCGTGAATAGTAAAATTACTATTCACTATAAATAGTGAATAAAGTAAAATTACAGAAAGATTAATCTAGACTTCCATGTAGGAGTCAAATGAATAAAATGTAAAGATTACTGAAAAAGGGGTAAATTTACTGTGAATAGTAAATTACTATTTACCGTAGTAAAATAGTAAATAATCTCAAATCTTAACCATGGAACCCGATGTTAAAATAATCGGTAAGAATAGATATTTAATTCCATATAATGGTTAAGATCATCCCAGATAAATAAAATGGAAATATGAAATAGATGGTGAGAAAATCTTACCTTGGTAGAGTCTTCGTGCTGATAACGTGTTATAAAACTGATAAAAATAATAAGAAGAAAAGCAGAGGTTCTAGAGAGATAAAGTAGAGAGAGAGATTCTCATTTCATTCAATTGATGAACAGTTACAGAAAACCTCTATTTATAGAAGAAAAATGGGACTTTAGTGTAATTTCTACCTCTGGGTCATTTGGTGTAGTTTTCCCCAAAAACCTAAACTATTCACTCACGGATTTCCTTCACGTGAGTGATTGTATAATTGTGTGCGGGTCCCACCAAATAGTAAACTACTATGCGTGGTACTATGCAAATAGTAAATCACTATGCGTGGGTCCCATATCATCTTTTAATATTTGGAAACCGGGAGTCAATGGACATCCACATAATAAGTATATTCATAACAAAATATTCCTTGTACACTGATTAGTAAATTTTAAGAAAGATATTTTTACTACTATTTTTTGTTACTACCACTTTTTCATCGTTGAATCATAATCTTATGCATTTCCATTTCCATTTCTCTCTCCTATTGAGATTCTGATCTAACGGTAGAAAAGTGATAGTAACAAAAAATGGTAGTAAGAATATCCTACACTTATTTTGAAATAATTTAAATATATTGTATCATTTTATTTTTCTTATAAAATAAAAATGGTATAATAATATGACTTTTATTTTCTTAAACAAATATATAAAATCTATATAAATTCAAAAGTAAAACACGTTAACCTCTCTTATACATTGCTTTAATTACACTGACATTTCCTCTGTCTTAAAAAAAAAAAAAAAAATTAAGTACAGACAGTGAACACAGTAGAAAATAATCTAAAAAAAATAGCTGTAATTAAATTTCTTATTAATATGAATATTATTTACTAATTTACTCTTCCATAATACTAAATCTCTATTTTTGGCCAAACCATCAAGAAGTGTATGAGGGGGTAATAACCAGTGTCAGAACATTATAATATTTACACACACACACACCCCTTTTGCTCTCTTGTAAATATTAATACTTGTCGCGGAACAATATCCTTTCCTTTTTGGTTTTTTAATTTTCAGGGCGTAATATAATTTATATTTTATTGATATATAAAACATAAACATAATCCTATGACTGACATCAAAATGCTGAGCCAGCTCTATTCTCTATTTTCATCGAGTGATTATGCGTGCATATGCAAATGCAATTATTAATTGTTTCGTTAGCTAATTGGGATTTTATAATTTGCACATACATTTGCTACAAAAGGAGTGGATTTATTGAGTTATCCTCACTTGATGCATCATATCTCAGACTCTTATTATTATTATTATTATTATTATATCCTTTTGACTTGGCTTGCCTAGTAACATACACTTTTATTCTTCGTTACATCATTCTCTTTGATAAAACAGAGCATCGGCCTAGGTATGTAAATATGTGTGTTACTAAAAAAAATATTTTTAGAGTTGGAAGCTCTAAAAATTGGTTTATGATATTGGATACTACAACAAAAATATTTTAAAATGTTGAATGCTAGATTTTAGCTATTACAAGAAAAATATTTTAGCATGGTGAGGTGGTTGGTAATTTTTTTGTAAAATGAATGTATTTTTTTTTTTTCCTTAACTACGCGTATGATTATAGGATGAGTGATTCGTAAAGATATTCATCAATTAAGAACATTTTAAAAAAAAAAAAAATTATTTTGACTTATATTTTATAAATTGTTGCATTAAGAAAATGATTTCTTTTAACTTTTTTAGGTGGTCCCTCTTGCTTTTAATTTGTTTTCAGCTTTTTTTAAATGGGGTGGAAGGTAACAGACGATTCTAGCCATTTGTGTTGGGATGAGACCTTTGACTCTCAAAGCTGAAACTTTTTAGTCAATATATATCTCACCTACATATGCATAGTACACTCACATCTCAGAACCTTTGATATTTAAAAAAGAAAAAGAAACAAAGAAAGAGAAGAAGAAGAAGAAAAAATTCTCAGAACCACGTTTTGGGGTGTCAAAATATGGTTTTGAAATATTGTTGCTTTTATTTGTGTTGGGAGAATGTTCCTTTCATCTTGCTGTTGAGGGTTGTAAGGGTGTCCTCCTCTCCCGTAGTTGACTTTTTTTAAAAAAAAAAAGATTAATGAAGTTAAAAAAATTATTTAATCATATTATATGTTATTTATTATTATGTTATATATCAAAAATTATAAGTAAGACAAATTAGTTTTGAGAAAAAATTAAAATAATACTTTAATCTTTTTTTTAAAAAAGTATCAATTGGTTTTATTTTATTTTATTTTTTATTTGTATACATTTGGCAAGCCTAGACTTGAAAAACAAAATATGCATCACCTAAAATAAAAAACTAATCTCATCTCCAACATGCATGTTGTCAAGCATGACTCGAGTTCTACATCTTAGATGCACTTGTGAAATTATCATTAACTACATATCAATTGCATGCGCTTCCTTAGCCAAAATATCAACGCATTCAATAGATTTCTTACTTGAGTGGAACAAAACAACGTCTCAATTCTTGTACATAAGCTAACATGTAGCCTCGATTTCAACTTTGAACGGATGACCCAATGTGTTATCCCTAAATAACATATTTAGTGCCTTCAATGAATCAAAAAATACCTATACTTTTTGAAAATTGTAAATTTGACAGACCTCAAGCCCTGTTTTAATGGTCAAAACCTCTGCTATTGTCGTTGGAAAGGTTCCAATATTCTTCATAAAACCTGTGACCCAACATCCCTTATCATCTCTAACTAATCAACCAACTGCTGCCTAATTATGGTCTCTTACTGACGCATCCACGTCGAGATGAATATATCCCGGTGGTGGCCTCCTCCATTGGGTGCCTGGTTGTGATGTCTCTGCAAGTAGTTGGTGTTTCAATCTTCCTTCCACAACATCTTCCATTAAATGGTGTTGACACTGATAGAACACCTCCTTTGGAGTAGCTATTTTGCCTTCAAACAAATGGACACATCTTGCCTTCCATAATAGCCCGCAAACGTGTGCAAAGATTGTAGTTCATTTCCACTTTTTAAAACAAGCCTTGGATGGGTTTCCTATTGCATTCCATTGAAGTCAATCCTGCAAACCAAGTGAGAAAAAAACAGTATATTTATTAGGATTAATAAATTCCCTCCACACATTTTTTGCTCTCACACAATCTCTCAAAATATGTAATACTGTTTCCTTACAAATGTAGTATTTCACATTGCCTCTCCATGCATTTTAGAAGTAGTTTTTAACTGTAGTGTAGAAAACTCTTGAAGTCGTAGTTGGTGGGACATGGTTTTCAAAGCAAGAATTTGGCAACGAAGGTTGTCATTAATAAACATGGCTTTGATGATTGTAATTAATGCTACTAAGTTGTGATTTGAAGTTTCCAATGTTTCCTTGGCACTCCATTATGCATATGGGCTACACATAATTGTATTTATGACAGAAATCAAATTATTGGATTATTTTGGTGTATAGATTTAGGGAAAATTCCTCTCAATGCCCAATAAACTAAAATATTGTTAAAGAAGGACCAAAAAAAGTCATATGTCAAATAGGGCCTTTTTTTGTATTATTTCAGAAAACATTAACAACTATATCAGTAGTCGTTAACAATTAAATCAGTATAGTTAACAATTATATATTAACAATTAAATCAGTACCGGTTAACGACTATATTCATATAACGTTTTCTAAAATAATACCAGAAAATGCCTAGATATATGACTTTTTTTAAGGTCTTTTTTAACAATATTTTGATAATTTAGGCCCCGAAGGAAATTTTCCCATAGATTTATGCAATAACATTTCTGTACTCCCTTTTTTTTAAAAAAAAAAAAAAAAATCTTTAATTTGTAGTCTTATCCTTGTATGCCCTGGAGACACTTGCTGCTGGTTAGACTGAAGTAGTACGATGTTTACCATGCTTATTATTATTTCACAATCTCCCTAGTCTTGATGATGAAGCATATGTTGTGCATTTTGTGAAGGAAAGAAAAATTGTTTCTTCAACTTTATAGTGTTCTACTGCCATATATATGTTTCTTCCTATTTCCTAACCCTGAGTACATTTTTTTTTCTTACCCAACAAGCTTGAATTCCCATTAATTAAGCTGGGTAATGCTTTGAGAAAATTTGATGAATTTGGGAATTTAAATTCTTTACTTATTCTAAATCATTAAGAAAAACATTTGAAGCTGGGTTATATATATTTTATGAAAGGAATTAAATTGGGAGTTTCAATTGTGTGTGTCCTTGCCATCTTTATCTTCCCAATATTTTCCTTCTTCGTGGCAATTTATGAGAAGTTGATGAACTACTTTAGCATTTTGAATTCCTGTGTTTTCTTGTTCTAATTAAAGATCTTCAAGAATGCATTGTAGATGAGTTTCTTTGATGCTACTATAGTGAATTCAATTATTGAATTGCAGTTAAGAACTAATTCTAACCTTGTAAGGGTTTTTTTTTTAAAATTTATTACTTAAAAAAAACTACAGTTTAGTGTCTTAATTTGACATGATTTTATTTAATTTTAATAGTTTGTAGATTGACAATTTACATTTGTGTAGTTTAAAGCTGTAAGCTTTAAGCGAGTTGACATCACATTTAAAAAAACAAATACAACGAAGAATTTATTTCTTTAAAAAACAACCTCATTAGTTTTTAAGGAGTTTCCTTAAATTATAAGGTCTGGATATCTTTTCAGTATTTTTATATTAAAATGTGGTGTAAACTTGTTTAAGAGTTTACCGCTTTAAATTACACAAATGTAAATTTTAAATCTACAAAATAGTAAAATTAAATAAAATCATTTCAAATTAAGACACTAAACTGTAGTTTTTGTTTTAATAAAAGAAGTACCCATTTCAGGGTGAAAAGATTATTTCTTAAGAGAGTCATTGAATAATGTATAATTCACATGAGAGATACCAAGAAAATTATGAAATGGTTTGAAATATAATTCATATAAATAAAGAATTATGCATACATACATACATACATACATACATACATATATATATATATAAAAGAAACTTTATTACAAAAACGATTATATTTATTTTTAAATTTTTAAATAATTAAATAATTTTTGAAATATTATTGATAATGTTTTATAATATGTTTTTAGTTTTTATTATTTTTAAGTATAAACTTATAAAAATTAAACATTAAATTATATGATCCATATTATATTTCATAACAGTACTAAAAAAATAATATAACATGATATAAATATATTTAAATATATTTTTTAAATTATTTCAAAATAAATTATCAATTTAAGCATAATCCCTATAAAAAAAAAATGAAACTCATTACCTTATTTTCTTATGATAAATAGAATATTTAATATTGTGATATGTTAAATATTATATGTAAACTAGGAAAACAAAAGTCCCATTCCTTATTAATTAAAGAATCACATTTAAAAATCTTCTCTTCATAACATGTGACTTTCAACGACTACTCAAATATGCGATTAAAAGTATATGGTATGGTCACCACTTAAGTGAGATTTTCAGCAATAACAAAAGAGGTTGCTATAGAAAGTTTGTCTCTTCAATGCTTTTTAGCGGCTACTTTTAGAGTCGCCACTATAGTGTCTATACAAGCCCATTTAGAATAGCAATGGTAGAAGTGGCTGTTGTATCTAATCGACTTTCCCTAATCAGCTTTTTTTTTTTGCTGGACTTTTCTTGATGTGATTTGTGTCTGGGATAGCAATGACAGAAATGACTTTTTTTCCTAATGAGAACTTGTTTGGCATATATAGTTTTAAAAAAGATAGTTGAGATGGAAAATGACTGAAAATGGTATGAATATATATATATATATATATATATATATATATATATATATATATATATATTTATATATTTATATATATATTTGGGATAAAAAATTAAAAATAAATAGCCCAAGCTACTATGATGGAATCTAATAGGATCAGAAGCTTGGTTCAGTTGTTTCAGCTCAGAAATGACTTCAACTCTTGAAGCCCATCACATGGTGAAGCTTTCCCAAACATCTAAAAAACAAGTTTTCACTCCTGATAAGCTTTTTGATGAACTTTTTTTAGCTTATGATGGTTTCCCAAATAGGCTCTAACTTGCCATTGAGAGGCAAACTTTCACCAGCGACTTTTTTAGTCACCTCTAAGTCTTTATTATTTTTTAGGTGAAGATTGAGAACATGTTTTTTAAAATTTAGTGGTCAAATTGAAACTTTGTATAAAATTAAAAGGTGAAATTGAAACTTTGTATAAAATTAAAAGGTGATATGTGTACTTTTACATGTCCCAAAAATATGTGTACTTTATATACATTGTTTGATCAATTATATATTTATGTTTACTAAGCACGAGTATTAAAAGTAATCATCTTTCTGATTAAAAAAAATAATCATAGTGGAGACAATATCCAACGCTAAATGTGGGATTAATTATGTGTGATGAAAACGTTGAGAGACGCTAGGATTGGACCACAAGAACTCATGCAGGCCTAATAACAGCATAAGGAGATTTTTTTTTTTTAATATTAACAAGTTTTAGAGGGGTTCGACACCAGTCCCCCACCAAAGCCAGGGCACGGCCCCAAGCTTTATGAGCACTTACTGGGAACTTATGAGATCGCCTACCAAAGCAGTTCCAGCAACGGCAGAAAGGATCAAACCCACGTCCCAATGGACTAATCTTAAATCCCTTACCATCTGTGCCAATTTTCTTTGGCAAGCCCAAATGAGATATGAGGAATCTAAAGAGCACAGAGACAAGACCCAGTAGTAACTCCGTCGCACCGTACCGCTCCAAGTAGTAATAATAAGACAATTTGAGAGAAATAAGATCAAGAAAATGGGCAAAAGTACGGAAAAAACATTAATTAATTAATTAATTACCAAAATGCCACTGAGGCAAAAGTATTAACCAATCTGCCCCCTGTAATTGATTACATGCATTATGTAATCGATTACAGGGGGCAGATCTCTTTTTTTTTTTCATTTTTTACACTATGTAATCGATTACGTCATTGTTCAGTAATCGATGACATGAAATTTGCACTGTGTAATCGATTACACCAGTATGATGTAATCGATTACACCAGCTGCAGAAGCACAATGAAAAAAAGATTTCGAATTGGTGCATGATGAAACTAATTTCCAACTTCTTTTTACCTATAAATGCGACTTAGGGAAGGTCTTTTTGCCAACAATTAACCGTCTACACTATGTCTAGTCAATCGATGTACCTATATCTGTTTTTCGTCCTACGACATATCATTTGCAAAATTCATCACCTCAAATCATATGAACTGAAAGCATAAACATTCATAACTAAATTAAATGTCATAGTCAGTGCAAATTCACCAAGTCTAACCAAAAAAAAAATTACAAGAACCAAATACAAACAACAAGTCCAACAAAAAACAAAAACAAAGGTATCTAATCTGCATCGTCCTCTGAATCCTCCTCCTCCTCCTCCTCATCGGAGACATCAGGCACCTGGTCCTCCTCTTCGGCTGCCTCCTGATGCTATCCATCCTATAACTGCCGAAGTCCGGCCTCCAGTCCGTGCATCCAGCTTTGCATCCACCGCCACTGCTCGTTCTCCTTCTCAACGTAGCTCCTCCACCACTGCTCGTGGCTCCTCCACCGCTGTCTCTGTCGGAGGTCCATCTGCCTCATCTGCAGCATGACGTCACGGAGCTGGAATCCACCGTCCGGCTCAACCATCTCCTCATCCTCATCATCGTCATCGTCTAGCATAGGGACCTCAGGATGAAACACAGGGGCAGCAGCCGGTGCATTGTCCTCGTCAATGGCAGTGCATATCCAGACACCCTATGCATTCTGTTGTATCTTGCACTGCTCTTGTAGGCGCCTCCCGAAGACAGCGTTCCAATGCTGCTGGTCCACCATCTCAAATCCCTGCATCGGCACATGGAAGTGGAGCAACATACGATGGACTAGGTAGGCGAATGGGAGGGCGGCGTTCTCCTTCTGCTTCACCTTGAATATCATCCAGCAAAAATAGTGTCTCCAGTTCACCAGCCTGGCATGAATGATGGCCCACATGATCGGGATATCAACCTCCAACACCCTGGAGTGATTGTAGGCCCGGGGGAATAGAATATGGGTCAGCACGTAGAAAAGGATCCATGCATCCACAGTCAGCTGGCCCACAGTGAAAAGGGCTCTTTGACCCAAAGGCCTCTTAATATTGTTGATGGCAGCGGTGCGGTCATATCCAGGCAAGTTGACGTTGGTATCCCCATCGTACAGGATGGCGCCTGCCCCATCAAAATCATATCCCAGCATGTTGGCCCATATTGGAGCAGTCATCTTTATGTCAATGCCGCAGACGCGCGACTTCAGCACTCCATTGATGTAACTGAGGTTATGGTAGAAGGCTCTAACCATATCCTCTGAGTAGTGACTGACGAACTCCGCCAAGCCACGTAGATGCGAACCCTCCACCAGTGTGACTATCTCAAATCCCTCCTCTATAAAAAAAACTACATGTTTAGTGACTTGGGCTTGATCACGGGTCTGCCCGCAAAGTGCTGAATGTAATACCCTAATTTTTATAATGCACTTAAAAAATATATTTAGATAAATAATACCTATTGAGAATAGGTGAATATGAGGTCTCAAAATGTAATATAATTAGTCTATTGTCAAAGGAGAATTGTGAAAAATTCTAGAAGGTATAAAATAATTATTAAAAATTTAGAAAACATATTATCCTCAATTTAGACAATTAAATAAATTATTTCCATTGAAAATAAAAAGAAGGAAAACTAAAGAGTATTCTAGAATGGAAATTGATTCCATAATTTCCAATATTTTACTTAAAGGGTGAATTAACACTGTTAACAAAATTGTTGTGAGGAAATAATTAATTTTAATTAAGAAAATTATTAGGAATTATTAAAGGAGTAATTAAGTAATTTTTGCAAATTTTACAAGGTCTAAATCCATGTGATTGATTAGGAACCAATAGGAAATTTTGGGAGAAATAAATATAAGATAAATAGGATATTAAGATTAATGGAAAAATTATAATTATATATGTGTGTGTGTGTGTGTGTGTGTGTGTGTGTGTGTGTGTGTGTGTGTGTGTGTGTGGCCGAAAATTAGGCCAAAAAGAAAAAAAAAATAGAAAATGGGAGGATAAATATGAAAGAAGATCTTAAATAAAATAATAATATAATTAAAACATGTGTTAATTAGATAATAATATAATAATCAGAGGAAAAATGAACAGGATAAATGATCACGGATAGAAAGTAATTCCGTTGTGAGATTCTGGGAATGAGTTAGGAAAAACCAAAATATATTATTGGTCAGTGGATTTTTATCCAGAAGTTAGTACCGACCGAAGTTATTTCTGAAACTGGTCGCGAATACCAAGGATTTTCGGCAGATAACGGAATATCCTTAATAAGAGTATAAGGATAGGAAAGTACAGTATTCTTAAAGAGGAAGAAAAGATTCTCAGAGTGTTGTTCCCGGAATTTTAAGATTTTACGAAATTTCGCGATCAGAATACCGAATCAGGAATTTTACCTGATAAGCAAGATGACATAAGGCTTGATGATGCAGCAGGGATGGCATCATCCTTGAGAGGTGTAAGGCCAAGATCTTGCCACCTCCAAGAAGTGCGATCTAACGGCCAGAAACTGATCAGACAAAGTTCAAAGGAATTACGAAAATGTCATTGGGCTTTTCTATAAATAGGCCATCACTTCTCTTCATTCTTCACCAATTCACACAATCCTAGAGAGAAGTTAGAGAGAGAAGCTCTGGAGGAGGAGCAAGAAGTTCATAGCGAAGCTCTGAGTAAGTCTTTCGGTCCCTAGTCTTTAGTCTTAAGTTCTTTCGGTAGTTCTTAGAGTTTTAGAGTAGATCTTTAATCTTCTAGTATATTTTAGATATCATGTTTTAGGATAGATATGATATTTATTTTGGGAAATATATTGGAGTTAGAGATATGTGGAAATTCTGGAAGATTAGGGTTAAGATAGCGAAGTGCTGGCGAAATTCCGCCGATTAGGGGATCAGGGGCAAAATGGTAATTTGTACCTAAAATGCCTGTTATGATATCAAATATTGATAAATGTGATATTATCATTATAGGATATCAGTAATCTTGTTCCGCTGTCATTTCGCTGTCGTTCCGCTGTTTTCCGTCAAAAGTACAGTATATCGTCAACATATTAAACGCTCGTCAACGAAGGTACGTTCGCGTACTGTAACACTAACTCTGATGCTTATTGTATGCTTATATGTGATAGACAACTATACAAGTGAATTGTATAGATAACTTTACATGTGATGTGTATTGTTAACATGGATAACTATACATGTGAATTGTATAGATAACTGTACATGCGATGTGTATTGTTAGCATAGATAACCGTACATGTGATGTGTATGGTGGATATATTAATCTTGCATCTGCTATATATTTATATGTTGATTAATGCTGTGATGTCATACATATATTGTTTACATAAGTATGAGGTTAACCGTTACCTGAGGTTCGATGCATGGACCTCAGCTCTTAACATAGCCTCAAGGTCAGGAGAACCAGTGACTAAGGAGAGGGGAAAGCAGCATGCTTAGAGACCCGACGGAAGACTTCCCGCTGTTGTTCTGGCAGAAGCCATCCTTTTGTTGTTGTACAGTCCTTTTAAGATACTCGGTTTTCTTACCGCTATTGTACCCCGCCAGACTTATGGCATTTTGAAATACAAATAACAGATACTCTTCCGCTCAAATGGTCTACTCTGATGGTTTGAAATGATTTTAAATGAAAAGTTAATTTATTTCGCTTTTGAAAATTGAGATGTTACACTGAAGGAAGGATACGTGGGATGCTGCATTATTGCCCAAGAGAATTCCGTATCGGAGATCTGTCGGCTGTGCCTGAGAGCCGGATGTCTCACCCTCCATCCATGCCTTCGAATGTCTCTCGCTCTAAGTGTCAACTTGTCTATGTGGAGGCATGATCACAACAAATACCTACAAAGATGAAACAAATATAAACCATCAACAAACATGAAACAAATATGTGATTAATGACATAATCACAATTCATGATCAATATCGGTCAACGGAAACAATGTAATTGATAGAAAAATGCACAATCAAGAATCAAACTTCACGTAATCAATAATCTTCAACATCCATATACACAATAACATGTAATTTGTGCTTCAATCCCACTGTTTACATCAATTTCACATGCAAACATACACACTTTGTTTCCGAAACGCACGAAAACATCAATTTAATCTATTACTTGTTCAAAAA
The DNA here is from genome assembly GCA_037074495.1 of Acacia confusa. Classification (NCBI taxonomy): domain Eukaryota; kingdom Viridiplantae; phylum Streptophyta; class Magnoliopsida; order Fabales; family Fabaceae; genus Acacia; species Acacia confusa. The sequence continues at coordinate 7,897,906 of CM073508.1, read as the reverse complement.
CAACAACAAACAATTCAAATCAATGATCAAAACACTACATATCCAAAGAAAACAAACCCTAATCGATTACATGAACCATATCTTCAGAAAAACGGAGAAAATAGAGTCAAATTCGAATTGGGTACCGAAAACCTACCGAAATCAACGCAAATGAGAGCAAATCTTTGATTTTTCCTCAACTCACGGCTTGAATCCGCAGCTTTCTGGCCGAAAATCGCAATGGAGGAGAGTGGGGGAGCCCTAATCGGTTAGAGGAATGAGAAATGAGGGAAAATGAGGTATTCGGCGTTTTTAAAAACTGATTCCGCGATATGCAATCGATTACGGCCCGTTCCGTAATCGATTACATAGCATGTTAACTGCCGCATTTGCCTTTTGGTTTTATGTAATCGATTACACCTACTGGTGTAATCGATTACACCTACTGGTGTAATCGATTACACAGTGCAAATTTCATGTAATCGATTACTGAACAGTGGCGTAATCGATTACATAGTGTAAAAAATGAAAAAAAAAAAAAAGAGATCTGACCTCTGTAATCGATTACATAATGCATGTAATCAATTATAGGGGCAGATTGGTTAATACTTTTGTCTCAGTGGTATTTTGATAATTAATTAATTAATTAAGATTTTTTCCGTCCTTATACCAAGAAAATGCTTGGCGTAATGGAATAGAAGTTGCAACTAGTAATAATGATAAGACAATTTGAGAGAAAAAAGAATAAGAAAATGCCGTAATAGAATAGAAATTTCAAGCACCCGGCCCACGTTAGCATCAATCATCTTTCTCGCCGGGTTTACTCTGCAACTTCTTTCCCTACTTTCCCAATTCACATCCTCGTCTTTCTCTTCTTGAATTTCCCCCTTTTTGTTCTAAGAATTACAGAACTTGCCTATCTGGGAAGCTCCGTTGTCATGAAAAGTTTGGAAATTTGGATTCTTTCATACCTGAGAACTAGCCAACTGCGTTTATTCAGGTAAAATTGATGTGCCTTTGATTTGGGCTTGTTGATTTAGGGTTTTCCTCTGTTTGGAACTGTAGTGATTGTCTTCGTTTCCAAGAAAAAGTTTGTCTTTACAAAGAAACAAAACTTGGTGAGTTTCTCTCGGGAAAAAAATATCACTTTTCTTTGCATGATGAGTAGTTGGAATATTGGTTGAAAGTTGATTCTTGGTGATGATCTGGTTGTCCAATAATATTTTTGAATCCATACCCTTACAAAAAACTGGAAAGATAGATTTTGGGGGCTGATTCAGGAACGTGAACCATTGAGTTGGGATTGAGGAGTTAATGATCTTGCTGTCTTGAAGGCTTGCTGTTAGTTCTGTGGCTTTACTTTCTTGCAATTGTATTTTATTTCAAAATGGATGACACTGAAGATGATGCAAAGTATGCTCCTAACCCATATGATGCAAGTCATCACCAAGATTATGGTTATTCAAATAGTCAGAAACATCCAGTTGGAAGTTCTCAACATTCTCAGCCTGTTAGAAGTGAGTATGCTGAAGAAGATAATGATTATGAGGAAGAAGACAACGGAGAACAGTTAGAACAAGAGGAGGAGGAGGAAGAAGAAGATGACGAAGAAGAAGAAGATGATGATGATGATATTGATGTTGATGTTGATCAAGGTAACAGCAATCAAGTTCCCCAGAAAGATGGCAACAACAATGGTGATGACGAAGAGGATGATGACATTGATGAGAATGGGGATGGGGATGATAGTGATGATGACACTGCTGCTGCTGATGATAATAAGCCAAAAAGTTACACCATAAGGATTGGAGATGATTTAGAATCTCACCCAAAAAAGAGAAAGCTGAAGAGTTTGATTTCAACTTATGAATTTGCGCCTCGTGTACCTGCGCCAGCAGCTGCAGCTCCTTCAGCTTCTAAAGCATCATTTGGTGGCAGAAATTCCCTTACTGACTGGACTGAGCATGAGACATTTGTTCTTCTTGATGCTTGGGGTGAGCGGTTTATTCAGCGTGGAAAAAAGAGTCTCCGATCTGAGGAATGGCAAGAAGTTTCAGAAAGGGTAAAAGAAGTTTCAAAAATTGAAAGGACAGATACTCAGTGTAGGAATAGACTTGACACATTAAAGAAAAAGTACAAAAAGGAGAAGGCCAAATTAGCAGAAATGGGTAGCGGAACCAGCAAATGGGTTTATTTTAATAGGCTTGATAAGCTGTTGTCCTCTCCTCAACAACAAGCTGGTCTATCTTGTGGTTTGGACTCAGGAGAGTATGTTTTCTCGAACCCTCGAGTTTATTTGAACCGTGCAAATGTGTTTGATGAAATGAGGGATAGTCCAGGGAATTCAGAGTCTAGTGGTGAGGAAGACTCGGTTGGACTTCAACCAAAAAATAAAAGTTCCAGAAGGAACAATGACGAGACTTCTTCCTTCAAATTACTTGCTGATTCCATCCAGAAATTCAGCGAGATATATGAGAAGATTGAAAATAACAAAAGGCAACAGATGGCGGAACTAGAAAAGATGAGGATGGAGTTCCACAAGGATTTGGAAATGCAGAAGAGGCAAATTTTCGAGAGAGTGCAGAACGAGATTGTGAAACTGCAGCAGAGAGATGAGGAGGAAAAAGACGAATCTGCTGAGAATGGTATGTGATGTGATGTTTATACATTGTAGTTCTGTTTGTTATTTTGCATTGTATGTAGACAGCTAGCTTTTGTACTTGGTATCATATTCGGGGTGTTTTACCTCTTCAAATTTATGATAAGGCAAGACATTTTGCCAGTACATGTTACTGAAATGAATACCGAGAACTACATTGTTCATACTGTATTTTTATTACCATGTTTAGGTTCATTTATAGTCTAGTCTAGTCATTTGCATATTTCATGAGTAGTTGCCTGTTGTTGGCTTATTATGGGGTAAGGTTATTTCCATATTTCAATCTTATTTCTACTATATAGATGCTTCTTTTTCAATCATTCATTCTGATTTCCATTTCCCTTACTGGAGTTTTGATTCTCAGTGAAGCTGTCCATAACTGTGTGGACTAAATGAACAGTGGTCACTGGTCAGCTTCCACAAGAAGAGATATTTGTGAAAGAAGGCTTGTAGATCCCTACTTCTTAGAAGAAGGATATTTGAAGATGTAGTTGATGAAATTGAATACTAATGAGGAGGGTCTGTTTGGTTCATAGAAAGTTTGGTAATGGATTAGAAATGGAATATCTATTATTATGAATGTGTTTGGTATGATATTAAGAATATGGTAAGGAAGTTTTTTTAGAATTTTGTTAAATGAAAATAAAAATGAATGTACCAAAATTAATTGTGTGGATGAGAGGAATGGGATTGAATATTGAAGGTATACCCATTACATGAAATCTAACAATGAGTCTTTCCATGAGAAAGATGATTTAGGTATGAAGGAATTGAGCCAAACGGGGTCTTTTAAGTAGCAGTGCCATGCAAATTCAACTTCACCAATTCAAACATTTTCAACTCCAGAAGATTTTCGATATCTTCTTGTTTTAATCAAAGTAGTTGTTGTTTGGGTCTCCTTCACAGGTTTAAAGGACATTTAATTCAGTCAAGTAGCCTTTTCAGATTGTTGAAAAAGGGTACCCTCTAAGGCAAGCTATGACTCAGTTTGATATATGTCAGCGTGTGAGTGATTAAAAAAGAATTATAAAGGATATTTTTTTTGGGAAAATAAAAAGATTGGTCGGAAATTGTCAGTGAATGCCTGCCATAGCATGTTTCTTGATTTTCAAATGTTCATTCATGGTTCAACTTATGAGATCACAAATTTTTTCTTGGCTCAAATTTCCTGAAGAAAGTTTTTCACAATAAAATTTTTAAATAGAAGCTTTCAGAGATTTTACTTTCACTTTACAGCTTACAAGTGAAAGGTCAGATCAAACCACGACCCCGCGCCAACAAAGACTATCAAAGTACTGAATTGGTGTCATTAAAATTTTCTTGCAAAAACTCTATGGATAGTGCCTGTTTAAATTAGTAGCAAAAGTAACTTTTACACCACGTGATTTACAATGTATGAGGTAAATACATGAGAAATTTTATTTTAATTTACGTAAATATGTTTTTCTAACACTAATTTAAACAAATATGAATTCAAAATTTGAGCTTTGGCTATAAAATTAATTTCCCTGGCAACTTTTTCAATAAAAACCGACTTATGCTAGAAATGGGGAGAAGATACTCTCTCTATCATTTTTCTACCCATCTTTCCTCATCCTCTATTCTCACCTTCAAAATTTTGATCCAAGGGTCCAAAAATATTTTTGAAAAAAACAGATGCAAAAGGGATGAGGAGGAATTTTTTTTGGAAAATAATTTTTGACCTTTGGATCAAGAATTTGACGGCTAGGATGGAGGATGAAGAGGGATGCGTAGAGAAACCAGATTCTCGACCTTTGGATCAAGATTTTGCCAGCTAGGATGGAGGATGAGGAGGGATGGATAGAAAAGGGATGGGGAGAAAAACCAGATCCCTAGAAATAATAGCCCCCGTGATAATGAACATATCATATCCATACAATTTTAATATAAACAAATCAAAGTAGGTACTATCCTAAGTCTGCCCAATTCCTTTGCTTTTTCCACAACTTCACTCTGTTAACAAGTTCAACATAAGATATTCTTCTATCCTGAACGAATGACGACTAATATACTTCCCAAACTCTGAACAAGGTATTGACTTTTTATGAAATTAAAATCTTTTTAAAACGAGACAGTAATGTACAAGATGATAAAAAAATATCCCTACTAATTTTTCCCCTGCCCCCCAAAAAACATGATCCTTGTACTTTAGAAAACAGCATAAAAAATAGGGTTAAGGTAATGGAATATCTTTAAACATTTAACAAAAATGAGTTTAATATCATATACTTTTCGAAGGTATAAAAACAGCTATAAATATTAAAAATAAGAGCAAAAATTACAATACCTCTAAATATAATGTAACACCATTACATATGTATATGCAAAAAGAGCATTGGCCCCAACCAAAAAACATTAACAATAATGTTCACAGGTGTTTTTGCTCTTGTGAAAAGTATGTTATTAGACATTCTTTGAATAAAAGTTATGATTATTTTTTTCACATTCACCGTAAAAAATATGGTAAAGAACGCACTTGCAAGAAAGAAATGGAAGTAAATTCTTTGAAACAGTCGTCTAACATTAACTTCAGAAACCGTACACAAATAAGAATAACCTTCTGTTGCCTAGAGAGAATCGGCCTCCTGCATCATTTGGGAAAAATAGTCTACTAGCACTATGAATTTCCCTTCCAACCCTTCTTTCGGAGGAAAAAACAAAAAGAAACAAAAAATGGATTCCAAATACAGCCACAATAATAATAATAATAACTAGATATTTGTAACCACCAAACCGAGAGGGCACTAAACCAAACATCCCAGAAGTAGAGCCACTCTCTCAACCCCACCTCATTCACATTCTTGTACAAAAGTGTGAGACTAAACCAACAAGTACACTTATGTAGCGCCTGAATTCTCTGACTTATCAGTCTCCATTGGTTCATCAGAAGACTCTGGTGGGGCCTGGTCTGCATTGTCACCTGCATTAGCGTCTCCTTGAGGTTGCTGCTGCTCACCGTCCTGAGGAGGAGGTGGAGGTGTTGCTGGCGCTTCAGGAGTAGCCGGCTTGACTGGCCTTGGTTTTGTCATAATTGGCTTACAGGACCTGTCGAATCATTCATACAGTTGGAACCAATAATGAATGAACTATTAAACGCATGAAAAAATTACCTTGCAGCTAAAGAAAGGGCACTACAGAATAAATAAGCAATTTTACGGGTAGGTTCAATCTTCCCCAATTCCAATAGTTCACAAGCAGTAATTAGGTTCAATCCTCAATTTAACTACCACCTCAGGTCTGTAATATAAGTGTTAGTAAGGGGGTTGGATTTGGTACTAAATATAAGATACTAATATATTTTATCTCTCGTATTCATTATTTTTTCCTAAACTCCTTTACTTAACTTATAAATTGATATATAATCTAATGTTACACATTGGTATTTTAAGGAGATCAAATCACACTTGTAATTAGCTAAATTGCTTTATTTGCTTAATCTAACCAAACTAGTTAAGTAGTGCTCTTATATCAAGGATCAAAGAGAGTACTCTTATATACAAGTAATGATATCAGTGACACACTTCATGGTGTCAGAGGACAAAACCTACAGTAGGCTGCTAACCCAACATTTGACCAAATAAAATGGCCAAATGAAGAAAACCACAGAAATAGCATACAGGCAGGAGTGCATGCCATCAAAAACACTTGAAAAGAATGCCACCAAACCAACAGAATGAACAAAATCATGCATACCTATCGACTGCCTCGGCTTTCTTTCTTACTTCAGCCGACAAGAGTACAGGGTTAGCATATTTTGGAAGAGAGTCCTGCTGCTGCTGCTTCTCCCTAAGCCAAGCTTCGGCTTCGACACATTCATTCAGGACCTACGAACAAATAATTAGATAAACAGTTTCATACGCCAATAATGGAGGCATGCGCGTATAAGAATAGACGATTTACCTTCTGTTTCTCAGAAATCTCAATGTGATCAAAGTTGGGATCGTTTGACATTGCAGCTTCCCTGTAGCTATTTATACAATAAATCAACTGATTGATTACTGTGCCCCTCTCCATGTACTCCTTGTAACGCTCTTCAATTGGATCACCTTGCTGGAATTGGATAGAAGTCTCCAATTAGATAGCAAAATTCAAGCCACCATGAAAATGACTCTTTGCAACTCATTTTTGTAAACAAGAACAAAGGTAAGGATGACTTTATAATGCTACTGGTTATTTTTGCTTGTTTTTCTTCGATTTTTCCCCCCTCTTATGGGAGGGGGGAGCAAGGGGATGTAAAATTTAATTTCTGAAACTTTCTTACCTTCTTCAGTTCCTCGAGTTTGGCGATATAAACACCTTTAGTTTCATCCTCACCATCTTCATATAACCAGTCTTCCACCTCCTGAAGTCTAGTAGTAAGTGCCTCTCTCTCTGAATCAGCGACAAAATCTTGGTATTTGTCACAGAGCTGAAGTGATAAGAGTTTCAGAAATCATCAAAACAGGCATTTACATCAGATGTAAGGATAACTAAAGGAAGAATATTCCCACCTTGTTCCTCATGTCATAAACATAAGCCTCAACAGCATTCTTCTTTTCTTTTGTTTCTTCCATAACTCGATCTTGCAAAGCCATTTCAAACTCCTTCTCTACAGCTTTCTGGACATCTGAATGACTCGTTGCTCCATATACCAACTCTGTCACATGTATGTTTGTTTTCTTGACCTTTTTCTTTGGAGCCTCAACCTGCAATTGAAAAACATCAAAAAAGAGTCAGTCAAGTCATAACATGTTATTGGTTAATGAAGCTTAAACACCTGTCTGAAGTACAAACTTTAACTGGTGAAGAGTATATAAAGCAATGCATGATTCTGCATAGTAAAGTAGTTAATGCGAGGAGTAGACTTGAATCCCACAAAAGAAGGAATTCATATTTAACATCCATTACAGAAGCACTCAAACAAGGAAAATTAAACGTAAAACGCAACAACATAAGCCTCTATTAATAATTGTTGAATTAGAAAAGGCACATGGATTATTAGTATAAGTGAGTTTGTTACGATATCTTTATCTGCAGCATTATCAGGCTGCTCGTTAAAGATAAATCAACTACATAAACTTGAAACACATTTCATTACCTGATGATGATGGGAAAATGCATAATATAAAAAGAGGTTCAAAAAAGCATGGGGATAATAGCATGCATAAGAGATGTAATATAACAGCAACTTAACATAAACGGAAGGAAGTTCCTAAACTGCCAGTGCCTTCCTCCAGTGTAGCATTGGACAGATGAGCCATTCAGGCTGTGTGAGAGACAATGAAGCACAAGGGGCTATGAAGCATTAAATACACATCATCAAACATTGCTCATATGGCTGTGGCACAACCATATGAGAATTTTAATACCAGAACTGTAACAATGCCCAGCATGCCGTGGTGCACCATTGATGACTATGATCTCACCATCAACTCATAATCACCAAGTATTCTATTAAAGTAACAGCCAATCCATACGAGTTGCATTTTTTATTGTGAAAAAACTCCAGAATTCAGGTAACCACAAGATATTGATACTAGATCATAGCAACATAGATCTTATTGCAAATTCCAAAACAGCTTTAATTAAAATCAAAGATCTAAAAATACTGGAACATTCCAGTTATGAATACCAACCTTGGTATCAGTCTCCATCTGCACAGGCTTATCCCCAGTCTCAGCATTGCCATTTTCCAACCCAGGGGCATCAGCAGTTGCCTTAGCATCTTGCATATCAACATCAGCATCATTGGAACTTGGAGGGGCTGCAGCGGCCTCAGCAGCAGCAGCGGCCTCAGCAGGAACTTCATCAGTGTCCATCTTGGCACTTTCTCCAGCTGGCACTTTTACCACTGGAACCTCAACTTCCTCCTCCTCCAGAAACTAAACAGAATAGAAAAACGTTAAACTAAATTAACAAATATTCTATACTTTACTATGGTAACCTCCCAATAGAAGTCATAGAAGAGGGAAAAATTAGCAATCATAACCACAATCATCCTTAGCCTAAAGAAACTTACAGTTGCCGAGTCAATGGATACTATTCCATGCAGATTCAATCGTACTCTCAGTTTAATTTTTGCCTTCTCAACTTTTGTAGAAGGCAAAGGACCAATCTGCATACAGTCAAGGGTCAAAGATTATCCAGAAAAAAGATTTACATAGCATAAGGAGCAAACGCCTTACAGTAAATGTGCTGATCTTCGGAGGTGCCTGCAGCTCACTCACATCAGCATACTGTACATCAACAGAAAATGTTTCTGACCTAAAGAATGTCAGAGCCTTGATGCTCGGTATGACATTTCCTTTAGAGAAAACAACAGTACTCATCTGCTTATCTGGTTCATTCTCCTGTAGATCTGGACCAGAACCTTTCCATGATAGAGAAATTGGGAAAGGAAAGCTTTCATTGACCTTCATTTTCATCAATAGATATATATCAGATGCAAAACCAAGCTTTTGGATAATTCAGTATGCTCTACAACTACAGAACATTATCCACTAAAGAGCATAATAAATTCTAAAATCATAATTCCTGAAATCGTAAATTAATATACTATATAAGACATGAAATTTAAATTTAAACATAATAAATGCTTCAGTTATGCATTCCTAACAAAAGGAGGAAATTGAACGATTTAAAAGACGGACAGAATGAAACTGGAATCCATGCTCTTAGAAGGGGAAATCCAAACACACCAAATAGGCCTAACTGTTTTACAGAGGCAGATGCCAAAGAAGCAGAGACAAAATCAAAATGGGCATGCACAATCAATTTATACCATATCTGGCAGGCACCTAAAACATCATAGGGAGTGGGGGGAAATTACCTGAAACTCTCGTACTTTAAATGTTGGACTAAGAATAGCACATTGCAAGGCACAACCCTTGGCGACACACTCACTAGCATTCATTGTCCGCCTAGGCTCCTTCTTGAAAAACTCAGTCAATATCTTGTTTATAGCTGGTATCCGAGAAGCTGAACCAATTACCTCAACCATATGTACATCCTCAACCGTAAGACCTGCTTCTGCAAGAGCCTTCTCCAAAGGTTTTTTAACACGTTCCAATATTGGAACACTTAATTGCTCAAATTCATCACGCTTGATCAAGCCCCTGACATCTTTCTCGTCCATCAAGCATTCAATATTAAGAGGTGCTTCAGGATTGGCACTGAGCACCTTCTTCAGCTTCTCACAAGCAGCTCTTAGCCTTAGACAAGCCCTGGCATTCTCGAAAACATCAATCTTGTACTCTTCCTTGAACTTTGCAGAAAAGTGATGGAACAAAACTTCATCAAAATCCCTACCACCAAGAGATCTATCAAATGAATGAGCCAGAACTTTCAGCTGCCCCTTCTTAAATCCAGCAATGCACACTTGCATGCTGGCATGCCCAACATCCACAAATGCAACATTTAGTTGATCATTTTCAGGGAGATCTGTCTTATAAATTCCATAGGCCAAGGCAGTCGCTGTTGTTTCATGAATCAGGCGAAGTGGGTGCAAACCTGCAATGGTAGCTGCATCCAAAACCGCCCTTCTCTGAAGATCAGTGAAATAAACTGGAATTCCAATGCAACAATCAACAACTGCTGCCTTCAGATTCTTCTCAGCTATGCCTTTAAGATCTGAAAACACCATTCCCAACACTTGTGTTGGTGTAAATGTTTTATTTTCACCCAAATATCTCACATGAATTAATGGATAGCCATCAGGCCCTTCAGTCACCACAAAAGGCAATGACTTCAGATCCTGCTGCAACTCTGGGTCAGAGAACTGTCTACCAATTAGTCGCTTGATCTGTGAGATTGAATTCTTTGGGTTCATCATAGTAGATGCAGCCCCAGCTGTTCCAATAAACCGTTGTTTATCACCAAAACACACGACTGCCGGAGTTTCTCGTTTGGACTCATCATTGAGCACAACATCGATCCCTCTCTGCCTTGCAACAGCAACAATACAGCTCTCATTACCAAAGTCAAAACCGACCACACTCATTGTTACAAAAACTGAATTGATCCCTCAGAATTAGGTCTGCCAGCCAAGAAGAATACCTGGATAAAAAAAAAAACCATCATACTTACCTCCCATATATGTCCAGTAAAGTAAGGAAACTAAAGAAAAGAGAAATGACTAAGCAGACATAAAGAGAACCGTTTGAGAGGAATGACTAAGAGACTATCAATTAAATGCCTCATAAAGTAGGTAACATTTTGTCTGGGAGGAAGGAGGCGTTCTTAATTAATCACTTTACAATGACGAGATTACATGCCTAAGAAGTGCTATGTCCCTAACATCGGTCAGAAATTGCCAACATCAATATGCATAGCACGTAAATAGCAATCTTAAGTAAGCAAATCTACCAGTTAACGTGCTTATCACTCACATCAAATCCATCCAATCAAAATCGAGCAAAAGAAAAACGATACTTTGAGCTAAATCCTGCTCCCACCCCGTACTTCCAACAATGAACCAGAAAAATACAATGCATAATACCAGGTGCCGCAGACGAAGCAGAAGACAAGGTAAAATTAGAACTTCCAATGAATGCAAACATTATCAGATACGACCAATTACTAATTATACAGTAACTCGACAGAGTCCAAGCAAAATGCACACAAAGACATGAACACGACGAAGTCGCAGATCTACAATCTTAAGAGGGATCAAACTTAAAGTAACCCAAAACTATTTGCCAAAAAAAAAAAACCCAAAGCTATACGAATCGTGTAGAAATAGGAATAGGGTTTACCTGGCGTAGGGATCCAAGGGGTGAGGAAAAGAGAGGAGGTTCTGGAACAATCTGAAACCTTAGACGCCAGAAGGTCCAATGAGTCGACGAGACTTATAAGAAGGCCAGAGGAGTATATGTGTGGAGGAGGGCTTGTACGATGATGTTGAGTTAAGGTTTTAATTTACATATATTAAAATTTATATAAATTAATTATTTGAGAAGATGAGTATTGATGTTTCTAAAATTTATCCCATAATGAAAATTAACATTATTGATAAATTTTTTTTTGACAAAAATAATAAAAACTCTCTTTTATAGATAGTTTGAGGGGGAAAATTATAAATTTATGAGAGAAAATAAATTGAATCTTTTAATTTACATATATTAAAAAATATATAAATTAATTATTTGTAATGATGAGTATCTATCCCATAAATGAAAATTAACATTATTGATAATTTTTTTCTATAAAAAATCTCTTTTATATGTAGTTTAAAGGGAAAAACTATACATTTATGAGAGAAAATAATGAAAAAATTTCCAGCCTTATTTTAGTAGATTTAAAATCAAAACAAATTCAGTAAGAAGTTTTGCATAGAAGTAGTACCATTGATTTTTATTTTTATTTTCTTAAAAAAAGTGAAGTAGAGATCTGCTAATCAAAAAAGCCCTTCTAGAAACATCTACTACCGAATTTTGAATTTTCTTTCGTTTTTCCCCCCTTCACGTTTATTATTACAAAAAATATACTTAAAAATGTTAGACCTTTGTTTTCCTTTTCAAACTTCAATCTCATATCATACCGTAAACACTTTTTTTAATTAAAGGAAAAATAATTTTCTCTGGAATAAAAGTATATAAAGTTTAAAATTGAGAAAAGTTTCCCATTAAAAATGTTATTGATTTATTAATAACAAAGACCATATAAATTGTTATACCCAAACAATACCAGTTATTCCAAATGACTTGCTTAAGCATGTTTTTGGAATATAAGGGTACCGCTAAATCTCTATGTGTGTTCTCTTGGAATTTCGCCTATGGTTTGTAATGCAAGCCGGCTTTTTTATTATTTTTTTTTTAAAATGGTTAAGTAGCAAATCCATCCCGAAAGTATACATTCAAGAGCAATGTTACCCTTGAAGTTTTTATGGGCTCAATGTTGTCTCGGAAGTCTAAAAAAGTAGTAATATTACCATTTTCCATTAAAAAGTTAATGTTTAACGTCAACTTTTTAACGATTAATGTTAGTTTTTTAACGGAAAAGGGTAACATTGCTACGTTTTTAAACTTCTAGGACAAAATTGAGTATGAAAAAACTTCTAGGGCAACATTATTCCACAACTTATACTTCCAAGATAGATTTATTACTTAACCCTTAAAAAAAAAAAAATTGAAGTATCAATACTATGTAATTTTTCTCAACATAGAAGTACTTTGATTTAGGTAATTCTCACTGATAAAATACTCAATGCAGACATTTAATTTCCCTAATATTACTAAAATAAGCATATAATTCAAAGATATTCAAATTAGTATTTGAAACAATTATCGCTTAAATCAGCAGTAATTAATTAAGGGTTGCAACAAGTACCTAAGCATTACTTATGCATATGTCATCTTAATCACATGCTTTTGGGGGAATAAATAATCAATTTTTAAACGAGAAGAAAAAAATGGATTTTTTTAGTATTGAAGAAAAAAAGTATATTTTTGTAATATAAGAGCCCCAAACAGGATCCATGAAATTGAAGCATACAAGGGAGGAAGTTGGTTGATTCTAAGTAGTGTTTTGATTAACTTATTTTAAGTTATTTTGTAATCTACAATGTAGTTATATAAGAGGGTTTTTGTCTTGTAAAATATAAAAGTACGAGTACTAATTTTAATTGATTATGGGATAGATTCTCCTCAAAATGAGGAATTATTGAACTTGTTTGGTACACCTTTGAAAGAGTCTATTCAGAGTTATGTAAAGGTTTGAATCAAACTTATGAGAAAATACATATTTGGTTGAAAAATTGTTCCGGTTGAATTTTTGGACCAAAAGTTATTTATTTGAAAAGTTAATTTGGAGAGCTTTTAGGCTTTTTTTCAAGATTCTAAAATAATTTTTTAAGATCATGAAGTATTTTTTTTAGTACCGTTTAGCATCTTGAAGTATATTTTTAATACCCCTTAGTACTCTAAAAAATATTTCAGATTGATTATAAGTCATTTTTCCCAACATGACTTTTACCTAATTCAAACATAAATCATATTTCACTCTAACTTTTTCACAAGTCATATTAATTATAAGTCATTTTTCCCACCAGTATCCCAAATACACATTATAGAGCCCTCAAGAAGTAATTTAATCACCTAAAAATTCAATAAAGTAAAAAAGTATGCGATGTCATGTTTTAGTAGAACAAATGACAACAAGCTAGTTTTTGCTACTAACTTGTCATTGTTGAAGCTTATTCTTTGACATTGATGAGCTTTTTCTGAAAATTGGGTTTGATTGAGGGAAAATGAAGAATGAAGGAGAATTGAGAGAAAAGCATGGTTTTTGTTGAAATTCATGACATTAAAGTGAGATTAGAATATGAATGATGGGATGGATTCTTTGACTTTGATTCGATGCCAAGCACACCAACATGTTTTAGGCCTGTCCCTCGCCATTCCTTTAGTTGACCTTTCTATCCATTTCCATCCATATATCAAAATTTTAAGGGTTAAGGTGTAAAAATATATATAAGCTTTTTCTCAAGAGCAAAAATACACGTAAGTTTTTTTTTTGAGTAAAAATACACATGTGGTTACCATTTTTGAGCAAAAGTCCTTTCTCACTGTTAAGTCACTGTTCACAATGATGAGAGAGAAAGAGATGAAGTGAACAGTAACATAACGACGATAAATAATGACTTAATGATGAGATATAATTTTGCTCAAAAATGGTAACCACATGTGTATTTTTGCTCCAAAAAAAACTTATGTGTATTTTTACACCTTAATCCAAATTTTAATTATGTGTCACTCTTCTTTTTAATATAGTTAAAGAAATATCTGGTCCTAAATATAAGTACACTTATAAAACTATTAACAACATTTTTTTCAATTTTACCCTTGTTTGGTTCTTGGTGGAAATAGAGAAATACAATAAAGATGTGACAATGATTTATAAATGTTGAGAGAGTAAATTTATTTTATTTTATTTTTTCAATTTTAGACATATTCGATACATTATCTTTCGTTATATTAATATGTTAGAATTAATCAAAACCAACCTATAATAAATATCAGAGTGGTAAATATACCCTGAAAAAAAGGTTTGGGAGCATTAGCCTTTTGGTTTGGTGTGGTTAATATTGGAAGATTAGCAATGACTTTATAATACACTAGCATGAAAACTTTCTTATAAAAATTAAAAAGTGAGAGGTAACTGCTAACGAGTTTAAACCCGTTTTTAAATCAGATTGTTAGTGTTTGCCTTTCTAAATAAAAAAAAAAAATTATTATAAAGAAATAGGTCATGTATATGGTGTATTATTATAAATTTATAACTTATATATTTATATTTTGGTCAACGCTTATACTATTCTGACTGTGTTTATAAGTCAATTTTGATATAAAATTTTAGTCCTTAATATAAATTCTGTCTCAAAGTAATAAATGTATTTTTTACTTTTTTTTGTTTCTTTTAATTATAATAAACAAAAAAAAAATTCAGTCATGTTGACTTTTGAAATTAGTCATTGATAAAGAAAAAATTGAAAAATTTAGCTTATAATTAATTAGTTAACTAACTCTCCTAATGATATATAAGAGAATCTAGATTTATAAATAAAATCATAGTGGTATATTTGTACTTAATAAGAAAATGATGCTTTTATATAATCTTTTTACTAAAATATTGATATGATTTTAAAATACAATTAATTCATGAATTTTCAAATGCTTTTATGATTTTTTTTTTAATCTTTTATGCACCATGACGAGGGATAGTATGAAATATTAGTATGTTTATACTTTATATATATATAGTAGTAGTGTTTATATTTTATATATTTACCATGTCAACGACTGGGATTAACGAGAACCTTAACGGTTATAACTATAACGATCTTCGACCAACTGATTCTTTATTGCAGGTTTTTGATTAACGCCCAAGCATTTAAAAAAAAAAGGCAAAGAGGAAAAAAAAAAAAAAAAAAGAACAAAGTTCTTCCCGAATCAGTCCTGTTTCTCAACTTCTTGGATTGCAACTTTGCTTCGCCCGATCTCCGTTCCAGTCTTAAATGTTCGAACACTCCTCGGCTTCGCCGTCGCTGCCGGAGCTCTCTCCGACGAGCTTTCACGAAAACTGTTAATTAAATCCACGTAAGCACTCAGTACATACTTGTGCGACTTCTTCTCATTCAGGTTCAAATAACACAGCAAGAGCTCCTCCATAAATCCCCAATCTACCCTCCCGTGATTTCTCAATCGCGCACCGACCATTCCCTTCATCGGTCGCCGGAAGTCCTCATACCGGTTCGCCGACCAAGCCAATAACACTATGCTCTCCCCGGAACCCGAAGACTTGCAGTCCCCGGGAAGATCCGGGAAATTCGGGTTGACCCGACCGGATCCTGGTATCGGATATATTTGATTTTCTTCAGAAACTCCGTCATCGGTAATGGTGCTATCGTTATTCTCGGTAGCATATTCGTCGTCGCCGAGGAACAGAGATTTGAAATTCTCAAAGAGAAAACGATCGACATCTGATAAAGTTGCTGCGTCGTCGTCACTTCCTCTGGCGACGGCGAACGAAGTGGTTTTGGGTTGCTTGCAACCCGAGAGCATCCGTTTGATCGGAGATGAGGAAGAAGATGAAGAAGAAGCTGGGTGGATCTGGGGACGAGAGTTTTTGAGCTTGGAGAGGCAATAGTTAAAGAATTTTTTAAGCTTCTCCGACATTGTTGGTGAAGGGAGATCAGAGAAGAAGGATGAAGTTGGTCTTTGAATTGTGTTGAGCTTTTAAAGACATGTACTTGACTTGAAGGAGAAAGTGGTGATGAAAGGCACGATTATGGCAGGGGAGGAGCTACACTTACACTTGTGTTAGTGGGGCAAATGAATCCATAAAAAAAAAAAATATAAAAACTGATAAAATTTAATAACAATATGTATAAATAGTAGAGTTGGTTAAGGCTTTACATGTTTACCCTAAAGTTATGAGTTCGAACCCCTTCAGAGCCGCTTTATCACTTTTTTTCCCTTTCCCCTTTCACTTTCCCCATTCTTTGAATCGATTCTCCATCTTTCCCCATTAGAAATCTCCAATCGATCACTCCGTTTCCATTCTCGGCTCCACCGCTCCGCCCCTAGCCGTCACTCTCCGTTAGTCTGTCTCCTCTCTTGTCAATCAATTTAAAAGGTTAGATGATGTTTGTAGTGTCGTTTGCTCAATTGCTCTGGATCGCCATTGTGAATTTGTGATGAATCCAAATTGGCCGCTTGAAACCTTTTGTTAGTCTGAAATTTCCGTCAATTTTCACTTCTGATTTCCGTTAGTTTGTTTGCAATTTGTGATGATTCCAGACGCGTCAAAATGAAATCTGTTTTTTGTGTTGGTAGATGGTCATTGCAAATTGTTTAATGGAAAATGAATCTAGATGTGACACTCCATTCACTTTTTCTTGTTTAGTTTCTGGTTTTCATTGCAAATTGTTTAATGGAAAATCTAGATTTTTCTATGGCATCCAAGTAGCATCAGGTAAAGCGTTAGGAACTACAAGGAGCATGTGCATAAAATTCTCTCCATTATATCGATTGGGTATTTTTTCTACATAAGTCTTGGCTGTTTATATGGCTTAACAGTGTGGTAGTTTTCATGAGCTTTGGCTGTGTCCTGTAAATCTGCAAGATTTTTCCGATATTAAGTTCACTGGTTTTTGCTGAAGAAGGAGCTTTGGTCTTTTTGGCAGTGCACGGTCTTGGTTGGTTTGTGGGGTATTTTGTTGGGAAAGAATGAGTATTTGATCAGAAACAAGACTTTCGACCCATGCGCTGCACGGTAATATTGGGACCTATTTTTTTTCAAGCACATAAATATATATAATGTAATGAACAATAATGCCATTTAATTGAAACAATGTGATGACAAAAATTTCCAAGTTGTTATATACAAATAACTACTTTATTGATATGAATTCAATCAAATGTTTTGGAAAACTTCTCTATAGACAACATTTGTTGTAGTACAAGTGCATTTATTGAAATCATTCAATATAAGTATTTTTAAACCTGTGAAACTTTTAACCCTAGATAGTGCAACATAAAGTTGTCCATATGAAAATACCGGACTTGGTAGTTACAGACCTACATTTGCCATTGATTGCCCTTGGCTTTTGTTTATCATCATTGCAAATGAAATTATGATAGGGAATTGCCTTCTTGTCATGGTGAAAGGCAATTTATTTTTAGATGGATTCATATCCATTCTATGTATCAAAATATCATCGCCAACGCTTGTGCCATTCAATGCCTTCACCTTAATGACGTTCTTCCTAAGTTGTTTGATTTGTAGCCTTGTACCATTGCACAATCCTACTGCCTGATCAATGTTC
The DNA here is from genome assembly GCA_037074495.1 of Acacia confusa. Taxonomy (NCBI): domain Eukaryota; kingdom Viridiplantae; phylum Streptophyta; class Magnoliopsida; order Fabales; family Fabaceae; genus Acacia; species Acacia confusa. The sequence goes on along the minus strand of CM073508.1, from coordinate 7,879,943 downwards.
CTTATTAACATAATGGGTACACCAACCTTCAATACCAATTTATGATGAGGTATCCCAAAGCATTTAATTGCATTGAGATATTCTGTGTCATACAAGTCATCAAAACTTTCATTAGTATTATCAATGCCATTTATAGAGTCTGAACTAAAATATTCCACTGCGTCTCCTGGCAATAGAAGACAAATGTACTCATTCAATGTGTCAACATTTTTTGTGGTTGGGGTAAGTATTGACCTATTGTTTAGGTAATCTTCTTCGAACAAACGCTCTATTAAGTTTGGGTATGTAGATTCAACGATGCACTTAATCGGATTACAATCATCATAAAGAACCAACTTTGTCGGTACTGTGATATCCGCAATACCATCATTTTGTAATCCAATTTCACCATCACCTACAAGCAACAACCATTCTGAAAAAGATTTAATTTTTTTCATTCTCTTCTGGATCGTTAGAGGACTATAGCCTCATATTCTTTGTTAACCGCAGTAATTTGCATTCATTCCATAGATAAGAAGCGTTGATAGATGCATCTACAATCTCAACTCGTCCAGATTTCTGTATGACAGGAAGGATTTTCCTGAAATCACCACCCATGACAACACATTTCCCTCCAAATATGGAATTGGTCTTCATTAAGTCCCTCAAAGTTTTGTCAACAGCCTCGAAACAATGTCGCTTGACCATTGGCGCTTCATCCCATATAATTAGTTTGGCAACTTTAATCAAGTTTGCAGTTGGTGATTGATGAGTAATTGAACACATAGAATCTTCATTGACGTCACTAGGTATACAAAACCTTGAATGTGTTGTTCTACCGCTATTCCACTGAACGCTACATTAAGGATGATGCCGCATCTGCTCGTATGGTTGCTGTCAATGCATTCCAGATAAATGTTTTACCAGTTCCACCAAAACCATGAAAAAGAAGAACCCACCATTATTTGAAGAAACAGCTCCCATAATCTCATCAAAAACTTCTTTTTGCTCATCAGTCATCAATTTCTGCAATCTTTTTGAATCCTCGCTCTCTTTTTGCTTGTTATAGTTTAACTCTTGAAGAATTAGCTGGTTCGATATGTCAAGGATATTGTCTTAAGCTAGTCTTGGCAACGATGGATAGTCATCTAGACATCTTCCGTTGCGTACCAAGAGTTGTTGAATGATTTTTAGACCTGTAGCTTCTTTATTCGAAGATGAAATATGCAAATCTTTGTCAACAAATAAAGTGTGTTAAAGCAATTTATTTAATACGAATCATTAATTAAATATTAAGTACATGAAAAATAGACATCTAATGCAATTCATCAATGTGTTGATAGTTGGATAATAATATTCATACTGCTAATATTCCATTATTCATAACCAAGCATTGGTAAAAGTAGTTGAATCAAAAAATTATATACATTAATTGAATGTAATTAAACACAATGTACTTGTAAACATCTATTTCTAATATTTATTTAGTGATGTACCTGAAAAACGTTGGTCGCCATGACTAATATATAACAAATCTTCACAAATAATCTATTTGGTTTGTTCCCAAACAACAACAGGTTGTGATAAGTAATGGCTTAACAACATGCTTGTGAAAAATTGACGTAAGTAATTTCCAGATGCCTATAATGATGCCTCTTTGATTGCATCTATGTACTCATTGTCATCATTTAACAATCCAAATGCATAACATGCTTCCTTGAATGTAGGATAAACTACATTGTTTACAGTTCTTATATCTATATAGTTCTTCACCCCTCGAATCTTTTTTAGCAACAAACGAAAATAATACAGTTCTCCTTGAGCTGGTGTACAATGACCCATCCTTCCAACTGAGAAGCCACGCTCATGAAGTTTCCATAACCTTCTTTCTCTAACAAAAGTGAAATAGTTAGGGAATTGAGAATATGTAAGTGTTCTTGCAAATGGATCTTCTTTCTTTTTTTCAAGCCAAGCAAGGAACATTGATTCTTTAACCCTAGGGTTGTTCACAAGTGTAGACATTGTATCCCTTTGAGAGTAGTAAACCGATTGTTGATGAGGAAGATGAAAACTTGGCCTCTCTACAGGTGGATGTCTATGGTGTATATCGAAACCAAAAATCCTCCATGATGCCTCACAGGAAGACACATACCTACAATTTAGGTAGTGAGAAATTTCATCAAATGATTGTTCAGATCCTGAACTATCTTTGTTGTTATATATACCAGCGATAACCCGATCATTCCCTTTACTTACGTATTTGAATAGGTACTTTATGGCACGTGATTGATTTGTCTTTTCAATGTTCAAGTGGGCACAAAATAATTTCAACATCCTGGAATTATATGGGACCACGAACCGATTATCAAGTTGAACACCCTTCCTCATCACCATACGTCCATCATTTCTCCTTCGATAGGTTGGATATCCATTTTCATCTAACATTGTACATGGATGATATCTTTTAGGGAATTACTTTGAACACTTACCGTCTTTCATGCAAGGGGCACTTCTTGAGGAGACCACATGGACCATGAATCATATAGCTTCCAACTAAGTCATATAGTTCAGGATCAGTATCTTTATCTGGTATCTCTACGGATATTAATTGGTCAACATCATACGGTGTTCTCATTTTGTCTGCCTCAGATAACCATAATATGATATGTGCATGCGGTAGCCCTCTTTTATGAAACTCAATAGTGTATACTTATGCATTTGTATAATTAACTTTGTTAGATATCATGATTACAAATTAAATATAACTTAGAAATGATGCTATTGGTATCTATACACTAATAGAATTTCTATTTGCCGAATTTATGTACTATGTTTGCTATATAATATCAATATAAAGCAATCTAAGGGGTAAGATTCAAAGTTAATTGCCTACATTTATCCTTTATCAAACACATGTCGTAATTGGGATGATTTAGACAAATTTCTTTATTTAGTTTAATTAAATAATAAGAAAATTGTACTTGCTTTAATTGATCCGAATATCTTCTCATCCTTCAAAGTTCTCATTAATTTGAGTAGTTTGATGTGGAAAATCCTGCTTAATACTTCTGGTCTGTCGCATGGTTTCAATTTATCTTGGTCACAATGACGAGTAATTTCAGGCCACATTGGGTTGCATGTGAAAGTGATAAAAATATCTGGATATCCAGACCAAGCACAAATGGCCACAGCATCTTGATAGTTCTGAATCATATATCGCACCCCACCAGTGAAAGAAGATGGTAGAATAACTCATCATCTTGTCGACAAAGGGTCTGTCTCCCCTCTTGTGATTGCATCTGATAGTCCACTGTACATGTCAACCCTCAATTCCTTTTGATGTTTTCTAATATAGTCAAGTCTATCACTTTCAACCATTGAGTAGCCATCGACAATGAATTGTTACAATAATTTTTGTCCATGCAAGATGATTGATATTTCAGACTTTCTCCTCATTGACGAAATGCCATGTATTCTCTAGGTGTTAGTTTCTTCTTCTTCTTGGTTGTTGCTAGCGTTTCTTTTGAATGTACATTTGTTGAGTCATATCCATTGTCTCCATACGGAAAAAGCAAAGGATATTGCAGTGGTAGATACGCCTCCTTTGTAATTCTCCACTTTGTCATTTTACAATGATGTCTCTTCTGGTGTATGAATTGTCGAAATCACCTACAATAAGTGCTGCAAGCTTAGATGCTGTTGGAATATTATATTGCTTAGAGACACAACTTGAGTTGGTATTCCTGATCAGCCTAATGCAAACATCTGTAATGAGATTTTCTTTAATTATTTTTGTAGCTCTTTTGTATTGTCTTACTACACAGTTGTGCTTATCCAAGCATTCCTTCAATTTCTTCACGATTCTATCATCTAAATTTTCAGAATAAAGATGACGGCTGGATGGAAAGAAAAAGAACTGTAAACATCTGTTTGACATTATGTCATCCATTATAATTAATAATCTACAATGGACAAAGATATGTTATGATGACTAACCTGACGGTGGAAATTTCATTTTCCGTGTCATAAATATAAAGTTGAGAATAAACCGAAGGATTTCCTTGAGGAGGCAATAAGCTTCCGATCAGATGGTGATTTTACCAGATAAGACAAATGAATAAGGACCACCTCCGCAAGGCTACAACAACATAATAGCTTATCGAATAGCTTATCACCTTCTGAACAAATAGCAAGGCTACAACAACATCATCCTTGTCTAACACCCTCGAATAGCTTATCAATGCCTAGAAAGCTGGGGATCCCTTAAAACAGCAATGAAATGGATTCCCACTAAAACATAAAACATTGGTTAATCACCAAGAATAAAGAAATATAAATTTACATATTTAATGAGTTAAGATCTTACCTCTCATCCATAATCTCGAAACGAAATTGGTACAGTATCTCTGTGTCCACGATGATATCCGTTAAATCGTAAACTAAAGTCACAAGTCCTACTACATCTGCATTAATTAATAAATTAATAAAAAGTATTTTAGATGATTTAAATTTATTAAATATAGATGTACGCAGAAAGAAGAAGATACGCAAAAAATATGATTACTTATAAGGGTTGATTCACAATGGGTCGATGAAGCCAAGGGTAGTAGAGGTTGGAAGACTTTGTCCGGTGTCTTAATAACATCTCTAACAAAGTCAACTTTCGTAAAAGGTTCAATTATTATTTTAAGATCATGATTAATGATATTTGCACCACGTTCAACAAAAAATTTGGTCAGAATGAAGCAAAAACCGGGGACGATCACACCAGAAAGCCTAAGGATCAAATCACGACGACGAATGATAGCCAATACAACGTAACCCTACAGTGCATAAGAAGAAATCAGGTACCATCTCCGATATACATGGTAGAATTGAGTATTAACTAATAATTCATATCAAGCTGGAAAAAAAAATTACGAACCTGACAGTCAAACAGCACGACGTTGTATGTGATTTGGCGATGCATTTTTGAAGGAGGAGTGTTCTAGAAAGTACCAATAACTTTAACACAGATAGACCAATTGTTTCTAGTGTTGTCAACTTCAACAAATGAAGTAACTCTTGACGAAGTCATATCGAATGTAATGCCTTCCAAATATGCCATACGAACATGCAAAAAGAAAAGTAAAAAGATGTACGTTTATACTTTAATCTGAGTTTTACACACGATGTGTTAAGCTAACAAATGTTCATCGCACTGTCGCACAATATGATTTATATAGAACGATATATATTACGTCGAAAATGAGAAATAAGTTAAACAGGTGAACATATTGCTGCATGGGGAGTTTAATTTTTTCATTGACAATTCACGATCATTTACTACCAAGGAAGTGGAGTTCTAATGTGATATAACAATGCTTCGTCATATGGTTCCTCAATGCATCTGACTATGGAAACTCGTGTTTGACTAAAGAATGGGTTGACAGATCTTTAAGAAAATGAATGCACTAAACTAAAAATGGTGACAATTGCAACATGAAGAATTTATTTTAAAAATGAGTTTCCCTTTTTTCTTTTTTGAAACAAAAGTAACCTATGCTGATGCTAGAGATCAATTGTTTACTTTTTCGAAGTGGTAATTTAATATACTAATGGGTTATTAACTCAACGTCCATCAACTTCGATTCACTAATCGATGAAGGAATTAGCGAATAAGCATTTATGAGAGGGATGAGAATTGGTTCCAGACGTTCTATTTATCTTGAAAGAGTAGAAAAAGACTTGACTTAGGAAATGCAAGGATCCAGTTTTCGAGGGGCTGTTAATATCATCATTTAATGGACGCATTGGTAGAAACAAATAACCAATGTATTCACACTTATTACGGGGAAGGAGCAGCAATTATTCATACGGGTCGCTGAAAAAGCAAATATCACAGATTGAGAAAAACCATCTATTAAGGAGGGAGAAGTATTCCAACTGTCTTCTGCTTACATTAATAGCGATATGACTGACTCAACAAGCACCAAGAACTTCATATATGGTTGTCAATATTAGTTGTGTTCCACAAATAGTAGTTGAGAAAAGTAATTACTATAAATCGACATTTCAAAGGGAACCAATAATGCATCGAAATTATATCAGTTTGATACGTCTGAACTGCTAAAACAAGTGGTCACTAATATTCTGTGTTTGTTTAGTTTAGTTTAACATATCACAATGGAACACAACATGTTACGGTAAATAAGGTTACAAGCAGTTAATGTGGGTGATTATTAAAATAGTATACCATGAGAAACTAACACTTCTGCTAAATTGTCATGCATTTAATAGCAGTAAATATATTTGGCGTAAACGCTTTTTCATAATAATTAATGTTTGTTGAAAAAACCTGTGAATATCAATCACCAAAAAGGATTGGAAAACTGTATATAATAAACATTGTAAACAGAAATACTTAACAAATATTAGCAGTAATTAAAAGTTACAGTGTTTTCATATTTGAAAAGGCTGCTACAAGTCTTAAGAATACTAAAAAACAGAAACATTTGAAACCAGGAATGCAACAGAAAGTCTTACGAACATAAAACAGAAGTGCTTTAAAAATAAACTCGAAAAAAAAGGAAATTCCTTCATGCATTCAACACCCTTGCTTTTGCGTCCACAAGCTTCGGGAAATCAGGATTAACGTACACACGACTAGCTCCTAGGAAGCTCTGTACTTCAACGCCTATAAGAAGAAAAAACACAATCATTAAAACTAAATAATGCATGTTTAAACTGATAATATATAAACGTAAAATGAATTGTATCTTGAACGAACCCCTTTCAATGATATGACTAAATTGGACGTACTGGACAGCAATAAAGGTCGTAGAACCCTCTTCCAGGGTTTCCAACATATCTCCAATATACGTTACAACATCGCCGTGCAATACACATAACACCACATATTTCTTCCTACAAATAAAAATCAGCAGTATATAGATTTCAAGGTAGTTCGCAAGTTGATATGAATTAATCTGTGTTTAAACCATAAAAGGATGCATACCTAATATCCTCCAACTCCAAAATCAAACCGAGAGAATAAATGCCTCTAAACTTTTAATCGACAGAACGATAGTGCGAACGTAAGATGCCACAAACATCTGAACAGAATTCAATGTAAAAAAAGTAAATGTATAGGAGCAGGGGACCAATAAAAATATGCAACCAAGAGTGAACTGAATAAAAATTAAACATTACCCATGGCCTCTCTGTTATGTGTGGGACCCCATCATTTGCAATATTCAACATAATGTACGTTAAAAAAACGTTTTGGTATGCCGACATTTATAACAGGAGCAATCATGGAAGTTTCAGTGAGTACGAAGTGGATAAATGGATGCACACATTCTCTTGACTCTTTCACAATGAACTTAGAAATGTTATAACAACAACCTTCTATTAATTTCGAACAATGTCTATCCATCAACTCAAGAGACATAATCCTAACCATCATTCATTCGTGTATGCAACTGCCAAAGAACCAAATAATCATTGTAGCCGATAGTGAAGGGGAAATATGAGTCAACGACGCACAAACAAACTTGTATTAATTTGAGATACTTGCAGTTTCATCAAAAACAATCATATCAACAGATTCAAGTTGCATGGTTGGGAGATTACGAAGAGCGGCAGGGACTTCAACATATCTGTGAATGATACGATTGATCTCACCATCAAGGTGTTGTCTGTAATTCCTTCTGCTACAAATTGGTAAGGGTTGGCCATCTCAAGCGACATTATAGTCTTTTTTTCTTGAGAAAGTAAAGTAACAGAAGATTAGGATTGAAAAAGACTATCCAAATAATGAAGACTTATTTATAACCGACGGTTTTGCAGTTATAGTAGAAGAAACCGCACCCACAATGTGACCGAGGCATCATGTGACAGATGAAGGATTCGTAAAAAGAAAAAAAGAATAATAGAAAAAAGGAAAATGATGGAAGACACAGAATATGTAAAATCTGATTATATATGAAGAAGGTTAAACTTCCCATTAAAGACGTGTATAGATGGTTAGTCATTAATGTAAAAACCAAACATGGGGAAATATACCAACAACTATCTTAAATTAATTGATAACATCAACATAATTTAGTCGACAAAAAGCATAAGCCTAAAACCAAGCTAAACTGTTCCAAACAAATAAATGTCATCGTCCATCTAGCAAATGAGGCTTGAAATTATCCTTTCTTAGGTGTAGAAGATCCAGATCTGTCATCAGCATCACGAGCAATAGCAGCGTCAAACTTAGAACGAAATTCAATAACAGCGGGATGGTTGTAGTTGAAATGAGCCTTGGACAACTCGCAGTGGCTCGAAAAGATTATGTCCCCATCTAGCAGTATTATTGATGTAAGTTACACACAGATTTTTAATCTTTAAAGCATAAACAACTAATACACATTAGGTGTACACTAACCGCTGAGCCTCTTCATCTTCACCCACATCAAAGCAACAACAACATCGTCTTTATTTTCAAGGTGTGAATAACTATCGAATGCCCAAAAAGAAGCAGCTCCTCTGAAACAACAATAGAATATATTCCCGCTGAAAAAATATGAGACAGACGTGAAAAAAGGATGATGAGTAAAGGCAAAATTTGGTTATGTTGAGTTTTATAAGCAGACCTCTCGTTCATTATGTCAAAATTAAATTGGCTTTCAGTCTCACCATCCACAACTACATCAGCCATTCCATAAACTGAATTCACATGTCCCACCACATCTGCAATATTGTTATCTGTTATTGTTAAAACTCAAAAAACAAATTAATGGAAAACAGAAAAAAAAAGTATTACAAACTTATCAAGGTTGATTGAGTAGAGGTTGGTGCAGCAAACTGAAGCAATGGTTGAAACACTATTTCTGGAGTAGGTATGATATCTTGTACAAGCTCTACTTCACTAAAGGACTCTAACACAATAATCATATCAGGATTTATCAAATTTTGTCCACGCTGAACACTAAATTTTTGGAAAAAAAAACATAACCCAGGTGTCAAGATTGCTGAAAGTCTCCGAATGATATCTCTCTTACGCAAAACGGCCAACGCAAAATATCCCTATCAGTTTTCCCAAAAAAAAAAAAAGATCATAGACAAACAAACATGATTGATGCATCCCATTGAGCTAAACATAACAAATTCTTGTGATTCATGCAAGAGCAATATTACCTCAGCATCGTTCAGAACAGCGTTATAAGTTATCGGACGATTTGAGCTCGTCGGTGGAATATCCCAGAAGTGAGCAATGACTTTGGCGAAGATTGCCCAATTATTACTTATGCAGTCACATTGAAGGAATGAAGCAACGCTAGAAGGGGAAACTCCAGTGAACCGCTTTCCAGAAGAGGTCATATTTGACACAAGCAAAATGGTAACACGATCAGCTTTTTTATTTCGATCAATATATAGAACACGAGAGACTGATATTAATGAAAATTTTGAAGGTGGTTGGGAGAATTGTAGATGCAATGAAGTCGATAAATAGCATAGAACGATATATACTAATAAATGCAAAGCAGATGTTATAGATGTATGGCCATGAATTGGAAATTAAAATTTTTCATTAGAAATACACAATCATTTAATGGCAATAAGATGAACTTCCAAAGTGTCTCAGATGAAGTTTGACAATGCATGAGAATAAATTATAATAATAAAATATTTATTTACACCTGATCTATATGGCCAATGGAATAAGGAGATAATCACACGGATTTTAGACATGTGGACCAATGATGAAGTCGCTTAGAGGTTTAGTGATTTATATTGATTTTTGCCCTCACAACTGCACTAAGGATAATTACTTTTTTTCTGGCCTCAGGTTTCTACGTTTTTTTTCAGGGGGGCTTGTGGATTTACTTTTGGATTGGACAGTTCTATTAACTATTGAGCTTGCATTTTTTCTACATAAGTCTCGTGAGTGAGGTTATATTTTATAACTAGAAACCGGTGAGCATAGATAGCAATGCTTGAAATTTTAAGGATAAATTTTTCTTTTAAAAAAATTTTTGGGGTGCTGCCCTCGAACCCTTACACTAATTATACACCCATTAATTGTAAATCCTGGCTCCACCCTTAGATTATGGTTCAGGTTCATGTTTATCAGCAAATCCTCGGATATTAATGTGGGATTGGATTACATTAATTGAGGTGGATTTCTTCACAGTTACCCTTTGACTTTGAACAAATGTTTCCAAACACGTGGAAACCAAGATAACCACGAAAATAAATCAACCGATGAGTCAGTTCCAATATGTTTGAGGGCAACCACAAAAATATCAAAGCTCATTTACTTTTTCTTAAAATATTACAATTTTTTAAATTTACCCATATTTAATACTCTCTCCTATCTTTAATATAAGTCAATTTATCTATTTAATGAGATTAAAAAAATAAGATAAATTAATTAATATAACATGTTATTTTTAAAAATTTCTCTTTTTTCCCTGACTAAGGGTTTTCCTTTTTGAGGCTTTAAACGTAAAAAGTTTTCACAGTTTTGACCTCTCCTGATAAGTGTGTTTCACAGGATTTGAATTTATGTTATTTTTCTTACGCGAGTAAGACCGTTTACTATCTCAACCAACAACTTGTTGGTCTCATTTGTTCTCTTCTTTAATTATTGATGAATTGGCATTAATATGGATAAGTTAGGAAAATATTGATGAATATAAAAAATATGTATTACATTTAGATATTGTTATCAAACACATGAATTGACTCTACAAGTTTACTATTTTTACATTTATATCTTACTAAATCGAGTCGAGTCATTGGTAAATTTGTGTCAGCTGTAAATTGAATTAAACTCATGTGTCAGCTTGTAAATTGAATTAAACTCATGTGTCAGCTGTTGAGTTAAGGTTTTAATTTACATATATTAAAATTTATATAAATTAATATTTGAAAAGATGAGTATTGATGTTTCTAAAATTTATCCCATACTGAAAATTAACATTATTGATAAATTTTTTTGATAAAAATAATAAAAACTCTCTTTTATAGATAGTTTGAGGGGGAAAATTATAAATTTATGAGAGAAAATAAATTGAAGCTTTTAATTTACATATATTAAAAAATATATAAATTAATTATTTGTAATGATGAGTATCTATCCCATAAATGAAACTTAACATTATTGATAATTTTTTTTTATAAAAAATCTCTTTTATATGTAGTTTAAAGGGAAAGACTATACATTTATGAGAGAAAATAATGAAAAATCTACCAGCCTTATTTTAGTAGATTTTAAATCAAAACAAATTTAGTTAGAAGTTTGGCAAAAGTATGGAAAAAACTTTAATTAAATAATTAATTACCAAAATGCCACTGAGGCAAAACTATTAACCCATCTGCTTCCATGTAATCAATTGCATGGCTTATGTAATCGATTACATGGGGGCAGATGTATTTTTTTTTTTTCATTTTTTGCACTGTGTAATCGATTACGCACTGTAGCATAATCGATTACATAACATCAGAAGGCAAAATTGGTTGTTACACATTATGTAATCGATTACGTCCCGGGGTGTAATCGATTATATAATGTTTGAAGGCAAAAATGGCAGTTTACACGTGATGTAATCGATTACGCCAAGGGTCATAATCGATTACATATCACAAAATCAGTTTTTAAAAAGGCCAAAGCTTCATTTTCCTTCATTTCTCATTTCTCTAACCGATTAGGGCTCCCCCACTCTCCTTTATTGTGATTTTCGGCCAGAAAGTTGTGGATTCAAGCCGTGGGTTGAGGAAAAATCAAAGATTTGCTCTCATTTGTGTTGATTTCGGTACCCATTACGAATTTGTCCGTGTCTTCTCCATTTTTCTGAACATATGGTGCATGCAATCGATTAGGGTTTGTTTTCTTTGGGTATGTAGTGTTTTGATCATTGATTTGAATTGTTGGTTGTTTTTTTTGAAGAAATGAGAGATTAAATATATGTTTTTGTGCGTTTTGGGAATGAGCAGTAGGTATTTTCATTTGAAACTGAAGCAAACAGTGGGGTTGAAGCATGAATTACATGTGGCCGTGTGGATGGTTGTTGACGGTTATTGATTACGTTTGTTTTGATTGTTGATTGTGCATTTTTTGGACAATGACACTATGACCGTGGACAGATATTGACATTTGCATTGTGATTATGCCATGAATTGTGTTTGTTTCATGTTTTTTGATGATTTATATTGTCTCTTTGTAGGTATTTATTGTCATCATACCTCCACGCAGACGAATTCACAGTTAGGCTGAGGCTGAGAGACATTTGAAGCAGCAGAGGGAGGGTGATACATCCGACTCTCAGGCATAGCCAGAAGATCTTCGCTATGGATATCTGTTGGGGAATTATGCTGAATCCTACAGAATATTCGAGGAGAAGTTTGTCTACAAAGACGTGATCAAGCCCAAGTCACTGGACGTGCTGTTTTTCGCAGAGGAGGGATTTGACATAGTCTCACTGCTGGAGGCTTCACATCTGCGTGTCTTGGCGGAGTACATCAGTCCCTACTTAGAGGATATGGTTAGAGCTTTCTACCACAACCTCAGCTACATTCACGGAGACCTGGTTTTGCGCGTATGTGGCCATGACATAGTGATGACAGCTCCCATATGGGCCCACATACTGGGATATGATTTTGATGGGGCGGGCACCATTCTGTATGATAAGGATATCAATGTCAACCTGCCTGGATATGACCGAGCCGCCGCCGTCCATGACATCAGGAGGCCATTGGGTCAGAGAGCCCTTTTCACTGTGGGGTAGTTGATTGTGGATGCACGGATCCTCTTCTACGTGCTGACCAATATTGTGTTCCCTTAGGCTTACAACCATTCCAGGGTGTTGGAGGTTGATATACCGGTCATGTGGGGCATCCGTCACGGCGGGTCGGTGAATTGGAGACATTATATTTGTTGGATGATGTCCAAGGTGAATCATAAGGAGAACGCCGCACTCCCATTCGCCTATCTGGTCCACCGTATTTTGACCCATTTTGGTGTCCTGATGGACAATGAGGACATGGTGGACTAGACGCATTGGAACGTTGTCTTCGGGAGGCGACTACTGGAGCAATGTAAGATATAGAAGAATGCACATGGTGTTTGGATATGCACTGATGCTGACGAGGACGATGCACCGACTGTTCATCCCGTGGTTGATCCGGATGAGGACATGGTCGAGCCGGATGGTGGATTCTCCCTTCGTGATGTGATGATGCAGATGAGGCAGATGGACCTCTGAAAAAGGAAGCGGTGAAAGAACCACGTTGAGAAGGAGAACGAGTGGTGGCGGTGGATGCAGAGCCAGATGCGGGGGCTGGAGGAAGGACTGTGATAGTTACAGGTCGAACAAGATCATGAGGTAGCTGAGGAGGAGGAGGATGTGCCTGATGTCTCCGAGGAGGAGGAGGATGATACAGAGGAGTAGGCAGATTAGATAGTTCTGTTTTTATTTTTTGTTGGACTTGATGTTTGTATTTGGTTCGTGTAACCTTTTTTTTATATTTGTTGGACGTGGTGTATTTGCACTGACTATGACATTTAATTTAGTTATGAATGTTTATGCTTTCAGTTTATATGTTTTTCCGGTGATGAATTTTGCAAATTACATGATATGGGGACAATGATGGACTAGGCCTGGGGTAAGCGGTTAATTTTTGTGTAAAATATCTTCCCCAAGTCACATTTATAGGTAAAAACAAGTTGGATATCAGTTTGGACATGATCTAATTCGAAATCAAGATTCATTTTTCTTCTGGACCTGGTGTAATTGATTACATAGTGTATTTTCTTTGTAATCGATTACGCTACAGTGCGTAATCGATTACACAGTGCAAAAAATGAAAAAAAAATCATCTGGCCTCATGTAATCGATTACATAAGCCATGTAATCAATTACATGGGGGCAGATGGGTTAATAGTTTTGCCCCAATGACATTTTAGTAATTAATTATTTAATTAAGATTTTTTCCATACTTTTACCTAGAAGTTTTGCATAGAAGTAGTACCATTGATTTTTGTTTTTACTTTTTTTTTTAAAAAAAAACGTGAAGTAGAGATCTGCTAATCAAAAAAGCCCTTCTAGAAACATCTACTACCGAATTTTGAATTTTCTTTCGTTTCCCCCCCCTTCACGTTTAATATTCAAAAAATATACTTAAAAATGTTAGACATTTGTTTTCCTTTTCAAACTTCAATCTGATATCTCATACCGTAAACACCTTTTTCAATTAAAGGAAAAATAATTTTCTCTGGAATAAAAGTATATAAAGTTTAAAATTGAGAAAATTGAGAAAAGTTTCCCATTAAAAATGTTATTGATTTATTAATAACAAAGACCTTATAAATTTTTATACACAAACAATACCAGTTATTCCAAATGACTTGCTTAAGCATGTTTTTGGAATATAAGGATACTGCTAAATCTCTGTGTGTTCTCTTGGAATTTCGCCTACTGTTTGTAATGCAAGCCGGCTTTTTTATTTTAAAAAAATGGTTAAGTAACAAATCCGTCTTGGAAGTACACGTCCGAGAGTAATATTACCCTGGAAGTTTTTTTGGATTCAATGTTGCCTCAAAAGCTTAAAAAAGTAGCAATGTTACCATTTTCCGTTAAAAGGTTAATGGTCAACGTCAACTTTTTAACGGTTAACGTTAGTTTTTTAACGGAAAAATGGTAACATTGCTACGTTTTTAGACTTCCGGGGCGAAATTGAATATGAAAAAACTTCTAGGGCAACATTGCTTCCTGATGTATACTTTCGAGGTGGATTTGCTACTTAACCCTAAAAAAAAAAACTAAAGTATCAATACTATGTAATTTTTCTCAACATAGAAGTACTTTGATTTAGGTAATTCTCACTGATAAAATACTCAATGCAGACATTTAATTTCCCTAATATTACTAAAATAAACATATAATTCAAAGATATTCAAATTATTGTATTTGAAACAATTATCGCTTAAATCAACAGTAATTAATTAAGGGTTGCAACAAGTACCTAAGCATTAATTACTTATGTATATGTCATCTTAATCACATGCTTTTTGGGGAATAAATAATCAATTTTTAAGCGACAAGAAAAAAATGGATTTTTTAGTGTTGAAAAAAAGTGTATTTTTGTAATATAAGAGCCCCAAACAGGATCCATGAAATTGAAGCATACAAGGGAGGAAATTAGTTAATTCTAAGTAGTGTTTTGATTAACTTATTTTAAGTTATTTTGTAATCTACAATGTAGTTATATAAGAGGGTTTTTGTCTTGTAAAATATAAAAGTACGAGTACTAATTTTAATTGATTATGGGATAGATTCTCTTCAAAATGAGGAATTATTGAACTTGTTTGGTACACTTTTGAAAGAGTCTAATCAGAGTTATGTAAAGGTTTGAATCAAACTTATGAGAAAATACATATTTGGTTGAAAAATTGTTCCGGTTGAATTTTTGGACCAAAAGTTATTTATTTGAAAAGTTAATTTGGAGAGCTTTTAGGCTTTTTTTCAAGATTCTAAAATAATTTTTTAAGATCATGAAGTATTTTTTTTAGTACCGTTTAGCATCTTGAAGTATATTTTTAATACCCCTTAGTACTCTAAAAAATATTTCAGATTGATTATAAGTCATTTTTCCCAACATGACTTTTACCTAATTCAAACATAAATCATATTTCACTCTAACTTTTTCACAAGTCATATTAATTATAAGTCATTTTTCCCACCAGTATCCCAAATACACATTATAGAGCCCTCAAGAAGTAATTTAATCACCTAAAAATTCAATAAAGTAAAAAAGTATGCGATGTCATGTTTTAGTAGAACAAATGACAACAAGCTAGTTTTTGCTACTAACTTGTCATTGTTGAAGCTTATTAATTAATTTGAAGCTTATTCTTTGACATTGATGAGCTTTTTCTGAAAATTGGGTTTGATTGAGGGAAAATGAAGAATGAAGGAGAATTGAGAGAAAAGCATGGTTTTTGTTGAAATTCATGACATTAAAGTGAGATTAGAATATGAATGATGGGATGGATTCCTTGACTTTGATTCGATGCCAAGCATACCAACATGTTTTAGGCCTTTCCCTCGCCATTCCTTTCGTTGACCTTTCCATCCACATATTAAAATTTTAATTATGTGTCACTCTTATTTTTGATATAGTTAAAGAAATATCTGGTACTAAATATAAGTGCACTTATAAAACTATTAACAACATTTTTTCAATTTTACCCTTGTTTGGTTCTTGTTGGAAATAGAGAAATACAATAAAGATGTGACAATGATTTATTAATGTTGAGAGAGTAAATTTATTTTATTTTATTTTTTCAATTTTAGACATATTCGATACATTATCTTTCGTTATATTAATATGTTAGAATTAATCAAAACCAACCCATAATAAATATCAGAGTGGTCAATAATACCCTGAAAAAATGGTTTGGAAGCATTAGTCTTTTGGTGTGGTGTGGTTAATAAGTCATTTGGAAGATGAGCAATGACTTTATAATACACTAGCATGAAAACTTTCTTATAAAAATTAAAAAGTGAGAGGTAACTGCTAAAGAGTTTAAACCCGTTTTTGACTGAGATTGTTAGTGTTTGCCTTTTTAAATAAAAAAAATTATTACAAAGAAATAGGTCATGAATATGATGTATTATTATAAATTTATAACTTATATATTTATATTTTGGTCAACGTTTATACTATTCTGACTCTATTTATAAATCAATTTTAATATAAAATTTTAGTCCTTATTATAAATTCCGTTTCAAAGTAATAAATGCATTTTTTTACTTTTTTTTTTGTTTCTTTTAAGGGAAAACATTTTTTCATGTTGTAGAAAAACCATTTTCTCATGTCATACACATATGAAATGGTGGGACCCACATATACATATATGATTCATATATGTATATGTAGGTCCCACCATTTCATGTGTGTGTAGGAAACTTTTTTTTCTCATGTAATATATGAGAAAATCAAAGCCCTTCTTTTAATTGTAATAAACAAAAAGAATTTAGTCATGTTGACTTTTGAGATTAGTCATAGATAAAGAAAAAATTGAAAAATTTAGCTTATAATTAATTAGTTAACTAACTCTCCTAATGATATATAAGAGTTAGTTAATCTAGATTTATAAATAAAATCAAAGTGGTATATTTGTACTTAATAAGAAAATGATGCTTTTATATAATCTTTTTACTAAAATATTGATATGATTTTAAAATACAATTAATTCATGAATTTTCAAATGCTTTTTATGATTTAATCTTTTATGCACCATGACGAGGAGTAATATGAAATATTAGTGTGTTTACATATGTATAGTAGTAGGGTTTATATTTTATATATTTACCATGTCAACGACTGGGATTAACGAGAACCTTAACGGTTATAACTATAACGATCTTTGACTAACTGATTCTTTATTGCAGGTTTTTGATTAACCCCCAAGCATTTAAAAAAAAAAAAAAAAGCAAAGAGAAAAAAAAACAGAGAACAAAGTTCTTCTCGAATCAGTCCTGTTTCTCTACTGCTTGGATTGCAACTTTGCTTCTCCTGATCTCCCTTCCAGTCTTAAATGTTCGAACACTCCTCGGCTTCGCCGTCGTTGCCGGAGCTCTCTCCGACGAGCTTTCACGAAAACTGTTAATTAAATCCACGTAAGCACTCAGTACATACTTGTGCGCCTTCTTCTCATTCAGGTTCAAATAACACAGCAAGAGCTCCTCCATAAATCCCCAATCTACCCTCCCGTGATTTCTCAATCGCGCATCGACCATTCCCTTCATCGATCGCCGGAAGTCCTCATACTCGTTTGCTGACCAAGCCAATAACACTATGCTCTCCCCGGAACCCGAAGGCTTGCAATCACCGAGAAGATCCGGGAAAGTCGGGTTGACCCGATCCGATCCTGGTATCGGATCTATTTGATTTTCTTCAGAAACTCCGTCATCGGTAATGGTGCTATCGTTGTTCTCGGTAGTATATTCGTCGTCGCCGAGGAACAGAGATTTGAAATTCTCAAAGAGAAAACGATCGACATCTGATAAAGTTGCTGCGTCGTCGTCGCTTCCTCTGGCGACGGCGAACGAAGTGGTTTTGGGTTGCTTGCAACCCGAGAGCAACCGTTTGATCGGAGATGAAGAAGAAGATGAAGAAGAAGCTGGGTGGATCTGGGGACGAGAGTTTTTGAGCTTGGAGAGGCAATAGTTAAAGAATTTTTTAAGCTTCTCCGACATTGTTGAGCTTGGCATGATTTCTAAGGAGTGGAGGGAGATCAGAGAAGAAGGATGAAGTAAGTCTTTGAATTTTGTTGAGCTTTTAAAGACATGTACTTGACTTGAAGGAGATAGTGGTGATGAAAGGCACGATTATGGTTCAGGTTCAGGTTTATCAGCAAATCCTCAGATATTAATGTGGGATTGGATTACATTAATTGAGGTGGATTTCTTCACAGTTACCTTTGACTTTGAACATATGTTTCCAAACACGTGGAAACTAAGATAACCACGAAAATAAATCAACCAATGAGTCAGTTCCAATATGTTTGAGGGCAACCACGAAAATATTAAAGCTCATTTACTTTTTCTTAAAATATTACAATTTTTCAACGTTACCCCCTGTTTAATATTCTCTCTTATCCTTAATATAAATCATATTTTTTTATTTAATAAGATTAAGAAAATAAGATAAATTAGTTAATATAACATGTTATTTATAAATCCCTCCCCCCATCCCTCCTGACTGTTGGTTTCCTCTTTTAATTTGATGCTTTAAACATAAAGAGTTTTCACAATTTTCACCTCTCTCGATAAGTGTGCTTCGCAGGATTTGAATTTATGTTATCATTCTTATGGTAGTAAGATTGTTTGCTATCTCAACCAACAACTTGTCGATCTCATTTCTTCTCTTCTTTAATTATTGATGAACGGACATTAATATGGGTATGTTAGGAAAATATTGATGAATATAAAAAATATGTATTATATTTAGATATTGTTGTCAAACACGCGAGTTGACTCTCTGAGTTTACTATTTTTATGTTTCTATTTTACTAAATCGAGTCGAGTTATTGGTAAATTTGTGTCAGCTGTAAACTGAATTAAACTCATGAGTTCACACACTTAGTTTATCATTTTTACGTTTCTAGTTCACAAAACCATGTTAAACTTGTGTCAACTTTTTCGATTTTGTTATCCCCAACAGCTTTAAATATAAAGTTTATATAATTTTTTTAAATATAATAAATTATGATGTTGATATATATAATTTCAATTATTTGAATTTAAAATATATTTAAATCAAATTGTTGTTATTTTTATATTTTAATTATTTAATTGTACACTGTTAACACCTATTTAATAATAAAAATAAACTCTTACGAATTTACAATTCAAGTTTATGACATGAGTTTATGTTACTGTCACGAGTTTGTTTAAACTTGTGGGTTTAACAACCTTGTATTTAAGGCTAAAATTAACTCTCTAAATACGTGTTATATTTATAAACAAGTATCAATATAATATACTTACATAAAATACAAGTTTTTAAATGCCATTATTCATAAGCTACTAAAAGTGCTTATTGTAATTGACATATTCAATGAACTTATGAACCTCATAATTGATACAGAAGACATTGGTCACATTTTAAAAATACTAGTAATTTATTTCTTTAAGATAATTAAAGTTTTTTGAATCTTCAGACTAAGATTTTTCAAAAATCTTCATTGATAATTTTGCTTTAAGGATTGTCCATCTATGTTATATTTTGAATCGATCAAGAACTTGCTAAAAGCATATATATAAGAAATTGCATAATAATTTGTTTCTAAATTATTTATGCTTTCGGTGATCCATTGCTTTAATGAAGGTAAACAAATCCATTTCTTTAATTTAATGTCATCATTTCGAGTTTGAAGATGACAAATATATAACTATTTAACTAGAAAAGTTGTTAAGTGTCTGTTAGTAACTTTGTTAATACAAATATGATAAATACATAAATTTTATAATTCAAACATCAATAAAATCTTGATAAAAATCCTTAACAAGTCTTGAAATCTGATTCAATAAAATCTGGGTATAATATTAAAAATCCATTTCATTTAATAATTATATTTGGAAATAATCAATAAGCATGGTGTTATTGTTATTTTTGTTAACTCCGTTTTTCCTTTGAGCCAACTAATTTCTTGTTAAGGGGAATATGATGTTTCAGTTTTTGAAATTAAAGCAGCATATTAATTATCACTAGCTATTGAGATAATAATAATTATTATTACAATAATAATTGGAGAAATGTCACTAGCTAAAGTACCAAAGTTCTTAATGAAATGCAAAATCATAACATACTTATTTTATATTAAAAAAATTGCTGCGTCGTATTTCCACCATAGTTGGCGATAAGGCCACCATGAACTATGGATTAAAGCAGAGCCGTGGACCGTGGTAAGTGGCCAAAGCCATTATCTTCAGTGGCTACTGTCACCACTTACCCACTATATCGGCAATACTAAAGCAGACATTTTCTTATGTTGATGAATGTCTCGTGTATATAAATTTCAATAACCTAATTATTACAAACTACCATCACCACACACACAAAAAAAGTAACGCTTATTGGTTATTTTTTGTGTTATTTGACGGCTAATGACAATAGTCAAATATGTAGGCATCATTTAAATTCTGAGACTATATTTAACCATTTTCAACTGTCAAACAATGAGTAATTTATTATTTTATGGTTAACAATAAAAATAAACAAATAAACTAGCTTAATGATTTTTAAAATAACTGTAAATTAATTTCTTAATATATACCTTTTTTTTTTTTTCAAATAATCAACTCATTTATACATAGTTTTTTTAAGTAGTCAGGGATTGCTTGAGAAGGATCCCCTTTAAAACTTCATACAGACGTACACAAATATTAATCAAATCCATTATAAGAATAGGGCGAATTGCGAGAGAAGAAGATAGAATTGCAGCTGATAAGAGAGAATCACAGAGAAAGAAGGTTGTGTTTGGGTTAATCCATCACGGTACTACTAACAATCGACTAGTCCAACCAGTTCATGGGAATGTAAGCTGTAATAGGGAGAATTTTGTTACCTCCAAGTAATTATCATGCTTACATAATTTGGCTCAAATATGAGACCGAGGAACAACCCACAATCAATTAATTCAAGCATTTGGTGGTGTTTAAAAAAACAAAAGAAGTAAATGGGCAAGGGGGTTCAGACTATTTTAAATAAGACTAACTTATTACCAAAAAAACCTTTTTTTTTTCAGGTAAAAAAAAAGATGACTTGACGATTATTTAAAACCAAAGATGTTGCTCGAGTGTATTTATAAGTACAATCAATTTATAATCTCAATAAGTTTGTTTTAGAAGGTAGTAGCACAAAATTTGTTTTGTTACGTTATGTGAGTCATCACTCATTATTTGATAATTACGGTTTTTAGGTAATCCTCATCTCAAGATCACTTTATTCCTTTTTGTGAAAAATAAAAAGGAAATTCGGGTAAAAACAGAAAACGATAAAATGAAGAAACCAGAATGGTGGCAAATCAATCCAGAACGTATAGAGGAGCACCAAAAACAGATGTCGAGAAAGATTGAGAGTGAGATAGTGTGACTGGTGGTTAAAAATGAGGAAGAAGATTAAAGCTAATGCAACAAATGTTAGTAACAGTGGAGGCAACGTTTCGAAATAAAAATTAGTTTTTGATAATAAGTTTCTAAACACAATTACCAATAGATGAAGTTTGATGATTTTTTATAGGTTAAATCCATCTATTACCGAGAAGTAGTTGTTCAATTGTGTCAACTACTCTTCTAAAGCATTTTATGGTTCATCCAGCATCCTAAAATATTTTACTATGTAAATTTTCTCTTAAAGTATTACTATTTTTAGGAGCAATTTTTCTCTTTAAGTACTTTTTCAAGAGCAATTATGAGATCACTGTTAACTCCTAAAAAAAAGGAAAAGAAAAAAGTCAAGTGAAAATATGCATCTAACATCATAAATAAAGTATTTTTCAGTATATTTTAAGGTGTTAGACACCCCTAAAAAATATTTTACAATGCTAGATGAATCACAAAATCCTTTAAAGTATTAGACGTTGAAATTTTTTTAGGATGCTGGATCAACCATAAGTCATTTTTTTCCCATAAAATTGTGTTTGACGGTCATTTATTAAAAGAGAAAAATTGTCATATAGTCAGAATTGAAACAAAAAAATTGGTAAGTTAATTTAATGGTTAAATTAATAACCATAAAATAAAGCATCAAGCTAGTAAGCTCGATCAATTCTATAATAGAGTATGTGAATTGGTTAAGATTACTACATGTTAAAGTTTGTGCCTATGGCATATGGGTGATTTCAAAGCACTTTATAGCAAGTTAATAAACGTAAGGATAAACCTTCAACCAATGACATTTTCATACAATTGTCTGACATCCTGGCATTATGTAAAGTCATGTTCAAGTATTGTTATGTTCAATTAAAAGCAATTAAATTAGAGATATTTGGTGATGGAAATATAATCCTTTTAAGTCGGGCTTGATAACAATGATGAATTAAGATATTAATCAGTTAGAAAGCAAGAGTACGTATAATTATTCAAGCACAAAGTTATTTTAATTTGTGTTGTGGTTGGCAGCTCCTATAGTCAAGGAGTATATAATTTATCAATATCTAAAATTATATACTCCTTCCTACTTTTTTATAAGAGCCTGACAACTAAATTATATAATTTAAGAAAATGATTAAAATTGATTAAAAATAACAGATACACATCAAATTTTTTCCAATCATACACTTATTTAAAAAGGGGCAAGTAAGAGAGAGATAGAACACTAATGAAAGAAATTATTAAAAAGCATCGTGTGATAAAAAGATGAAGATGAAGAATAGAATTAATTAGCGGCAGCAATGGTAAAAACACATTAAATTCTTAAACAACCTCAAATAAAATCTTATAAAAAGAACTAATATTTAAATTTTAGGCTCTTATTAAAAAGACTAGAGGGAGTACCTAATTTGACTGTGTCTTTGTGCCTTTAGGTCAAATGCAAAATATATTAAACCAAAAAGTTGTAGTAAAGTATAGCAATTGGGTTGTTCTCTTGAGGAGCTTTTATTGAGCTACCTAAATTAGCTAACTAAGTATCTAAAATGCAAGAAAATATGGGGTTGATTTTAAAAATTATTTTTTAACTACAACTAATTGGATGCAATAAAGTAAATCCTAAGCTATTATTTTTAGAGAGAATAACTGTAATACCTTAAAATTTCAATTCATTCTAAATATTTTATTTTGATGAATAATTAATATAATTGAAGGTGAATATGTGTCTCAAAGTATTGTAATCCATTGATTATAATTTTAGGCAAATTTTTGCATGAAATTTATAATTAAATGGTAGGTTTTGAGACAACATATAAGGGCAATAAAATGTGATATGAATAACACATAAAATAATGGTTATTTTATGACCAAAGAAGGCAAGAAAATGTTATGAAAACACACAAGTAAATTGAAGCAAATTAGCAAATAATAATTGGCACTTAAGCTTGCACTAATTAAAGATTAATTGCAACATGTTTGGAGACAATTAAATAATAAAAAATAGGGCTGCTTATTTTCAAAAATATCAAGGGCCTAAGAGATGAAATTAAGTTTGATAATAATGCTCTAATAACTTGGATTATGCAGTAAACCAATTAACCAATAAGAGATGCAATTAAAGGGAAATTAAGCACATGATTAAGGAGACATTTAGGCTTAATCAAATCGGCATCAAAAGTCAACAATTGCAACTAGGATCAATGGCTAGGATTGTTGTACATGTAATTCAATCCAATGGTCCTGGTTAATTACCTAATTAAGCTAAATCCTAAGATAATTAAATGAACCAATTGGGAGCTTGAATCATTGGATGATTGACACATGAAGAATTAATCAAATGGCTAGGGAGAAGAGGAAGAAGTCGGCAGCCAGGGTGTAGGGGTGTAATTAAGCTTCATAAAGTGAGTTTTGATTTAATGGATAGGAAGAAGGAAGGAGAAAATGATTCCATGAGATTAGGGACCAAATGAGCTTGGATTTTTCCTCTAAATAGAGGTGCTTCCCATCTTCAATCTTCACACCAAAAACTCATATCACAGCTGACTGAGTTAGAGAAATCCATAGGAGTAAAAAGAAGAAGGAGTTCAAGAATCAAAGGTAACTTCTTGATTGTAAGCTTTTAGTTTTTAGTAAATATAGGAGTTTAATCTAGAAAATTGTAGCATAAATTTCCTTTCATATTTGGAAGTCTCCATTGCGTCTAAAACTCAAAATGGAGTGGAAAACATGTTAGGAAATAATTTTTGGAGTCAAAAGATTTAAGTGGTGAAAGTTGGGAAAAATCCCAAATTTCAGTTTTCTGGAATCAGTCATTGTGAAGACATCTTTTATATAGTAAATGATTTTCAAAAAGGGTTAAGGTGCAAAAATACACATGAGCTTTTTCCTCAGGAGTAAAAATACACATGTTTTTTTGAGAAGCAAAAACACACACGTGGTTACCATTTTGGTGCAAAAGTCACATCTCACCGTTAAGTCACTGTTCACCGTGATGAGAGAGAAAGAGATGAGGTGAACAATAACTTAACGGCGGTGCACAGTGACTTAACGGTGGGATGTGACTTTTGCATCAAAATGGTAACCACATGTGTATTTTTGCTCATGAGAAAAAACTTATGTGTATTTTTGCACCTTAACCCTTTCAAAAATCATAAAAATTTCTAGTTATGAAGTAGACATTTAGAGATTTCTTTTGATATAAAATTTGTAACATTTTAAGCTCTGTGCAAGGAGATACAAAGTTTTGAAGTTAAGCCTTGTTTCTTGGATGTTAATCTGAATAGTGATCGTTATGCATGAGTTTGGCCATTCAAATCGTGTCTAAAAATTCTAAAATTTTTCAAAGATATAATAAACATGAAGGGCTTTCCATCTATGCATAACATGTAATTGTTTGAAGTTTGTACAAAAAGATGTCAATTTTCCAATTTAGCCCATGTTTCTGGACTGGGAACTGGAACAATAGTTGAAGAAATTAAAACTGAGAATGACCTAGGGATTTCAAGGTAAATGCGTTATTTTTACCTAAAAATATACTTGTCAAGGGAAATTTTTGCTTTGGAATCACATCATTTCTATTTTTGTACAATTAGTTATGATTTTTCAAAGTTAGTGAAAAATCTGGGCAGAAATGTTGAAATTCCATTTATAAAGAAATGTAAGGGTAAAATTGGAATAATAAGTCCACTAGGGGTAAAAAGGTCAATATGGCAATAATTTAGAATATCATTCTAAGTCATACGGTATTTATTATAATACCATAATACGGTAATGGTATTATAGGATATTCGAGAAAGTTGGGAATCAGTATCGAAAGAGAATCATACCAAGTGAAGAAAGGTATAGACATGTATTGTAACTTTAACTCTTATGGTTCTTGTATGATTATATATGATTGTTTGATTCATGTTGAGTGATGGACAAAACAAGGTTTTGGGTCATGCATCATGGCTAAGACTCAGTCTTAGGTAATATATTTGTATACATTCAGTTTAGCTGTGGATTCATCTTGATTTGGGTTATAGTCTTTAATAATACCATTTGTATGTTTTCCTAGCGCTGATGATACATGGATTCGTGGCACTGGTTAGTGCAAACACTGTTGATATGTATTTGCTATGTGCTATGTATTGTTGTTATTGTTGACATACATGTGTTGTGTGCTATGTATTGTTGTACTGAATGTAATGAATATCTGTCATATATATTGCTATTACTTGAACATGAGATTAACCTGTTACCTGAGATTCAATGGGCATTGAATCTCAGATTTGACCCTAGCTTCAGGATCTGGAGGATCAGAAGTCGGTATAAAGGGTAAGATGTATATGTGAAGACTCAATTGAAGTTTTTATCTTGGAATGTATTTATACTGTTAGATATTCAGTATTTAAATACTCGGATTATTGTACCATGATTATATCGACCAGATATGCTATAGTTAGTTTAAATTTGTAACCACGTATATGTATCAGTAGTTACTCAACACATACGCGCTATTGCTCCACTTTGATAATATTCATATATACTATGTGTTTATTTACATAATCAATAGAATGAAATTAGCAGTGTTACAATAACGAATAAATACCAAATGAAATTTTAAAACCCATAAATGTCTACTGAAAAAGGAAAAAGACAAAGAGGTAAGCATCTATGAATTTGAGTTTTGAATATTTGGGTAAAAGACCAAACTACTGTTCTTCCTCACTGCCAACAGAAACCATGGAGACCATAGGCTTCTTCTTCTCTTTCTATCGTAGTGATTGCGAGACCTTCATCTTCAACCTCAATCATTATCCCATCATCTTAAACCTCCCTCTTCAAAGAATTAGATCAAGAACCAAATTTGCAAACAACCTTCTTTTGTCAGCATTGTTTGTGTTCATGCTCTCTTTCTAGATTCATTGCACACAACCTTCTTCTTGGTCTATTGTGCCACCGTTGAACTTACCCCATGCCACCATCAAACTTACCCACTCTTGAGTTGAATAATAAATGAGGTTGAGGAAGAAAAAGGTGAATAGTAAATGTGAAATTTCACAAAAGTCGTAATGAGATTAACAAATTTATCAATGGTATTCACAAGACTTGTAATGTGTTTAATAAAGGTGTTCGTCAAATAAAACCATATTAGTCTTGGTTTACCAACATTTGAGTATTATAAACAAAAGTTTTAATGGGATTAACAAGTTCATCAATGGTTTTCACATAACTTGTAATGGGTTTCACAAATGTGTTGAACCCTAATTAACATGTTTTCACCTGATGAGTGCCTTTGTTAAACCCATTAATGAACTTATTAATCACATTACGACTTTTGTTCATAGTGTTCAAATGTTGGTGAACCCAGACTGACATGTTTTCACCTGATGAACACCTTTGTTAAAGCCATTACAAGTCTTGTGAATATCATTAATGAATTTGTTAATTCCATTATAACTTTTGTGAAATTCCATATTTACTGTTAACCTTCTTCTTCCTTAACATCATTTACTGTTCAACTCAAGAAAGAGTAGGTTCGACGGTGGCATGGGGTAAGTTCGACGGTGGCACGATAGACTAAGAAGAAGGTTGTGCGCAATGAATTTGGAAGGAGAGTATGAACACAAACAATGGTGATAGAAGAAGGTTGTTTGTAGATATGGTTTTTGATTTATTTCTTTGAAGAGGGAGGTTGAAGATGATGAGACAAAGATTAAGGTTGAAGATGGAGGTCTCGCAATCATTGCGGTGGGAAGAGAAGAAGAAGCCTATGGTTTTTGCCAATGGTGAGGAATAAGGGTAGTTTGGTCCTTTGCCTAAATATTTAAAACCCATATTCATACCTTCTCACCTCTCTATCCTTTTCCCTTTTCATTAGACATTTACGGGTTTTAGAATTTCATTTAATATTGATTCGTCATTATCTCTTATTTTTAGTGTTTTCTTTATAAAATGGAATGGTTACTAATGGAAATGGTTTTCAATGAATGATATGGATGCTCTTAGAAATGGATGGATAGCTATCATAGTTCCATTAAAATAACAGGAGTTATTCTTCTCTAAGTCTTGAAAGCAAAACATAAAACGGATGGCTGTGTTTAGTGTTTTTAATTATTAGTTACTCATTCAAACACAACTAATAACTATCCTTTAAGGCACTATTAGGAATCACTTAGAGTGCAATTAAAATGGGATTAATGTAACCTATTCCTCTAAAGAAGAATGCTCAAACGAGAGACACTTCAAATCATAAATCGATTATATTAACTAAATAATAACACGTTAGCTGATACAATTTGATTGAACTCAACAAAGGAAATATATATATATATATATATATATATATCAAGCATTCAAGTAACACAACCGAATCCAATCCAATCCAATCGAAGAGGTTCAATCCATAGAGATAATTAAATGAAACCTCAATCTCAAGATAGGTAATAACAATCCTATGTGAAAAACTATGAATAAAGAAGGAGAAGCCGAAGACGAAGACGATGGAATGGAGATGAAACTGATGATGATGATGATGGATGGATGTAAGAGGCCGTCAATGGTGATGGAGGGGACGGAGAAGTCGGGGGAGTGGTGAAGGGCCGAGATGATGATGGTATTCGATAAATTGCTGATTCCAAACCTAAGTAAAAAGCATGGTTTCATCTGGTTGTTTTTGTCATTTGAGATTTTGAGTCCCTTTTTGTCAACTTTCATATTCACCAAAAATTCTTCAAGAGTTCCTAAAATGCAAAATCAAGCTTAAATTAGTATGAAAAGTCCAAAGAAATAATTGAATGAATAAATTAACAATTTATGACAATTTTACCCCTAATTGAACTTATTTCAATACAAAGCCCCTAACTCAAATTAGTGTTAAAGCATGCAATAATAGCTAAGAAAATGCAATAAAGTCCACAAATTAATTAAGTACGAAAAAGTGTATCAAAATAAGGTTCCATTAGTACCATCCTAACTAATTCTCATATGCTAAGAAATGACAGTTAAGTAGTAATTCAATATGCCTTACATTGATAAAAAAGTCTAAGTTCACCCCTATTAATTTCCCCCCTCTCTCCACATTTACAAATCATTCTCATCTCTCTCACATTTCTCTCTTTTCCATGAAAATTAAATAAGGGTAATCATTTTTTTTAAAATCATTAATAACCTCTAAGTAGATTTATATTTAGCATCAAAAATTTGTTCGAGAATTAAAATTATAACAAGGACTAGACTATCAACAGGAACAGGTCATTAAAGTAAAATCTTTTTATATTTAAATCTGTATTTAAAATCAAAATATCACTCTTTTTTCTCTGACCTCCTTGTATATAAGAGAGAAAAAGACTGGCATGCATAAATATAAATTGTCAAATGCCATAATATATACTCTCTCTGATTTTTATTACAAGATACCAATTAACAAATATTTTTAGTTCTTTTATAAGGCACTTGTAAGTTTTTAAGGCCCAATTAATTCATTTTTCTGCTCATATTTAATAAGGGTAGTATGAGATAGTGCTATATTTGAGTCTAGGGTAGTTAGTAAGGGTAATATTAGAAATCATTTAAATTTTATGACAACTTTAATGCTTTTAACTAACTTTATTGGTTTGTGAGAATTGATAGTTTATGCTTTATAATAAGAATAAGAGGCAATATGCAATATTCATGACAGTTCAATAAATGTGATGGGTGAAACATTTAAAGCGAGACATCAGAACGGGACCAAATAAAGGGACAACCTCATTCAATTCCCCCTTAGACCCCACCTTCGATTATCATTTTGTTAGGTTTCGTATTAAAAGCCTCAACAGTTTGGCCTCCAAAAATATAAATTAAAGCTCCCTTCACAACACATTCACTTTAATTCAACGCTTTTGTTCGAGCAATTTCTATCACTACCTCTTGTTTTGTCAATTTTTTCTTCCTCTGGATGGTCTTTAATTCCTTTTGAATGTTTCAACTTGCTTTTTAATATGTTTATGGGTGCTAGCTAATGCTTCATCAATTTCGCCCGGGCCAGCTTTTGATACATTGTAATAACTTTATATTTTCAGTATAATCTTGTCAGAACATCGTGGTCTATATATAATTTGTCTTAATTTATTACTTTGTTATGTGACGTCATTATCCAACTCGAGAAAATGGTAGAGTTTAGTTTATGGTTGTCAAACACATTATGCTTTGGTCAAAAGTCATGTTGGACGATTCTGAAACAACATTATATTTTTGTATGTCTATTGTGATCCCACTGAAACTCTCAACTATCCTCTTATTAGTGGTCCTATTAAGAAGATCAAATATCTCATCATGCGTTATTAAGTTGTTACTTCGACTTACCCGGCCATTAGTTTTATATTATAGAAATTAACTTCTTCGTTATGATTTAGAGAAATACTTACATATTTCAGGAGTGTAAACTCATCTACTGACTAATTAAAATACAATAACTCATCTCATTTTAGTCTTACATGGCAAATGAGTCATATGGAGAAATTCAGATTTTATGATTTTAGGGATCATGGGAGCGCATTGCGTTTTTTGTTTTTTTAAATTAAGAAGTTTATGTTTTAAAAGAAAATCATGAAATTTGAATTTCTTCAAATGACTTATTTTTCCATGTAAGATTAAAATAAGATGAGTTGTTATATTTTAATAAGTTGGAGTACATATGACGTGGCACTTTTGGAGTATGTATATTTAAGTATTTTAATCATGATCTGTGATTTTGTTTGTTAAGATTAACATCTTTAATTTGTTTTGATTTTCTAGCACAAATTACCGTGGGCTTTTATTCTTAACTGTTCACTTATTCTATGAAACTTGGAAGTTGATACGAAACAATGATAAACGACAAATCAAAGCCAGGTGAAAATAATCACAACAAAAAAGATGAAAAATTCACGGGTTGCATTTAAATCCCCCCCCCCCCCCCCCCAAAAAAAAACCCCTCTCCTTATTGTTTGTTGGGACCCATCTACCCCCTCCTATACATAATACAAGTCGCTTCTAGAGAAGAATGCCTTAGTTCAAAATAAAAGTTATTTAGAGAAAAATTAACGCATAATTGTCATTTTTATTCATGTAATTAATGCTTCAATTTAACTTTTTTTTGTATTTTCTCTCTTATTCAAAATCTAATTTAATATGGGTAAAGTTGATTTTTTTTTTTAAAAAAATGTATGATATATTAGTAGTTTAATTATAATTTCTTTATTATGACAAATTAGTTGAAGTGATTTAATTTATATGGTGAATTGTGAGAAGTATTATATTGTGGATCGTAGGAAGTATTGGAGGGTATATAGTTTGATAGATAATTTGACTAAAATGTTTCAGCCTGTGAGTCAAAGTTCCCATCCCAACACAAACGGCTAGAAATGCCCATAACCTTCTACCCCATCTGAATAAAGTTGGAAACAAAAGTAAGAGGGACCATGTAAAAAAGTTAAAAGAAAAAAAGATTTGTTTTTTCAAAAGTGTTATTAATTGATGAATATCTTTACGAATTTCTCATCCCAATCAGACGCGGTCGTTAAGAAAAAAAATTATTTAAACAGTACAATTCAATATCATAAATCTGATATGTTTTTATGCAAATACATTGGAAGAAAATTTATAATAACATGACCATCAACAATTCCAACTTAATAAAATGTCCTTTATATAACCACATTTTTTATCACATAAAGCAAGGATCCAAATCAAACAATTTTTTTCTGGGTTTATTCATTGGATGGTTTCATCACTGAGATAACTGTTATCAATAGTATATAAATGAAAATCAAGAGAAATTGAAGATAAAAATGAAATAAATATAAAAACTTAATAAATTAATTGTCATTTCAACTACAACTTAAGATCAACAAGATTTCAATTCACAACTCGTAATCCTACAATACAAAATATTGGAGATTTGTACAATTTCCGGTCTGGAGGAACTGATCATATAATCAAGAACTCATTTCGCTGCTATTATCATCATCACTACTACCCGCTCCACAAACCTTATTGTTTTCTCTGAGTTTATTGTAATAATAGTAAGGAATAGCAAAACGAGCAGAGAATGTTCGAGAAGCATTATCTGGGTCCGAGGAATAACCATCGTCGAAGTTTTGAGAATAAGAATCAATGTCGTACTGTACAATATGAACTCCAGGAGATGAACGCATGAACAGCCTCTTCTTCTCCTTCTTCACCTTCCTCCACAACCTTCTCATCAAGCTCACCATCTTCGATCCACACATAATTCAGCTTCTTCTTCTGCTTAATTCCCCAATTATTGCTTCTTCTGGTTATCACTATTAGGGAAGAAAGTGATTGAGATAGACAAATAGATGAACGAGAGAGAGAGAGAGAGAGAGAGAGAGAGAGATTAGGTTTTGGGAGCAATGTTGTACTTTGTTTGAAGTTCATGCCGGTTACTTATAGACAAGTCACTTAATGTCGACAAAAATTCTGAAGCACGTCATGAAGCACGCATGACGTGTTATAAAGTAGTAATTGAATTGACATGAAAATATATTTTACTGCCATTAGGCTTTAAATTGCCAAATATAATTCACCTTTATCATTAGTTTTTTTTTTTTTTTATATATATACATAGGGATTAGGACAAAGCGTGGCATGGCTTAGTTTATTGAAATTAATTAACGAAGAATCGAAATTGATTTGGTAGTGCTAATAAATGCTATAAAGTGTCTTGCTTTGTCACAGCAACTCTAACAACTCTCTCTCTCTCTCTCTCTCACACACACACACTCATGTACACCTTATCACCTTATGAAGTTGGATGCACCTTATTTGTGAAGTCAATTGGGAGAAAGTATGTTGGCTAGTGAGATGAAGTACATCAAAATTGTTTGAATATATAAAATTTGTTTGTTTCCAAAAGAGCTGTTTTATTAATTAAATAAAACATTCTGTTTTGAGCCCTGTAGAAGAAAACAAGGGATGGCACAAATTTTAAAAGGTAAGGCTAATGATATATTTAAAATTAAAAGCAGAACATGAATCTATGGTGAATTAATTATAAGTTTAAATATCATTTGATCTATATATATAGTTAGCCTCAATTAGTTACTAGTAGGCATGCTTGTTATATGTTTGTTGTGGGTTGAGTTTCTTTTATTATCCTTTTCTTATTATCTCTCATAATCTCTCTAAATCATATCCGTCCAATCAATACACTATTACTTTAATTTTTCTCTCACTTTTTCAATTAATGACCTAGATTAGATGAGGAGAGATAATGAAAAAGTAGGCTAATAAAAGGATCTCATTCTGTTTGTTGTTGTATTTGGTATCTCAGCCTTTCATATTGGGAGAAGGACAAGAGGAAGAAAGTAAGAGGGAGAGTGTGGTACAACGATATAATAAATGTTTTAACTAATTTCTTCACTGAGAAATGCGAGACTCAAGTACTCAACCAACCTTTTGGTACAAAAGAACAGTATAATAATAACGCAACTACATAGTACATATATGCGCACCCCTATTGTCATTTGTCAATGCTATAATTTATTGTTTCTGGCCGCCACTCCATGCCAAGTTTCTGAAACTCGCATCAGTGGTTAAGCTGGTCGGAATATTGGGTGAAGGGTTAGTGGGTCAAACGGAGTTAAATCAGGGCTAAACATGTGAAGAATAGAAGATTTTAGGATTGTTATTATGAAATTCTTAGGAAAATTATAAAAAAAAAGTGAACTAGTTTGACCGGTTTAGGGATTGGTTCACCGGTTTCCAGTTTGACCAGTTTGATCTGGGTCTGAGAACCTTTCTCCATACCCTCGGTCAATATGGAAGTAATTAAAGACCATTCCTTCACTATCTTTAAGAATACCATCTTGGTCTTGTTATAAGACATCTTCTAAAAGGAATATAGAGCATTTTAATTAATTTACGGGAAATAAAAAGTGATAACTAACTCCTTAAATATACACAAATTAGCATTAATTGTTATACAAATGACTTATATATTGTGGATTGGAGGAAGTAAATTTTATAAAGATTGCCTCTATTTAAAATATCATTAATTGTACCTTTTGCCATTAGGTTCAATTGGTAAAGAGGTCGAACATTCTCATGAAAGGGAGGGGGTTCGATCATTGAGTTAGTTAAGGCACTGTGGGAGGTATTTTAACTCATAGGTACCTAGGTAAACGCCTGAGGATAATAGATGGCTCCCCCTATCCAACATTGGTATCACTTAAGAGGAAGGGATCGAGATTTCGCACTGCTCTTGGATCGTGGTTGAGTCCAACCCTTTTCCTAAAATTTTTTACCAAAATTTTAAAATCATAAATTGTACCCTCTATAACATCTTGGATGTAATTCATAATATTAAATATGGGTAAATTTGGAAGCAACTTTTTTTTAGGCATAGTTAATGAATTAACCATCTCTACTTGTCACTTTGGTCATGTTGAGGGCCTTTTGTCGTTAGCCTTTGGGTCCACAATAAAAAATTAATTGAGGATTGCATATAGGCAAATCTAGGATCTTTTTCTTTTCTCGATGAGCCTTTTATTAATTTCTAAGTAATCTAAATGTCATGCAAATGCAGTGAAAAGAAGAGATTGGTTTTAAAAATCATTTCTTACTACAACTAATTGGATGCAACAAAATTAAATCCTAAACTACTATTTTTTTTTGGTATTTTCTTTATAATGGAATCGAGTATGGAAATGAATATGAAATGCATAATGATGAATGCTTTTGGAAATGGAGTAGTGGCTATCATAGTTCAATTAAATGTAGGAGTATATTTTCTTTAAGTCTTAATAAAAAACCCCAAGCAAATACTTGAGTCTAGTGTTCTTAACTAATGATTACTTCTACTAACATAGTTAGCCCCGTCTTTTAAGGCACTATCGAAGTATGATTAGTGTGAGATTAGGATAAGACTAATGCAACTTGATTCCTCTTGATATGAAGACGATAACATGTCACTCAATTAATCTAATTCAATCATATTATCTAACAATAGCACGTAGAAAACACAATATCATTGAATCAATAAGAGTAATACATATATATAAATCAAACAAGCTACAAAAATCCAATTCAATCACATAGGTTCAATCCACAGAGCTATCAAAACGGGTGAACTAAATCTCAATAATACAAAACAACATTCCTAAAACTAGGAAATCCAAATACAATTAGAGAAAATAGATTGAATAAAATAAACTATCCTGTTTAAGCTCTAAAACTCCATCACAAATCTGCATTACCAATAAGCAAGAGATCAGCTGGTCATATTCATTGGAAAACCCCACACGAGCAGCATATCGAAATTGGAGTTAGAGAGAAAAGGGTCTATGGTAATGCACAAAGAGCTTGCGAAATAGAGATGATGGAAAAGGAAGTTAACGGCGGTCTGGAATGTTGAAGAAGATGAAGTTGGTGATGATGGTCGATCCTCTTCTTTCTCGGTTCAAATTGTTGTTCCCAACCTTTAGTCAACAGTGGTTGACGACGGTGGTGGTGAAGTTCTCATTGTTCAAAATTGAGCTCTAGGTCTGAGCTCTCGATTTAAAATGAAGCTCTCCCTACTGTGTTCAGA
The DNA here is from genome assembly GCA_037074495.1 of Acacia confusa. Classification (NCBI taxonomy): domain Eukaryota; kingdom Viridiplantae; phylum Streptophyta; class Magnoliopsida; order Fabales; family Fabaceae; genus Acacia; species Acacia confusa. The sequence continues at coordinate 7,844,780 of CM073508.1, read as the reverse complement.
TTGTCACCGGCAATGGAGGAAGGAAAACCGATGGTGCACGGGTCTAAAGTGAAGTTGCTTTGTTATGTAATTTTGCTATTGTTAGTTCTCATATCAGATGTCCCACAGTGCTTAGTCACTTTGTCTAACCGATGATGAAAATTTATAGTGAAGGTAAAACAAGGTCGCCAGCGAGGAAAGAAGAAGAAAAAGGTGAAAGTGAAGGTCGATCTCTGGTTCACGGTTCTACTCTTCTCTCTCCCCTTGTCTGGAGCTCTCTAGGGCTAATAAATCTCCGGTCAAAATGCAAGTTTTGACTAGGGACTGAACTGCAAAGTATACAAGTTTGTGGAAGGACTAAACTAAAACTTTTACAATTTGAGCCCAAGGTAGCATCAGAAGTCCAAGGAATTACTTGTATGAATAAATGAACAAATTTTGACCATTTTACTTCTAATTACACTTAATTCAATACAAATTCCCTAATTCAAATTAGTGCTTAATTATGCAATAAGTCTTAGAAAATGCATTAAAAATCCAAATTAATCATGAAAAATCATATCAAAATATGGTTCAATACTAGGTCATATTTATAAGTGCCTAAAAAAGTTAGTTAACTTAATAATAAGGACTAAATTGGCAAATTTTTTCAATGTTGCTCTCAATTATGAATGAATAGTTTTGACCTCTATCTTCTCTCTCTACCTTTAGCAAAGTTAATGAGTTAACCATCTCTACTTATCACTCTGGTCATATCTACAAGTGCCTAAAAAAGTTAGTTAACTTAATAATAAATAAAGACTAAATTGACAAATTCTTTCAATTTTGCTCTTAATTATGAATGAGTATTTTTAACCTATTTCTTCCCTCTCTACCTTTAACAAGGCAAAATTGTAGCTTTCATTGATTATTTGAAAGTGGACTTATAATAAAAACCATTTTTTTTTCAAAACTTATAAATAGGTGTGAGTAGGACTAAAGGGGTAGTTTTTATGTCTATGAAATGCCTTTTAATAACGACAAGAGGGAGTATAAATAATTTCTAATTGCTTCACTATAATTGAAAGAGTAGTTTATACCTCTAAGAAGGTAAGAAATTAGTATTATCCAAGACTACCCTCCAAATCAAAATCAATATGTTGTAATTACTTATATTTCTTTAATTTCTTACATAATCTCTCTCTACAGTACGATTATCAGGGCATTTGTAAAAATGAATAATTTAATGTTATTTACATTTTTTTAATAAAGTGACTTATATTTAAGGCAATAAAAACTTTCTAGAAGAGGTCTTATCTTAAGTATCAAAATCATAGCTTGTTGGTCTATGAAATATTTGAAATTCAATACGTGTTCGTAGTGGTTACCAATACATATAGGCGCCAAGCATTACACAAATGTTTGATGAACGAGTTCAATTGTTCATATAGTTTTTTATGCATGTCAAGTTTTACGGTTCACAAATCAAAATCCTATGTGTATAGTGCAATAGAGATTCTAAAATTTCTGAACAATAAAAGAAGATTTAAGGACTGATCATTACATTGCTATCATTAATCACTTCAAATCCTTAACTTTTGGAACTAGGAATTGCAAAACGGGCAGCGAAAGATCGAGAAGCATTATCTGGGTCGGAGGAATAACCATCGTCAAAATTCTGAGAGTAAGAATTAATGTCATACTGTACTACGTTGCGATGAACTGTTGGAGATGAATATAAGAACAACCTCTTCTTCTCCTTCTTCATCTTCCACCACAACGTTCTCAAGCTCATCATATCTTAGATCCAAACACAATTAACTTCTTCTGTTTCTGCTTCTGGTTCTCACTTCTATAACCTTGAAGAAAGAGATAAGATATACAGATAAATAAAAAAGGGGGGGGGGGGGGATCAGGTTTCGGTGATCAATGTTGTGTGTGAAGTTCATGCAGACTAGCTACGTATTTATAGTATAAGTTGCTTAATGATGTAGAGAAAAACTTAATTTAATCGACATGAAAATATATATCGTTATGCGTTACAGCCAAATTTGACAATAACTTTGATTATGTAATCCTTATCTTATTAGCTTTAATTTATTCGCTTTCCGTCAAATACGTAAAAGTTAAAAAAATGGTTTGGGTCATATTTTTCTGTTCCGTAACCTTTAAGGCTAAATTACAATTTTGTAAGAAATGCGATGACATGAAGATATAGTTAAAGAAGTTCAAAAGCTTTCAAGTTATTCAGGCGGCCGAATATGCCATTCCTGAAGCATTATTTAGTATTTAGGGTTCATGGATACCTTGTTTGGTAGGATTATTGGAGGTTTCAATGGCATAAATGGAAAAAAGATAAGTGATCATTTTTTTTTTTTTGATTTATTGAATATGTTATACATGGAAATTATTATAATTGTATAAAATTTAATTTCCTTTCTCAAAGTAAGACCTTTATTTTCAAAACAATTATCTTCTGAGATTTATTAGTATTGTCAGAAAATAATTGTCATTTTAGAATTTCAATAAATATTAACACACGCACACACTATTTTATTTTTCTTTAATAAAAATACAGGTAGATAAAGCTCAATTACAACAAAATTTCAATTTTTTCAAATGAAAGAATATTTTAAAAAATTTAACAATTATTAATCAGTATATGCATAACCTTAAACAACATTTATTTTTAATTTTTCACCGTAAACAATATTTTGAAACGAGATTAGGACTAAATGGTCCAGTTTCTCCATAGGTCAATATCGACAGGTTGTCGTAAAAACAACGTAAAATTCTTATACTGAAAATGCATGGAGAGAGACCAACACATATATACAAATTCATGGCTAGGGAGAAAAAACTCCTATATATATGCAAGCCAAAGACCTATAGCTACGTTTAAAAGCGAGACAGCATTGGCCCACGTATTGGGAGGCAGGAATGGTTGCGCAAAAGGGCAACCACACTCAATTGATTCCATCGAGCCCACCTTAATTCGAACATTTTGTTAGGTTTTGTATTACATTGCTTTGTACTAATGTTTATGGGTGCAAGCTAATACTTCAATTGCTTTGTAACTTGCTTCTTTCTCTTTATTACCTTTAGTTTTGTCACTTTCCCTTCGTCTCTTTTTCATTCTGTGTGACGCTTAGGTTTTCGTCAGTATATTCTTAACTTGTCAAAAACTTCTTTTTCTGTTTTGTCTTTCCATGTTACAACTTGTTATATATGCTACTCCTGTATAGCTCTTAATGTTAACAATCATTTAACTAATTTGATTACATTAATGAAGGTAGTTAAATTAGTATTATAATAAATGTGACATGATTTCCTAAGCTACCCTTGTATAAAACTAAATTTCTCAAAAGTTGTTAATGTATAGTTGAGGGAGTATCAAGAGGAATAATTTGAAAAACCATAATACATATAAGAAATAGTTCTTATATTTATGATCAAAATCATTTTCCTAATTAGTTCCTACATTAAGAACTAGTAGAGGAGTACAATATTATATAAATTAGATCACATCTAGAATTAAGTAATGGTTCTAAAATAACGTTTTGGCATGCCTCTAAATTAAAAGGACTAAAGCATATTTCTGTCCTGGAAGTAACAATTGAGGAGGGATGGGTATCCGAAAGTTTTTTAAAGAATAATGTTACCTTGAAAGTAATTAAAAGCAGCAATTTTGCCTAGATCATTATTTAATTTTAACTTTTACCATTTAATTGACACATGACTCTCCACATGACACTTAATGTAATACCTGGATAATTATTATCTGGAATATTATGTTATAGTAATAAAAATGTCCATTAATGATGATTATGGTATCAAAATATTGTATAATTAGTCTATTTTCAAAGGGAAATACTAAAAAAATTAAATGGAATTTATTGCCAAAAATGTGGAAAAATGCATTTTAGGGCCATAAAACATTCTAAAAAGAATTATGAGAAATTTTAAAGGACATGAGAATAATTATTAAAAATTAGAAAGAGTATTGTCCTTCATTTAGATAATTTAATAAATTATTTCCTTTAAAAATAAAAAGAAGAAAAATTAAAAAGTATTCTGGAACCAAAATTGACACTATGATTTTTGATATTTTGCATGGAGCTTAAATTATTAATGTCAATAAAATTGTTGAGAGAAAATGATTAATTTTAATTAATAAAAATATCAATAATTAGTAAGGGATTAATTTGGTAATTTTTGGGAATTTTTATAAGGTTACAAAAATCTAGGAAATATGGAAAGAATTGTTAAGCTCATGGTTAAGGTGCTAATTAAACTTGTAGAATCAAATTAAGTAAATTAAATAATTAACAAAGGTTAAGATGTAATCTTGAAAAGTAAAGATCAAAGGCTTAAGATTATTTAAGTAATTCTAGAAGCCTAAATACATGTAATTACTTATGGACCAATAGGGAAATTTTGTGAAAAATAAATGCAAGTGAAATAGGATAATATAGTTAATAAAATAGGAAAGTAATAATAAATATATATATGTGTGCTGGCCGAAAATTTAGGGGGAGGGATAAGGATGATGCAAAAGTGATATTAAGATATTTGTATAATAGTAATATTATAAGATAAGTTAAATAATATTATATTAGTAAAAAGTAAACAGGATAAATGACTACGGATAGAAAATAATTCATAAACTAGAATCCAGGGATGAGTTGAGAAAAACCAGAGTATATTATTGATCAGTGGATTTTTATCCAGAAGTTGACGTCGGCAGACGAAATTTCCGTAACCAACAGCGTTTGTTTGAAAATGTTCGGCAGGCAACGGAATGCTTTTAATGGGATCAAAAATTTAGATAACCCAAGTATCTTGAAAGAGGAAGAAAAGACCTTCAGGGCCTTGCTTCCGGAATTTTGAGATTTTCCACGATTACGCAATTAGGACACCGAACCGGGAGCTTTATCGGATAAAAGCCTATAAAGCAAGATGACATAAGCACGATGATGTCATCATTTTATCTTCTTGGGGGAGGGGGAGGTCAGTCAAATAGGTGGATGGCCAAGATCAACCCATTTCAAAAAATGCGATCCAACGGTCAGAATCTGTCCAAATGAAGTTCAAAGAAATTACGAAAACGCCATCCGTTTTTTCTATAAATGGCCCCTTCATTTCTCTTCATTCTTCACCAATTCACATACAATTCTAGAGAGAAGTTAGAGAGAGAACCTCTGGAGGAGGAGTAAGAAGTTCATAGCAAAGTGTTAAGTAAGTTCTTCAGTCCTTAGCCTTTAGTTTAAGTAGTTCTTTCGGTAGTTATAGTAGAATTGCTAGAGTAGTCTCTAATTTTTCAAGTTAGCTTAGATATCATGTTTTAGGAATAAATATGATATTTATCTTAGAAATTTGTTAGAGGAAAAATTATAGCAAAATTTTGGGAATTTAGAGTCAAAATAGCGAAGCTCTGACAAAATCCCACCAAGTAATCAAACTAGGGGCAAAATGGTAATTTGTACCTAAAATGCCTATTATGATCTTAAATATTCATATCGGTGATATTATCCTTGTAGGATATCCGAAATCACGAACCGTTGTTTCTGCTGTCACCGCTGTTGTACCATCGTAATACCGCTGTCAAACGTGCCAAAATTCGACGAAAGTGCCAGATATCATCAACGGAGGTACGGACGTGTATTGTAACCTTAACACTTATGCTGCTCATATACATATATGTGATAGACATGTTTATATACTGAGGCTCTGCCTAGGGTTATCAGTTATACATACATCTTTATATAGGTTATAGTCTTGATAACGCCGTTGGGTTTTCCTAGCGCTGAGGACATGATGGGCCGTCGTGGCACTGGTTATGTGCAGACATGCTGTTGGACTTTACATACTGCTTTGTGCTTATGTTCTGTCAATATTGTAATCATGCATCTGCTGTGTGCTTATGTAGTGATTTACTGCTGTTATGTGTTTTTGATTGTTGTTGTCCATATACTGTTTTATTTGAGTATAAGGTTAACCGTTACCTAAGATCCAAATGGAAATTGGATCTCAGCTGTAGCTTCAGGTTCGGGAGGGTCAAGGTGTGAAGATAGGGGCAAGCATACGATGTAGGATGCAAGACGAAGTTTTTATGTTTTTAGTTTATGTATTTGCCTTCTTTTGGATATTAGATAACTGTATTAGAACAATTATACTATGGTTATATATCTTTAAGGTTCAGTTACTCACTTGCTAGAATGCTCGACTCTGATCACTGGTTTTTTAAAAAAAATTTACGCTGTTTTCAAATGGGATGTTACACTTAATATGCCACTTCATTGCTACTCGTCACTTAATAAATTATACCTATAATTTCTCTCTCTCTCTCTCTCTCTCTCTCTAAAAAATAAAGCCTCACACCTTCCCTTCCTCCCTCTCCCCCTCTCAACACAAAAACCTTATTCTTCCTTCACCTCCATGCTTCACCCACAGCTACTCCCTCCTCTTCCTCATCCATGGCTTCAACTCCCAAACCTGAGGGTAGACCTAGGGGGTTAGGGGTGGCCCTCGCCCCCTAGAAAAAAAACAGAGGTCCAGCACATAATAGGAAGATGTGCCTGATTAAATATAGGCATGATTAAATTAGTAACCAACGCCACCGGGACTTTATGAACAAGTTTTCAATTCTAAAACAATTCTAATTTAATCATGCCTTTATTTGCACACTTGTTGATAAATTTTATTCTAGAAATTTCACAGAACATGAAAAATTATATTTTGAGCATGACATTCCTAAACATCCAGATTTGATTAATTTATCAACCATACATGATTATGTCAAGGGCTTGTAATAATTGGAAAGTCCATCATTTACCCTTTTATTGATAGAGTGATTATATTTTTACTTATTTTTATAGTTTCTACAACAATTACTTAAAGATCTTTTTCTGTTATGAAGATAATAAAAAATCTACTTTGAAATAGAATGGAAGACCAATTTTTTTTTTAATGATTATTTGATTACATACATTAAAAAAATATATTTTGAATTTTAGCACGAATTCAATTATAGATAAGTTTAACAATATGAAAACACATAGAGTAAGAGTCAAGTGAAATGATCTTTATTTCTTTGTAATAGTTTTCTTTCAATTTTTTGTATATTAGATCTGTATTGTATTTCAAGTACTTTTATTTATAATATAGTAATTTTTATGTTTTCCCTTGTCATTAAAATTCCAAGTTTTGCTATTGCCCATACCTCTAGTTAAGCCTCACTCACGAAGAGAAAAAGTGAGATGTCATGAGTTGAAGCGAGAAGAAGTCTTGAGTCACGTTTAGGGAGTAGCTATTGGGCCTGTTTGGAGAGAGCTTTAACTAATTTTAAGTCACCAAAAATAAAAAATAAAAACAGTAGAAAAAAAGCCTCAAACGGAGTGTTTGAGTAGAGCTTTAAGTTTACTGTTTTTCTAAAAGCTCCTAAAAATCCGTTATGGAAAAAACTCTATGGGGCAGTTTTTAGAGAAAAGCTCTTAGCTTTTTTTACGTGGGCCCTACAATTTCTATCACCATCAATCTAAACACAAATCATATTTAAAACGGATTTGGCTTCCACCCACTTTCCCTCCCATCCTCTTCCATCCTCTTCTTCATCTCAACCGTTGAATTGAAATATGAACGGTTCAGATTTTATCTTTTAAAAAATATTAATAAAATATTAAAAAATTAAAAAAAAATATTTTGATAAAAAACGAAATCTGAACCGTTCATATTTCAATCCAACAGTTGAGATGAAGAAGAGAATGGAAGAGGATGAGAAGAGAAGTGGATGGAAGCCAAATGAATGCACATTCCATGCCAAGCATTTACATGCTTGTTATGTGTCCATCCCGCTATTAGAGGGAAGGGCATATTTTTTTTAATTTTTTATATATTATATTTATTTATATTTAAATTATATGCTGCTTTCTGATTTTTTTTTCACACAGTATCTCAAATTAATTAGTTTCCATGATACTTGTGTTACAGATAAATATTACTGAATGCAGGACCAGAAACTAATTAATTTGAGATACTGGGTGAAAAAAAATTCAGAAAGCAGCATATAATTTAAATACAAATAAATATAATATATAAAAAATTAAAAAAATTAAAAAAAATATGCTCATCCCTCTAATAGAGGGATGGACACATAACAAGCATGTAACATGCTTGGCATGTAATGTGCACCCAAGCCAAATCGATTTAAAACATGACCTTTTGTCTGTGGGGCTTCTACAAAAATCAGATAGAAAATAAGTCATCGCTAACCCAAACAGACCCATTGTTCATCTTCACCATCATCCGTGTTTCCGGCGTCGTCAGGTGAATCCTTTCAATCCTTGTCAAAAAAGAAAAACATTGATCCGCTGAAATCAAACCCCTAAAGCTACCAATAACCATTGCCACGGCCATTGTTCTTTGATCTTGCTTGTGGCTCGAAGTTTTAGAAACGAGAGATCTGTGGGAAGGCCGCTAGTGCGTTCAAAGAAGACGACCGTCGCTGGTGCGTTCAAATAATAAGGTCATCGCTAGTGCGTTTGAAGAAGACGGCGGCCGCTAGTGGAGCGATGATTTATTAATTTTCCAATTAATGTGTTAAATGTTTTTTACTTAATTTTTTGGGCTTTGTGCTTGTATTCTGGTTTGCATATTGCTGATCTTACCGGGGAAAAAAACAAATTTATAGCTGCCTCACGAATTTTTTTTGGCAATAATGTTGTATTTATATCATTCTTAAACATATCATAAAATTAATTTTTTCCCACAATACCCCCAATTTAATACTTGAATTCTTACCTGATATTTAATGATTATATTCTTAGTTATTGCTCCAAATTTAATAAAGAAATATTTAAAATAACATAATTGACACATCAAGAATGAGTTTTTGATATATTGAAATACCTAAACTGCGGTTTTAGAAGCCATTTTCCCTAAATTAAGAGAAAATTTTTCTCATATATTTATCTCGTAAATTGTAAAAGTGTTTTTTTTTTTTTTTCAAAAACTAACCTGAATATACGCATAGTGAATGATTTTAATCAGCAATGTAATATATTTAAGGGACACCATAAGTCTTATTTAATTTGGGGAGGGGGCCGGAGGGGAAGGCGGATAGATATCCATTGGTTGAATATGGAGAACAAGATTTTGGATCACGTTGTACGTAAAAAGCAACCTCATATGCATACATATAGCTGATGACGAGCACTAGCTATAGATTTCTAGCGTACACATCACACTGTATTATTTGTTGTACTTGTGCACTAGTATTAATATTAATACCAGGCCATCCAACATAAAACACTTCATTAATTATTATATCAAATGGCTAATTAATGGCTATGGCCTATTACATATGATATCTGCCTACCAATGCATCATTATTTACCCATTGTTGTTTGTTCCCATCCAATTGGACCACGGAAAGCGGTTGCCGTACGCCTCCACCATGTGATCCACCATAGCTGGCCGGAAGCATACCCGGATCTTGAGCTGTAGCCATAACCAAAGCTATAGCTGTAGCCTATTTCGAAACCGAAGGGAGAGTGGCCAGAGCCGGAACCGTAGCCCAAGCTAGCATGAAGTTGTATATGATCACTTCTAGATAGGCCCTTCATCTTTTTCCTCAGACGTCTATGATGTGCTGAGTGAGGGGGAGGGCAGCAGCAATAGTGTTGATGAATAAAAACCACTACTGTTTGTTTTTTTTTTGGGAATATTAAAAATAATTAATCATGAAGGTAGTGTAGCCCAAAAATAATTTTTTTTTTAAAAAAAACAATTGTCTCGTTACAGTTATTAGTAAACAATTGTCTCGTTACTTATGTTAACCATCACATTTGACTCTATAACGTAACCCGCCTTTCCATTTTGAAGAACACAATCTACTGGATTGCTGGTCACTTTTTAGAATACCATGTCGAATACTTAATGGTTATTAAAAAAACCTAAAACTTTTTTGAATACCATGTCAAATACCTAACTACTATTAAGAAAACTTGCAACCATTTAAAAATCCTAATGATTATGATGTTAAAATTGTGAAATTTTGTTCAAAGGTTCATTAAGAAAACCCATCACCATTTACAAAACCTAACATCCTTTGTGATTTAAAAACCATGAACTTCCATTCAAAAGTTCATTATACTTGTTAATTAAGAACCGTAAGAAAAAGGCCACTTTTCATAATGGTTCTAAACTTATAATTGTGACCAAGTTTCGTCAAGTCTTTTAAAACATCCACTTTCTTGCGCCTCTTCACTTTCCCAAGTTATTACATTTAACACGCTTGTCTCTTTGGATGAACCTTAGCCACCATTCTCAAAACCCCATAACGCTAGGAAACTTTTTTGGCCATCGACAGTCGCTAGGAAAACCACACCCTCCATTGCTTTCTTTGAACTTCGGTTTGACAGCTACTCAAGTCACTTTGATTTCCCTAACTTGCTTTTTTGTTTTGTATACTTAGCTAGGCCGCATTCCTTCTCATGCATTGTTCTCCTTACTTTAAGGTATGATTTCTCTTCTATATTTCACATTCTCGATTCCACATTCTACTTATTTTTCACTTCGTCTTGCCTAGGTATGTATTGACCTTAGTCATGCATCATGTCTTTATGGATAACCTATTGCTCTGTTCCTTATGGCTTGCTGAATGAGTTTTGTTTTTTCACTTAAAATGACACTTCTATTTCTTGTGACATTAAAAATGCCCTTAGTTCTAATAGTGTTCCTAGTACTAGTATTCCTATTGGTATTGATGTTGTCCCTAGGAAAACCTAGAAATGAGACCCCAGAATAGGAATTAGAATGAGTGTGAGATATTGTAAGGAGGGGCCGCTACGCATTAACTTTTGTTAATGAAGCAAAGTCTTTGGGGAGAAAATTTCATGTGACATGGAAAAATGACAAGTAACCTCTTGAGCCGTCAAGGTTCATTAGCTATATCGGCTTAACAACTATGGCCAACGTTCCTATCACAGAGGGTAACTAGCGTTAGGTATAAGGAGATTATATAGATGTTATTTGGGACAATGTCAAGGTAAGTTATATATGCCTGCTAATTACTTGCAACATACTTGTAGAAAATATCAACTTGAATTGTGTGCTTTGTAGTCTGCATATCACATAGATGGAAATTACATCAAGGAATTTGTCATTAAGAAGGTTGGCCAGTCACTACACACATTTCATCATACATTGATGATGGCGTATTTGCGAAATCCTGAGGAGGTTGATGAGACAGAAGTTCTTGTAGATCTTCGCACCACCATCAAACTAGATGATTGGAGAGATTTTGTCATCTCACTTTGTGACCCAACATTCCAAGTAGTTGTTGTTCACAATTCATAAGACCTAAATGTATTTGTTTAATATTAACCTAAGTGTTGTGTGTTTTTGTAGGAATTAAGCTGAGTAAATAGGAAGAGGGCGAAGAACAATAATTATCCCTACAAGTAAGGGGTGGATGAAATATGCTTAGATTTCCTAAAAGTTGGCCATTGAGAGTAGGGACAGTAGTAGACCTCTATGTCATGAACTTTGGTTGGTAGCAAGAAAAATAATAACGACTCTTATGACAATCCTTAGGTGAAGGAGCTTGTCGATAACATAGTAAGTATTAATATTAGCCCACAATTCATAAAAGTAATTTCTTCAATTAACTATCAATATTAACATTATTATATTGTTAAATGCACAATAAGATGTCTTCTAGGAAGTTACAACACAGGGGGTTGCCTTTCTGCGAGTGAGGACGTATTTGCTAAGACATTAGGGCTTGGCTATCCCGATCTTTTTAAGGGTAATGGCTTTGGATTAACCAAGACAAAATATTACGGTTAGCGGTAACCTTGAAGAAATAATTGGGACAAAAAGTATGAAAAACCCCCAAAAACATGTGATGAAGTGCAAGAACAAATACGGTTTCTCACACAAGAGTTGATGAAGGAAAGTTCTGCAAAGTAGCAAAGGGGAAATGACAACCCAAGTACTAGAGGAAACTGCACATTTCCCCTAATGATATACTTGAGGGTTTGGTGGATGTTGAGTGTTTTGCTAATATATAGCCCTAGACACCATACAGTCGCAACAAACAACAAATTCAACCACTTGGAGGATAACGCGCTTCATAACAAGCCTATCCCTCCTAAGCATGTGAAGGTACAAATCAACACCAACATCAACCCCAGCTATTCGCTCCTTGTGCCCACCAAAGACATATATATAGTGGGAGAGGCTATGGGAAGCTTCTTTGTGTAGACTCGCTGTTGTTTAGAGTATGAAAGCACCCCATTGAAAAGAAGTCAATCATTTAAAAGAAGCTACCCAACAAGTCCAAGCCCCTACTCACTCTAAGCCACTTACTGATCAGTCCAAGCCCATCACTTCTAAGACCCCCAGTCAGTCCAAGACTTCCACTCAGAGCCACCCCCAATGATCAATCCAATAAGAAGTCTTCCTCACATAATAAGACCGTTGGTCAATCTACTTGAAAGTCACTCAAGGAGTTTGTAAACTAGTTCTTCATTTCAGACCAGTTTCCAATGATCAAATTTGAGATAGTGGTCATTGTCCAACCAAACTAAGAGGAAGTTATAAATGAAGAGTTTGTTTATGAGGTATTGAAGAAGTACACGAAAAGTTCAAGCTTTGTCAAAATCTTTTTGAGATATTTCTGAGATTGAATAGTTGGCTATTTAGAACTTTGATTGCATTTTGATATGTTGATTTCAACATTTCAGGCACTGTACTATAATTACCTAATCTACCACGACCTCCAGGACAAGATCAAGTTCATCCACCCTATCTCAATAACTAGGGTGATGATATTTTTTGAACCATATTTTTATAGGCTTTTCATGATTAATTTGGGGAATTTAATGTATTTCTTAGGTCATTATTGCGTGATTAAGAACTAATTTAATTTAGGGACATCTATATTGAATTAAATCTAATTAGGGGTAAAATTATCATACTTTGTTAATTATTCTTGTAAATAATTTCTTAGACTTTTCTTGACACCTTATGCTTAATCGAGAAGATGTCAAGCAACATCATTCAAGGTTTCTAGGGGATGAATACATCAAGAGGGTGCCAACCATAAGTTACACTTACTTTTTTGTGTCTTACGTTTAAGGGTGAGAACATCATTAACTCTGCTTAAATTAGTTTTTATTTATTTTATAATTGTCCTGATGGTGTGTTTTATTATTGTACTTAGGAACCACTAGATTGTCATAGTCATAAATCTAACGTGCAAAAGGATTTGGTACTATGACTCTATGAGCGGGGTTCCAGAAACAAGACCATGCAATTACACACTCAAAATGTTATTGAGTGCATTGATGGCACCTACAGATACACCTACCAATGGCTACATCCGAAAGTATATATATTATTCACTAATGATTATAATATTAATAAATTGATGAAGCACATAACGTGTGTGTGTGTGTGTGCGTGTGTGCATATATGTACACGCACACGTGTGTGTGTGGGGTGTGTGTGACTGACAAATTTCTCTTCTCATTTCTTTATAGTGCTCAAAGAAACCAAACAACAACAATGATTGGGGGTATTGCATGATGCAGTACATAAAAAAACATAACCACGCTTGGTCCTAAAAATATTGATACAAATATGGTACATTATATGCTCAATTCATTCATATATATATTCGGTCAGCTATATATTATAATATCTAACTTCTATCTATTGTTTTCTTTTTGCATAGTCTTTTAATGGATCTTACACGTAATTTAGCAACTCATAAAATGGTAGTGGCTGAAGAGTTGACAACATCTATACAACATCAGTGGGAAAGTAGCTACATATAGAATGCTTGTATATTTCAAGATACTGATGACTTTTTTTTTTTTCAAATTTTGGTTTTAATAGTGTATACATGTATACGAATGAATGTAAATATATATTATGATTAGTTTTTTACAAATGTATATGCACAAGGATATCGAAGCAACCCACCCCACCCTCGGCCGGGCCCTATTTTGTTTTAAGAAATTAGCTTCAGTAAATCACTGCTGTTATCTAATAACCATTATGTATGTTAACTATATATAAATGTTGTTAAGTAGAATTGTTATGTATAATGCAAGCATTCCCATATATTTTGACAGTTGTTTGTATGCCTTTTAATTATTATCAGAGTAATGTACATATCACGGCTTCTCCAAGCCTCCATAAATTTGACATGAAAATATATATCGTTATGCATTACAGCCAAATTTGACATTGACTTTGTTTGCGTAATCCTTATCTTATTAACTTTATTTGCTTTTCGTCAAAAACGTAAAAGTTAAAAAACGTGGTTTGGGACATATTTTTCTGTTCGGTAACCTTTACAGCCAAATTACAATTTTGTAAGAGATGCGATGACATGAAGATATCTTGTTTGGTAGGATTAACACGCGCGCGCCCATACACATACATTTTAATTTCATTTTTTTTATTTGCTCAAGGCTATCCCCAAGCTATTTTATACTTGAGATCAATCCCTTTCAAGCTTAATTAGGGTGTAAAGGCTTTTACCTATGCAAACAAGAGCGCTCCTTAGGGTTTGAACTTATAGGGTAAGGTTGCTTACCATCTCAACCAATAACTTATTGAAAATTTCTTAAAAAAATTATACATGTCAACTATATTTTTTCCCATGAGATACCTGTCAACTACATTAATTGTATAAAATTTAATTTCCTTTTCTCAAAGTACGACTGATATTTTCAAAATAATTTTATCTTTTGAGTTTTAGTATTGTCACAAAATAATAGTTATTTTAGAATTTCAATGAATTATAATTTTTCATTTTTTAATATTTTATTTTTCATCATAAAAATATATGGTAGATAAAACGCAAGTACAAAAATATTTGGATATTTTCATATGAAATCATATTTTAATCAGATACCATTGTATTATACTAAAATTTAAAATTATTAATCCCTTAATGCATAACCTTAAAAAAATTATTTAAAAATTTTTAACAATAAACAATCTCTATTTTTAAACAAGAGATTATAATTTAATGATCCAGTTGCTTTTTTGATAAGTATGATTCATTTTCTCTATAGGTCAATGTTCACAATTATTTGTAAAACAAAGTAAAATTCCTATATATTGAAAATGTATTGGGAGAGACGGACATATATACATATTCATGAAAAGGGGGAAATTTAATAGTCCTCTTTGCAAACCGAAGTCCTATAGCTACGTTTAATGCGAGGCAACAAGGCTGTATTGGGAGGCAGAAATGGTTACAAAAGGGCAATAACCTCGTTCATTTTGTTAGGCTTTGTATTACTACATAAAAACCCTCAACAATATATTACTTCAGAAAATGTCAGTGAAAAGTCACTAAAAAATTTAATTGATGAGAAGGACTTGAATCTGATTATCAAAACTTTAGTTTTATGTATAAGATTTTGTAGAATATAGGTACTTTTTATGTATAAAAACATATAAAGTCCTTCGGATCAATAAAACTTTCAAATGGGACTTTTGATATATATTTTTTCTATTTAATTATAAAGAACATACATAAAGCTCCAATATTTATATATATCTCTTGTCACCATTCACTTAGCTTTAACGCAATAATACAAACCAATGACCCTTTTCTTCAATTTATTTCTTTTTAAGTGGTCTTCATTTCCTTTTGGATGTACATGTTGCTGTATAGTAATGTTTACGGGTGCTATCTAATAACACATCAATTGCTTCGCAACTTGCTCCTTTCTCTTTTTAGTTGTTGTTCGTTCTTTACCTCTAGTTTTGTCCCTTTCTCTTCGTCGTCTAAACTTGCTTTTAAATGCTCATAGGTGCACGCTAGATGATACTTCAATCGCGCGCGACTTTGAATTCAGAGTGACCCTTAGATTTTCAGTATATAATCTCATCTTGTCAGAAACTTCTTTTTCTGTTATCTTTACATGTTACTTAGTTATATGCTAGTCTTGTGGTCCTTTATGTAAGAAGTATTTAACTAATTTGATTAGATTAAGGAAGATAATTAAGTTAGTTGACAGTAATATGTTTTTTCTAAACTACCCCCGTTTAAAACTAAATTTCTCCAAAATGATTAATGATTAACATATTGTTGGAAGAATATCAATAGATGTGATTTTGAAAAACATAATAAATGTGGAAAATAGGTCTTACATTTAGGATTAAGAGAAACTCTCTAATTAGACCCTAGGTTAAGCGATAGAGGAGTGCAATAATATGTAAGTTCGATCATATCAAGTAATGGTTCTAAAACCATGTTTTGGCATGCCTCAAAATTAAAATGTATGGTTTCACACACACACGAGCGCGCGCACACAATATATATGTGTGTAGTGTACATGTGTGTGTGTATTAAAATGTATGGTTTCACACACACACACACAAATGAGCGCGCGCGCACAATATATGTGTGTAGTGTACATGTGTGTGTGTGTATGATGTATGCACTATCTAATCTATTATTTCCTTTAATTAAGAAAATGATGTGAGGCAATGATTAACATGAATCAAAGGCAAAGTGATCAAATCTCAACAAATTAAATTAGATGAAGAACTCATGGCTTGCATTGAAATTGTGTGTGTGTGTATTTATTCGGGATGGTGTAATTCATTGTTTGGAAGTCTATAATTAGCTATTATGTGAGTAATTAGTCAGATTATTGTCACCCATTTGACCAAAAAGTTTCATGAGCTTGTGAGTCAAAGGTTCTATCCAACAAAAATGGCTAGAGAAGTCTATAAGCTTCTATTCCATGTGAAAAAAGCAGGAAACAAAAGCAACAAGGACCATAGAAAAAGAAAAGTTCTTTATTTTCTTTTCGCTTTTGTAATATATGCAACAATTTATAAGGCGCAAAATTATTTCAAAAGATGATCTTGTAGCCTATTGGCATGGAAGCTTCCCTACAAGTGGGAAGAAAGATGATCTTGTAGCCTATTGGCATGGAAGCTTCCCTACAAGTGGGAAGTCATGAGTTTGAATCTGTTTGCAATTTCGCTATATTTTCTATAGATTTACTGTTTTTGCTTTTGCTACTGAAACATTTTTTCTGCCTCATTTACATAAAAGTGGGTGGGTCCTATTATAAATAGAAGAGAGAGAAAATATTAGTAGGACTCACTCACTTTTATGTGAGTAAAGCGGAAAAAATGTTTATGCAGCAAAGGCAAAAACATTAAACCCATTTTCCATATAAAAAAAATTGTTTCAAAAGTGTTATTAATTATATTCCTGAATACCTTTATAAATCACTCATCCTGGTCAAACCTACTGGTCAAAAGAAAAAAAAAAGCAAATTCATTTAAATTACACATTTCAATATCATCATTAATTATATATTTTTTTATTTTGTTTATACTATCACAACTAGTATCTAACGTCTTATTTGGATCCTATTACTAGGTATCCAAACAACCAACTACTCCAGTTTTGAGGTTCATAGTTGCCCTTTTCAACATAAGTGTCTCCTATGGGATTTGAACTTGAAACCAATAGGGACTTGACAAAGTCTTACACTGTTAGACCAACTTTGTTGTTGTAATACCCGGATAACTATTATCTGGGATATTATGTTACAATAATAAAAATGTCTAATGAAGACTTTGGCCTTAACATGTTATGTGATGAGTCTAAGTTCAAAGGGAAACACTAAGAAAATTAGAGGAAATTTATTGTCAAAAAGGTGAAAAATGCATCTTAGGGCTACAAAATATCCTATGAAAAATTATGAAAAATTCTAGAAGGCATGAATAATTATTAAAAATTTAGAAAGCATATTATTCTTAATTTAGACAATTTAATAAATTATTTCTTATGAAAATAAAAAGAAGGAAAATTAAAAAGTATTCTAAGACTAAAATTGACTCTATGATTTTTGATAATTTGCATGGAGCTTGAATTATTAAAGTCAATAAAATTTTTGTGAGAAAATGAATAATTTTAATTAAGAAAATTATTAAAAATTAGTAAGGGATTAATTAAGTAATTTTTGGGAATTTTATAAGGTCATGGGAATTTAAGAAATGTGAAAAATAAAATAAATATAAATAATTAATATTAAGGGATGAAATTTTTGGCCTAATTAAATAAATAATAAAGGTTAGGATGTAATCTTGAAAAAACCAAGATCAAAGGCTTAGGATTATTCAAGAAATTATAAAAGTCTAAATCTATGTAATTATTATTGACCAATAGAAAAATTTGGGAAAAATAAATGCAAGATAAATAGGATATTATGGTAAATGAAATATATATATATATATATATATATATATATATATATATATATATAATTATATGTGTAGGCCGAAAATTAGGGGGAGATAAGGATGGAATTATATATTTGTTATATAATAATATTATAAGATTAAGACATGTGGTAATTAAATAATATTATATTATTAAAAAGTGAACAGGATAAATGACCACGGATAGAAATAAAATCCTACCTAGAAAACTGTGAACTAGGTTACTAGGGTCAGAGTATATTATGAACAAGTGAATTTTTATCTCGGAGTAGGCTGTCTCCGAAGTCATTTCGGTAACCGACGGAGTGTTTTAGAGATCAGGCTAAGAGGATATTTTGCAGAATTAGAATAGATAATAGAAATGAGAACCGATAGAAAATAATTCATACACTAGAATCCAGGGATAAGTTGAGGAAAACCAAAGTATATTATTGATCAGTGGATTTTTATCCCGAGGTTGGCGTCGGCCAACGTTATTTCTGTACCCGATAGCGATTACCGAGGATTTTCGGCAGGTAATGGAATGTCCTTAATAAGAGTATAAGGATAGGAAAATCCAGTATTCTTGAAGAAGAAGAAAAGACCTTCAGAGTGTTGTTCCTGGAATTTTAAGTGTTTACAGAATTTCGCGATTAGGACACCGAACCAGGAATTTTATCTGATAAAGTAAGGATGAAGTCATGAACATGAGGTCATCAATTTTGTCTTCTTTTGGGGGGAGAAGGTTGGCCTATAGGTGGAGGGCCAAGATCAAGCCACTTCAAAAAAATGCGATCCGATGGTCAGAATTCAACCAGACAAAGTTCAATGAAATTACGAAATTGCCATTGAGATTTCCTATAAATAGCCCTCAAGTTTTTCATAATCTCCACACCAAATTCTCTTGAGAATTTTGAAAGTTGGCAGAGGAAGGAAGAAGGAGGAGTCCGGAGGAATTTATAGCAAAGCCTTGAGTAAGTTTTTCAGTCCTTAGTCTTTAGTTTAAGTAGTTCTTTCGGTAGTTATAGTAGAATTGCTAGAGTATTCTTTAATTTTTCAAGTTAGCTCAGAGATCATGTTTTAGGAATAAATATGATATTTATCTTAGGAATATGTTAGAGGAAAGTTTATAGCAAAATTTTGAGAGTTTAAAGTCAAAATAGCGAAGCTCTGGCAAAATTCCACCAAGTAATCAAACTAGGGACAAAATGATAATTTGTAACTAAAATGCCTTTTTATGATCTTGGATATTCATATCGGTGGTATTATCCTTATAGGATACTCGAAATCACGAACTGCTGTTTTCGCTGTCACCGCTGTCATACCGCTGTCAAACGTACCATAATTCGACGAAAGTGTCAGATATCATCAACGGAGGAATGGACGCGTATTGTAACCTTAACACTTATGTTGCTCATATACATATATGTGATAGATATGTTTATATACTGAGGCTCTGTCTAGGGTTGTCAGTTATACATACAGCTTTATACGTGTTATAGTCTTGATAACGCCGTTGGGTTTTCCTAGCGCTGAGGACACGATGGGCCATCATGGCATTGGTTATGTGTAGACATGTTGTGGGACTTTACATACTGGTTTGTGCTTATGTTCTGTCAATGTTGTGATCATACATCTGCTGTGTGCTTATGTAGTGATTTACTGCTATTATGAGTTTATGAATAACTACTGTCCATATACTGTTTATTTGAGCATAAGGTTAACCGTTACCTAAGATCCAAATGGTAATTGGATCTCAGTTGTAACTTCAGGTTCGGGCGAACCAAGGGTTGAAGATAGGGGCAAACAGCTGGCGTAGGATGGCAGGAAGAGTTTTATGTCTTTGGTTTTTGTATGACCAATTTAGGTGCTGCTTTTTGGGAATAGTAGATGACTGTATAAGAACAATTACACTATGGTTATGTACCTTTAAGATTCAGTTACTCGTTTGATAAAATGCTCTACTCTGATCACGTTTTTTTTTTTAAAAATAAAAATTTCGTTGTTTTCAAATGGGATGTTACAGTTGTGTTGGTCATCGTTATATTATTTTTATACAAATGATGTTTTGAAGAAAATTTATAACAATATGGTGACTACAATATATCAACAACGCACGTAATTACATCCGCAGAAAATACCATTTAAGAATATTGGTAATCAGGTAAAGCCAGTGAGGATCCGACTCAAAAATTTTCTTTTTTGGGTTCAACAATATTGTTCGTCGGTTTTACCAGCGAAGTTAACTCTGCTCAACGTACAGAAGCACACACATATATAGAACAACGTTAAGAGAAATAAGCTTTAAGCTAATAATGCTCCAATCAAGATCAACCAAATTGGTTTTAGGATGCAAATCCCCAACAATGACACCAAAAATTTGTTGCAACACATGTACACTGGTCATACCAAGTAATAAAATGATGAATAGAGTATTGTTTCCCAGGGATTTGCTTCCAAAACCCGGTGAAGTATCGATTATCATACTTTTGCCTAATCTCATTCCAACAATAAGTGTTAGAATTTGAAATGTTTGAGAAAAAAAATTCAATTGTTGGTGATTTCTGGGATTTCTAAGGAGTGGTTCATTCTCAACTCAACTAGCGACAGTTCTAATAAGTGACCCTAGAGTAAGGTACAACACCTCTCATGTTGAACAAATGCATGAGAATATACATATACATGAGCAAAATCATGGAGCAAGAGTAGAGAAGCCTCAAATCTCTTCAAAGCTCCAAAGCCTAGCTCAATCTCCTCCAAGAAGCATACCCTAGCCCATCAAAATACTCCTAAATGCTCCCCAAAAGTCCAGAATGGAGGCCAAACACGATTTGGGAGCTTCAAAACCTAGATTTTTTCTGACTAGGCACTGTTGTGAGTTTTTGCTGTCAGCAACTCGGCCGCGGCTGTGTTTTGAGCTGCAGCCAAATTTGCTTCTATTTTGAATTTGGCTGTGGCTAAACTATTTTGAGCTACGGCCGAGTTTCCTCTGTTTTGAATTTGGCTGCAGCCGAAACAGAGTTCACTACAGCTCATTTTGCTTCTAGAAAAGTGAGTTCTATTCTCTCAAATGCTGTGTTCTTCTCATGATTTTGGTCTCAATTTGTGCTTCCAAAACATTGACAAATTGACTTGAAACATTATAAGCTCATAATTAACAAGGTCGGGATAGAAAATATGCACAATTGTATAAAAACACAAGGAAAATGTACTAAAATGACATGAAATTCTAGAAGCTACCATAACCCGGATTGTAATACCCGGATAATTACTATCTGGACTATTATGTTACCATAATAAAAATATCCATTTATGGTGATTATGGTCTCAAATAGAGTATAATTGGTCTATTTTCAAAGGAAGATACTAAGGAAAAATTATGGAAAATTCAAGAAAACATAGAATAATTATTGAAAATTTAGGAAATATATTATTCTTAATTTAGACAATTTAATAAAATATTTCCTATGAAAATAAAAAGAAGGAAAATTAAAAAGTATTTTAGAATCAAAATTGATTCTATGACTTTTAATATTTTGCATAAGGCTTAAATCATTAATGTTAATGAAATTGTTGTGAGAAAATAATTAATTCTAATTAAGAAAATTATTAGGAATTATTAAA
Organism: Acacia confusa; assembly: GCA_037074495.1. Lineage (NCBI taxonomy): Eukaryota > Viridiplantae > Streptophyta > Magnoliopsida > Fabales > Fabaceae > Acacia > Acacia confusa. The sequence goes on along the minus strand of CM073508.1, from coordinate 7,822,943 downwards.
GGATTAATTAAGTAATTTTCAGGAATTTTATAAGATTAGAGAAATTTAGGAAACATAAAAATAAAATAAAATAAATATAAGGACCGAAATTTTTGGCTAATTAAATAAATAATAATGGTTAGGATATAGTCTTAAAAAGTAAAGATCTATGGTTTAGGATTTTTCAAGAAATTATGAAAGCCTAAATCCAAGTAATTAGTTATGGACCAATAGGAAAATTTTGTGGAAAATAAATATAGGATAAATATAATATATGTGGTTAAGGAAAAAAAAAAAAATATATATATATATATATATATATATATATATATATATATATATATATATATATATATATATATATGGTGTGTTGGCCGAAATTTTAGGGGAGATAAGGATGAAGAAGATATTTGAATATAATAGTAATATAGGTTTAAGCATGTGATAAATAAGTAATAATATAATAATAATTAAAAGTGGACAGGATAAACGAGAATGAATGGAAATAAAATCCTACATAGAAAACCGTGACCTAGGCTTCTAAAGTCAGGGTATATTGTGAACGAGGGAATTTTTATCTCAAGATGGCCAGTCTCCGAAGTCATTTCTGTAACCGACGGAGTGATTTGGAGATCCGAATAGGAAGATATTTTGTATAATTAAAGCAGATAACCAAAAGGAGAACCGATAGAAAATAATCCCGTTGTGGGAATCTGGGGATAAGTGGGGAAAAACCAGAGTATAATGTTAATCAGTGAGTTTTTGTCTCGGAGTTAGTACCGGACAACGTTATTTCTGTAGCTGGGCACGAATACCGAGGATTTTCAGCTGATAACGGAATGTCCTCAGTGAGTTTAATGTTAATCCCGTTGTGGGAATCTGGGGATAAGTGGGGAAAAACCAGAGTATAATGTTAATCAGTGAGTTTTTGTCTCGGAGTTAGTACCGGACAGCGTTATTTCTGTAGCTGGGCACGAATACCGAGGATTTTCAGCTGATAATGGAATGTCCTCAGTGGAATCAGAAACTGAGTTAAATTAGATAATTTGAAAGAGGAAGAAAAGATTTTCAGAGTGTTGTTCTCGGAATTTTAAGTTTCTACGGAATCTCGTGATCGGGGCACCGAACCGGGAATTCAACAGATAAAGCAAGAGGATAAGGCTTGGTGATGCAGCTAGGATGAGGTCAGCTATTTTGTCTTCTTGTGGGGAGGTGAGGTCGGCCAAGGAGGTGTATGGCCAAGATCAAACCACCTAGCAAAAGTGCGATCCTACGGTCAGAATTCAACCAGACAAAGTTCAAGGAAATTACGAAAATGTCATTGAGATTTTCTATAAATAGCTTCCATTCCTCTTCATTCTTCACCAATTCACTTACCATTCTAGAGAGAAGTTAGAGAGAGAAGCTCTGGAAGAAGTTCATAGCAAAGCTCTGAGTAAGTTCTCCGGTCCCTAGTCTTTAATTCGGTAGTTCTTTCGGTAGTTATAGTAGAATTGTTAGAGTAGTCTTAATTTTTTTAAGTTAGTTTAAATATCATGTTTTAGGAATAAATGTGATATTTATCTTAGAAATATGTTAGAGGAAAAATTATAGTGAAAATTTTGAAAGTGTAAAGTCAAAACAGCGAAGCTCTGGCAAAATTCCGCCAAAAAGTCAAACTAGGGGCAAAATGGTAATTTGTACCTAAAATGCTTGTTATGGTCTTAGATATTCATACTGGTGATATTATCCTTATAGGATACCCAGAATCACGAACCGCTGTTTCCGCTGTCACCGCTGTCAAATCACCGTCGTACCGCCGTCAAACGTACCACAACGCTATTGGAGTGCCCGAAATCGTCAACGGAGGTACGGACGCGTATTGTAACCTTAACACTTATGCTGCTCATATTCATATATATGGTAGACATGTTTATATACTGAAACTCTATCGTGGGTTGTCAGTCATACATACAGCTTGTTACGGGTTATAGTCTTGATAACGCCGTTGGGTTTTCCTCGCGCTGAGGACACGATGGGAGATCGTGGCACTGGTTTATGTGCAGACATAGTGTGGGGATTTACATATTGCTGTGTGCTTATGTTATGTCCATTGTTGATCATGCATCTGCTGTGTGCTTATGTATTGATATGCTGTTATATGGTTATGATTATTTGTTGCCTATATATGATTTATTTGAGCATAAGGTTAACCGTTACCTGAGATCCAATTGGGAATTAGATCTCAGCTGTAGCCTCAGGTTCAGGAGGATCCAGGGGGGAGGAGAGCGGCAAGTAGCCGATGTAGGCGAAATGGAAGAGCTTATATGTTATAGTTTTTGAACTATTTAGATATTATCTTTTTTTGAAAGCAATAGATGACTATATAAGGATAATTACACTATGGTTATGTACTTCTAAATATTCATTTACTCGTTTAATCGAAATGCTCGACTCTAATCACGGTTCATTTAAAAAAAAAAATTCGGCATTTTCAATTGGGATGTTACACGGATTTGTAGTCGGGTATTACAACTTTTTATATATATAAAAAAATGAATTGATGATTAAAAAAAAGAACAAACTCATTATTAAGTAAGTAATTTCTCTTAAAGGCTGTTTGGTTTGAGGGATTTGGAGGGTAAGGGAGAGTAGGAAAAGTTTTTATGAGCTGGGTTTACAAAAATTGGAGAAGTGTGGTTGAAAGTTTTTAATTAATTTTTCTTGCCTTTTTATTTGGCATCTTATCTTTATTAAAATTTTATAACCCCACTTCTCCAATTTTTCAAAATCCAACTCATAAAAAATTTCCTTCCCCTCCTGCTAACGGAATAGGCCCTTAAACATTATAGCTCATATTCTCTGGGAAATAAACAAAAAGGAAAACAGATTTTCCTTTGTATCCTCCTCAGTGTTGCCACCCTAAATGCACGCCACATATCTGTACACTTAGCAACAACCTTTCCTAAAATAATGGAAAAGAATTAGGTTACACTCCTCTACCCCAAAAGTATTTCTGCATGGAAAGCAAGCAGCTTAGGCTTTGTTTGGGAGTTTGGAAGAGAAAGAAAGTAAAAAGATGCAGGGAGTTTGGAAGGAGGAGAAGGAAGGAAAATGGAAGATATTTCCTCCCTTTGTTTGGGAGTTAAAAAAATAGTAAGGGAGAAAGATAAATGATTAATGAGTTATTTTTACTATTTTGTCATTTTCTTTAAAAATTAAGGCTAAAGTATATTTTTAGTCCTTTAAATTTTACATAAGGTATACTTTTAATCTCTTAACTTTATAAAGTATACTTTTGGTCCTAAAATTCTAACACCGTTAATGTTACTAACGGAAAACGCTGACGCAACGAACTCAAGTGATGACTAATAACATTTAATTACACATATCTTATATATTCTTCAATTTACCCGTATTCTTAATAGCATTTAATTACATAGTCATCACTTAAATTTACACCGTTATTTCTTGAGTTTGCATTTTACGTTAGTAAAATTAACGAGGTTAGAATTATAGGACTAAAAGTATACTTTATAAAGTTAAGGGACTAAAAGTATACCTCATGTAAACTTAAAGGATTAAAAGTATGCTTTAGCATAATTATTATAATTTAGAAATAAATTTAAATTTAAATTTTATAAAAATATTATTTATGTAATTTTTATATTCAAAAAAATATTTTTTCCTAAAAAAATATTTTCTCTCTCTAAAAATATTTTCCCATAAAAAAATATTTTCACTCTCTAGAAAGTATTTTCCCTAAAAAAATATTTTCTCTCTCTAAAAATATTTTCCCCTACAAAAGTATTTTCTCTCTCTAAAAATTATTTCCCCCTCTAAGAAGTAGTTTATCTCTCTAAAGAGTATTTTCCCTTGCAAAAAGTATTTTCTCTCTCTAAAAATATTTTTCCATAAAAAATATTTTCCCTTTCTAAAAATATTTTCCCCTCTAAAAGTATTTTTCCCTCTAAAAAGTATTTTCTTTCTCTAAAAAATATTTTCCCCTAAAAAAATATTTCTCTCACTAAAAAGTATTTTCATATGCATTCCAACAATAGAACAAAAAAGAAATAAAAAATAACGAGAGTGTTTTATTTGAACAAGAGTAAAAAAATTCATCTATTCTCCCTCTTAAAACCCTCAAAATTGGGGGAAATTTATTTTTTTTGAAGAAAGAGAGTTTTGGGGGATTTGTAAAAATCTCTGATCCCCCTTATTTTTAAAACTCCCAAATCTGGGATTACCAAAACTCTTCCTTTCTTTTTCTTTCCCTTCAAAATGTAACTCCTAAACAAAGCCTTAGAGAACAATCACACACTATATATACATATAACCGGTTTCCGTGCTTAGCAAGGTGTATCAGATTTAGAACGTTTGATGACTTAACTATCTTAGTTTTTATGATTGACGTGGTGAGAAGTGTCTTATAATACTGACCAGAAGAAGTACGGGGGCATTCTAACTACTTATTTACAAGGATTAAGAAAAGTAGTTAGAAGTAATATGTATCATTGAAATGTTAAAAAAATAATTACTACTTTCCAAGATTAACCCTCCCATCAAAATTAATGTGTCTTAATTATTATTATTTTTTTCTTATGTAATCTCTCTCTGCAATATAATTAATAAGGGCATTTGTAATAAAAATAAAAATTTAATGTTATTGAACTTTTGCAAAATGATTTATATATAGGACCATAGAAAGTTTGTAGGAGATATCTTTTATAAGTACATCCGAAGGGGTAGGCCTGTGAAATCTTTGACAGATATTCAATATTCCTCCAGTCTTATTTATAAATTAAAGCAAACAGAAAACGTTTATTTTGGTCCTATTTGTAAGTGACCACAAATTATTAAATTTTCATATAAATGTATAATTTTAATTCTTCATTTATTATTATTATTATTAATTTAACTTTGTTTTCATGAGGTATTGAGGTATATTGTATATATTAAATAGAGCTAAAGTTGACAATTTTTAAAATATTAAGGTAAAGATAATAATATTAAAGGCTTTTCTTCATATATATATATATATATATATATATATATATATATATATATATTATGTAGCACGGGAAATGACTTACAAATAGAATTCGAATAGTATGTGTTCGTTGCGGTTATCAATACTTAATACAGGCGCCATGCATTACACAAATGTTTGATAAACGATTCCAATTGTTCATAGAGTTCATAAATTGTACAATTAATGTCACCGAGTTTACATCAAATCACATTTGTTTTTGATGCATGTCAAGTTTACAGTTCACAAATCAAAATTCTACGCGTACAGTACAATAATAGAGATTCTAAAATTTCTGAAAAATAAAAGAGCTTTTACGGACTGATCAGCACATTGCTATCACTAATCACTTCAAACCCTTAACTTTTGGAACTAGGAATTGCAAAACGGGCAGCGAAAGATCGAGAAGCATCAGCTGGGTCGGAGGAATAACCATCGTCAAAATTTCGAGAGTAAGAATTAATGTCATACTGTACCACCTTACGATGAACTGATGTAGGAGATGAATATAAGAACAACCTCTTCTTCTCATGAATCATCTTCCACCATAACGTCCTCAACTTCACCATATCTTCGATCCGCACACAATTAACTTCTTCTGCTTCAGCTTCTTGTTCTCACTTCTAGAACCTTGAAGAAAGAGATTGAGATATTCAGATAGAAGAGAGAGAGAGAGAGAGAGAGAGAGAGAGAGAGAGAGAGATCAGGTCTCGGTGATCAATGTTGTTTGTGAAGTTCATGCAGACCAGCTAGGTATTTATAGTATAAATTGCTTAATGATGTTGAGAAAAACCAAATTGAATCGACATGAAAAATATATATCGTTATGCGTTACAATCAAATTTGACAATAACTTTGTTTACGTAATCCTTATCTCATTAACTTTATTCGCTTTTCTTCAAAAGCCTAAAATTTAAAACAAAGTGGTTGCGGTCATGTTTTTCTGTTCTGTGACCTTTACAGCTAAATTACAATTTTGCAATATGTGATGATACAAAGATATGGTCAAAGAAGTTCAAAGCTTTTAAGTTATTCAGGCGAATCTGCAATTCCAGCAGAACTATTTAGTATTTACAGTTCATGAGGATTGGAGACGTCAATGGCATAAATGGAATAAAGATTAGGGATATTTTTTAATTTCTTTTTCTATTTGATCAAGGATATTCCCAAGCCACTTTATACTTGACACATACCTGTTTCAGGCGCAAGGTTTCAAGGGTTTTCACCTATCCCAACAAGAACGTTTCCAAAAATTCAAATTTATGAGGTAATATATCACTTAACACCTCAATTAATAACTTGTTAATAATTTCTTAAATACATTATAAATGTCAATTACATTATTTGTATAAAATTTAATTTCTTTTTCTCAAAGTGTGACCGATATTTTCGAAATAATTTTATCTTTTGAGTTTTGGTATTGTTACAAAATAATTGTTATTTTATAATTTCAATAAATTGTAATTTTATATTTTTTATAAGATTTTATTTTTCATGATAAAAATATATGGTAGATAAAAATCAAGTATAATAAAATTTCAGTATTTTCATATGAAAGCATATTTTAATCAAATGCCATTGTATTATACAACTTTAAACAACTTTTATTTTTAAATTTTTTAAATACAAATATCTGTTTGAAGCAAGAGATTATAATTAAATGATGCACTTTATTTTCTTTTGTTTTTTTTTAAGTGTGATCCAGTTATTCTAGAGGCCAATGTTGACAGTTATTTGTGAAACAAAGTAAAATTCCAATGAAAATGTAGAGAGAGAGAGAGAGAGAGAGAGAGAGAGAGAGAGAGAAAAGCGTACATATTCATGATGTGGGGATTGGGGGGAATAAAAAACTCCTCTATGCAAACCGAAGTCCTATAGCTCTGTTTAAAGTGAGGTAGCATAGGGCCACATATTGGGAGGCAGACATGGTTGCAAAAGGACCATAACCTCACTCAATTCCACTGGAGCCCACCTTAATTTGATTAATTTCTTAGGTTTTGTATTGCATTAAAAGCCTCAACAATATTACCTACTGACAAATTTCATTAATGAGAAGGACTTGAATCTGAGTACTAGCACGTTGATACTGTGTATGAAATTTTGTAGAGTGCGGGTACTTAATATGTAGAAAAATATATCAATTCCTTCTATCAATAAAACTTTGAAATGGGACTTTTGATATATTTTTTCTATTTAATCATAAAGAATACACACACACAAACATCTGTGTGTGTTGGTGGGACTGGTTCTTTGAGGAGTATAAGAATTAGAGATAGTGCACAATATCTTCAATACATGGCTAACTCTTTCCTTTAGGCTAAATTCACTCCCGCCTATTTCTTTTTAATAGAGTGCAATTTGGATTAATAGGTAAAATTTTTATAGGATACAATAAAAACGTTTTATTATGGATTGTACTCACTACTCAAGCCAAGGCAATCGTGGCTTTTCCAAAGTAATAATTTGACATTATTTTTATAGGCACTCCAGGACAAAGATAAAGAATTTGATCTTTTGTTATTGTGTGATATTTGATGTTGTATTATCTACCATAAATGAAGTGATGGTACATGGTATTTATATACCATGAAGTGATGCCTTAAAGTGGTACATCTTGAAACAATACATTTTCAATTAAAAAGTCATAACTATATGTTAAATTCATAAACCCTCATAAAACCAACATAACTTCAATAACCAATTGTTATTTACAATAACTCTTCCATAAAATGTTAAACTTTTATAATATGTGGAGTTTTCTTAACAACCAACATAACCTTCCACACCATGTAGTAGTTACACACCTTTTTATAGGTGTCTTTAGATACTAAAATGATATAATCTTGGTGACCTTAATTAGTATTATAACTCTCTACACAATTTTTCACATAAATTCCTTAATTTATAAGGACATGACTTTCCAACAAACACATCTCTTCATTTTAAAATATTCTAACAATAAATTTTATAATATATATATATATATATATATATATATATATATATATATATATATAAAGCTCCAATATTTATATATATCTCTTGTCATCATTCACTTTAACACAATAATACAAACCAAGCCCCTTTTTCTTCAATTTCTTTCTTTATAAGTGGTCTTGATCAATTCCTTTTGGATGTTACATGTTGCTTTGTAGTAATGCTTATGGCTGCTAGCTAATACCTCAATTGCTTTGTAACTTGCTTCTTTCTCTTTTTAATTTTTGTTCGTTCTTTATCTCTAGTTTTGCCCCTTTCTCTCCGCCAAAACTAGCTTTTTATTGTTTATGGGTGCATGCTAGCTAATACTTCAAATGTCCTCGGCTTTGAATTCAGTGGGACCCTTAGATTTTCAGTATACAATCTTATCTTGTCAGAATCATCTTTTTCTGTTTTGTCTTTACATGTTATTTAGTTATATGCTACTCTAATATCATCTTAATTAGATCACATCGATCTCTAGAATCATGTAATTAATTGTAAAACCACGAACGGCCAAAATATAGAACCTAAGACTCTATATAAGTGCATGGATCACATTAATTAATAAAAAATGAGTAAGATATCATTCTCATAAGGATTTAATGCCAGTAATACAATTAAGCAATGACTTTACACTTTTGGTTAAGTTGAGTCAACACAACTTGAATTATGAATAAAAGCTAACTAGAAAAAAAGAAAAAAGGAAAAAGGAAAATCTAACTATTGTGAAAGCTAAGGATGATTCTAGATCTTAGGTAGTAATTTAGATTATATTATGGCTTTGAATATTTCTTATTGTCTAATTTCTCTATTTAATTACATTTAAAGTTCTATTTGTTAATCTAGGACTCTTGTTTACCTAAGTGTTTTTTTATTCACTAAAATGTATTCCAATTATGCTAATCGCCTAATATCTTAGGAGATTAGTACTTAATTGGATTAATTTAAATGCAAGCCTAATGAGACTATATAGAGCTGGTAGGTATATATCTATCCTATAAGCAAATTAAGTTAGAAAAATTAATCCTACACGATTTAATTGAAGGTTTATTCTAAATTCTGTATGTCTAAGTTCCTTTAGAATACCAAAATAATTCCAATAAGATTTCTGCTGTTTTAGGATAATCAAGCACACAATTAAATCAACGAATATAATATTAAAGCAATTCAAAAAAGAAATCATCATCTACTAATCCATAATCAAACTAAATAGTCTAAAACTAAGGTTTAGCTACATAAATTGAACATTCTCATGACTAAAATAATAGCTAATGTTTGCATCGCAAGTGCATGAGTTGCGCTCAATATCAAAGTTATATATAGAGATCGTTCCCACAAAGATTTGATTAACAAAATGATCAAGCAAGAGGCTTATGTATTCAATTAAGTTGAGCCAAGAAAAGTTTTTGAATGGAAGATATTTTTGAAAATCTACTTTTAAAATTAGAAAGAGATAAAAACAAATGATTCTTTAACTTCAAGAATCAATTGAAGCTTAACATTTTTCCTCCACTTTATATTTTCATAAAACTTGATTAAATTCCTCTCTACTAGTATTTCAATGCGTATATGGGTTAGTAAAAGGTTCAAAAGTACTTGACAAGCTTTCTCAAGTCAAAATCAAATTTCTTTTCTCATTAAAATACATAATCCTTACTACAATTAATGAAAATCAATCTTTAAACAACAACCTTAATGTAACAATGCAATGTTAATAAATATATCCTTATTTTACTAACAAACCATCCTTCTATCAATAAACTTCAAGATGAGCATGATTTTAACTAAGTTTTATACCTAGATTAGCTATCTCAAGTTAAACACAAGTGAACAAATCAATCTAAATGGTGACCAATCATTTAGAAGCATTAAGCAAAGGATAAAATCAACACACACACACACTGTGTGTGTGTGTGTCATTATCTACCAAAAGAGAGAAAATATTCAAATCTTAATCCATACAAAGGTCCAAAAGAATTCTTGAAGAAGAGATGCTTCACTACTCATGTCCAAACATTTAAAAAAAAAAAAAACTAAGTCAAACTACAAACTACATGATAAACTAAGTAGAGAAGGGAAGAAAAGTAGAAAAACAAAGGTAGAGCTCCTAAAATCTCTCTTAGGATAATCTCCTAAGCCTTCAAACTCTTCAAGAACTCTCTCAAAAGTTGTTCCTTTTTTGTGCTCTAAGGTTGCCAAGTGCATAAATTTTGTTTTTGGTGCTTTCCCTAGGTAAATAGTGTTTTAAAGCTTCTAAAATTAAAATGTGCAATTGTACTTTTTAGGACTTGCAACGGCAAGTTTGTCAACTTGCTGCAACTAGTGACATAGAGTCTATTTTTCTTTACATTATTGACTTGCTATGGCAAGTTTTTCAACTTGTTGGAAATTATGTCATAGGAGCTAATCATTGTGCTTAAAACATTATTGTTATTTAAAGTATTTCTCCATTTTGTTATCATATCATTTGTATGTTTATTATGATGACTGTATCCTTGGATGTATCATAAAGATTGTTCTAAATGTCCCTGGTCGGTCATCTATGTGAGAGCAAAGATGAAATAAGACTAGTATGACTTTGATAAGGTATGGAGATATGAATCAAAGTTTTAGGCACTTGTAAGAGTACAAGGTGCTGGACTGACCCACTATGAGAAAACTGCATGGATTAAGTCATAAGCTTATCTCATGTATAACCACATCACAATATTTTTTTGACTTCAGATCATCATGGATTTCTACATGAGAGTCACTGATCTTTGACCTAGTCAAAAGTTACCTTTGACTGGGTGATAATAGAGGCTTTGATTGAGATTAGTGGTTTTCAACAGAGGAATGTTGAAACATCCTGCCTTATACTTAATAAATTAACCATATTTTAGTTAGCTAATTAATTTAATAAATTGCAATATTAAAATAAACATCCCACAGGATATCATAACATGCATAATATGTCCTAATGTGGCATTATACAGTCATCCCATAAAGACTAAATTAGATAGAAACACTACTTTTAGCAAAGTAGTCTAAGCTTCTGCTGCCTTCCCTGATGGACCTGGATTTGAGCTCTCACCTGAAAAATATGGTAACCATCAATCCAACTTATTAAAATATTAATACGTGTTAGTGAGGTGCCAAGTGGAATAGGTTTATACAACAAAATATTATAAATACATTCTTACCAATATTCACATCATGAAAAATTAATATCATAATTGATGTATCATAAGGTAAATATTTCAATCTTTCGTTACAACAATTCCCAAAATACCTCTCTTCTCGCCAGCCGAACCGCCTTATTTCTTTCGACTAGACCCATGGGCTAAGTTACACCCATATTACTGGTTACTCCAGAAGCTCACTGAGCAAGTGATGAGGACTGACCAAAATCCTCAGAGCACCTGTCCCAGAATGGGTCTTTTCCCCTCTTGAACTGGTGGGCAAGTCCCTCTTGAACTGGTGGGGCAATAATAAGCCAACCATTGGGCGCCAATGGAGGCCTCACCACGTGGTGGATTAACCTAATCTTCATTACTTCCCAATTTACCTCCTTTCCATAATCATCATAAATAAATGCATAAATCTCATAATTCAAATAATAATGTTCCACATGGAAGATTTCTAATAAAATTATTCATAATTATTTAAAAAAAATACTCACAAACAACATATTAATATACAAAATAAGTTGAAAAGTGGTTACCTGTCACCCAAGCTAACTAATTCTACACTGTTTCTAATCCGAGAGCTCCTCTAATGCCAAAACTCAATCTATCATAATCAATTTACTATCCGTCAACAACTCTTTAAAACTCGACATATTAGAAATATACGAAGAATAATAATAATTTGAAATGTTAGAAATTCATTCATTTTCCTTTTTAACTCTTATTTCACTATGGTATATTTAAATAACCTTAAACTTGTTACTTTTATACTTTATCTTTTATTGTCCTTAAAAGTCCAGCAACTTCAAGTATTTTTAATTAATTTCACAAAAATCATTTTAACATGCCGTCAACTCTCACATGTTCATAGACAAGTCCCCTTTCATATAAAAATACTTTCAAAGATCATAATTTTCCAAATAATTTCCAGATTTCGAAAAGATTTATACTGTTCAGTAAACTTTCCAAAACATAGGGTCATTTTGTAAAAATCATAACTCTTTACTCAGAGCTCCGAAAATTACAAAATACCCACCATTTTAAAGCTATACGCCTCTACTTTCTTTCTGGAAAATTCCATAATTTTATCTTACACCAATAATTCCAAGTTTATAAAAACATGATCACTGCCCAAAAACGTTTCAGAATTGTTCTTAGATTTTGACCCATCTTTCAAAAATCATATCTTAAGCTATAGACCTTGGTTTGGGGTGAACCAAAACTCATTTTAATGTTTATCATGTGTACTATATGTCCATAAAATTTCATGGCCAAATAAGGTCGTTTACTAATTTTTTTTGACATTTTTAAAAATCGTTGTCCAGCTGAAAATTCTATACGTGAACAATGACATTTTGCTACAGTAACAGACACTGTTCCATTTCGGATTCACTGTAGCAACCGTTGAAAAATCTATGTTTCAGCTTCAGAAAAACAGAGCTTCGACATGCAGAATCTTTAATGGAGAAAACCAACGTTAAGGGAGTATATGTGTTCTTTTATTCCACTCCTATGACAGCAAATGAACACATGCAGCAACCTTCGGCATTTTTTTCTAAAAAGTTCTCTTCTTCCCTTAACTTAAGACAGCAAGACGTTGACACATATATACATATATATCTTTCATTCTTCAGTTTTTAGTTTATGCTTTCAGCAAGCTTGATCAAATAAACAAAGATCATGACAGCAAACACGACAGCTCTTATATATATATATATATATATATATATATATATATATATATATATATATATATATATATGTTTCATGTTTTCCTCATCCCTGTTTTAGTTTCAGCGAGCTTATGGTTTGTCTCTTAAGGTTCAGTTTCAGCAACGAAATTTCAGATCTCTTTAGCTTCATGCTACGCAAGATGGTAACGGAAAGTGAAGGAAGAAGAGATCGATGCTTACCTTCGCTACTCTAACTGAAACGGTGAAGGATGCTAGCTGATTCTTCCACCTCCGTTTCACCGATGATAGAATAGAGGAACACTGGTTTCGATTCTCTCACCCTCTACCTTCAGTAGCTCACTCTCTCTCTCGGTTTCTAGTTGTATTTTCTGTGGTTGGACTGGGTACCCGAAATGAATGAGAAAGAAGAAGATATATATATATATATATATGAAGTCGTGTGTGTTGCTGGATTCAAGAAGAAATGGTGGAGCATGAGCTACTACAAACACGAGGGAGATACGGAGTATGCGTTGCTGAGACCCAAGAAAATGGAGTATGGACTCAATATTCTGCAATACCGAAGATCAATCGTGGTGTTTAGCGCTGCTTGAAATGGGTGACCTGTCTCAACATGCATGAGTTGTTCTTCGTGCTTCCAAGATGGGCTACAATGGATATTTAGAATGGAATATTTTATTTGTGTTTTGGGCCAAAAGAAATAAAAGGGTTGCAAATGAATCAGAATGATTAAATGTTTTGCTGATACAAGTCTATCACGGTTGGGCCGAAAAATCAAAAGAATGGACACATAGATATGTGTGTGGGTTCAAGTATGTGTGTTTTATGGATGGTTTAAGCATTTGAAACATAGATATAATGGGTTAGGCGTTGGACCACAAAGGTTTGCAACTGGAATAGTTAATGTGAGTGTTTATGGGCCGGAAGTATTAAATGATTTGGAAGATTGGGAAAATTTGTATCTTAATTTTTTTTTCTAAAAATAAATTTTTAAAATAATTAAAACTATTTTTATTACTAGATTATTTATTTCTTTTTCATCTCATATTGTGATTTAACTCTCTACATAGTATTCCAATTGGAAATCCCAAATAATTTTCCTTTTGGCCACAAAATATTTTCTCTAAAATATTTAGGCCAAAGCTTATTTTTTCTAAAATCCTAAGATATTTTATTTTTCTTTAAATTCCCAAAAATCTAAAAAAAAAAATTTGGGATGTTACAAATGTGAATGGTTAAGATGAAATTTACTCTTCACATTTGTAGAGAGATATTACTGGGTCCCTTGATGAGTGAGTCTGAGAAATGTATGGCCATACTATGATAGAAAAGAGTTTCTATTTCAATTGTTAAATTACACAAGAATCGAGAAAGTAATAATCAAGAACAGGAGGATGACACTATTCATATTTCATATTTGACCAAATTATTGCATGACAAAAGGGACGTGACATGGTTGTATGATGGGATGCATTGTATCATCGATCCTTATATCAGTTGGCTAGTCATAATGTCTTAATAGAGGCCATTTAAAACTTGTGGGCTGGTACAATGTTGGCCCGTTGCCAATTTCATGTGGGCCTACAAGCTCGCACATAAGAATAGCTCAATACGAGTTATAATATCCAAATTCATTGAATCTATGATATGTCTAAGATTTAATGAATACAATGTTTTACCTAGAGAGTGTATATATATATATATATATATATATATATATATATATATATATATATATATTCTGTGTGTGTGTGTGTGCACACACACACTACATACATACATATTTATGTGTATGTGTATGTGTATTCAAAATAATAATGATATTATATATATAAATAATAATATTTTATGTTGTATTAGTTTTGTATTTAATTTATTTGATAAATTAAATAATTAAAACTAATTGAGATATCATATCTTAGATTTGAATTTTGAAGATAGATATCATATCTCAGATTTGATTTGTAAAGATAAATGAAATCAGTTGGCTTTTAATTCGCTTTAAATAAATAGATTAGCTTGAATTTGTTTAACAGATTTAATTTCCAATTCAATTTCAAAATTAATTAAGATTGATTTTGAATATTTAATACGGCCCATTAGGGTTATAAATACCCTTAGGCTGTGAGTAATATGGATTGTAATAGAGAAAAGCCGTAGAGAGATACCCTAGACGATACAAAGATAGATGTTCGAGGCGCTAGCACGCTACCTGTGTTGGAGTTCTATTCGTGTGGATACCGGTAGAGAGAGTGGATTCACTCAGTCGGCTCCTGTTGATCGAACAAGACGCACATGCATAAGGAGAGGACAGAGGAGGCTGCAACCTACGAGATGAGGGGGTTTGGTTGGCGGGTATTTGGAAGGGAGGTGGCCGAGTGTGAGAGTTCCAGAAAAATTCTGCCAAAATTTCCGACCTCATGTCCAAATTTTTTATTATATGAAAAAAAACATACTTTTAGCGGCGACATATTAGAGTTGTCGTTGAAAGTATAACTTTCGGCGGTGACTTTTCAATGTCGCCGCTGAAAGTATGACTTTCTGCGGCGACATGAATTGTCGCCGCTGAAAGTCATACTTTCAGTGGTGACATTTAAAGTCGCTGCCAAAAGTCACTGAGTGTGAGAGTTCCAGAAAAATTTTGCCAAAGTTTAATTCCTGCCTCACGCCTACATTTTTTATTATATCAATAATAATAATAAAAAACTTTCGGTGGCGACATTAAGTCGCTGCTGAAACATACTTTTAGCGGTGACATATTAGAGTCGCCACTGAAAGTATAACTTTCAACGGCGAAATTGAAATGTCGCCACTTAAAGTGTGACTTTCTGCGATGACATGAATTGTCACTGCCGAAAGTCAATACTTTCAGCGGCGATGCTATTGTCGCCGCTGAAAGTCATACTTTCAGTGGCAATATTTAAAGTCGCCGGCAAAAGTCGTCACCGAAACTCCTTTTTTTTTTAGTGAATTAGCCCATCAGTACTGTATCGGATGAAGAAGTTATTAAAATTACTTGAGTCAATTTCATTCTCGCCTAGGCAAGTATTTGGGAACTTACATTGATGATCTATATCCTGAAAAAAGAATGAGGAAGGGGTACAGAAGATTGACAACAGACTAGTTGGATGGAAAAGTCATCTGCTCTCTCAGGTGGGACGATTGGTACTAATAAGGAATTCTCTTTCATCCTTGCTTGTATATCCTTTTTCATGTATGAAGTTTCTGCAGTCAATTTGCTATAAAATTTCTATGAAGATAGCACATTTTTTTGGGAATCATCCTCAGGTTCAATTAGTGCTCATTTTTTGTGATGGGAGATGAGTAATGTCTTCCAAGAGATCAGGGGGATGGAGTTGTTTAATAATGCGCTACTGGCTAAGCATATGTGGAGAGTCGTTTCTAATCATTCCAGTTTGCTTAGTCAAATCATGCTAGCAAAGTATAGAGACCCAGACCACAATTTTATTTTTAAACCAGCCTATAATAGCTCACTGATTTGGAAGCAGATAATTAAGGCTAGCTCTGTGGTTTCAAACCACCTAACTGGCAAGTAGGGGATGGATCTTCAATTCATTTAATTAGTGCTGTGGTGGCCTGTACAACAATCGAGTTTGATATACCTTTCTATGAAGGCGTCAAACCTTATATTACAACCATATGGTAAATGGAATGTTGGTCTTCTATCTTCACTTTGTCCCAGGCAGGGGGTCGGCCAATTTTCAAAGTACCCAGTTCCTATTTCCTAAGCTCCAGATATCATTAAGTGGTCTGGCAATAGCTCTGGCTCCTATACAGTTAAAGATGGGTATGGTATGTCACGTATGTTAATTGTAATATCTTAAATTTTGGGACTATAAGTTTAAGAATAAGACTGAGATAAGTAGGTTGTCAAGTCAGTACAAGTTAAAAATCTTAAGCTTATTATGAGGAAAGGCTTAAGATAATTATTAAAGATTATTTTTGGGCCGTGAAAATTAGGGATTGATTATTGAAAAAAAAATTGGCCTAACTTGTTTTAAAGCTTTTTTTTTTTAAATAAGTCTATTTTCCCAAAAATTTAAGGAAAAAGAGTTAGAGGATAAATTTTGACCATAAATTTTAGAATCAATGATTTATGACGTAGAGGGGTTAATTGAAAAAGAAAAATCTTTATATGGGATTAAGGATTTATTTGGGGAATTTATTTGATAATCTAGTGCCTAAATTAAGAAGAGGTAAAATGGTAATTTTACTACCCCAAGCAAAGTCAAAGCCCAATTTGATGAGACAAGTATATGTCTAATTGGAATTTTAGAGAAGGGAATTGTTGAAGTTCAATGGCACAATATTATAAAGAAAAGGAGAATATAGAATTAGTGGTATTATGTGTTGAATCCTCCATTATTCCCATGCAACATGTGCAAGTCATGTGCTTTCTATTCATACACAACAATTCAACTTGTTATTCATTTGCCATACGGACATGCACAACAACTCAACTCATTATTGATTGGACCATATTTTGACATAATTTTTCATGGTTAAATTGGGATTCTGAATGCATTTTCTGGGACATTATTGCATGATTAAGCACTAATTTGAGATATTAACATTTATATTGAATTAAGTGAAATTAGGGGCAAAATGGTCATAATTTGTTAGTTATCCATGCAAATGATTTCTTGAACTTTTGATGCTACATTATGTTTGATCTTGCATTGTAGGTGTTTTAGAAGAAATTGAAGAATTTGGAAAAATGTCAAGTGGGTCAGAATTAATATATTTGTGGACAGGGGAAAATTACTGAAGAGCTCCCCATAATTCCTGAAAATTGCAAATCAAAGAAGAAAAGGAACCATGAAAATTACAGAAAGATACCCAAACGTTTTGGGAAATTCAGTTATTCTGTAGAAAAGTTTCAAAACGTCACACTTTAGTCCTTGGCCTGAAGTTTTAAATCATTGCATTTAAGTCCCTGGTCAAAACTGCGTTTTGACCAGGGAATTAATTAGGTCTGAATGTTTCGAGACTGAGAAGGCAGCTGAATAAATAAATAAAGGAGAGGCGGCTGAAATTAATTGGAATCATTTAGTAGAGAGTAAAGTGAGGGAGCGATTAGCTCTACTAGGGTTTGTTCTTCTGGCTTTGAATTGGTGTGCTCTGTCGCCCACTGTGGCGGGGAAAATGAGAGAACCCTCTGAGTGCGCCTTGCACGGAGGGGATGGTGAGGATGCAACTGAGTATGAGCGAGAGGAGTTAGATCGTAGAAAGAGGAAGATAAGATTTGCGAATAGATCGTTCTCCGGGGATGAATTTCTAAAAGTTCGCGATGAAAATTGGATGCATACGGATAGCAAGGAGCAAGTACCGTAGTCTTATAGGGAATCTCTACTGAAGAATGTGAATTCAGCGACGTGTTGGTGGGAATGGGCGAGGAATGAAGATGAGGAGGGATTGGAGGACTACGGAGCGGGCACTGATTTTGTGAAGGTATTAAATCCGAGCGATGGAATAATAGTAGATCTGTCAAATCCACTCTGTCCAATGTTTAACATTGAAGCGAAGGAGAAGGAGAGATTATTGAAGCCTTTTCGTAGAACCTTGGTAGTGACATTGATGGGAAGACAACCGGCATATGGTTTTATGCTTAAGAAGTTAAGGCAGCTCTGGGAGAGAAAAGGTAAGATAGACGTATTTGACTTGGAAAATGATTTCTACTTGGTTAATTTTCAACATTCCGATGACTATTTGGGGGCATTGACGGGGGGACCGTGGGTCATAGCTGATGCTTATGTGAGTGTGTCTCGGTGGTCTCCTGAGTTTAATCTGAAACCTACTTTGATAGAGTCATTGGTTGCTTGGGTGAGGATTCCTGAATTACCAGCACCTCTGTTTGATAAGAAATTCCTGTTAAATCTGGGGAATGCAATAGGGAAAGCTATTCGTTTGGATGTTCATACGGCTCAACGTGCTAGGGGCAAATTTGCTCGATTGTGTGTCGAACTTGATCTCACAAAGCCATTGGTTCCAGAGTTCATTGTGGAAGGATAGAGATTTAGTGTGGTGTATGAAAGCCTAAGTAGCTTATGCACAAAATGTGGTTGGTTTGGTCATAGAAAGGAGGATTGTGACAGCTTTCAAAGAAAGAAGATGGGGGAAGGGATGGATATTGAAGGGCAGGATGTGATGAGGAAAGATGAGGGAGATGGTAAGGAAGTCAAAGAAATATGGAGGACTGTCCTGCGAGCTAGGAGACCGAGGAGGTTCGAGAAGGGTAATAAGGAGCATAGATCTAGTTCATGTTTCTCTGTGCTGCAAGAGGAATCTGGTTTGGAAGGGACTGGGGAGGTGTTGGAACAAAGGTCCAGTGGTCATGAGAATAAATATGAAACAGGGTCAGCAACATGGGTGGGAGTACAAAGTTCTATGAGCAGACAGGTGAGGGTGAGTGGTGTGGAAGTGGGTAAGAAGGAAACAACAATTCTTAGGAGAGACCAGGGGGAAAGGGGGATTTCAGGAGTTAGGAAAGTAGATGTGGTAGGAAGGGAGAAGGTGCTTGCAACAGTAAATAAGGAGGAAATTGTTAACAGATCCGTTGGGAGTGTAAGGAGGGAGAACGGCCAGGGGAGCAAGGGTAATAATATGGAAGGATGTAAGTGGAAGGAGGTGAGTATGACAGAAAAGGAGAATTTACATCCTGGAGGGGAGCAAGCGAGGGGAAGTAGGCGAGATGAGGATGTTATAATGATGAGAAGGGAAGAAAGGCTGGTGGTAGATGAGATTTCAAGTAAGGGAGTGGGTAACGCTCCTGGGCTTGTTGGGTGTTAATCAGATTGATGATTGGACTGGTGGTATACTTAGAAGTCTTGTCAATGATAAACTTCTTAGTATGGAATAGTAGGGGGCAGCTAGCAAAGCGTTTGCTTCTGTTCTTAAAGAATTGAGGTTTAGATATAGGGTGGATGTGGTTGTGATTTTGGAACCACGAGTGAGTGGAAGGGAAGCATCGAAGATAATAAAGAGTTAGGGATTTAAATTCTCAAGGAGGGTGGAGGCTGTGGGTTCTCGGGTGGAATATGGGTCTTGTGGAATCTGGATGATATTGTTATGGATGTGTTGGTAAGCAGAGAGCAGTTCATGCATTGTAGTTTAACACTGGGGGATATGGAAATGAAGCTTACAACGGTATATGCTAGTCCTTGTGAGCAAAAAAGGAAACAACTATGGGAGGCATTGCTTGAGATTGCGGATGAGGTCAACGACCCTTGGCTTGTTGCAGGTGACTTCAATGAAATAAAGTCACCATTAGAGCAGAAGGGAGGGGGTAGAGTAAATGAGAACCGGTGTAGGGTGTTTAGTGAGTGGATTCAAAATTGTAATATGGTGGATATGGAAGCAAAAGGGCCTTCATTCACTTGGAAGGGTCCCAAATGGCCAGGTCTGGAAAGAGTGTTTAAATGTCTTGACCGTTGCTTGTGTAATGTGAAGTGGTTGGAGAGATTCGAAGATGCGGAAGTATTAAACATACCGAGAGTGGGATCAGATCATCACCCTATGGTGGTGAAATTAAAGAGGGAATTTGTGAATTATGGTAATAGGCCCTTCAGATATGAACTAACTTGGCAGATGCATGGTGATTTTCAAGAATTCCTTTCGGATAAATGGAAGGATGGTGAAGAGTTTAATGTTCTGTTAAATACATTAAAGAATGAGCTACAAATATGGAATAGGGAGGTGTTTGGGAACATTATCTATCACAAAAAGAATATTATTAATAGACTAAATGGTGTTCAGCAAGGTATGGAAAGGCATTACAATCCTTTCCTGATCCGGCTAGAACAAGAGCTTGTGGAGGAGCTTTTGCAAATCCTTAAGCAGGAGGAGATATTATGGTTCCAGAAGTCTAGGGGTCGATGGCTAGCGAAGGGGGACCGTAACACAAGGTATTATCACACAAAAACCTTGTGTAGAAGGAGGCGCAACAGGATCAGCATGCTTAAAAATGCAGAAGGGAGGTGGGTAGATGAGGAGGAGGTTATAGTGGGTATGATACAGGAATATTACACCAATCTGTTCAGAGAAGAGGTGGCGGTTAGGGACTGGGTAATTACGAATCAAGGTTGGGGGAGGGTAGGAAGGAATGAACTCGAGAGGCTGGGAAGGGAAGTTAGTGGAAAGGAGGTGAAACGGGCAATGTTTCATATGGGAGCGTTTAAAGCTCCTGGTGGAGATGGATTTCCAGCAGCATTTTATCAGCAGAAATGGCAGACAGTTGGATCCTCTGTCATCGATTTTGTTAAGAAATTATGGGCTGAACTAGAAAGTATAAGAGAGGTGAATGATACCTTATTAGTTCTTATACCGAAGATAGACCAGCCAAAAACTGTAAGTCAGTTCTGTCCCATTTCGCTATGCAATGTAGTTTACAAGTGTTTATCAAAGATGATTGTAAATAGATTGAAACCCCACATAAATAGGCTAGTGTCACCATATCAAACTAGCTTTGTTCCGGGTAGGAGTATTCATGATAACATTATCATAGCTAAGGAGATAGTGCACTCTATGAGCCGTGTTAGGGGGAAGAAGGGGTATATGATAGTTAAAATAGACCTTGAAAAAGCGTATGATATGATGAATTGGAATTTTATTGGGAATGTGCTGGATGAGATTGGGGTGGATGAGAAGCTTAGGAGGGTGATCATGAAGTGTATAAGTTCAACAAACATGGCAGTGATGTGGAATGAAGGAAGGAGAGATGGCTTTGTACCGTCTAAAGGGTTGAGGCAAGGGGACCCTTTGTCTCCATATCTCTTTGTTTTGGGTATGGAAAAGCTTACTCATATGATTGTTGATAGTGTAAGTAAGGGTAGATGGAAACCGATGAGGTTGGGAAGGCATGGCACAAGTGTATCTCATTTGCTTTTTGCAGATGACTTATTGCTAATCTGTGAGGCTAGTGTGGATCAGATGAGTATGGTTTTAGACATCCTGGGGAAGTCTGGCAATGTACCAGGTCAGAAGGTGAATGTGCATAAGACCAGCGTGTTTTTTTTCCCAAAATGTAAACAGAAAGTTGCAGAAAGATATCTGTATGTTGTCTGATTTTAAAAAAATGGATGATATTGGACGGTATTTGGGTGCGTCCTTATCTGGTGGTAGAGCAAATAAGGAGAGGTTCCAGGCTGTAATTGATAAGATGTAGGGCAAGTTGAGCTCGTGGAAGAAACAGACTTTGTCATTGGCTGGGAGGGTTACTTTGGTTCAGGCTGTTTCGAACCAAATGTCAATCTACAGTATGCAACATTCGGTAGTGCCTGCGAGGGTGCGTCAAAGGTTGGAAAAAATTCAAAGAGATTTTATTTGGGGGAGTAAGGAGGGAAAAAGGAGGATTCATGCAGTAAGTTGGGAGACTGTATGCATGAGTAAGAAGAATGGAGGGCTAAGTATAAGGGACATGGAGACAATGAATCTTTCTTTACTAGGGAAGGTTGCCTGGAATGTGATTAGTAAGCCTAAGAGCCTATGTTCCATGGTTCTAAGTGGGAAATATGGTAGGGATAGTGACCTCTCGAAGGAGTGCAAGGCATACAGAACCGATTCTGAATTGTGGAGGGTTCTGGAGAAAATCTGGCCGAATGTAGTGAGTAATATTGTTTGGGAGGTGGGGGATGGAAAATCTATCAGGTTCTGGGATGACCATTGGGTGGATGTAGGGGTAAGTCTTTCTGGAGAATGTAGTGGTGGTCTACCTGTTGAGGTGAGGGAGGCCAAAGTCAGTGATATGGTAACTTCTAGTGGAGGGTGGGACATGAGGAAGATTTGTAAATGGTTAAATGCTGATGGCCTAGAACTTGTAAGAGCGATTCAACCTCCTTGTGTGGGTAAAGGAAAGGATTCAGTGAGGTGGGGGAAGAGTGTTCATGGGGATTATTCAGTAGTAGAAATGTACAATAGCATGAAAAATGAGGTTGATCGGGGGGAAGGTATATGGAAGAAAATCTGGAGGTGGGAAGGACCTAAAAGGGTTCAAACGTTCTTATGGCTTGCCATCCATGACAGGCTTCTCACAGCAAAAAGGAGATGGAGATTAATGGGGGGTATGGAGTCCTGCTTTCGATGTAGGGACAAGCCTGAGGACACTATGCACGTGCTACGTGATTGCAGTGTGGCAGAAAAGCTGTGGAGTAATCTGAGGCATGGGAATGTTGAGTCAGAATTTATGCATTTGCATGGGAGAGACTGGTTTGAATGGAATCTGTTAAGGAGAAGAGGTGATTGGCCGCTGGTTTTCGGTTTGGGTTGCTGGTTTTTGTGGGGTTGGAAGAATAGGTGCATGTTTGAGGAAGGGTTCAATTTACCTGATAGCCTATGGAGAGTTGTTAGGCGTTATGCTGATGATGTAAAACAGGCTAATGTAGATTTTGGCAAATGCTTGGGGGGTAGGAAGGAGGTACTTGTTGGTTGGGAGGCTCCTGCTGAGGGGTGGGTAAAAATAAACGTGGACGGAGTAGTAAAGGGGGAAAGAAGTATAGCTGGTTGTGGTGGTCTTATCAGAGGTAATAATCAGGGAGAATGGCTATGTGGCTTCTCTCGAAAACTGGGGAAATCTTCAGCTTTTAAGGCTGAGCTGTGGGTGGTGTATGTGGGTCTAGAACTTGCTTTATCATATTAGTTCAGAAACATCATTTTGGAGTGTGATTCTAGCGCTGTTGTGTCGATGTTGTGTAATGTGCAGGAGGGTAATAGTAGGGAGCCACGAATGTTATCGCTGATTCATCAAATGTTAGATAAGTTTTCTAATCATCGCTTTATTCATGTGTACAGGGAGGGGAATAGGTGTGATGATTTGTTGGCTAATATGAGCTTCGGCCAGAAGGAGGACATGTTAGTGCTAGTGAGTCCTCCCCAGGAGCTAGCTGATGAGTTGTACAGGGATAGAATGGGAGCTGTATACACACGTTCTATTTTGATTCATTAATGGAATGGGCTGAGGCCCCACTTACACCCAAAAAAAAGGAGAGGCGGCTGAATTGAAAAGCGGAGGGGGGGGAGAATGAATATTAATTAAAAAAGAAAGAAACGAAGACACGGAGGGAACAGAGCAGAGACCCGACATTTTGGAAAACCAGCGCCGCGGCACATCGACCTTCGACTTCTTCTTCCTTCCCTCTCGCCGGCGGCTTCTTCTTCCACCACAGTCGCCGACGAGCTACCTTCCTCCTCCTCCATAGTTGTCAACCAAAACCTAGCCACCACCAGAAGATACAGAGACAGACCTGAGACGCAGGCAGATCTGAAGATTTCTGATTTTCCATGTTGTTTGATTTCTGATTTTTGGGGTTCTCTAATGGCTATCTTGACGCTGGGCAGTAGCTAATTTTCTTTGCTCTTGGAGATGGATTGTAGCTGGAGTTCCAAAGCATTAAATAGGGAGTTTATTTTGTTAAATCCATTTTCTATAATTATATTTAAATTTCCTAGTTTTAGGAATATTTGATTATAATGTTGAGACTTAGTTTACCCGTTTAGATAACTTTGTGGATTTAATTTATGTGATTGGATTGAGTTTTTGTGACTTGTTGAATTTATATATATGTATTTTCCTTATTAATTCAACGATATTATACTTTCTGCGTGTTATTGTTAGATAGTATAATTGAATTGGATTAATTGAGTGGCGTGTTATCGCATTCATTTTGAGAGGAAACAAGTTGCATTAATCTAATCCTAATTGCACACTAATTGTACTTCAATAGGTCCTTAAGAGGTGATTGCTAGCTACGTTAGTAGGAGTAATCATTAATTAAGAACACTAGATTCAAACGTTTGCCTGGGGTTTTTCATCAAGAATTAGTAAAAATTTACTCCTACATCTAATTGAATTATGATAGTCACTATTTCATTCCCAAGAGCATTCATCATTCACATTTTCATACTCCATTCCATTATAAATAAAATACCAAAAATAGTAGTTTAGGATTTAATTTAATTGCATTCTTATTTTAGTTTTTTAATTCGAAAATCCAAAACCAATTTTCCCCTTGTTTTTATTGCATTTGTATGTCATTTAGATTACTTAGGATTCAATAAAACGCTTCTCGAGAAGAGAGAACGACCCCAAGTTTGCTATACACAATCATTGGTTTATTTTTTATTATGGTCCCCAAGACTAAAGACGAAAAGGCCACGCGATTAATTATTATTATTATCCATTTCTCTACGGCCCAATAGTAAAAGCCATTAGGGACAAAGCATACTCCCTGTAATCCGTTATTCTTCATTCGGCCCATATAGTCGACCTATTCAATGTTTTATCCCTTTCATTATTTTAATCTCCACCGGCCAAAACCCGTTCCTCCCTTATTTCTCCATTTGGGCCTAATACATGAGACGAGAGTAAGAACAAGAGACGGAGAGTGAGATCGAGAGGGAGAGTCAGAAGGAGAGAGATCGAAGAGGAAGGAAGAGCTGGAGAAATCTTCGGCCAGAACCAGAGAAGAGACGGAGAGAGTGAGAGCAAGAGACGATCAAGAGGTGGGCAGGAAGGACCGAAGGTGAAGAACAGGAAGGAGGTCTGTAATTTCACATGCAAGCAATTGGATTTGGGTTTGGGGTAAGCCTCTTAGATCCTTTTCCATCTTAATCTGTCTTATTGCTGCTGTTTGGGTTGTGGTTTAGGTGTTAAGGTAATGTTGGAATAATGGTTACATGATTGTATTAAGCTGGAAAATAAATGCAGAAAAAAAGGAGGATGGTATAAGCTGCTGCATGTGTTTGATTTTTCTTATATGTAATGGATGTGGTTCTGGTTTTAAGGATTCATGACGGGGACGTTGGGTTCAGAAAGAGGATATTCGAAGGACCATAAAAGGTGGTATATGTGTGGTTGAATCTGGTTCTTAAATTGAATAACCAACGCTGAAAAATTAGAAGAATCTTACCGTTTCATGTTTTCAAATGAGGAACCCATAGAGTTCTCATGAAGTTGAAATGTTTTGGCTTAAGCCTAATGGTTAAAGATGGTTATGGTATGTTAATGAGGACGTGGCAAGCTTCAGTTACAACAAATATGGTATATTAGATGATTTGGAAGTCAACTCCCAGCGAGGATTTGTCTGATGCTGTGGAAATGGTGAGAGGTATTTTACCACCCACCCATTTGCTTAAATCTAGACTTCTGGCAACTTCTGAGGTATGTACCTTCTGTACTTCAGATAATGAATCATTAGAACACCTGTTTCTTTATTGCCCATTTGCTAAAGCTGGTTGGTTTGGCAGTAATCTGGGCATTAGAATAGATACTTTGCCCGTCAGGTCGTTGATACAGTGGATTGTTTTATGGTTACAAAACTATAAAGATTCTGGTAATTTTTTAACTTTCTTAACTTTTCAGACTAGAATCTTTATGGTATGCGCGAAATAGTATAAGTCATGCAGGAAAGAGATTTACTCCAATGCAAGTCATAAGAATGGCTCAGGCTAAAGCAATTGCCATTGCATCCAATCGCAGGCAGCAGACGGACTGGAATAGGGTGGTACAAGAAAGTACTGGGACTGAAACGAATCAGGCTCCTTTGCAAAAGGACAACATACCGTATTGGGACTTGGACTTTATGATTAGAAAGATTAAGTCTCGAAACCGCTGCATTCAGATTCAGATACAATTCAATCAGACAGTCTGTAATGCGTGGACCATTGCTCCGCCCATTCGATTGGGTCCTCTTCACGTACAACTGGTGGCTCTTTGGGAAGCGTTGGTGTATGTCCAGAATCAGCCTTTTATAGTTTGCCCGCAATCCTTTCCTTTGATCTGTAGGCTTGCCTAGAAGTCCCATATAAGCATTGTTAATAAAACAAGGCTAGTCTCATGGAACCTTTCTTATATTTTGCAGAATATTTCTAGTATTTTACATACTCTTGGAAGTAATCATTTCATTTCATGAATACAAATTTATGGTTTTTATTCCCCCGACCCGGCCCCCCGGGGGGGGGGGGGGGGGATCCGACCCAAACATTTTCTTGTTTGGGTTCAATAATGTTGGTCGGTTTTACCAGTGAAGTCAACTCTGATCAACAGAAGCATACGCATATAAAGAACAAAATTAAGATAGATAAAAAGGTCAATACATAAAAATTTTAATTTAACAAACAAAAATTAATTAAGCTTAGGAAGTCTGATGTACATGGGCTATCTTGTCCTGTGTTAAGTAAGTCAAGTGGAAGACATGGGAACATACATTGTTTCCAAGAGGGCTGCTTATATAATAAAATATTCTACTGCTTTGAATCCAAGGAGTCAAAAAGCAAAATAACGTTAATTAAGAAATTAAGCAAAAAAAAAAAAAAAAAAAAGCAATTGAACCTGATGTGTTCTATCTCTATCTTTAACTTATTACAAATACTTTAATTAGGAAGCACATAATGCCAAGGAGAAGGTGGTCTAGCTTGTTGGTAAGATCAAAGCATGCCTCACAATGAATTTTGTTACTGATGTTAAAACCTTGTTGGCGAAAATATGTAAGTATCTCTAGTATTTACGGCTAATATGTTGGGATCCGTACACACAGCGGAATTAAAAACTTTACGAATCCCGAAGATGATCGCTCAATCGTGTTTAAATCAAGGTTTATTATAAGAAACCGTACCTTTCAAAAAAGCTCGTGTGCATCTATTCGATTTGAACTGGTGGGCTACCTTCTTGATCAGCAGAAGTTGACTCTTCGAATCGCCTTCCTCTACTGGTATCCACACGAATAACCTCGAACATGGATAGCTGCGTGCTAGCGCCTTCAACATCTCTCTCTCTCTCTCTCTCTCTCTCTCTCTCTCTCTCTCTCTCTCTCTCTCTCTCTCTCTCTCTCTCTCTCTTTCTAGGGTTTCTCGCAGCTTTTTCATACGCTTGACAGAAGTCTCGTAGGTTTTTCTGAACCCAATAGGCGTATTTTATATTCAAAATTAATCCTCATTAATTTTTGAAATTTGAATTTTTGAATTTGGATTAAAAAATATATTAATTAAATCTATCTAATAGATATAATCTAATCTATTTAGTTAATCCGAATTTAAAAACCTTCTGATTTAATTATCTCTATAAATTAAATCTGAGAAAAAATATATATCTATTTAATTAATTAAATATATAATTGATTTATCTTCATAAATTAAATCTGAGATACGGTATCTCAATTAGTTTTAGTTATATAATGATTAACCCCTGAGACATAATTTCTAACATGAGCTACACCTAAGTACGCAAGGGAGACTCAAAATTTCCGATCAAAGAACTATTAAGCATTCATTACATCACTATCATCATCGCTAATCACTTCAAAAGCCTAAGAATAGGGAATAGCAAAACGAGCTGAGAAGGATTGAGGAGCATCATCAGTGTCTGTTGAATAAACATCGTCAAAGTTCTTATAGTACGAATCAATGTCGTACTGTACTATGTTATGATGAGTATAAGAACAACCTTTTCGTCTCCTTGTTCTTTTTCCTCCACAACTCTCTCAAGTTAACCATCTTCAATCCTCACACAATTCAACTTCTGCTAAAGTCGCTAATTGTTTCTTCTCTTTCTGCTTCTGATTCCCACTAGAACCGCGAAGAAATAGATTGATAGAAAGATAGAGAGAGAGAGAGAGAAATAGCACAGGTTTCGGGAGCAATGATGTGTTTGGAGTTTATTATGGCCCTAGCTAGGTTATTTATACTATAAATTTACTTAGTATCGAGTAAAACTTTGAAACACGCATGACGTGTTAAAAAGTATAATTGAATCGACGTACAAATCTATATATATATATGCCCCTACAATTTATTACTGCAAAATTCACCTTTACCATTAGTTTTGATAGGATCATGATAAAGCGTGACATGGTTTTATGTTAATATGAATAAAGAATCAAAGCAGATTTGGTGGCGTGGAATAATGGTATAAAATTTCTTGCTTTGTCAGCAACTAAACACACATGTATGTGTAAGGTTCTATTTTTGAAAATGGTGTGTGACTGTACTTTATCAGATTTTGAAGTCAGACGCAAATGGTTTTTGGTGTGATGTCAAGTGGAAAAAAAGTATGTTGGTTAATGAGACAAACCATGGAAACAAACTTTGTTTACGTTCAAAGCATTTGTTGTTTACAAAAGGAGCTATAACTGTTTGTAAAAGTAAACATTCTGTTAAATACTTTGAACCTAAAGCATCACACTATTGTAAGAGATTTCTTGACTTAGGGGTCCAAGGAGTCAAAAACAAAAGCATTTTAGTCCAGGAATAAGGTAAAATAAAAATATGGGGTAAAGTGTAAAAATATTCATGAGTTTTTATCTAAAGAGTACACGACACCATATATTTTTTGGAGGTTTAAAAATAACTATAAACTTTCACAATGAGTGCAAAAATATCATCACTGTTAATTTCAATCACGTTTATGATTAGTTTGACCAAAAACGCTAATAGGGAAGCTGACTTAGCTAACTTTAGTCTAGTTGGCAGTTGTAATACCCTAGATTTTATTTTAATAATAACAATAATAATAATAAAGTAAATAAAAAAAATATAATAGTAATGATAATAAATGGATAGATAAAGATAAAATTTAAATTAGAATATAATAAGTGAATTGTCATTATTCTATTAAACTGGCAATAGTTAAAAAGCTCAACCCACAAAGCCCAACTAAACCCTAGGAGCCTAATTATAAGTTAGGTTTAGCTGTCAAACTTTAGTCATCGTTCATTAGCTCTCCCTTTGGAAACCCCTTGCGGCAAAGTTTTCCCTTCTAGGAGCTTAGCAACCACGGAGGCCAGGTAATCCTAATCCCAGAAACTCTTTTCCCTATTCATATATACCTTCTTCCTTCTCGTCTCACGTGATCAGACGAGTATACCTGCGAGTTCATTTCTCTCTTCTTTTTTAATTTGCTTCAGACCTAATAGCTTCATAGGTGTATAGAACATATAATAACGCATGCATATTAGATTTTCTTTCCGTTTTACCTTTCTCTGTACCTGTGCGAGTTGTACCTTGGGTATGAAGGAACACTGTTGCCTTCGATAATATATGAACTTCTCCTATCCCATCTTGAATGGCCGTGGGGTCCACGCGTGTTTTTATTCAACCCCATCTTTGATTCAAATGTAGATGTGCTTCTGACTTCAATTTGCTTTTCGGTTGCTTTTGATTGGGTATATTGTGGGGTCCATGCATTTTGTCCTCTTTTTGAATTCTTAATCCAAATCTTTGCTAAAGCTAATTGTAATGGAATTGCTCCTTATTCATCAATTGTTTTCATTGTTTTACTTATGCCATTGACCAACACGTCCATACATGATGAATTGTGAAAGGAAGGCACGCCTTTTGAGGCACCTTCATGATTCTTGTATTTTCAAGCACTTGACCATACACGGACCGATTCTTTACCCATCTGCACCTTTATGATTTTCGTTTTATAGGCTTTTACATACATACATATATATTACACTTTGTCCTTATGTGAATCATCCTTCCGTTGTGCTATATCTCTGGATTGGATACCGAATTTGGTGTGAACTATTTCTTTTGTTAGTATATTCATATATATATATATATATATATATATATATATATATATATATATATATATTCTATTTTATTCTATTTTACTTTACTTTTGAACATTTAAAATAAATTGGCTATGGGATGATAGCTTTAGGATGGTACCTCCTAAAGTGATGAACACACTTTTAAGGTGTTATGCATTCGAGAATTTATTTGATGTGAATCGATATATCCGTTCCTCCCAAAGTGGTGTCTGGCAGGGTTTCCCGGGACACTAGTAGCAACTTTGGGAAGAGGTGTGCACACTAGGGAGAAAATTATGATATGGCCAAATCTTGATGATTTGTGATTGGTAGGGTTTCCCGGGTCACAGGGTAGACTGACAGGGTTCCCCGGGTCTACCATGATTCTCTTCCTACTAGAAAATTCTAAAAACAATGAAATCTTTTTATTTATACATATACATATATGATGCCCTCATCTTATTTTATTCGGTAATTAATTTATTTTTACTTTATAATTATTTTATTTTATGTTGGAATTAATTTATTTTACAATTACTTAATTTTATTTTGTAATTAATTTATCTTATTTTATAATTATTTTATTTTGGGATTATTTTATTTTATTTTATTTTAAAATTCCTTTATTTTATTTTATGATTTATTTATTTATTTTATTTCAATTCATATCAAATTATTTATCTATTTATTTACTTCTGTTTTATTTTATTTTGTCTTTATTCAATTAGGATTACCAGCGTTTGCTGATGTGTGTATTCTTGGGCAGCGATGATCCTTCGAGAGAGCAGAATTGCAGTAAACAGATTTCAAGGATTGGGACTAGCAGTGGGACGTGAGGATGACGACAATAAATTCTAGTTATTTGCTTTCTTTCGTTTTCTTTTATTTTATATTTTCTTTTAATGAACATTCTGATTAAGTTTAGATTTATATCATTAATAAGAAGCCTTGTACTTGTCCTATACAAATGCGACGGTGACACTCCCCGAAGTGGTTTGTCTCGGATTTTTTTATTATTATTTATGAAAACTATCGACATTTTATGTTATTTTAATTCTAGAAAATCGGGGGTGTTACAGCAATGGGGGGAGAGAAAAAAACTTTGCAACAAAATCACCGGAGAAATCAAAACATAAAACCATCAAAAGAACACATCAACAAACTTAAAAATAAAAATAAAAAAGACAAATCAAAACTAGAACCATCAATTAAAGAAGACACACACAGGAATCAAGTCAGCAAACCCTTGTTCATCACAAGTACAGCAACAGCAATACAAGAAATCATTGAACAAGAAGAAACTAATAAGTCAAAAATGCATGATTGAGAAATTGCTGAACTTGCAGGTTGTAGCGGAAAATTCACAAAACTTTGGAGAAGATGGGAAAGAAGAAGCCATGAGTTGTGAAGTAGCAATCGATCTCTGTTTTGCCTAAACACTCTTACATATGAGAAACTGCTAAACTTGCAGGTTGGATTTTTTTCTTTTTAAATCATAAATTAATATTTGTGGGTATGTGTGGAATACTTTTATTTTTATTTTATTTTTTTCTCTATTGACAACTAGGACATTATTTAGCCAACTCAGCTTCTATGTTAGTACTTTTGGTCGAATTAACGGTCAACACAATTGAGATTAATAGTGATAGTATTTATGCTCTCATTTTAAAAGTTTATAAATACTTTTATACATTTGAAAAACATATACTGCTGATTGCACTTTGGTTAAAAGCTTATGAGTATTTTTGCACCTTAATCCTAAAAATATTTGTAATTCAAACTGATATATTCTATCTTTATATATATTGAATTATTGCGTACAATATATATATATATATATATATATATATATATATATAGTTTCGAAATTTGAACACAGACTCATAGAAAATATGATAATTAATATTCGGGATTCGACGCTGATTCATAAGTTATTGATAATTACTATCATTATGATCCCAAAAGAAGAAAAAATGATATAAGCAATTCGAAATCTACACAAAATTGAAATATTCATTAAGTTATAAGTAAGGTTGTCAAACTTATAATTTTAAGTAAACCCATGACAATGATGTAAACTTATAATGTAAACTCATGTCATGAACTCGTATCAAAGATTTATAAGAGTTTATTTTTATTATTAAATATGTATTAATAGTATATAATAAATAATTAAGATATAACAAAATGACAGTAATTTGATTTAAATATATTCTAAATCTAAATAACTGAAATTAAATCCATCAATATTCAAAATCTACTATATTTAACAAATAAATTTCTATAAAACTCATACATAAAGCCGTTGTGTATGATCAAATAAAAAATATTAATAAGAGTTTAAAGTGAGTTAACACAATTTTTGTAAGTTAGAAATATAAAAATGGTAAACTTGGTGGATAAACTAGTGAGTTTAACTGAGTTTACTATGGTCATGAGTTTATTAAAACTCGACTCGATTTGATAAGTTAGAAAAGTAAGAACATTAAACTTGGAGAGTCAACTCACGAGTTTGACAACAATTGTTATGAGCGGATCGTTTTATATAAATCATGAGCCCAAAGCTGAGTTTATTTTGATACATACATAAGAGAAGGCAATACAGGCACTTAGTTGTTCCAAACAAACATCTATACAAGCATTTTACCAAAAAACCAAAAAGAAAATCTATACAAGTACTAAAAGACCGGTTTAGTTTTATAGTAGTTCGGGATATATATATATATAAAAAAAATACTAATTATTAATTTCATTTCAGCTAACATATTCCTTTTATTAATTTGATATGAAAATTTTTATTGCAACGAGAATAGAAAAAGTAATGGCAATTTGTTTTAGAAGGTTAATTTCAAAGTTTGAAGTACTAAGAAGGACTAAACATAAATAATTAGTTCAAGAAGGTTTTGTAAATTTCAAAAAATATCTATATATATTGATTGCATATTTAATAGTGGCATCAAATTTACAATAAAATCTCTTTATTCTGGTACATCAAGTTTACAATCAATAAATCACAATTCTATATATGTGCAGGCATTTACATTTGAGCTACACGTACGTATACAAAGCAAATTCTGATATTTCTGGCCTAAAAGAACTTTAAGCAGAGAAAGATAAGCATAATGTGGAGGAAAGTTCTGAATTACGCATGACCTGTTAAGTAAAAAGGAATCGGATCAACGTTATGCTTTATACAGTCAGATTCAGCTTCATCATTATGTATGATAGGATCAGGATAAATTGTGCATGACATGGTAGTTGAAATGAATAAAGAAGAATCAAAGTTGATTTGGGGCTTCGGAGGATAAGCTTTAAAAAGTTTCTTGCTCTGTCAGCAACTATACACACACATACATGTGTAAGTAACACTTTGTTTTTGGAAATGAAGTCTGGTCAAAAATTGTGCTGGCTAATAATGAGATGAAACAAAGGAGACAAGTGCTGTTTAATTACATATACTAAGAAATTGGTGCTTCCAAAAAGAGTTGGTTGTTTTTTGACCAAAAAAGGGAGAGAGTTGGTAGTTGTTTATGAAATGGAACATTCCGTTTTAAATTCTGATCCCAGTGTAACATCCTAAATTTTGAGGTATAGAGTTTCAAAATAAGACTAAAATAAGAGGACTACTAGACCCCTATGAGTTTAAGGTCTTAATTGGGAAAATTATTTGGACCTTGAAATATTATATTTTATTATATAATATTATTGTTATTAAATTGTACTTTATTATATTATCATAATATAATAGAATATATAATATGTGAGTGGTAGATGAGTAGATGGACATGTGTATGGTAGATGAAAGTAGATGAACATGTGTTTGGTAGTTAGATTGATCGGTAGATAAGTATAGGGTAGTTAGATGGTAGATATACATGTGTTTGGTAGTTAGATTGATCGGTAGATAAGTATAAGGTAGTTAGATGGTAGATATACATGTGTTTGGTAGATGAACTTATGTGTGGTAGATGGATAAGTAGATAGACATGTTTATGGTAGATAAGTGGTAGATAGACATGTGATATTTAGAAGGTATTTGAGACCCAAAAAATTATATAAATATCTCACCACTTCTCTTCTACCACACAAACACATACTTCCACTGTTCAGCCTTATGAGAGTGTAAGAGAGAGAGAGAGAGAGAAAAGGAAGGAAGGCTGGAGAAGAAAGGTAAAGGGAAGGATATAAGTAAGGTAGTAACTCTTCTCTCACATACTATGTGTACCTTTTATATGCATGTATTTACCATTGTATGTATATATATGATATGCATGAATGCTGAATGTGTTGAGTGAAATGTATGTATAAATGATGGTTGTCTTGCATGTACTGTGTATGCATCTTATGTGAATGATTATTGACGTTATTACTGGGATTCATTTGAATCCTAGGAAATATTTTTGATTAGTTAATTTTGCAGCTTTTGTAAGGAGTACAAGGATGATGGTGATCATGGGTGTTTAGATGGAGACCAAAAAAGATTTTACTCCCTCCAACTTTATTTTATTAAAGGATAAATTATTTGTATATGTATAGTACGCTTCCGTGTACGTATTTAAGTATTAAAATGGTATATTTTAGGCGGGTGTTACACCCAACATGTCATATAATCAGATCACAGAAGAGATTATGTATATACTAAAACTTTGCTGCTCTACGTACTTTTTTATTGTATAGATTTTGTTTGATCCAATTTTCCTTATTTCAATTTGAGATCTTATGAAAAGAAAGGCGGATAGAGGCGGTAGCGGGATAGTTAAAATTGGTTAATGTCTGAAATTTTAATTGCAATTAAAACTATTTGCTAGTATAGAACTTCTAGTTGTCTGATAGTGTTTTCCAACCCACTAAGAGCATTCCAACTATTTTACTTCCTCCTGTACATATGTACGAAATTAAATAGCTAATTTGCATAAACAAAAAAAAAAATAGTTAAATTATTTATTTATAAATAAGAATGTGTGTTAGTTTCCCAAACTGTTTTAATCATATATTTGCATTGAAACTACTCACCAACTACTATTTCTCACAAACTAAAAAATAAAAGTTAACTCATTAATTAGGTCCAAAATTAATAAATGTTTCCAACTTCACCCCTACTTTAATGATGTATATTTAAATGAGTTAGCTAAAAATGAGGGTATAATAGGAAAATAATGATAAATGAATTAGTTAAAGTAAGTTAATTCCTTATAATAAGGACAAAAAAATGTGGAGTACCCCTTATAATAAGAACAAAAAAATATGGGTACTTGGTATCTTATAATAAGAACTAATAAGAACTAGATGGAGTACCCTTTAAAGGAAACTCACTTAAAATGTGCAACTAACAAGGATAATTTGAAGAAAATGTTATACATTAAAAAGATAAAGTAGATTGAGATTTTACATTTATGACTAAAGTAAACCTTTTAATTATCTAACTCCTACTCGTTTAGTACCTGAGCACATGTCTTATATAATTATGTATGTAGGCTTGGTAAGTATATTTCTATTCTACAAACATAACAAGTTATCAAGCATTCAAATATTATACTATAGATTCAATTTAAAATTCAGTTTAGATTTTCTATTCCTATACTCCTATAGAGTACTCCCGCTGGTCTTTAATAAAAGACATATTTAAAGAGTTAATATTTATCTTAAATATAAGATGTGATTTTTCATATTTGTTAATATTTTCCTAATTCACTTCTATTGACGCCCCCTCAACAATAATTAAAGAGGAGAAGAAATAAGAGAATTAAGAAAGATGACTATGGTGTTTTTAAAAAATATATGTCATATTAACTAACTAAACTAATTTCTTTAATATACTAAAATTAAGTAAATATATCTTATATTAAATATAGAAGGGAGTACCAATTTTTATAGGACAAACATGCACGCAATTGAATTGACAAACAAATAAATAACTATATAATCAACCACAAACATCCACTACAAAAAAAAAAAAAAAGACTTTTGGCTGCAACAAAAGTCGCCGCTGAAAGTCTAAATGTCGCCGCTAAAATGTTTTGTTTTTAGTGGCGACAATTTGTCGCTGCTGATACGACTGTCGCCAATACTTTTGGCGGCGACATTTATATGTCGCCGCTGAAAGTAGACAATCAACGGCGACATTTTGTCGCCATTGAAAATAAGTATTAGTGGCGACAAATTGTCGCCACTAAAAATAGGTATCAGTGGTGACAAAAATCAGTGGCGACAAAAGTCGCCACTGAAAGTCAAAATTTTTTTTAAAAAAATTAAATGGCAAAAATTTCATTGAGTTTGCAATTGTATAACGTCTAATTTCTAACAACCAACTCAATAAAATTTAATAAGATGCATACACTTCAATTCAAACATGGATAACCTATAAAAAATTTCAGCAAGTTCTCAAGTGTTTGTAAGTGACAACTACCAATTAATCAGAAAGCAAAGTGACAGAATGAAATGCATATATGCAATAACATACTTCTTGATGAATTTGGAAGAGCTCTTTGTGACTGATATAATTGCTTTTGTTGATCAGGTAGTACATTTTGCTTTTGTTGCTACAATTAATCAGAAGTTGCTGCAGCTGCTGTGTTGCCAATATTGGCTGTTGAGAAATTGGGATTTGTTGTTGGTTATTAATTGATGCATTTCGTTGTTGTTGCCTGTTAATAGATTGGGACTCTTGCTGCAGCATAGGTTGCGTTGGCTGTTGAATATTATTAGCTTGCTGATTATGATTAGGCACTGGAATAGCATGTGACTGCCCTGGATTGTGAACTAGAGACTGCATCAGAATTCCTATGATAATAGATGAAAGAAAGAAAGATAGAGAGTTTATTACCGAAGTCAGAGAAACAATAACTAAGAAATTAGCTAATATCAATCGAAACCAAAACAAGAGATCAATAATTTATAACAGGGAGATAGAGCAAGGTATGGGAAAAAGAAACTGCAAATGTATTATAAATAAATAGAGCCAACCTGTTTAAACATAGTCACAGGAGGAGGTTTAGGCAGAAATACTGCATTAAAAATAAACAATATAAATTGATAGGTATATTAAACATACAAAGATAGAATAGATGCAGGTTTTTACCATTTGAAATGCATTGCAATATAATCTTTCAGAAAACTGTCTTTCTTTGATTGGAGCAACATACCATTAATTCTATGGTTCTTCAATTGTTTGAACTTCATTCATGCTAAAACCGGCATTCCTGGAGGTTTCCATTCCTCTGTTTTCATGGCATTCTGTTAAAGATGAAGTTCTATTTAGTAGAAGAGTGAAAATGAAGTTGAACATGGCATTCTGATAAATATGAAGCCATTTTATGGTTATCAAAGGACAAGTTTATTTCAGATGAATAAAAAATTATACCATATTTGTATAACACTAAAGAACCAAGAATTTTCTCTCCCTTCTACTTCTTAGAATTTTAAATTGAACATGCTCTGTGAAAAATATGTTATTTAATATCAACCCCAACAAAACATTTATTCATCTTTCTCATCGAAAACATCCTAAACATATTTTTGATGAAGACTTGAGAATAATAAAGTTCAAACTTAAGAGAACAAACAAACAAAAGCAACCTGATTACTTCACTGGTATTCAAGGAAAGCAATCCACAACCACAATCAAGTTCAGAATCCATACTGAATTCAGATCACGAACAACAAAATTAGTAAGAATGATCAATCACCTATGCTCTTGGTCTCCTTCTCCTAACCCCTTCCTTTTTTTCTCACCATAGACTGAAAAGCTTCTGACAAAAATGTAGAACTTTAGGTGTTTTTGTTGTGAGGTTCTCTCAATTGGATTATGATAATGGAAACACTCTTAAGAACGCGTTAGGGAAGCACATGTCTATTGAAGAATCTCAGATCTAAAATGAGCAAATGATTAGTGTACCCTCACAATCCTGTTTGTTATTCACTCACTCATTTGCACACTCAAAAAGAAACATGCAGAAACAGACCCAGAATAGTTCATAAAACAACTTAAAAGAATCAGACCAACCATAATGATCTAAAGTCACTTTCTCTAAGGCATTGATTCTGTTTAAAACCACGAGAATCAGGAAAAAATAGAATCAGTAAAATCCTCCAGAACACATAATCCCAAACATACATCACCGCTCAAGTACAATAAGAACAATATGAATTTAGGTAAAACTGACCGTTTGAACAGTAAATTTTTGATATTTCTTTGGGCAATTCTCTCAAATTATTAATTAATAATTACTAAAAATAAATTACTAAAACTGACCTCTTTAGAATCAGGATTCGGCATTCTCTGAACCAATCCTTCTCCGAAATGGTTAAACGCTATCGTCACCTGCATTCCCCAGTCCGGCAAGTACTTATCGTTGTGCCCTAAAAGCATCACTTCGTTGTGGTGCGCAAAATGGCTGTTCGATTTGGTTAACCCTGTTGATCCCATTATCGCATCGATTAGTCCGTCTAAGCAGTAGGATAGTGAGCAATGGTCGATTCAGATCTTACGGGCTGAGAAAATTGAGATTCCGTCGTCGTCCGATATGCCTCTGAAACCGACGCGTGTTGGCTTGAGCGGATGTTGGTGTTACCGGTGGGTTTACAGTGGTGGAAGCGGAAATTTGAGCGATTGATAATGAGATCTGAAAGGGGTCACAGATTTTATCAGGCTTGAGGAAATAATTGGACTAGAAATAATTGGTGGAAGATAGGAATAGGGTTTTGTATAAGTCAGGACGAAGACGAGGGAGGACTCTAAATTCCAGAAAAATCCGCCAAAGTTTACATCTGCCTCGCGCCCAAATTGTTTGTTGTATTAAACTTATATATATATATATATAAACTAACCAAAAAAAAGAGAAAAGAGGAAGACATTGGGTGGCGACATTAGGTCGCCACTAAAACATGTTTTTGACGGCGACATATTATAGTTGCCGTCAAAAGTATGACTTTCTGCGGCGATAAAGAGAAAGTCTCACTTTTAGTGGCGACTTTTCAATGTCACCGTTTAAAGTTATACATTTATTTAAAAAAAAAAAAAATTAGTGGCGACATAAAGTCGCCACTAAAACATACTTTTGACGGCAACATATGAGAGTCGCCGCGGAAAGCTATATATTTATTTTTTTTAAAAAAAAGAAAACTTTTAATGGTGACATAAAATCACCACTAAAACATACTTTTAGTGGTGACTTTTTAATGTCGCCGCTGAAAGTGTGACTTTTGACGGCGACAAAAAATGTCACCACGGAAAGTCACACTTTCAGCGGCGATAATTTTTGTCGCCGCCAAAAGTCAAACTTTTAGGGACAACATTAAAAGTCATTGCTGAAAATCACACTTTTGGCGGCAACATTAAAAGTCACTATCAAAAGTAGTCATTAAAATTCCTTTTTTTTTTTAAGTGATCCCGTAGTATTCAGCACCCCCCAAAAAAAAGGCAAACCAGCGTAAAAAAAAAACCGAAGAAGGAAAACACGTCATGAGGGTCATCACTTTTTAATTGGGGAGTTTTTTTTTTTTTAAACATAATCCTTATCTTAATAACTTTGTTCGCTTTCCATCAAAAAAGTAAAAACGAAAAAGAGTGGTTTGGTCACTTCAAAGTAAACTTCTTGTATTTAAAATTAAAATATCTTTTTTTTTTTCTTTTCATGTGTATATAGATAGAGAGGCATACACAAAAAGGACAACCTCATTCATTTCCAATGATGAATATCTTTAGGAATCAGTCAAACAAATTCAAACGCATTGTTAAAAACAATCTTTTTTTTTTGGTTCGAAAAAATATAAATAATATAATCTATCTCACGTATTTATATACAAATTCTGTTGAATGAAGTTGATGATCATCACCTGGTTACAACTTACAAGTTATAACTATCAATTGTTACAGAAAATGCCATTTGTGGTTTTTTTTTTTTTTTGGGGGGGGGGGAATTAGAGAGAAAGACCTATAGAGCATAGTATTTATCAGGAAAGACATTAAAAGTTGTAATTATTTAGAATGATCAATTACCAAAATATAAATTTAAAAATATTAAATAGCCCTTGATTAAATGTCCTATATTCTCTCCTTCAATGTCTCCCACATTTTATTATAAAAATAATTCGAATTTTATTTCCACTAAAATTACAACCGCCAAAATCATCATTTTCTTAACTTTAATTTACATTTACATAATCATATCATCGCTATGTCATTTAATTATCATTAATTTTTTCCAAAATCAGGAAAAAACTCTGTCAACAAAAAGAAAAAATTAAACTCATTTTATATTTTATCAGAACTAGTTGTATGTGGAAAAATTTAATTTAAAATGTATAACATGTTAACTAGAATATCATGAGAGATTATGGGAAAAAAGAGTCATATTATTTATAATTTATAGATTTATAAATAGGCTTTGATTTGTTATCATGCGCCATCGACAGTATTGGATGGCCATGCTCCAGCTGAACATGACCCTATCAATTTTTTTTAAAAAAAAAAATTAGACACTTAAAACATTTATTTAACAATTATAAAAAATTATAAAAAAAATTGAAACTTGCTAAAATTATATAATATTATTTTCAATTAAATTTTATGTCAATTTTAAAAATGAAATTATAATCTGACAAAACTGAAATATGTTAGTGTTATTTTTTTTTTTATAAATATCTATTTAAGTGGTAAAAAATAGAGAAATTGCGTTTAATTTAATTAAATTTAGAAATTCATATTAGTTTTAAACCTAGGATGTGGGAGCACATGTAGGTGGTTTTTTTAGGGACAATTTAGTAATTTTAAATTTTTATTTTGTTCATCGGTCTTTTAAATAAAGTCCTTTCCAATAAATATTATCTACTTTAGGTCTTTGTTCTAATTTTCTCTTTTTTCACCAGATGAACTCGCAAGGATCCGACTCAGACATCTTTTCTGGGTTAAAAATCGGTTGCTTTTATCAGTGCGTTTAATATAAGTCTATAACTGTCAAAAACAGAAGCTTAGGTGAAAATTAATATAAATATAAAAACTAATAAATTAATAATAGTTTCAGCTGCAATTAAGTAAAGCTAAAGAATCAACAAGGTCACAATTAATTCACAATTTACAATTGCATATATGTGTTTACAGGTAAGCTACAGCTACGATTTCTGGTCTAAATAGAAGAATTGATCAGATCAACAACTCATTTGGCTGCTGGTATCATCATCACTGCTAGTCTCTTCACAACGCTTGTTGAAAGAAACCTTGGAATTAAGAATGCCAAAACGAACAGAAAAAGATGAATAAGCATTATCTGAATCGGAGGAATTATAACCATCGTCAAAGTTCATAGAGTAAGAATCAATGTCGTACTGTAACGACCTCTTCTTTTCCTTCTTCATCTTCCTCCATAATTTTCCCAGGTTCGCCATCTTCGATGCACACACAATATAACGTCTGCTTCTGCTTCTGGTTACCACAACTAGGATGAACTGGAAAGAAAGAGATTGAGACAGACAAATAGATATGAGAGAGAGAGAGAGATTAGGTTTTGGGAGCAATGTTGTGTTTGAGGTTCATGGAGAGTAGGTAGGTTATTTATAGACAAATTAATTGATATCGGCAAAAGGCCTGAAGCAACGCATGATGTGTTAAAAAGTAATACTAGTAGTAATTGAATGGACTGACATGCTAATCTATTTTACTGTTACTAAACTCTACAGCCAAATTGATTAACTTTATCTTTAGTTTTGAAAGGATGAAGATGAAGCGTGACGTGGTTTTAATTTATGCAAATGAATGAAAAAAGATATCGAAGCTGATTTTTGAAATAATGCTATAAAGTTTCTTGCTTTGTCAGCAATTAAATATATATCTGCGACTCAATTTTTGAAAGTGGGGGTGTGACTGTATTTTTTCACCTTTTGAGGTCAGATTCAAATGGGTTGTCGTGTTATGTCAAGTGGAAAAAAAGGTATGTTGGTTAATGAGACCAACCATGGAATTTGACCAAACTTTGTGTACGTTCAAAGCATTTGTTGTGAAAAAAGGATCTAACTGTTTACAAAATAGAACATCCTGTTAAATCCATTGAACCTAATGCGCCACAATCTTGTAAGAGATTTCTAGACATATGCGTCGTAGTAGTCAAAATCCAAAGAACATATTTTGCTATTAGTAGTCAAAATCCAAAGAACATATTTTGCTATTAGAAAGGACCAAAACCTCTTGTTTGAAATTTGAAAGACCAAAACTAAAATGAGAGTAAACTTTAGGGACAAAAAATTATATTATTCAAGTTAATATTTCATAAGTTATAATGAATTATGGTGATAATTTGCCCCGCAAGTTTTCACTAAAAGGAAAATTTTCCCCAGAAGTGTAAAAAAAGAAGGGGCTTTTGCACTCGTTGATATCCCTATTGGTTTTGATTGTTAGTTGATCAAATATGCTAAACTAACAGTGCACTTATCACACACATCATTTTTGTGAAAGTGCAAATTTACCCTGAAAATTTTAAATTTAACTTTGAAAAAAATGAAGTAGATGATGCTGAATTTTGGGGGAGAAATACTTACATACTCTATAAATGTTACTTCATCTGTACTTTTACTAATTAAAATATAACAACTAATCTTATTTTATTCCTATATGGCGGATAATTTTAAAAAACAAGGCATGGGAGGGAAACTCATGGGAGAGAATTGCATTTTTTTTTTCTAAATTATGAAGTTTATGTTTTTTAAAATCATAAAATTTGAATTTCTCAAAATGACTTATATGATATATAGAATTAAAATAAAATGAGTTGTTCTATTTTAATTAGTCAAAGTAATGGGGTGGCGCTCCTCAAGTATGGAAGTATTTCTCCAAATGACTTTTATTGTATTTAATGTATAATAATATTTTTATATAGTATTAAATCTCAACTAATTTCGACCAAAAAAAAATCTCAACTATTAAAATTTGAACTAATAGTAGAGACATTAAATGAAGAGGAAATAGAGAGAGATCAATAAAGACATTTCTTTCGTGAGATTTTGGCATAGAGAGATTGGTAAAAAAAATAAATCATTAACTCTTAATTTCATTTCATTTCATCAGCCACTGTTTAGCTTTTATTATCGTGACATGGAAATTTTTATTACAAAGATAATACAAAAAAGTAATGGCAAGGACTTCATTATATTATTAAGCAGGTTAATTTTAATTTAGGTAGATTACACAACTAACACAACGTTGATTTTGTAAAATTTAGCGTTTCATTATTCTATATTGATCACGCCTATTTAATTTAATAGGTGCATCAAATTTACATTAAATCACTTTATTAATTTTGGACATCAAATTTACAATTAACAAATTGCAATTCTATATATGTCTACGTAACAACATCTCAGCTACATGTTGTCTATTTATATATTAGTTTATAAGTTAAACTATCTAGATTGAAGAAAAATTGATAAATATAAACACTTCAAAATAATTTATTTAGCATTCTTAATTTCTTAAAAAAAAAATCAACTAAAATCAACATTATGCGCGCCCCCTCACATACATTTCATTGACATTACGCTTTATAAATTCAGATTCAGCTTCATCATTAGTTATGATAGGATCAGGATAAAGCGTGAGATGGTAGTTGAAATGAATAACGAATCAAAATCGAATTGGTGGTTCGGAGAATATGCTTTAAAAAGTTTCTTGCTCTGTCAGCACTTTATTTTTGAAAATGGGGTGTGACTTTACCGTATCGCTTTATGAAGTCAGATGAACATCAGATGTACCAAGTGGACAATAATTTGTTGTTTCCAAAAAAGAGTTAGTTGTTCATAAAATGGAACATTCCGGTCGTTAAAATCCTTTGAACCCACCAATATGTCATAACCATATTAGAGAGAAGAGATTTCTTAAGTCTGTGTGTGTGTCTATTATATATATAGCAATTTGCTACGTACTATTTACTTTTTTATCCTATAGATTTTCAATTATTTCTACTTGAAATCTCATGAAAATAAGGTGAATGGAGGCGGCGGTGGTGAGAACTGAGAAGAGTTTGTCATGTGGACACTTGAAAGAAATTACCTTACCCTGTTTTTAGGCTGACGAAAAAAATTACCTTACTTTATGCATATCAAGGGTAGTTAAAATTGGTTTATGTCTAAAATTTTAATTGCTATATGCTAATTATAAATTTAATTATTTATTAGCATTTTTCAACCCACTTAGAGCATTCCCAATTATATTAAT
The DNA here is from genome assembly GCA_037074495.1 of Acacia confusa. NCBI lineage: Eukaryota > Viridiplantae > Streptophyta > Magnoliopsida > Fabales > Fabaceae > Acacia > Acacia confusa. The sequence goes on along the minus strand of CM073508.1, from coordinate 7,778,370 downwards.
ACATAGTTCTTACTTAACGAGATGTAAGCACAAGTAAAATATGATTATATAGGATCGGTAGTGATTATATTTCTACAAACATGCATGTCAAGTTATCTGGCATTTAAAATGCTCAAATCTTACATGATTCAATTGAAGATCTAGTTTAGATTTTCTATTCCACTCCTATAGACAACAAAATAAGCCCTAATCGGATTCTTCATTTTTGTAGGACAAATGTAAAAAAGACCCTAAAAATAAAATAATTATTTCATTGTTAATTTATATTTTTATTATTTGTGTTCGATTATTTTAACAAAGGTGGATTGGTGTGTAATGACCTTGAATATGTATTTGTGTGTAAGTTAATTAATATTTTAGTTTTTTATTGTAGTTTGGCAACAAAGTTAAATCGGTACCACAATGGCATGGGTGATGGTAAATGAGAAGAAGTCCCTATTTTATCATAGATTTCCATATCTTATGTGGGGATTTTATCATATTTGTTGAGCTTAAATGTATTGTTTATAATTAATTTGGATTAAATGTGATTGCATGCAATTAAGAAGAAAAAAGATAAAAATGTCATATTTTATGATTTCTTTTAAGTAATTGATTTTATATTTGATTAATTTGCTTTGTAGGACACTTGAGAGTTGAGATAAGTTAAATAAAAATGAAAAATAAATAAAAATAAGTTCATAATTAATTTTGTAAAAGGACCAAGTAAATTACAGAAATGGGCCCAAAAATTTAGAAAATTATAAAAAGGCCCCAAATATGAGCTTAAATGTATTGTTTATAATTAATTTGGATTAAATGTGATTGCATGCAATTAAGAAGAAAAAAGATAAAAATGTCATATTTTATGATTTCTTTTAAGTAATTGATTTTATATTTGATTAATTTGCTTTGTAGGACACTTGAGAGTTGAGATAAGTTAAATAAAAATGAAAAATAAATAAAAATAAGTTCATAATTAATTTTGTAAAAGGACCAAGTAAATTACAGAAATGGGCCCAAAAATTTAGAAAATTATAAAAAGGCCCCAAATTTCGAATCCCCCCCCCCCCCCGGCGGCGTGGGTATAAACCAGATTTTAGGGCTCTGAGAAAAACCCCAGAAGGATCCAACTGGAATGTTCGGCATAGCACTTCTGAAGAATACCAAAATCGATGCTCTAGCGTTGTGAGAATCATCATTCATCTCTCTGGCATCACGCACGGTTTAGGAGGGAAGGAAATTTGGTGCGCTTTTCTTCCCCTATTTTGCTGCAATGCGTGTGTTTTCAGGAATCTCAATTGTTTGTCTCTACTCCTCTATTCGATATATGTGGATGGGTGTGGCGGTAATGCATGAAAGTTCTCTCTTTTCCCCGATTGATGTGGCTGTTGTGGGGTGTGGGTGTCTATGCTTAGGTTTAATATACATTTGATATTTTGTGGTTGTGTGTTGTGCAAGGATGATGGAAGTTTAAATAAGCTTAAAAATTGAAGTTTAACAAGTTTGATGAATTGTTTGAAAGAAGAATGAGGCTTGGGAGTTTCGTTTAGCCAAGGCATGACTGAGGGAAGTATATTTGAATAGGTTTATAGTACTTCCCTCTAAATCTTACTAGAAGCATGAAGTGGATTGGGTACTATTTATTTGAAACTTCAAGAAGCATTGTGTTAATAAACTTAACTTAGAAAATCTAGCAAGACTACTTGGATATTCGAAAGTTGTATGGTTGATCATTTATGAAGTATGATGTTTGTTGTGTCTTCATATTGAGGTGCACATAAGGTGTTTGATAGAATGAATGAAAGAGACATTACAGGTTTTGTTGTACAAGTTACGATGAACTTGTTTTGCTTACTTGAACCTTCGAGTGTGCAACATAGATTTGATGACCCTTGATGGGGTAGTAATTGCATAATTATAACTAGGGTTAAGGTGCAAAAATACACATATGTTTTTCTTTCAGAAGCGCCCAGCACCATATGTTTTTTTTTTTGTGCAAAAATACACACGCCGTTAGGTTTTAGGAGCAAAAATACCACTTCCGTTAGTTGACCGTTAACTGACCGTTAGTTGACCGTTAACCATGGTGAAATTACCTTTTTGCCTTTAAGCCCTTAACCCTTTTCTTTTTTAATTATTTTAAACTAAGGGCAAAAAGGTAATTTCACCATGGTTAACGGTCAACTAACGGTCAGTTAACGGTCAACTAACGGAAGTGATATTTTTGCTCCTAAAACCTAACGGTGTGTGTATTTTTGCACCAAAAAAAAAACATATGGTGCTGGGCGCTCCTGGAGGAAGAACATATGTGTATTTTTGCACCTTAACCCTTATAACTATAGGACAATGAGTTTTAAGGTAAACTAAGTTTTAACAAGAATTTAATTGATTCAAGTTTAGTTGAGGTCGTGAATGGTTATGTTCTTATCTTGGGTTATTGTAAATGGTTATTGAATGATTAAGCAAGTTTGGGAAATTATAAAAGAATTGAGCTTACAATGAATTTGTCTTGTTTCTTTATTTGGGGATTGGTTTACTCCTTTCTATATTTATGTTTACATTTTATCTTACATTGCAATAATGCTATATATATGCAAGTTCATTATGAATAGAAAGGAGTAAACTATTGAACAATTATGTACCATTTTGCGTTTAAGTGCATGATTACCTTATTTTGATTTTTAGTGGTTGAACAATTGTTGTACGCGGCCCATGTTCATACGCAAATGAGATATATGGAGTTATAATATAATGTATATAACAAACAATCATAATTGAAATTGTGGGGGTCGGTCTTCCTCACCTTTAGGGAGGGGGTTCGATCTCTATGTTGGTCAAGGCGCTGGGGGAGGCATCTTAGGAGTCTAGGAAGCAGTGGTAACGCTGGTAGAGGTGGAGACATGTGTACTCTCTGGCCAGTATCTCCTGTGGACTGGGCTCCAAGCGCCCTGCCCTTAGACTGTGGGTGAGTCCGACCCCTTTCCTAAAATTTTGATATCAAAAAAAAAAATAATAATAATTGAAATTTTGATTTGATTATTTTTCCTTGTTCATTGATGATTCCTGTAATTAAATAGAGCAAGTATAAAGTATTTTACAGGATATAAATATGAAAATGTAGAATCTTTTACAAGATTGGGTTATCATAATATACAAGAGCAATTTTTCATGAATTCCAGAAACAATTTCCTACTAGATTGAGGGCAATTTCTCATAGCACCTAGATACAGAGCATCAGATTTGTTAATTATCGTCGTGAACTGTGTGTCCACATACGTGTGACCTTTGTGTTGCGTCTGTTATTCATAGCTTTTGGATAACACCCGTCACTCATTTTGTGTCAATTCCTCTGATGAAACAAGTTTTAGGACCAAAAAAAAAAAGTTTTCATGTTTATCTATTTTTCTTCCAAGGACAGTCTTTTATTGAAATTTCTTTTATTTAAGTTGCACATATGATTATTTAATTTCCTTCTGTTTCTATTTTTGTTAAATACAAGTATGATTAGAATAAGTCTGAAAATTAGGTTGTTGCATACGTCAAGGATAATGCTTATATTTCTTTCCATTTTTATTCGTTTATACGGTGAAGTCTGTATCAACAGACATGCTTTCAGACAAATTTGTTCCTAACATTTTATAGATTAGAATTGCGGAGGCTTGATTCTTTCATCTAGGTAAAAAATAAACTAATCATGATTTGATATTTACTTACGACTCTCGAATCATTCTGGTAATAAATGGTGTAAAGTGATCTATGCTTGATATTTAATAAGGGTTCATGAATCCATATTATAATGTTATTTGATATTTTGTTAATGAAATAGATCTTGCCGAATGCAATTAGAAAATAGCAAAAATTAAAAAATAAAAGGGCTTACGAAGTGAAGTAGCTTTATGCTTTGTGCCAGTCACGTTGTAGTATCTCTGAGCGTGATAACAAATACGCTCGCAATTGAATCATTAAAAACTATAGAAATTATGATCCACCAAAATATTTATATATTCGCTATATGAGTTAAAAAAGAAACAATAAAGAGTAAAAAAGGAAAACACGTTATGAGGGTCATCACTTTACATTTGACGTTGACGATTACTTAATGGAATTCTTATCTGAATAACTTTATTGGCTTTCCGTCATAAAAGTGGAAAAGCAGGAAAAAAAAAAAATGGTTTGGGTCATACTCATATTAAATTAAAATTATTGTATTTAATTATAATTAAAATATCATTTTGTTTATCTTTTTATATATATATACAAATAGCATATAGAGAGACAGACATGCCTACGTAAAAAGGACGACCTCATTTAATTCCATTTATGAATTATCTTTAGGAAAATAATCACCCAAACTAATTCAAACGGGTTGTTAAAAAAATTTAGTCTTTAAACAATACAGTTCAATATCATCAATCTCATATATTTATAGACAAAAACTATTGAACAAAGTAGATAACAACCTGGTTACAACTATCATCAATCTCATATATACATGTGTGTGTACATATATGCGCGTGTTGGCGCGCGCACATATGTGTGTGTGTATTTACAGGGTATAAGCTAGGCATACGTACACAATATATTGGAGATTGTACAATTTCTGGTCTAAATTAAGAAACGATCATATCAACAACTAATTTCGCTGCTGTCATCATCATTACTACTCGTTTCACAGCTCTTGTCAGAATAAACCTTGGAATCAATAATGGCAAAACGAGCAGGGAACGATCTAGAAGCATGTTCTGGGTCTGTTAAATAACCATCGTCGAAGTTCTTAGAGTAAGAATCAATGTCATACTGTAACAATATCTTCTCCTTCTTCATCTTCCTCCACAACTTTCTCAAGCTCACCATCTTCGATTCACACTCACAAGTTTCCACTAGAACCTGGAAGAAAGGGATATGTAAAGAAGATAGAGAGATACTCTTTGAACAGATAGCCAGATAGAGAGAAAGAGAGATTATAGGTTTTGAGAGTAATGTTGTGTTTGATGTTCATGGACAGTAGGTAGGCTATTTATAGACAAATTATAGTTGATGTCGACAAAATTAAAATTCTGAAGCACGTTACGTTATAAAAAGTAATTGGATCGATCAACATGCAAATATATTTAATCAATAGTTTTTATAGGGTCTGGATAAGGCTTTGCGTGGGTTTTGGAAATAGATAAAGAATTGTCGAAATTGATTTGGTAGTGCGTAATGTTATAAATTTTTTTTTTGGGAAAATTGATTACAGAGCCCAAGGAAGCAAAATAATTACAAAAAAGGCCCAAGAAACATTCACATGCCAAGGCCTTTTCTGACATTTTTTCAAAAAACGTTAGCAACTACATCAGTAGTGGTTAACAACTATATCAGTCCCCGTTAACAACTAAATCAGTCTAATTAACAACTACATTTTAACAATTACATCTATAGCAATTAACAACTACGTCTATAGCAATTAGCAACTATGTCTGTACACTTTTTTTTAAAAAAATGCCAGAAAAGGCCCTAGGGTCTTTTTTGGCATGTGAATGTTTCTTGGGTTTTTTTTGTAATTATTTTGCTTCCTTGGGCCCTGTAATCAATTTTCCCTTTTTTTTTTTTGGCTTTGTCAGCAACTACACATACATATGTAAGACTTTATTGTTGAAAATGGGGTGTGACTGTACCTTAACACCTTTTTGAAGGCAGATGCGCATGCATGGCCTTTTGACTGAAATCAAGTGTTTGAAAAAGTATGTTGGTTGCTGAGAATGAACAATGGCAATAACTGTTGTTTACATATTAAGTACTTAATTTGTTGTTTCTCCAGTCCTTAATTAATTTGAACCTAATGTGTCAAAATCATACAAGAGATTTCTTCACTTGAAAATGTATTACAATTTGCAGCTGCTTTTTTAATCTATCCAATAGATGATATATGTTTGATCCTTTTTTTTTTATTTTTTTCAAATTGATAACTTATGATATTCACAAGCCCAAAGGGAGAGCACTTCCTAAAAAACTAGCCAATTAAGAGGGAGAACCCTTGACTTATAAACCACATTATCCTTGTGAGGCTTTCTGATGTAGGACTCATATCACACATCTTGTTAAAAGAAGACAATTAGAGGCAATAGTAAGATGAGTTTATTAGATAATATCTAACCCCATGAGAAATATAGAGGGAAATAATCAAGGACACTTATTATAAAACAAGATTTTAAATATTGTGGATAATATTTTTGAACAATTAATTATTGAAAGAACCTAATATAATTATCTATGTGATTCACATACCCTAACACTTTTTAAAATCCAAAATTGATTATTTTGCTAAAACTATGGTTTCAAAGGCCTAAACCATGAGTGAGCTCATTTTCAGTAGTTGTATCATAAAGATGCTTTTAGAATATTGGGTTTTCATATTATGATTAAAAAATGAAAGTTGGTAAAGTGACTGGACCAGGGAAAGAAAGAAAGATCAGGTTGGTGCAAAATAATAAATGCTTTATCCAAATTCTTCATTGAGTAATGGGGCGCACAACAACTGATATTATTAATTTTGCTACCCCGTATATATTGCCCCCAATATGGAAGCTAAAAGACCATTATATTCCCTTACTTCCTTCCTATTAACTTTAAATTAAACTCAGATAAGTGAGTGACCATTTTGATCTTCAATATATATATATAGGAAGAGAGCAGGATTTTGAGGTCAATGTTTTGATTACCAAAATTATATTTTTGTTTAGTATCCTTTAGCAGATATTCATTAAATAATTAAGCAAGTCCTTATCTTTTAAAATATTTGTTCACTTATGACCAACAGGAAAGGGGGGAAAAAAGGAAAACACGTTAGGTGAGTAATCACCTTTTTTATTTGATAAAAAAAGTAATCACTTTTTTATTTGGCAATAAATGTTTTACGTAATCCTTCTCTTAATAACTTCATTTTCTTTTCTTAAAAAATGGAGAAGGAAAAAAGAAAAAGAAAAAGTTATGTGTCTATCCCATAACCTTTAATTAATATTTTGTAAGATTCGATACGTGGACATATGGTTGAATATGTTGAAAACTTTTGAAGTTATTCAAAAATGATGACCTTGTCCCAAAATATTAGAATAAATTAATTAATAAAGACAATCGAAGTTGATCTAATTGTTAAGGATGCAGCTCATTCTATAATAATTATTAACTAAGGATGCAAATCGAGGTAAAATTTTTATATTCAAATTAAGATATAATTTCCCCCCTTCGTTGTGTAGATATACAGACCGACATTTACGACCATTTGCAAAGTCCAATAGGTTTATATATGGATGGATACAAAAGGACAACCTCATTCAATGCCATTAGACCCTACCTTGTTTTATTAGGTTTCATATTAAGGCTCAAACTCAACGACATATGGGTTCCAAGTATTAAAGCTCCTATATTTATCCCACTTTCAAAACAATTTCACGAATCAATGAATGACAGTTAAACCATTTAAATATGTCTTAAATTAATATATTTTTTAAAGTTTTTCCTGATTAAAGAAAGTGTATTGAAAGATATGCTATACATATCACCTCTTTCATTTATCTCATTAATAAGGGTAAAACTAGAAAGTATTTATTAATACCTCTCTAAGTGACTTTCGTTTGGAACCAAAAATTTCTTCTAAAAGCGACTATATGACCGGGGTGGTATATCGCTTCTCAACATTCACTTTAATGCACTAAATATATCAATGCCCCTGTCCTTTTATTTTTGTTAGTTCATTACCTGATGATCTTGGTTTTTCAATTTTTATTTGGCTAAATGATCTTTAATTAATTCCATTTGGATGTCGCAACTTGCTTTCTAATGTTATGGTGCTACTTAAAACCATGCTTAGGCTTGTTGCTTCTTCCAAAACAACATTTTTTGGATACTTATTCCACTTAAATATTACAATAAGGATAAGATGAAGTGTGACAGAGGGGGGGGGGGTTGAGAGGGAGAGAGTTATCGAAAGTTCATAAGTTTGATTATTGACACAAGTTTGACCAAAAAGTTTCAGTTTGTGAGCTAAAGATCCCATCCATAATTGAACACAAAATGGCTGAGAAACTTCTACGCCATGTGGAAAAAGTTGGGAATAAAAGCAAGAGGGACCAACGAATTTGTTTTCAATTTGTTTTTTCCTTTCACTTTTGTAATGCAAATAAATGTTTCAAAAGTGTTATTAATTATAATGAATAGTCCTAATCAAATCCACGTTAATTCAATATCATCAATTGTGCTTTTATACAAATACTCTGAAAAGAAAATTTATAATGCCATGAAGGCAAATATCTACAGCTATATATGTGTAGGGGAAAAAATATGGGTTAAAGTGCAAAAATACACATATATTTTTCCTCCAGGAGCGCCCAGCACCATATGTTTTTTTTTTTTGCGCAAAAATACACACGCCGTTAGGTTTTAGGAGCAAAAATACCACTTCCGTTAACTGACCGTTAGTTGACCGTTAACCATGGTGAAATTACTCTTTTGCCCTTAACCCTTTTCTTTTTTAATTATTTTAAACTAAGGGCGAAAAGGTAATTTCACCATGGTTAACGGTCAACTAACGGAAGTGGTATTTTTGCTCCTAAAACCTAACGACGTGTGTATTTTTGCATAAAAAAAACATATGGTGCTAGGCGCTCCTGAAGGAAAAATATATGTGTATTTTTGCACCTTATGTAACATCCCAACTTTTCAAAAGCAGTATAATTTTTTTTTCATCAGAGTAGAGCATCAGAGCAAGATAGTAACTGATACATATATCCAAAATGCCGTAAGTCTAGTTAATTACAGAAACGATACAAAGACCGAGAGTTTTTGAAGTAAACAACCACAGAGGTATTCCCCTGACATTACCCATGCCGTGGCAACAAAAGATGGTCTTCAGCCGAGTTCCTATAAGTGCTTCTTGCCTTTCTCCTCGGTCTTCGGACCTCCTGATCCTAATGCTATGTTAAGAGCTGAGGTCCCATGCATACGGACCCAGGTAACGGTTAACCTCATATTTACATATACGATATATAAACACAACAAATGAATCACTCCCAAATATGTCACTCCCAGTGAATGCAAATGTACCGCTCCCAGCGAAATGTACCACTCCCAGTGAATATAGATATACCACTCCCAGTGCATGCATATGTTCAGTTATCCTCTAACAACACTAAGTAATCAAACAACACACCACCAACATGCATACAACACACGTACCACATACACGCATACCATAAATATCAGAGTTAGTGTTACAGTACGCGAACGTACCTTCGTTGACGCTATACGGTATTTCTGGCAGAATACTACGTTTGACAGCGATACGACGGCGGTACAACACCGGTAACAGCAGAAACAGCGGTTCGTGATTTCAGATATCCTATAAGGATGATATCACGTTTATGAATATTTAATATCATAATAGGCATTTTAGGTACAAATTACCATTTTGCCCTTAGGTTGACAAATCGACGAGATTTTGCCAGAGCTTCGCTATTTTAATCTTAATCTCCCAAGATTTTGACATACCTCTTTCTCCAATATATTTCTGAAATAAATATCATATCTATCCCTAAAACATGATATCTAAACTGACTTGGAAGATTAGAGATTACTCTAGCATTTCTACTATAACTACCAAAAGAACTTAAGACTAAAGACTAGGGACCGAAGAACTTACCCAGCACTTTGCTATTTCCACAGACTCCTCCTTCTCTCTAAAATTTCTCTCTAGAAAGCTCTAGGATTTGTGAAGAATGAAGAGAAATGTGAAGGCTATTTATAGAAAAAACCAATGGCATTTCGGTAATTCCCTTGAACTTTGTCTGGTCAGTTTCTGACCGTTGGATTGCACTTTTTTGAGGTGGCACGATCCTGGCCTTACACCTCACTATGATGACCTCATCCTGAGTCATCAAAGTGATGTCATGCTTGCATCACCTCTTGTTATATGTGCCTTTATCTGATAAAGTTCCCTGTTCGGTGTCCTAATCGCGTAATCTTGGGAAATCTCAAAATTCCGGAAGCAAGGTCCTGAAGATCTTTTCTTTCTCTTTCAAGATACTTGGGTTATCTAAATTTTTGATCTCATTAAGGACATTCCGTTGTCTGCTGAATATTTCGGCCAAACGTCGTTGGCTACGGAAATTGCGTTTGCCGACGTCAACTTCTGGATAAAAATCCACTGATTAATAATATACTCTGGTTTTTACCAACTTATCCCCCGATTCCAGTTTATGAATTATTTTCCATCGGTTCTCATTTCTACTATCTGTTCTAACTTCACAAAATATCTTCTTGGCTTTATTTCATGATCACTTTGTCGGTTACAGAAATGACTTCGGAGAGAGCCTAATTCGAGATAAAAATTCACTTGTCTATAATATACTCTAACTCTAGAAACTTAGTTCATGGTTTTCTAGGTAGGATTTTATTTCTATCCGTTCTCATTTATTCTGTATAAAATATCACAATTATAATATTATTTAATTACTAAATATCTTAGATATTTTTTCTTAATTTCCATTTTAATTTTTCTTTATTTTTCTTCATAATTTCGTTTTTATTTATATATATATATATATTTATTTATTTATTTTAAGTAATTTCCACCTTTTTCTCTTTATCTTATGTATAAACAATTAGTCATTAATTATCTAATTAATCACTTACTAATTGTTGACAATTTTCTTAATTAGTAATAATTATTATCTCACAACTATATCACTGACATTGGTAATTTATGCACCATGCATAATATTAAAAATCATGGGGTCCAATATGGTCCCCCAATACTTTTAGATTTTTCTCCTGTAATTTTTCCAAGGTAATAATTTAATAAATTACCTAAATTAGAGACAACATACTTTCCAATTTTTAATAAATATTTAGTTGCCTCTTAGGATTTTATCATAATTTTCTCAGTGTATTTTATAACCCATAAATATTTTAGGGACCTATTTGTAAAGTATCTAATGTTTTAGGGACCTTTTCGCGCATTATTCAATCTTAGGAGTGTAATACCCGGATAATTATATATCTGGAATATTACGTTGACAAATAAATACCTATTGAAAAAGGTGAATTTGTGGTCTCAAAACAAGTGAAATAATTACCTTATTTCTTAAAGGTAATTTCTCATGAAATTAGGAGGAAAAAAAGAGCTAACAACCCCTAAGTAGATTTGTGGGTTATAAGATACCCTGAGAATATTATGATAAATCCTGAATTAAAAATTAGAGAGTATGTTGTCTCTAATTTATATAATTTATGGGATTATTTTCCTTGAGAAATAATAAGGCAAAAAATTAAATGTCATTTTGGAGGACATAAATTGCCCCATGGTTTTTAATATTTTGCATAATGCATAAATTACCAATGTCAGTAAAATTGTTGTGAGAAAATAATTAGTTTTAATTAAGAAAATTTTGAGAAATTATTAAAGTATTAATTAGGAAATTTTTAGGAAATTTTATAAGGTCTAAATCCATGAAATTGATTTTGGACCAATAAGGGAATTCATTGAGAAATGAATATATGATAAATGTAATTTATATGGGTAGGAAAAAAAAGAAAATAATATATATATATATATATATAGTGGCCGAAATTTTTTAGGCCAAAAAGAAAAATAAAATAAAATAAGAGATAAGATCTTGGAATATAATAATAATATAATTAGACATGTGATTTATAAACAATAGTATTTTAATAGTGAACAGGATAAATGAGAACGGATAGAAAATAATTCCATTGTGAGAATCTGGGGATGAGTTAAGCAAAACCAGAGCATATTATTAGTCAGTGGATTTTTATCCAGAAGTTGGTACCAGCTGAAGTTATTTCTGTAATCGGACACGAATATCGAGGATTTTCGGCAGATAACGGAATGTCCTTAATGAGAGAATAAGGTTAGGAAAACCCAGTATTCTTGAAGAGGAAGCAAAGACCTTCAGGGTACTGCTTTTGGAATTTTAAGATTTTACCAAATTTCGCGGTTTGGACACCGAACAGGGAACTTTATCAGATAAAGGCACATAAAGCAAGAGATGATGCAAGCATGACATCACTTTGATGACTCAAGATGATGTCAGCAAAGAGAGGTGTAAGGCCAAGATCAAGCCACCTCAAGAAAGTGCGATCTGACGGTCAGAATTCAACCAGACAAAGTTCAAGGAAATTACGAAAATTCCATTGAGATTTTCTATAAATAGCCAACCCTCTCATTTGCAAACCTCACACCAAGTTCTCTTGCAATTTTCGAAAATTTGGAGAGAAAGGAAGAAGGAGGAGTCCGGAGAAAATCCTAGCGAAGCTCTGAGTAAGTCTTCGGTCCCTAGTCTTTAGTTCGGTAGTTCTTTCGGTAGTTCTAGTAGAAATGCTAGAATAGTCTTTAATTTTTCAAGTTAGTTTAAATATCATGTTTTAGGAATAAATATGTTAGAGGAAAGGTTATAGCAAAAATTTTGAGAGTTTAAAGTCAAAATAGCGAAGCGCTGGCGAAATTCCACCGGTTAGGGGATCAGGGGCAAAATGATAATTTGTACCTAAAATGCCTGTTATGATATCAAATATTGATAAATGTGATATTATCATTATAGGATATAAGTAATCTTGTTCTGCGGTCATTTCGCTGTCATTCCGCTGTTTTCCGTCAAAAGTACAGTTTATCGTCAACGTACTAAACGCTCGTCAACGAAGGTACGTTCGCGTACTATAACACTAACTCTGATATTTACAGTATGTGTATATGTGCTATGTGTGTTGTATGCATGTTGTGGTGTGTTGTTAAATACATGTTGTTGTTTATTGTATATCTGCATGCACTGGGAGTGATATATCTGTATTCACTAGGAGTGGTACATTTTGCTGGGAGCGGTACATTTGTATTCACTGGAAGTGACATGTTTGGAAGTGAACCAATTGCTATGATTTTATACCATATATGTAAACATGAGGTTAACCGTTACCTGGGGTCCGTATGCATGGGACCTCAGCTCTTAACATAGCGTCAGGGTCGGGAAAACCAAGGACGGAGGACAAGGGGAAGCGCAAGCAGGTCGTCTAGAAGACCAGGCTGAAGATTTCCTTTGATGTCCCGGCAGAAGCCTTCCTATTATTGCTTTTCTTCACTTTTAAACCACGCGGTTTCTATACCGCTATTGTATCCAACCAGACTTATGGTATTTTGAATATATATATCAGATACTCTTCCGCTCAAATGGTCTACTCTGATGATTTTTTAAATGATGAAAATTTATTCCGCTTTTGAAAATTTGGGATGTTACAAGGAGAAATTGTCCCAATAACAAGATGAATTCAATATAAGGTGTTTGAGACCTCATATTCACCTATTTTCAATAGGCATATTCTACAAATTTATGATATTTACCCTACGTCAATTTTTAGGGTATTACACCTTAACCCAAAAAAAATTATGTAAGAATTTTCTTATCTGGTAAAGCAAGTTAATTTAAGTAAGGGTCCGGCTCAAACATTTTCCTTTCTTTTTTATTTTATGGGTTTCATGCTGGTCAATTTTATCAGTGAAGCCTACTATATATCATAGATGTGCTCCCAAAACCTAATATCTCTTTCTTCTTCAGATTCTGGGCCCGTTTGGGATAGCTTTGATAGAAGTGACTTTTGTTTCTAATGGATTTTTCTTAATGGACTTATTTTCTAATGGACTTTTTTTAATGTGATTTGTGTTTGGGATAGCTGTGGCAGAAGTGGCTTTTATTTCTAATGGGCACTTGTTTGGCATAGCTTTGAAAAAGATAGATAAGATAAAAAATGACAGAAAATGGTATGAATCAAATTCACACACATATATGTGTTGTATAAAATGTGATATTTTAGGATAAAAAATTAAAATTAAATATAAATTTACTAAATAAAATAGTAAAATTACCATTAAAAAAGTTACAATACAATGAAGTGCTTAAATAAACCTATTTCCTACAAGTTGGTCTCTAAGTTGGTCCCAAAAAAATTTCAATGAGCGTACAATGAGATAATAAGCTATGGGTATGTAGCTTATATAAAAAGCACTTTAAAAGCTTGAATTTCATTATAAGATGAAGCCATACCAAACATTCTTATTTTTGCTTTCTCTATTGAATGGACTTCTAACGAACTTATTTTAACTTTTAATGACATACTACTAGTGGTTGACACCACTAGACAGAACTGAGAAGAAAGAGATTGAGGTACACGAATTAAATAGATGAGAGAGAAAGAGATATTAGGTTTTGGGAGCAATGTGTTTGAAGTTCATGCAGAGAGTAGGTAGGTTATTTATAGACAAATTAAATTACTCGATTTAAAAAGTAATAGTTGAATCCGCCGACAAGCAAATCTATTTTACTGTCATCACTACGCCTCAGCCAAATTCTCAGTACCGTTGTCGTTAGTTTTTATTGGATCACGATAAAACATGACGTGGTTTTAATTTATGCAAATAAATTACTATAGAAGTTGCTGAAATATATGTACAAAAGGAAAAAAGTTGCTGCAATATTGTCGGCAAGTACACACGTATGTAATAAGACTTTACATACGTGTGTGACTGTACCTTGTCGACTTATGAAGTCAGATCCACATGGGCTATCTTTCCGTGAGGTCAAGTGGGAGAAAGTGTGTTGGCTAGTGAAATGAACCATGGAAATTAACAGACATTGTTTTCTTTTCTTGTGACAATTAACAAACATTGTTTGCACACAAACAATACTTATTTTTCCCAGAAACAGGTGGCTGTTTATAAAATAGAGCATTCTGTTAAATTCTTTGAACCTGTATGAGTCACAATCCTAAAAGAGATTTCTTGACTTTTGGGTCTTCTGGGAGTAAAAAAAAAAAAAAAAGGTTAATTAAGAAAATTAAGAACTTTCAGCAGGGAAAGATGTAGAAGCATAATGTGGAGGAAAATTCTAAATTACGCATGACTTGTTAATTTAAAAGGAATCGAATCAACATTATGCTTTATACAGTCAGATTCAGCTTCATCAGTAGTTATGATTGGATCAGGATAAATTGTGCATGACATGGTAGTTGAAATGAATAAAGAAGAATCAAAGTTAATTTGGGGCTTCGGAGGATATGCTTTAAAAAGTTTCTTTGCTCTGTCAGCAACAACACACACACACACAGGTGTAAGTAACACTTTATTTTTGAAAATGATGTCAGTTCGATGAACATGGGCTATTACTGTGTGATGTCAAAGTGGCTAAAAAGTGTGTTGGCTAATAATGAGATGAACCAAAGGAGACAAGTGGCTGTTTGCATATACCAAGAAATTGTTGCTTCCAAAAAGAGAGTTAGTTGTTTTTTGACCAAAAAAAGGAGAGTTAGTTGTTTATGAAATGGAACATTCCGTTTTAAATTCTGATCACAGAAGAGATTGTGTATATACTAAAATTTTGCTGCTATACGTACTTTTTTATTGTATAGATTTTGTTTGATCCCATTTTCCTTATTTCAATTTGAGATCTTGTGAAAAGAAAGGCGAATAGAGTCGGTAGCTAGCTAGTAAGATTTTTCATATGGGGATAGTTAAAATTGGTTAATGTCTGAAATTCTAATTGCAATTAAAACTATTTACTAGTTTAGAACTTCTAATTATCTGTTAGTATTTTCCAACCCACTAAGAGCATTCCAATTATATAAATATAACTCCCTCGTATACTTTTGCAGAAATTAAGAAAAGTAGTTAAATTATTCATTTATAAATAAGAATGTGTCTTAGTTTCCCAAACTTTTTTAATCATATATTTGTTTTGAAAGTACCTCTTAAAGGAAACCCTCTTAATATGTGCAACTAACAACGATAATTTAAAGAAAATATTAAAAATTAGCTAGATAAATAAAGTAGATTGAGATCTTATATTTATGACTAAAGTAAACCTTCTGATTAACTAACTCCTAAATTTAGTACTTGAGCACAAGTCTTATAAAATTATGTAGGCTTGGTAAGGATATTTCTATTCTACAAACATAACAAGTTATCAAGCATTCAAATATTCAAATTTTATATTATATTACAGATTCAATTAAAATTTAGTTTAGATTTTCTATTCCTATACTCCTATAGAGTACCCCTCAGTCTTTAATAAAAGATATATTTAAAGAGTTAATATCGGTCATTTTAAATAATTATAATTTTTATAATCATTCTTAATAAATATTATCGTCTTTATTCTAATTTTTCCTTTTTGTCACCAGATGAACTTGTGAGGATCCCACTCAAACTTCTTTTCTGGGTTAAAAATCAGTTGATTTTGTCAGTGTAATTAATGTAAGTATATAACTGACAAAAACAGAAGCTTAGATGAAAATTAATATAAATACAAAAAACTAATAAATTAATAATAGTTTCAGCTACAATTAAGTACAACTTAAGAATCAACAAGATCACAATTAATTCACAATTTACAATTCCATATATGTGTTTACAAGCTACACCTACGATTTCTGGTGTAAATAGAAGAACTGATCATATCAACAACTCATTTGGCTGCTGGTATTATCATCACTGCCAGTCTCTTCACAACGCTTGTCCAAAGAAACCTTGGAATTAAGAATGCCCAAACGAACCGAAAACGATGAATAAGCATTATCTGAATCGGAGGAATTATAACCATCGTCAAAGTTCTTAGAGTAAGAATCAATGTCGTACTGTAACGACCTCTTCTTTTCCTTCTTCATCTTCCTCCACAATTGTCTCAGGTTCGCCATCTTCGATTCACACACAATATAACTTCTGCTTCTGGTTACCACAGCTAGGCTGAACTGGGAGGAAAGAGATTGAGACAGACAAATAGATATGAGAGAGAGAGATTAGGTTCTAGGAGCAATATAATGTTGTGTTTGAGGTTCATGGAGAGTAGGTAGGTTATTTATAGACAAATTAATTGACATCGACAAAAAGTCTGACGCAACGCGTGATGGGTTAAAAAGTAATAGTAATTGAATGGACGGACATGCAAATCTATTTTACTGTTACTAAACTTTACAGCCAAATTCATTACCTTTATCGTTAGTTTTGAAAGTATGAAGATAAAGCGTACGTGGTTTTAGTTTATAAATGAATGAAAAAAGAAATCGAAGCTGATTTTTGAATAATGCTATAAAGTTTATTGCTTTGTCAGCAATTACATATCTATCTGACACTCAATTTTTCAAAGTGGGGTGTGACTGTACTTTTTCACCTTTTGAGGTCAGATTCAAATGGGTTGTCGTGTTATGTCAAGTGGAAAAAAAGGTATGTTGGTTAATGAGACCAACCATGGAATTTGAACCAACTTTGCTAACGTTCAAAGCATTTGCTGTTTAAAAAAGGATCTAGGTGTTTATAAAATAGAACATTCTGTTACATCCTTTGAACCTAATGCGGCACAATCTTGTAAGAGATTTCTAGACATATGGGTCGTAGTAGTTAAAGTCAAAAGTACTTATTTTGCTCTTGGAGGGACCAAAATCTCTTGTTTGAAACTTGAGGGACCAAAGTTAAAATGAGAGCAAAATTGAGGGACCAAAAATTGTATTATCCAATTTAATATTTCATAAGTTATAATGAATGCAGTGATATTTTGTCCCAGAAGTTTTCAAATGATTCACTTGTTATACAGGATTAAAATCAGATGAGTTGTTATATTTTAATTAGTCAAAGTACACATGAGGTGGCGCTCCTAGAGTATGTGAATATTTCTCTTTTTAAGGAAAATTTGCATCTTAATAAAAATAACGTGGATGATATGTGGATTGTTAACTTAGCATATTTGGTCAACTAATAGTTAAAATTAATTGGGAGAATGGCTAAGGCAAAATTGCTCCTTTTTTTAATACTTCCAAAGCAAAATTGTCACACGAAAAACTTCTAGGACAAAGTTGTTTGTCGATGAAAACTTTTGGGACAAAATAGACCCTTCACCCTATTTTAAATTTAATATGAAGCATGGACGCCTGTATGCATTGATTTTATCTTGATACGTAAGAGAAGCTAAATAAAAGAACTCTAGTTATTCCAAATGAAAATCTACAATTAGTCAGTACGAGTCCCATTTAACTTTCTTGGGGGCTGCAGGAGAGAAAAGGGGGTGATTTTTTATGATGTCTCCGTTGATCTCTCTCAGTTTTCTCTCCATTTAATAATATCTCTACCATTACATTAAGTTTTAATGTCTGAGATTTATTCTATTTATCATGGTATATTTTTATTATATTTAATGTTATAAAAATATTTTTTCTGTAGTATTAAATCTCAACTATTATAAAATTATTAATTCTTAATTTTATTTCAGCTGCTGCTTAGCTTTTATTATTTTGAAATGGAAATTCTTATTACAAAGATAATACAAAAAAATAATGGCAAGGACTTCATTATTAAGCAGGTCAATTTTGATTTAGGTAGATTGCGCATCTGACACAACGTTGATTTTGTAAAATTTAGCGTTTCATTATTCTATATCGATCACGCCTATTTAATTAAATAGTTGTTTCAAATTTACATTAAATCACTTTATTAATTCCTGGACATCAAATTTACAATTAACAAATCACAATTCTATTTACGGGTATGTAATTACATTTGAGCTACACGTAGGTCCCAAAGAAAATTGTCAATATTTCTGGTCTAAAAGAACTTTTAGGAACTCATTACACTGCTACATACTATCATCACTAAGCACTTCACAGCGACCATCTTCAAAAGACTTAGAATAATAAATAGCAAAACGAGCAGAGAAAGTTCTTGAAGTGTCATCTGGGTCGGTTGAATAACCGTTGTTGAAGTTGAGAGTAAGAATCAATGTCATACTGTAATACATTATGACGAACAGGAAGGGATGGTCAAAACGCAAGTTTTGACCAGGGACCAATCTGAAAAGTGTAAAACATTTTTTGGAGGAATTAAAGTGTAAATTTTTGAAACATTTTCTTGGGAAAACCTGTGATTTCTAAAACAACTGGGTCATTTTATGTAATTTTTCATGGTTCCTTTTCTTTCATAGATTTGTAATTTCCAAGAATTTTGAGGCTCTTTTCTGTGATTTTCTCCTGTCCTAAAAAATATTAATTTTGACCCCAATTTGACATTTTCTGGAACCTTGAATTTTTTTTCTTAAACAGCTATAATGCAAGATTAAACACAATATACCATCAAGTCCAAGAAATCATTTGTATGAATAATTGATAAAGTATGACCATTTGGCCTCTATTTTCACTTAATTCGATACAAATGTTAAATCTCAAATTAGTGCTTAATCATACAATAATGTTCCAGAAAATGTATTAAGAATCTCAATTTAATTATGAAAGAAGCCCCCAACTGGTCCCTATCTGTCCCCTTTCTACCGAGTAATCACCTATGGGACCCACATTTCTTTTTTGGGCCTAATTATGGATAAAATCATCTAATTTCTCCTTCTCTCTTTTGATGGACGAAATTAATGTCTTAAGGGGTAAGGATTTGACTTTCTTGCTTCTACTTTTCCTTTCTTATTTCCTCAAAAACGCAGGAAACCTCTATTAGTTCAAGAAATGCCATGTGCAATCTATTTTAGCATATCTTTACTTAGCTAATTGTCCTATACCTTAGGACATAGCTAAATGACAATTTTTCACCCGTTAACGCTGTATAAGTGTTATGTGCCCTTATACACTGATACTTTAATTTCTATGGCCTATACATACTATATATGACCACTAACCAATTTGGCCAAGTTGCTTAGCTCTCAAGGCTATTTTATCTCGACATTTTTGGGGCTCTTCCAGAATTGAGCTTAGTTGTCTACCAATTTTAGACTTATTCTCAAGTCTCAATATCCGAAATTCAAGATATTACACAGAATCATGATTTGATATTTATTTAGGACTCTTGAATCATTCTGGTAATCAATGGTGTAAATTAATATATACTTGACAATTAATAAGGGTTCATGAATCCATATTATAATGTCATTTGATAGTATTTTGTTAATGAAATAGATCTTGCCGAATGTATATAGAAAATAACAAAAAATAAAAATAAAAGAGGTTACAAAGTGAGGTAGCCTCACACTTTGTGCCCGACACTCTGGGCATGACAACAAATAAGCTCGCAATTGAATCATTAATAAATGTAGAAATTATGATCCACCAAAATATTTATGTATTGGCTATAAGAGTTTTTCTTTTTTTTTTTTTTTTGGCCAAGGCTATAAGAGTTAAAAAACAAAGAATAGAGAGTAAAAAAGGAAAACGCGTTATGAGGGTCATTTTTTTGTTCAAAGGTTATGAGTATGAGGGTCATCCCTTTATATTTGACGATAACTTTCTTAACGGAATTCTTATCTTAATAACTTTATTCGCTTTCCGTCAAAAAAGCAAAAAAAAAAAAAAAAAGTTTGGGTCATACTCATATCAAATTAAATTTCTTGTATTAAATTAAAATTAAAGTTTTTTTATGTATACAGATAGTATGTATTGGCAAAAAAAAAAAAGATAAAATACAGATAGTATATACACAGACAAACATAGACGACCTCATTTAATTCCATTGATGAATTATCTTTAGGAATATAATCACCCAAACTAATTCAAACAGGTTGTTAAAAAAAAAAAAATCTTTAAACAATACAATTCAATATCATCAATCTCATATATTTATGTGTTTAATGTTTTTGTTTTTATTATAAAATATTTTTCCTGCCACACCTATAAAAGTGAGAAAAGTGAGTGGGTCATATTATAAAGAAATGAAAGAGAAAGTATTAGTGAGACTCACACATTTTTATATAAGTGTAACAAAAAAAAAAATATTTCTACAGTACAAGTAGAAACATTAGACCTTATATTTATATACAAAAAATATTGAATGAAGTTGATAACAACTTGGTTACAACTATCAATAATTACATAAAATGCCATTTAAGATTTTCTTCATCATCAGATAAACTCATGAGGATCGGACTCAAACAGCTTATTTTCTGGGTTTAATTTCGGTAGATTTTGTCACTGTAGTTAATATAACTGTCAACAACATAAGCTTAGATGAAAATTAAGAGAAAAGTTTATAGAAATATAAATACAAAAAATACTTTAATAAATTAACAATAACTTTAGCTACAACTTAAGAATCAACGAGATCACAATTCACAATTTACAATTCTATGTACACGTGTTTACAGGTAAGCAACACCTACGATTTCTGGTCTAAATAGAAGAACTGATCATATCAACAACTTATTTCGCTGCTGGTATCATCATCATTGCCAGTCTCTTCACAAGGCTTGTCGAAAGAAACCTTGGAATTAATGCCAAAACGAACAGAAAAAGATGAATAAGCATTATCTGAATCGGAGGCCGAATAACCTTCGTCGAAGTTCTTAGAGTAAGAATCAAAGTCGTACTGTGACGCCCTCTTCCTCTCCTTCTTTATCTTCCTCCACAACCTTCTCAAGTTCACCATCTTCGATCTGGGAAGTAAGAGAGTGAGACAGACAAATAGATGACAGAGAGAGAGAGAGATTAGGTTTTGGGAGAAATGTTGTGTTTGAGGTTCATGGAGAGTAGTTAGGTTATTTATAGGCAAATTATTACTGTGAAATACACCTTCATCATTAGTTTTGACAGGATCAGGATAAAGCAGATACGGTACGTTGCAATAAAGCTATAAAGTTTCTTGCTTTGTCAGCAGCTACACACACACATATGTGCAATACTCTATTTTTGAAAGTGGGTTGTGCTGTACTTTTTCACCTTTTGAAGTCAGATTCAAATGGGCTTTCGTGTGATGTCTAGTGGAAGAAAAAAGTTTGTTGGTTAATGAGACCAGCCCTGGAAACAAACTTTGTTTACGTTCAACGCATTTGTTGTTTACAAAAAGAGCTAACTGTTTATAAATAGAACATTCTCTTAAATCTTTTGAACCTAATGAGCTACAATCTTGTAAGAGATTTCTTGACATATGGATCCTAGCTAGGAGTCAAAATCGAAAAAGAACGCTGATCAAGGAATAATGCAAAATAAAAATTTGTGATTGAATTTGATATATTCTATCTTCATATATTTAATTATTCATATAATACAAAATAAATTGTAGTTTCTGGGAAGACTTTCAATATGAGAATATTTTATCCTTGAGAACCCACATCGAGGGGGCTATCAAATAAAACAAGACTAACCGTGCACTATAGCGATGCTAACTTAGGTCGATCTCTTCGAAGAGCCAATTATTTAGTCCCTAGCTAAAAGTATTAATTAAAAAATTAAAGAAAGAGTGTAATAAAATTAATTAACTATTCTAAATTATGCTAAGCTACTTGTTTATAGGTTTTTTTTTTCCAAGTTTAAAGTGAAATGGAATGATATGGAATGAGAATATGAGCTTCCTTGATGAGTGAATCCACTAGCTTTTCTTGTTTCGACCTAATTTAATTTGAGTTCAATTCCTTTGTTAATTACTTGGGCTTGTGAGAAGAGACCTTCTCCAAATAAATCCTCTAATTAGCTAAACGCACCGAGACAACTAGCTTGAGTTTAGTACATATTAGACTCATTTTCGTTGGCACTTAACATGTATTAAATCTTGCAATTTGCATTCTCAACCCAAATTGACAACTGCTAAAGAGCTGGCCGACCAAATAAGAGCTTCAAATACATGAGTGATAGAATAAGGCTAAAATTAGGCTAACAATCATTCTACCACATAATCGTAGTCTCTATGTGCAACTACCAGAACACATCTTAGTACAGCCACAAATCACAATCCTAGAGACCTAAGTATCACAATATACAACTACAAAGAGTGAAACTGAAATTAAGGTAAAAAAAAAAAACTCCCTAATAGCTTGAAGAACTCCAGCTAGCTTCATCAATCAACAAGGAATTTAAACGATCAGTTGCTCATGATGTTGAGAGTCGCCTCACCGAAGCAGCTCACAAGCTTAGCCATTGAAAAGGGACGAGGAGATGAACGGAGATCGAAGAGTGGTGCGACGAGGAGAGGAACGGTGATGATGATGATGATGATCGATGGTGGGGGGGAGATAGAGATGGTTGAAGCCGAAAGGAGATGGTAGTGGGTGGGTGTGTAATCGCGCGGCCTTTTTCGTCTTTAGCCTTAGGGCCCGCAATCAACAAAATAACCAAGGATTGCGTATAGACAACCCTAGGATCGTTCTCTCTTCTCGAGGAGCCTTTTATTGATTCCTAAGTAATCTAAATGACATGCAAATGCGATAAAAACAAGGGGAAAATTGGTTTTGGATTTTTGAACTAATAACTAAAATAAGAATGCAATTAAATGAAATCCTAAGCTTCTATTTTTGGTATTTTCTTTATACAATGGAATGGAGAGTGAAAATGTGAAATATGGACGCTCTTGGAAATGGAGTAGTGGCTATCATAATTCAATTAAATATAGGAGTAAATTTTCACTAAATCTTCACGAAAAACCTCAAGCAACCGCTATGAGTCTAGTGTTCTTAATTAATGATTACTCCTACTACCGTAGCTAGCAATCACCTCTTAAGGCACTATTGAAGTATAATTAGTGTGTGATTAAGATTAAACTAATGCAACTTGCTTCCTCTCAAAATGAATGCGATACCACGACACTCAATTAATCCAATTCAATTATACTAACTAACAATACCACGTAGAAAGCACAATTTCATCGAATTAATAAAGGAAATACATGCATATAAATCCAACAAACCACAAAAATCCAATCTAATCATATATATTCAATCCACAAGGTTATCCAACGGGTAAACCAAGTCTCAACAATATACTCAAATATTCTTAAAACTAGGAAATTCAAGTAAAATTAGAGAAAATAGATTAAACAAAAATGAACTTCCCTATTTTAGCTTTGGAACTCAAGCCACTGTCCACATCCAAGAAGCAAACAAGGTCAGCAACACACAGCCATGGAAATGACAAACATCGTCGGAATCTGGAAACTCACGCCGGAAAAATCAAAGCCCACTGGAAAACTAGAAAATTCGTCGAAAATCAGGAAGAAGACAGTCCAGGAGCTCCAAACGTTCAGGTCCAGCCCAGCTCCAACCCCTAGTCGTGACGCTCTCACTGTGCTCTCTGGGGTCTGGTCTCTTGCTGTTTGTGGTGGTTGAATGTCGAAGGGTGGTCGACGGTGATGATGGGTGAAGATAAATCACTGTTGGTGGTTGGGTGGTCGCTCGCCGGCGACGGGAGGAGGAAATAGTGTCGCCGGCGAGAGGGAAGGAAGAAGAAGTCGAAGGTCGATTTCGTTTTCGAAAAACTCCAGCCGCCCCCTGTTCCTTCGTTTTTCTTCTTTTCAATGTTCCTTCCCAGCTCGCCGCCCGCCTCTCTTTCTTCCTTTTTTTCAATATTCATTAGGTTAAGTTTTGACCAGGGACCTATTTGCAAAAGTGAAAAGGTTTTCTTGAGGGACCAAACTGCAAAGTCAGAAACTTTCATAATTTAAATTCAAACTTCCATTTTCAAATTTGATCTAATCTTTTTAGGCATCTATAATGAAAATAATTAATCTAACACCAAATATTCTCATGAAAGTCAATGATTAAGAATAATTACAATTTCTTTGACAATTTTGCCCTTTTTAATCCTAATTTCATGTATTTACTCTTAATCTTAATTTATCACAAGAAATGCATTTTAAGCTCAACAACTACGACAAAATACATTAAGAATCCCAATTTACTATGAAAAATCACATAAAAATATGGTTCAATCAGTGTGTCTGTGGTCATGCTGCATTTGGGTGAAGAAGTCGCTTAATATCTGATTGCAGAGGGGAAAAAACACTAACTTCATATCTTGGGCCTTTTCTGCAGCTTTCAGAAGTTCTGGGTACTTTTCTGTAATTTTCTCTGATTCCTGCGACATTAATTCTGGGCTAATTCTTGTATTTTCAGCATATTGCTCCAACTTCTCTAAATATCTCCCAAGTCATCAAAATCAACCACAAAATGTAATACTTTTCATTCCAAAAATTAATTAATTAATAACAATAACAAAATATGACATTTTTACCCTTTTAAGCTTTATTTCCATGCAATCACTTTTAATCCCAATCAATTACAATAAATGCATTTTTGGAATGAAAAGAGATAATAAGGATTTATCCATAAATAACATAATAAAATCCCCAAATAAAGTATGGAAATAAATGTTAAAATATGGATTTGTCAATCTTGCTCTGATGAGTTGAACTGAGACTCATAGGAAATCGAATAATTCCATTGATGAATTGTATATCTTTAGAAATCACTCAAACTAATTCAAACGCGTTGTTAAAAAGAATAAAATATTTTAAACAATACAATTTAATATCATCTATCTCATATATTGATACAAATACTATTGAATAAAGTAAGAAATAACCAGGTTACAACTACATAAAATCACACAAAATGGCATTTAAGATTTTTTTTTTTTTTAAATCACAAAAACTAGTAAGGATCCGACTCAAACACATTCTTTTCTGGGTTTTATGTTAGTAATTAATTTTGTCAGATTAGTAGTTGATAACAGTCAACAACAGAAATTTAGATGAAGATTAAGAGAAAGGTGTATAGAAATAAAAATAAAAAATTTAATAAATTAATTATAATAAAAAATATCATTCTGACAAAAAAATAATAATAGTCAACCAGATCACGTACAGTTCACAATTTACAATTCTACATGAATTTACAGGTAAGCTACACCTACGATTTCTGGTCTAAATAGAAGAACTTAACATATCAACAACTTTTTTCTCTGCTGGTATCATCATCACTGCTAGTCTCTTCACAAGGCTTGTCGAATGAAACCTTGGAATTAAGAATGCCAAAACGAACAGAGAAAGATGAATAAGCAGAATCGCAGGAATTATAGCCGTCGTGGAAGTTCTTAGAGTAAGAATCAATGTCGTACTGTAACGCCCTCTTCTCCATCTTCATCTTCCTCCGCAACGTTCTCAAGTTCACCATCATCGATACACACACAATTCAACTTCTTCTGCTTCTTCTGGTTGGCTTCCACTACGAGTTAGATCGAACTGGGAAGAAGGAGATTGAGACAGACAAATGTTTGATACACAGAGAAAGAGAGAGATTTTGTTTTAGGAGCAACGTTGTGTTTGAGGTTCATTTAGAGTAGGCGGGTTATTTATAGACAAATAATTTGATGCCGACAAAAAGTCTGAACCGGCCGACATGCAAACCAAACTCGTTAGGTTTCTCGTTAGTTTTGAAAGGATGAGGGTAAAGCGTGGCCTGGTTTTAATTTATGCAAATAAGTATATAAAAAAGAATCCGAATCGATTTCGTGGTCTGGGATGCTATATAAACTACTATAAAGTTTCTTGCTTGGTCAGCAACTACGCATAACACAAGTATCACTTTTATTATTAATGGGGAGTGACTGTACCTTTGTTACCTTATGAAGTCAGATGCACATGGACTATTAATTGTGTGAAGTCAAGTGGCAGAAAATAGGTTTGCTAGTGAGATGAAACATGGAAATTAACGTTGTTTACATACGGTATAAAGAATTTGAAGTTCCCAAAAAATATCTCATTACAAAATGAAAGATTCTGTTAAATCCTTTGAACCCAATGTTTCACAATCAGCATATATACAAGAGATTCTTAACTTGAACTCTGTATAAGAATTTTGCAACTGCTTTTTTATTTTATAGATGTAACGCTCCCTTATATCTCCTTATCACTATCAGAGTTAATACACAGAGAGCGTGCGGATCTGGTTTGGACGAATAAGTAACTGATAATTTAAATAAAACATAATTTGGTAATGATTAAAAACTTAATCCTTTTAGGATAATTAATTATATACAATCATCCCAAATAAATATACAAGTCGAAAAGAACTCTTCCTTCGAGTTCGCCTTCTTCAGCCTTCAACTACAACACTGCCTTCCCCTTTTGTCCTGATCCATTACCTATACTTTTATCAGTGTCTGGGATTCAAAATTGAATCCCAGGGTAACATGTTAATCTCTATGAATAATGTACATAAATATATGAAATCAAATTACTATTACTCAGGAAACAGTTTGACATTCAATATCAAAACACAACAACAATCAACAGTAAATCATGCTTGTAATGTTAACTATGAAAACGCAGGACCGGACAAGTCCCGAATTCCATAGTGTTAGGAAAGTAAACGTAGAACCTACCCGGTTCTGAATTCCTTTATTCAAGGAAAATATAAACGCAGAACCTACCCGGTTTCGAATTCCTTAGCACACAGGAAAAATAGAACGTAGAGCCTACTCGGCTCCGAATTCCGTTAGCACATAAGAAGACACATGTGATTGGCCAAACAACGGAATATAATAAATGTAATCAACTGTGTGTGCAAGACACAAATCCATGAGCATGACAATTATATATAAACATACACATGTCATAGAGAGTTAGAGTTACCCCCTGTTAGTCTTTCCGACAAAGCACCTTCCATATGATTCTTTTCAATTTGTTTGACCTTCAAGCTTGAGCAATTGTCACTTCCTATAAATAATATTTATGGAGAATGGGTCATTAACCGATTTAATCTTAATGACATAGTTAAGATTTAGTTTCTTTAGACCCACCCCAAAATGTTTGTCCCTTAATATCCTTATGGCTACGGATGTATACTTATTAGGGACTTATTTAACTAAACACTATTCACTATAGAATAATCATCATCTCAGCCATTTTACCTTTCAATTTATTCATAGGAACCTTTACTTTGAAGGTTAAACACAATTAGTAACTTATGTGACAATTTTAAGACTTATCAGAAATTGACCTTTAATTTCCACGGGAATTTGGAAAATTCATAATTTGGTCTATATAACTCCAAACGGAGTGATTCCAATTTCTATTTATTTTTTGATAAGCCTAATTTTATAAATTAAAGTCACAAAGTTGATTTATGGCTGAGAAAAATTCCCAAATTCTAAAAACTTAAGCTCTGTCCAGAATATTTCAGAAATTGTGACTTATCTTCAAAAATCCATAACTTATCGTACAGAGCTCAGAAAAATACCTATTATACGTCAAATTAAAGCTCTGGGAGTCCTCTAACTAACTGAAAAATTTCACAATTTAATCTTGCTCTAGTCATTCCCTGTTTTGAAAAACGTCAGGACTGTCCAGTTTTGGTTCCAAGACGCAGGATCATTTGGTAAGATTTATTTCTCATTGACCAAAGCTCAAAATGATATGAAATATATACCGTTTTAAAGCTATGCATGTCAACTATCATCAGTAAAATTTTCATAATTTTTAAAATTCGTATGCATATTCAAAAATGCAACGTCATCAGTGTTTCTCTAGAATAACACCAAAACATCTTCAAATCCATACCTCAACTTCCAAAATTCATAACTAGAACTACAGACCTTTGTTTTAGGTGTTCCAAAGCTCAACTTCAAGTTTCGGAGAGTAATATCTCATGTAAAATTTTCAGAGAAAAACTCAACTCCTAAAGCCTGAAAACTTCATGAACATCAATCTCTGTTTTCAGATTATACTGCAGAGGTGAGCAAGATGACATACAAGCTCAAATCTTGACTTCAGTCTCTTGAAAATCATACATCATGCACTTAGATAGGACATGAACGGTTGAAAGCTTATTTTAAGAGTTAAATAACCTCAGATTATGCTTCGAAACTGACATGCATGCAACAAAAATGCTGACTTGAGCTCTTTTCTCTCCAAATCATGAATTCCACCCATCAAGAACTCTCAAGATTCCCACAGATGCAGAAAAGCCAGATGGAAAATTGTTTTGGAAACTCACCTGAGTTAAAACACGTTTGTGTTTTCATGATCTCCTTCTCTGGTTCAATCTCAGTTGTCTCTCTCTCTCTCTCTCTTTCTCACTGAACTATCGGCGATTCTGGTTGAGAATGTAGAAAGGGAGGAATGGGAGTGGAGAATAGTAGTAGTGTAGTGTGTGTAGCTGTTGCGAGTGTTGATCAGAAGAGAATAAGGATGAAGGGTGAGGGACAGAGGACGGAGGGAATGAATACGCTGAGAAGGGAAAGTGTAAGTGTTTGTGTTTTTGTCGTGAAAGTGTATGTGTGTATCAGATGTGAGCTGTTGTGGAGGGAGTTTATGTCTTAAATGAAGAGAGGGATGAGATTATGAGAAGGCATGTGGAGCACCTACACCAAATGGGTCTTGTTGTTGGGCCGAAATGGATTAATGAGGAAATGAGGAGTATATGTGTTGAGATGAAATGAGATAGCTAGAGTTTCATTTAGAACATGGCCCAAAGTGATTAAATAAATAAAGGGATAAAGTCCAAATTTACTACTGAAGTTTTGCGAATGGAGCGTTCAGCACCCGAAATTATTCGGGGTACCAAATTTACCCCGGGAGTATTAAAATGGTACCAAAATTACCCAGGAAGTTTTCAAAAGGGATCAAATATATCCAAGACTGACGGAACGTCAAACATCCGTTGCCCACGTCAGAAATGTTTTTTTTTGGTTAAAGTCTAAATTTGCCACGGAAGTTTTGCGAATGGAGCGTCTAGCACCCGGAAGTTTTTTTTGGGTACCAAATTTACCTCGGATTTTTGCCACATCATATAACACGTCAAATTTTTGTTTAGTTTTGTTTTTAGCAAGCTTCCTTTTCTCTGGATCCCAACACCATTTTTCTCGGCCCATACATCCAACCCATATACTTATTGATCTTTTGTCATCCTCACTCCCTCTCGTTTTGACCCAGTAGTTTTACGTAAACAGATCCAACGCCATTACGTGAAGCAGATCCAGCGCCATTATGTGAAGCAGAGCAAATTGCGTATCAGTAACCAAATCAACAGAGATCACGGATCACGGTGAAACACAAACCAACCAAACGCGCAAGAGCAACTGATCTGCGATGAGCCATACCTCTCAAGCCCTGTGCTCTTTATTTGAAAGTTCATGCGTCTGGACCCTTGTATTCTATCTGGCCGATGAACTTCTATTTAAAGGGTTATCTCTCTCGTTTCTGTGCCATTTGTTAGGCGTTGAAAATGAATCCGAAAGCAAAGTTGAAAACTGAAACTAAAACAAAGGGTTATTTGTGAGCTATGTTTTTGGCATCGGTTTGTTGGGTCTGTTAATGGTACCAAAATTAGCCCGGAAGTATTAAAAATGGACCAAAGATACTCCGGAAGTATTAAAAAGGAACCAAATATACCCAAAACTGATGGAACGTCTCACATCCGTTTGTCACGTCGGTTTTGGGTATATTTGGTACCATTTTAATATTTTCGGGGTAAATTTGGTACCTCAAATACTTTCGGGTGCTGAACGCTCCATTTGTAAAACTTCCGTGGCAAATTTGATATTTAACCCATAAATAAATTGGCCTAATAGTATGGATAATTAGGAGTGAGTGTAGGTGGTGAACATTACTCCTTAATCCTAAATAAGGATTTTTTTTTCCTTAAATAATTCCTTTAGGCCATAAAATATTGTCTCTAAAATATTTAGGCCAAAAATTATTCCAAACTATTTGCCCTTAATTTATGGGAAAATATACCTTTAATTCCAATTATTAATTTTAAAATTCATCAAGGCCAAATTTCCCATAATTCATCCCATGTCATATTTTAATTCTTCTAATTCCAAATTTTGGGATGTTACAATAGACTCTTTCTGATCCATTTTTTCAATTATTTGAAATTCAGATTTTTATTTTTATTTTTTTGGGTTGTGGGGCCAATATAGAGGCGATAGCAAGAATTTGCTTGATGGTCTTCAATTAACTCTGTAAAAATATGTGGAGGGGGAAAAAGTACAGTTAAAAAACGTAGAATAAAATGTTATGGTGATCGTTAATCTGAATATAAAATAGACAGAATCCAATTAATGGTATTATTTCAACCATATAGTAGACCTCATTTTAGTGGGAGGCAGTGTTGTTAAGCGTAGAGTCTACATAGAAACGGTAAGGGTGAGCAAAAACATAAAATCGTAAAACGTAAACGAAACGTAAGAGTTTACTACATACTACAAAAAAAAATAAAATATTAATCTAACATATATAAAACCTAAACACACCAATATATTAAAGTCATCAGAAATTTAAGTCCAAACATTCAAGGAAATAATTAAGTTTATAATTTAATGTGATTTTTCATAATTAAGTTGAGATTCTTAATGCATTTTTTTGGAAATTGTAGTTATGCCCCAAAAATATTTCAAATTTTTTAGTTTAGTCTCTCCTTAAAACTTTGAATTCTTACATTTTAGTCCCTTAGTCAAAACGCATGTTTTGACCAAGGGATTAATTCCTCGTCTTCTTCCTTCCATCAATTTGAGACAGACCAGATATCACAGAGTAGCGCGAGGCGAGAGAGGGCCAGCTTCAACCTTCAATCCTTCCTTCCTCCACATTCCTCTAAATCGTCGGCGGCCTCCACCCTCACCACCATCGCCGCCGGTGACCTGAAACAAAGGGGCGAGAACTGCAGCCACGAGATTTCCTTCACCAACACTCACCACCGGAAATGAGAGAAACAGACGTTTCTATCAATTTTACCGAGTTGACACGGCGTTTCAACCGTGTCAACTCAAAATCTGTTCCTACATCCATTTCGACACGATTTCCGGCCACGAAACGTAGAAATAGACGTTTCTACATTTCTAATCGGCGTTTTTACAACACTGGTGGTGGGAGGCTTGTTAGTTGCTGTTGTATTACAATTAAAGATCTGGAATCTTGGACAAAGGGTATGGAAAGAAAGTAAAGTGACTGAAATAAAAAAGTTATATTAAAGAGTGAGAACGTATAATAAATGTTTTAACTAGTTTCTTCGTTGAGTCACTCAACCAACCTCTTTTATTCAAAACAAATATGGGAGTAAAGATCGACACTTTCTTCACTATCCTTTACATTTAAAATTTACTCAAATATCCGGAATAAATACAATTGTGGCTTCACCATAATTCCAAGAGTTAACTCAGCCAAACCTGGCTCAAACTTGTGGAATGGGATCAAGAGAACGTGGGGCAAAGTGCAGGATGGTATTGAAGTCTTGGCAAATGATCAACTGCGTTGGAAATGGACTAAGAGTGGTGCCTTTTCTGTTAAATCAGCCTATGATTCTTTAAATAATGATCTCTCACTAGTAGAACCTATATGGGCCACGATATAGAAACTAAAAATACCAGAAAGGTGCAAAATGTTCGCCTGGCTTGTACTCCATAAAAGGCTACTAACCAATGCATCTAGGCATAAGAGGGGCTTGAGTGAAGATGCTAGTTGTCCCGTATTTGGTGCAGATATGGAGACTATTCAGCACGTCCTCAGGGACTGCATGGGGACTTTCGAACTCTGGAGGCAAACTATCCCCCTGAGATTATGCCGTCAATTCAGCTCTTTAGATTTCCCTCATTGGTTCCGATGAAACATCCATTGTGGCGGTAGGAACAAGCAAAAGGATGAGTGGACCGCAATTTTTGTTATTACCTGGTGGTGGCTATGGCGTAAACGTAACAGTGATATTTTTTAAGGGAAGAAGGTTTCGAACAACACCATACAAACTAGCATTAATGCCATTTTGAGTAGTATACAGGACGCCCGTAATAGGTTTTTAAAACCGAATGGCGCCAATCCTCTTAGTCATGATAATAGTGACCACAAATCATAAAATAGTAGTTTTGTATGCATGTTAGGTTCATAATTCACAAATCACGATTTTGTATACAACACTATACAAACTAGCATTAATGCACGGTGCAAATGTCTGCTAAATGAATCAAAATATTCACACACACACAATTCATAAAATAGTAGTGTTGTTTTATAAATTTTACATTCTATTTTTAAATCTTATATTATTTATTTAATTTTGCATCCTGATTATTATTATTTTGTATCCATGTTAGGTTCATGATTCACAAATCACGATTTTGGTTGCGGTTTCTAGTTACTACTAGAACAATTGGAAGAAAGAGATAGAGGTCGCAAAATGAATAGATAGAAAAGTAGATGGATAACCAAATTTGTGTTTGAAGTTCATTATATACTTTACACCCAAATTTAGTGGCTTGTAAAAGATAGGTGTTATACGGATTTTTCTTTTGGGTCACAGGAATGATATTGCTTATTTCGTAACCTCTAACTAATCTCTATTAAATTATTTCATGAGTCCTTATCTTTTTAAAATTTCTTCAATTGTGGCAACAAAAAGGAAAAAAGAAAAACGCTGAGTCCTCACTTTTTATTTGACAAGAACCTTTTTTTCTTTTTTCTTGGTTTCAAAGTAATCCTTATATTAATACCTTTATTCGCTTTTTGTAGAAACACCCTCGGGGGGTGTATTGGTATGGGGTGCAGCTACCCTCTTTGACAAGGAGGGTCCGTTGCACCCTTGTTGCACTGCAGAATTATTATTATTGTTTTTTATGTTATGTTACTTTTTTTTTTTACCCTAAATTTTACACTGAAGGAGGGTGCAGCGGACCCTCTTTGTCAAGGAGGGTAGCTGCACCCATTGGTTTGGGCATTTTTTCTATTCAATATCTCAAATTAAAATAGACGTACGGTTGAAAATTGTTAATTTGTACAACTTTATGATCAGGCTTCTCCATTGATATTGAATATCAAAATTTATCTCCAAATCAAAGTAAAATTATTATATTAAAAATTAAAATATCATTGTTTTTTTCCTTCTTAAGTATAGAAAGGGTTAGTCGATGAGACATATGAATCCATCTTTTGGGGTTGGAGGGCAAAAGGAGAAATCTCCAATGGACAAGCCTCAACAAACATTGGAAGACAGATATGCATGGCTCCAAAAGAACAACCTCATTCAATGCCCAAAAGACCCCACCTGGAATCATTCTATTACATAAAAAAGCCTCAACGTTAATAACAATATATGTTTTAAGCCTCCAAAGGAATTATTATATTGTTGACCAAATAAATAAATAATAATAATAATATGTGTTTAAGGGGACCACTTTCAGTGCTTACACAATAATGAGCACTAAGAGCTATTCAAGGTGGTAAGATTTGCGCAAACAGTCTATATTCAAAATTTTTAACTAATAAGTTATAAATAAATAAAAAAATCACTTTTTTTGAAAAACTGACAGTTAAGAGATTATTTTTATTTTAGATTTTATAGACATTAAAATAATTTTTTTAAAAAAAAAAGTAAAAGTAAGAAAATCAATCTAAATCATCTAAATTAAATTTGAATAGTCTACAACAATTAATAGCTATTGGTCTCATATTGCCATGGGCATTGAAACTGGTTCCGTATTGAAGTAATCTATATGTGTGTGTGTCATTGCCCTTCCTCTCTTTTCTTTCTTCCCCATTTTGTTTGTTCAATTTCTCCTCACAACCTCTTGCTGTTTTGCCATTTTCTTTTCCACTAAATGGTCTTATTAGTTCCATTTGGATGTTATAACTTGCTCTGAGTTCATTAACAACTACTATCTGTTTTGTCTTACAGTAATCTGTTACTTTTTTATATGTGACATTATGTAACTTCAACCGCTTTTGAAATCAGGTTTTAATGCTTAAAAAAACCGCATTTTGTCTTGTCACTACTACCAAAACTAGTTTGTTTGGATTAGCTTCTTAGAAACACTTTCACACAAACCAAAACAAAACCTCTCACATACTTATCTCATATACTATA
The DNA here is from genome assembly GCA_037074495.1 of Acacia confusa. Classification (NCBI taxonomy): domain Eukaryota; kingdom Viridiplantae; phylum Streptophyta; class Magnoliopsida; order Fabales; family Fabaceae; genus Acacia; species Acacia confusa. Next base: position 7,743,751 of record CM073508.1, on the reverse strand, counting down.
AAATCACTTCCAAATAGTGCTCCATTCAATACAGCCACAATAATAAACAACAGACAGCAAAGTGAAAATAGTAGTCTTAATACATTTAATGACACACACACACACACAATTTTGTAATGGTGTAATTCATTGTTGGGAAGCTTATTAGCTATTTGTGTATATGGTTTGATACAATTGGATGTTCGTCAATTTGACTAAAAAGTTTCATAGCTTGTGGGCCAGAGGTCCCATCCAAACACAAATGGCTAGAGAAGTGAATAATCTTCTACCCCATGTGAAAAAAGGTGGAAACAAAAGCAACAGGGACCAAAGAATTTTTTTAAAAAAAAAAATATTTTCCTTTTGGATTTTGCAATGAAACATTAATATTTATAAGCCAAATAAGTTGTTTCAAAAGTTTTATTAATATCTTTGTAAGTCACTCAAATTAATTCAAACGCTTTGTTGAAAAAGTTATTCTTTTAAACAATACAATTCAATATTATCAATGCCATATCTTTATACAAATATATATCTTGGAATTACATTGATAATAAGAAGGCAACAAAATAAAAATGAAACAAATAATAGTGTTTGGTAGTGTAAGGAAATAGAATCAAAATATTTTAATGAATAATGATTGTTAAAAATAAAATAAAATAAAATAAAAAGAACTAACAATCAATAACAGAAATATATATATATATATATATATATATATATATATATATATATATATATATATATTATCATTACAGCTACAACTTAAGAATCAACAAGATTACAGCTCACAATTTACTGTACTGTGTGTGTATGTGTGCCTGTGTGTGGGTGGGTGGGTGTGTAGTATGTATATATATATATATGAATGTACAGGTAATCAGCTAGACCTACGTACACAAAATAATGGATATTGTAAAAAATTTTGTTCAAGTTAAAGAACTGATCATATCAACAACTCATTTCGCTGCTGTTATCATCATCGCTACTCACTTCACAGGTCCTGTCAGAATAAACCTTGGAATCAATAATGGCAAAACGGGCAGGGAACGATCTAGAAGCATTATCTGGGTCTGTTGAATAACCATCGTCGAAGTTCTTGGAGTAAGAATCAATGTCGTACTGAAGCAATCTCTTCTCCTTCATTTTCTTCAACAACTTTTTCAAGCTCACCATCTTCTAACGCTTTGTTAAAAAAATATTTTGAAAAATTCAATATCATCAATGTCATATTTTTATACAAATATACTTTGGAATCACATCGATAATAAAAGGGGGACAAAATAAGAATGAAACAGATAAAGTTTGGTATTTAAGGAAATTTTACTGAATGATATTTGAAAAAAATAAAAAATAAAAGAAATGAATTAATTCTTTCTTGTGAGATAAACTAGCCACTAAGGATCCAACTCAACAATTTCTTCTGGGTTTAAAGTCGGTCGATTTTGTCAGTATAGTTATGTAACTGTCATCAAACGAATTAAGTCTAGCTAGAAGGATATATATAGAAATGTAAGCAAAAAAAAAAACTTTAATAAATTAATTATCATTTCAGCTACAACTTAAGAATAAAAAAGATCACAGTTTAAAATATACAATACTATATGTGTGTGTATTTACAGGGTAAGCTAGACCTACGTACATAATATATTGGAGATTGTACAATTTCTGGTCTAAATTAAGAAACGATCATATCAACAACTAATTTCGCTGCTGTCATCATCATCACCACTTACTTCGCAGCTCTTGTCAGAATAAACCTTGGAATCAATAATGGCAAAACGAGCAGGGAACGATCTAGAAGCATTATCTGGGTCTGTTGAATAACCATCGTCGAAGTTCTTGGAGTAAGAATCAATGTCGTACTGTAACAACATCTTCTTGTCCTTCATCTTCCTCCATAACTTTCTCAAGCTCACCATCTTCGATTCACACACTCAAGTTCCCGCTCAACCTGGAAGAAAGAGATATGTAAAGAAGATAGAGAGATACTCTTTGAGCAGATAACCAGATAGAGAGATTAGGCTTTGAGAGTAATGTTGTGTTTGATGTTCATGGAGAGTAGGTAGGCTATTTATAGACAAATTATAGTTGATGTCTCTGAAGCACGTGACGTATTAAAAAGTAATTGGATCGATCAACATGCAAATATATTTGATCAATAGTTTTTATAGGATCTGGAAAAAGCTTGACGTGGCTTTTGGAAATGGATAAAGAATTGTCGAAATTGATTTGGTAGTGCGCAATATTATAAAGTTTTTTTTTTTTCAGAAACTACACTTACATAAGTAAGATTTTATTGTTGAAAATGGGGTGTGACTGTACCTTAACACCTTTTAAGTCAGATACGCATCCATGGCCTATTGACTGAAATCAACTGTTTGAAAAAGTATGTCGGTTGCTGAGAATGAACCATGGAAATAACCGTTGTTTACATATTAAGTATTTGTTGTTTTTCCAATCCTTAATTTGAACCTAATGTGTCACAATTATACAAGAGATTTCTTCACTTGAAATCTGTATTACAATTGCAGCTGCTTTTTTAATCTATATTATATATGATATATGTTTGGTCCTTTTTTTATTTATTTCAAATTGACACATTGTGATGATCATAGGCCAAAAGGAGAGTCTATCCTAAAAGACTAACCTATTAAGAGGAAAAACTCCTTGACTTATAAATCACACTACACTTGTGATGCTTCTCAAAGTGAGACCCATAACACACATCTTGTTAAAAGAAGACAATTATAGGCAATAGTAAGAGGAGTTTATTAGATAATATCTAAACCTATGAGAAATATAGGGGGAAAACATCAAGAAGGAAACTAATTATAAAACAAGATTTTATCATGGATGATATTTTTGAACAATTCATTATAGAAAGAACCTAATCGCATTATGTATTCGATTCACACACACACACACATATGTAACCTCACTAAGGGGTTCAAATTAAGTGTACATCCTGTAATATCCTAAATTTTGAGCCTAAAGACTTGAAAATAAGCCGAAATCAAATGGACAACTAAGCCTAGTTCAAGAAGAGTCCCAAGAATGACAAGAGATAAAATGACTTCCAAAGACTATGTAAAAGGACCTAGTATGTATAGGCCATAAAATTAAAGTACCGGTGTAGAAGGGTATAAAACACTTATACAGTGTTAATTGGTTAGTAAAAGATGCCACCCAATCATGTCCTAAGATATAGGACGATTAGTTGAACAAAAATGTGTTGGTATATGTGTGTACATCACATTTCTAGGGCACATTGGTGTACCCTGTGTTTTTTAGAGAAAACATCTAGAACATGGCCACATGTCTTCATATAAATTAAAGATTAATTAGAAGGGACACATGTACACCCTTATCTAATAATGATTAAAGGATAAGATGACTCTTCCAAGAGAATAAAAAATGATGGCTAGATGAAGACAAGAAGGAGAAAATACCAAAAACACATGGAAAGGTAAGGATTAAATGAAGTAACACCCAAGCTACCAAGTGTCAATATGATATTTAAAGAAGATTAGTTGAGGACACTTGTACACATCTGATTAATTATGTGAGACGCCTAATCATCTTCATTAAGCAAAGTATTTTAACCACAAAGTAGGCATATGATTAGAAGATATTTTGATCCTAAAAGATGTAATACCCGAATAATTATTTATTTGGAATATTATATTGACAACTAATACCTATTGGAAATAGGTGAATTTGTGATCTCAAAGTGTAAGATAATTAGCTTATGTTCAAAATAAAATATTAAGGGAATAAAGGAAATTAGGTGCCAAAAAGGCTTAAAAATGCATTTTAGGGTCATAAAATGTAGTACCCTAATTTTTATAATACACTTAAATATATATTTAGATAAATAATACCTATTGAAAATAGGTGGATATGAGGTCTCAAAATGAAGTATAATTAGTCTATTTTCAAAGGAAAGTACTAAGAAAAATTATGGAAAAATTCTAGAAGGCATGGGATAATTATTAAAAATTTAGGAAATATATTATTCTTAATTTAGAAAATTTAATAAAATATTTCCTATGAAAGTAAAAAGAAGAAAAATTAAAAAGTATTCTAGAATCGAAATTGATTCTATGACTTTTAATAATTTGCATGGAGCTTAAATTATTAATGTCAATAAAATGGTTGTGAGAAAATGATGAGTTTTAATTAAGAAAATTATTAGGAATTATTAAAGGATTAATTAAGTAATTTTTGGGAATTTTATAAGCCTAAATCCATGAAATTGCTTATGGACCAATAGGAAATTTTTGTGGAAAATGAATATAGGATAAATGTAATATATGTGGTTAAGGAAAAAATTAATTATATATATATATATAGGTGGATGGGCCGAAAATTTGGAAAGATAAGGATGGATTGATATTTGTAATATTATAATAATATAAGATTAAACATGTGGTAAATGGATAATATTAAAATAATAAAGAAAGGTGAACAGGATAAATGAGAACGGATAGAAAATAATTCCGTTGCAAGAATCTGGGGATGAGTTAAGAAAAACCAGAATACATTATTGATCAGTGAATTTTTATCTAGAAGTTGGTGCCGGCCGGAGCTATTTCTGTAACTGGTACCGATTACCGAGAATTTTCAGCTAGTAACGGAATGTCCTTGCTGAGAGTATAAGGGTAGAAGAACCCAATATTCTTGAAGAGGAAGAAAAGATCTTCAGAGTGTTGTTCCCAGAATTTTAAGATTTTATAAAGATTACACGATCGGAACACCGAACCAGGAATTTTATCTGATAAAGCAAGATGACATAAGGCTAGATGATGTCATTTTTTTGTCTTTTGGGGGGAAAATTTCGTCCTAATAGGTGTAAGGCCAAGATGAAACCACCTAGCAAAAGTGTGATCCAACGGTCAGAATTCAACCAGATAAAGTTCAACGAAATTACGAAAATGCCATCCGGGTTTTCTATAAATAGCCACCCATTCCATTTGCAATCCTCACACCAATCCTCTTGAGGATTTCGAAATTTGGGAGGGAAAGGAAGAAGGAGGAGTCCAGAGAAAAATCATAGCGAAGCTCTGAGTAAGTTCTTCAGTCCTTAGTCTTTAGTTCGGTAGTTCTTTCAGTAGTTATAGTAGGATTACTAGAATAGTCTTTATTTTTTCAAGATAGTTTAGGTATCATGTTTTAGGAATAAATATAATATTTATCTTAGAAATATGATAAAGGAAAGGTTATAGCAAAAATTTTGAAAGTGTAAAGTCAAAACAGCGAAGCCCTAGCAAAATTCCGCCAAGTAGTCAAACTAGGGGCAAAATGGTAATTTGTACCTAAAATGCCTGTTTTGGTCTTAAATATTCATACAAGTGATATTATCCTTATAGGATATTCGAAACCACGAATCACTGTTTCCGCTGTCACCGCTGTCAAATCACCGTCGTACCACCGTCAAACGTACCACAACGCAACCGAAGTGCTTGAAATCGTCAACGGAGGTACGGACACGTATTGTAACCTTAACACTTATGCTGCTCATATTTATATATATGGTAGACATGTTTATATATTGAAACTCTGTCGTGGGTTGTCAGTCATACATACAGCTTGTTACGGGTTATAGTCTTGATAACGTTGTTGGGTTTTCCTAGCGCTGAGGACACGATGGGAGATCGTGACACTGGTTTATGTGCAGACATAGTGTGGGGCTTTACATATTGCTGTGTGCTTATGTTCTGTCCATTGTTGATCATGCATCTGCTGTGTGCTTATGTATTGATGTGTTGTTATGTTGTTACGACTATTTGTTGCCTATATATGACTTATTTGAGCATAAGGTTAACCATTACCTGAGATCCAATTAGGGATTGGATCTCAGCTGTAGCTTCAGGTTCAGAAGGGTCCAGGGTGGAGGAGAGCGGCAAGTAGCCGATGTAGACGGACTGGAAGAGCTTATATGTTTTAGTTTTTGAACTATTTAGATACTGTTTTTTTGGAATCAACAGATGACTGTATAAGGATGATTACACTATGGTTATATACTTCTAAATATTCAGTTACTCGTTTAATCGAAATGCTCGACTCTAATCACGGTTCATTTTAAAAGAAAAAAAAATTCGGCATTTTCAATTGGGATGTTATATAAAACATCCTAAAAATATTGTGATAAATTCTAAAAGGCAGTAAAATAATTATTAAAAATTAGAAAGAATATTGTCCTTAATTTAGACAATTTATTAAATTATTTCCTTTGAAAATAAAAGGAATAAAAATTTAAATGTATTCTGGGAACCATAATTGACTCTATGATTTTTAATATTATGCATGGTGCATAAATTACCAATATCAGTGCAATAGTTGTGAGATAATAATTAATCTCAATTAAGAAAATTGTCAACAATTAGTAAGTGATTAATTAGATAATTAATGGCTAATTGTTTAGACATAAATAGAGAGAGAAAGGGTGGAGATGTTTGTGAAAAATGGAATAATGATATTTATATTATAATAATAATATAAAGTGAGATATTTTGAGAAAAAACAAATAGAATAAACGAGAACCGATAGAAAATATATCCTATCTCAAAATATGTGAACTAAGTATCTAACATAAGGACTTATTATAAACAAGTATATTTTTATTCCGTGGTGGGCCATCTTAGAAGTTATTTCTGTAACCGACGGAATAATCGTGGGATAAGATGAAAAGATATTTTTGGAAAAAGGGACAGGTAATATAAATGAAAACCAATGGAAATTAAATCATAACTTAAAAACCATGAACTAAGCTTCTAAGATTAGGACATATTACGAACGAGTGAATTTTTATCTAAAAGTTGACGTTTTCCAACATTATTTCCGTAACCACCAACGTTTGTCCGAAAATGTTCAGCAGGCAACGGAATGTCCTGAATAGGATCAAAAATTTAGTTGACGCAGACATTTCTAAAGAGGAAGAATAGACCTTCAAGGCTATGTTGTCGAATTTCTGAGATTCTTCAAGATTACGCGATTAAAACACCGAACCGGGACTTTATCGGTAGAAAACTTCTTGAGCAAGTTGGTGACATCACCTTGGTGACATAGGATGAGGTCAGCATAGTAAGGTGTATGGCCAAGATCTTGACACCTCAAAGAACTGCGATCCGACAGTCAGAATCTAATCAGGGAAAGTTCAAAGGAACTACCGAAATGCCATCGCCTTTTTCTATAAATAGCTTGAACTTCTTCACAATTCTCACACCATTCCCTTCTTGTGGAAACCGAAATTTTAGAGCAGAGGAAGGAGGAGGAGGCCGGGGAAATTTATAGCAAAGTTCTGGGTAAGTTCTTCAGTCCCTAGTCTTAAGTTCTAGTCTTATGTTCGGTAGTTCTTAAAATTCTAAGGTAGAAGTTGTTTTGATCTTTAATTTTCCAAGTTAGTCTAGATATCATGTTTGAAGGTTAAATATGATATGTATATTTCGAAAAATATGTTGGAGTTAGAGATATGGCAAAATTTTGGAAGATCAGAGTCAAGGTAACGAAGTGCTAGCGAAATTCCGCCAATTAAGGGGGCTAAGGGCAAAATGGTAATTTATATCTAAAATTCCTGTTATAATGTAAGACATTGATAAGTGCAATATTATCCTTATAGGATATCTGTGACTGCATTCCGACCGTCAAAACGTATCGAAACTCGACAACGAAGGTACGTTCGCGTACTAGTAACACTAACTCTGATGGTTATTATATGCGTATATGTGCTATGTGTATGGTATGTTTATATGAGATAGATGATAGCTCTGTGATATGTTCATGTAGTGTTGTTATGATTATTCTTGTTGGGTGTTGGGATACGCTTGCTGGGTGTGAAATGCTCGGTGTGAAACACTTGCTAGGTGTGAAACGTATGCTAAGTGTGACATATCTGCCAAGGGGCTTCTGTGCCAGGGATACATTTGTTTGAGTGCTCATGTACTGTTTATATTGTGATTAACCATTATCTGAGATCCAATGGGCATTGGACCTCAATCTTAATGAATAGTTCAGGAAAGAAACCGGGATAGAGAAGGTACCGGTAGATGGAGTCGTGAGAAGACACTAATGGATAGAGCTGGGAAGAGACACCGGTCAAAGCCAATGCCGGAAGAGCGTCGTCAGAGTATTCATTCTGGTATAATTTAACGAAGTTATCTCAAACGATTTGGTGCCGAAGCAGGGCTAGTCTATGTGGGTCAGTCAATAAGTCGCCGTGAACTCAGTGAGACTCCCATGATAGACACCTACCTGGCCAAACTATTTGATTAATTGAGTTAGTTTCATTGCCCCAAGTCTAGCTACGGGTTGGTTGAATATTGTATAGTTACATGTAAGAATTGTAATTATACAAAACTCTATATATTATATCACATAAATCTTCCTTCGGGAAATTTTTAATATATCAACTTATGTTGGGCATCAGCATATGTCTGGGCATTTTATATCAGATACTCATTGTCCGAATATTAGCGCACGCTATCCGTTTCTGCATTACTTTAAGCTGTAGCACCTCAAACTCTGTTGATTTTTCTAAAACTAAGTGTCAACCAACACGATTTTCAAGCACGGAATTTGGGGTGTTACACTTTAAAGAGGACACATGGCATGTTCACAAGATCGGGGAGGAAGAAAAATCATATTTTCTCTAGAAAAATGAAGAAAAACCTAGAGATTTCAAGAGGCAATTAGTAAAGGCAAATTAGTAAATCACAAGGAGATATTTTATGGACAAGGACCTCTATAAATAGGACTTCATCCTCCCTCATTTTGGCAAACAAGAGGCACCACATATATACAAGAGAGGAGAAAGAAGAGAGTTATGAGAATCATAAGTAAGAAGAGTTTTCAAAGAAGAGGTAAGGAAGTTATAAGATTTATTCTCTTTCCTTTTAATTCATACAAATATGATTAAGCTTTTAATTAGTGATCTTGTTTGATATTATTGAAGTTCTAGCTATAATCACAAAGGAGTTCAAGGAAAAGTAGCAAAAGAAGTTAGAACCTTGAGCAAGTAAGTCCTTTCTTCTAACCTCTTGTAATTTTGCAAAAAGATTAAGGAAATTTTGGCCAATAGTGAGAACATGATGATATGATTTTATTTTGGTGATTTTGATAGTTTAAAAGTGTTTAAAATGGAATTTTGTATAAGAAAAAGTATATGGAGTATAATTTTGAAAGTCTTGAAGTTAAAGTATAACCATATGCAAATTGAGAAGCTGAAAAAGACCAGCAAGGGCATTTTTGTGAAATGGAAATTATTTACATGTCTCTGGCCTTGGAAAGTATTTTTAGTCAAAAATAGATATGTCAAGGGTCACGTGGATTTTTGGAACACCCCAATCAGATTTCTCTATAGTTATGAATTTTTGAAGTTGGGTTAAATTTCTGGAATTTTCAAGGCTTTATGCGAAAATGAAGAATAAATGACCAATAAAGGGATACTAATTGATAAAGAGAATTAATGAGTTTCAAATAGTGAAAAAACCTTTTCATAAAAGTGTATAATTACATATTTTAAAGGAAGAGGAGGTTATATTAGCAATGACACTGTTACATTTATTATTTTAGGTTTATTATTCCTATTTAGTAGCCAGAAGTTTGTTACATTACTTATAAGCTAATTGCAATTAAATAATGTTAATCTTATATGCTATGTATAACTTTGTATGTATGTTTTACCATGATTGTGTATGCATTTTATTAGTTTCCAAGCGCTTTGATACCAGAACCCGTTGTGTGCGCCCCTTGGCACTGATGTATGCCTTATTAAGCAATCTGTGTTATATGATTGCTTGTTCCATATTAGGCTTTGTGCCTCGCTATATGCGACCGACTGAATGCTGTATGTTTTATATTTGTGGTTTTTTTACATACTTTGTATATACTCTAGATATGATATTAATGGTTACTTTGGGATTCATCTATGAATCCTAGGCTATATTCTAAGGGTACAGGTAGTGAGACAAGATGTAAGATGATGGATTGAGGATTTTGCAAAGGATTGAGGATTATTGTATATTAACCCTTAGGGGAAACTTTTTTTTTTTTTGGTTACTTATTTACTTTACTAAAATTATATTGTCCGAATTATTTACATACTCTGCTGCGTGAGAACTCTAATACATATTTAACTGATAAGAAGGTGAAGATCACACTACTTGCTACCTGTAAAGGTGAGGTCGTTAGGGGTGTAACACATCCCTTATGTGCACCTTATCAGTCCATCCCTCTAATTTTGGGGTGAGCAAAATTTTTTATTTTTTATTTTATTTAGATTAAATTATATGCTGCATCTTGAAATATTTTTTTTCATCCAATATCTTAAATTAATTAATTTGCAGTCCTGCATTCAGAAATATTTTTCCTATAACACCAATATCCTGAAAATTAATTAATATGAGATATTGGGTGTAAAAAATATTTCAAGATACAACATATAATTTAATCTAAATAAATAAAATATATAAAAAAATGTGCTTACCCCAAAATTAGAGGAATGAGCACATGAGGTGCACCTAAGGGATTTGCATCTAATGTGAAACCCTCACTAAGTTGGTGTGTGGATCCCATGGAAAAAATTACTTTTTATCCAAAAATTGATTATTTTGCTAGAACCATGGTTTCAAAGGCCTAAACCATGAGTGAGCTCATTTTCAGTTGTTGTATCACAAAGATGTTTTTAGAATATTGGGTTTTCTTATTATGAGTAAAAAATAAAAGTAGGTAAAGTGACTGGACCAGAGAAAGAAAGAAAGATTGGCGCAAAATAATTAATGCTTTATACAAATTCTTCATTGAGTAATGGGGCGTGCAACTGCTATCCTTAATTTAGCCACCCGGTATATATAGCCCACAATAGGGAAGCTAAAAGACTATTCCCTTACTTACTGCCTATATTGTCGACCCAAAAAAAAAAAAAAAACTTACTGCCTATTAACTTCAAATTAAACTTACTCAGATAAGAGAGTGACCATTTGATCTTCATTATGTGTGTGTGTGTGTGTGTGTAGGAAGAGAGCAGCTTTTTGAGGCCAAGGTTTTATTACTAGAATAATATTTTTATTTAGTATCCTTTAGCAGATATTTATTAAATAATTAGGCAAATCCTTATCTTTTAAAATATTTGTTCACTTATGGCCAGCAGGAAAGGGGGGGAAAAGGAAAACGCGTTATGTGAGTAATCAACTTTTTTTTTGTCCAAAAAAAAGTAATCACCTTTTTTTATTTGATAAAAAACGTAATCAATTTTTTATTTGACAATAAAGGTTGTACGTAATCCTTATCTTAATAACTTTATTTGTTTTTCGTAAAAAAATGGAGAAGGAAAAAAAAGAAAAAGTTATGTTTCTATCCCATAACCTTTAATTAATATTTCGTAAGATTCGATGATGTGGACATATGGTCGACTATGTTGAAAACTTTTAAAGTTATTCAAAAATGATGACCTTGTCCCCAAAATATTAGAAGAAATTAATTAATAATGTCAATCGAAGTTGATTTAATTGTTAAGGATGCAACTCATCCTATAATTATTAACTAAGGATGCAAGTCGAGGTAAACTCTTATTTTCAAAATAAGATATAATGTTCCCCCTATTTTGTGTAGAAATGCAGACCGATATTACATCCAATTGCAAAGCCAATAGGTTTAGATATGGTTGCAAAAGGACAAACTCAACGATGTATGGATTCCAAGTATCAAGCTCCTATATTCATCCCACTTTCAACAAATTTTCACGAATGGATGAATGATAGTTAAGCCATTTAAATGTCTTAAATTAATATTTTTTTTAAATTTTGTCCTCATTAAAGAAAGTGTATTGAAAGATATTCTATATGTATCACATCTTTCATTTGTCTCATTAATAGGGGTAAAACTGAAAAATATTTATTAATACCTCTCGATCTAAGTGACTTTTGTTTGGAGCAAAAAATTCTTGTAAAAGCGACTTTAAGACCGGGGTGGTATCCCATTTCAAATGCAGTAAATATATCAACGCCCCTTTTTTTCTGTCTTTTCATTTTCTTTCGTTCAATACCTGATGATCTTGTTTTGTCAATTTTTATTCGGCTAAATGGTCTTTAGTTAATTCCATTTGGAGTCGCAACTTGCTTTTTAACGTGTATGGGTGCTACCTAAAACCATGCTTAGGATTGTTGCTTCTTCCAAAACAACATTTTTTGGATAACTTAATTAGCTATTATTCCACTTAACTATGTAAAGTTGTTAACTGGTCGTTATAATAGGGATAAGATGAAGTGTGTGTCTTAGAGAGAGGGGGGGGGAGAGAGAGAGAGAGCTATATATGAGTAGAAAAAGTTCATAAGTTTATCTGGTAAAGCAAGATAAGTAAGTTTATCTGTTCCTTGTAAGTTCATAAGTTTGATTGTTGATGCGAATTTGACCAAAAAGTTTCAGTTTATGAATTAAAGGTCCCATCGATAATTAAACACAAATGGCTAGGAAACACCCCATGTGGAATAAGTTGGAAATAAAAGCAAAAGGGACCAACGAATTTGTTTTCAATTTGTTTTTTCCTTTCACTTTTGTAATGCAACAATTTATAAGGCAAATAAATTGTTTCAAAATTGTTCTTAATTATAATGAATAGTCCTAATCAAAGCCACGTTAATTCAATATCATCAATTGTGCTTTTATACAAATACTTTGAAAAGAAAATTTATAATACCATGAAGGCAAATACCAACAGCTATATATGCGTGGAAAAAAAATTATATAAGAATTTTTTTATCTAGTAAAGCAAGCTATAAGTAAGGATCCAGCTCAAACATTTTCCTTTTCTTTGGGTTTCATGCTGGTCAATTTTATCAGTGAAGCCTACAATATCATAGATGCAAATTAAGTAGAAAAAAGTTAAAATTTAAATGCATGAAAATCGCTAAATTATCAATATTTAGCTGCAACTAAGATCAAAATTCACAATTAAGTATTTACAGGTAAATTAAAGAAATGATCAAGAACTCATTTCGCTGCAGTTATCATCATCACTACGCTTTATAGCCAAATTCTCAGTACCTTTATCGTTAGTTTTTATTGGATCACGATAAAGCATGACGTGGTTTTAATTTATGCAAATAAATTGCTATAACAATTGCTGCAATATTGTCGGCAAGTAGCCAAGTACACACATATGTAAGAAAACTTTGTTTGTTTATTTATTTATTGAAAATGGTGTGTGACTGTACCTTGTCGACTTATGAAGTCAGATCCACATGGGCCATCTTTCTGTGAGGTCAAGTGGGAGAAAGTGTGTTGGCTAGTGAAATGAGGCTTTTTTCTGAAAGTGTTTTTTTTTTAGGAAATTATTTATCAAAATGCCCCGACTTTGAAATTATTTTTCATTATGTCATTCTCTGGAAACATATTCTCTCTCTGCCCTCATTTAGTCGACTAAAACAGAGCTTTAGTCGACTAAATGTCGAGCCTCTTTTTTTTTTTAATTTTGTCGACATTTAGTCGACTAAATCCTGAGATTTAGTTGACTAAATGTCGTGGGGTTCAAATTTTTTTAAATTCCCCCGTCATTTAGTCGACTAAATCCCAAGATTTAGTCGACTAAATGTTGACAGTAGGCTTTTTTAATCTATCACAACTAATTTTCCTTTATTCTTTAATCCCTTTTCTCAATATTATCTTTTTATTTATCTTCTTTATTTTGTATTATGAGTTAGATAATATAAGAATTAGTTAGTTAGTTTAGATCCTATTATTTAGAAACAATTTAATTCAAATCCTATCTTTCTGATTTTCCCGATATTATATTAGAAGAATAAATTTTTATATATTTATCTAATTATACCGATATATAGGTAATTTATCCCTACAATCTCTCAATATCTTTTTTGTTCGTATATTTGAATTTGAATGCACTAATTTGTTAAACTTTGAGAAAAAAGTTGGGATTGTTATCTTTAACACAAAATACAAAATAATAATAATAATAATAATAATAATAATAATAATAATAAACAATTACCATTTTTTTGTATTTTGTGTTGAAGATAACAATCCCAGCTTTTTTCTCAAAGTTTAACAAATTAGTGCATTCAAATTCAAATATACGAACAAAAAAGATATTGAGAGATTGTAGGGATAAATTACATATATATCAGTATAACTAAATAAATATATAAAAAGTTATTCTTCTAATATAATATCGGGAAAATCAGAAAGATAGGATTTGAATTAAATTGTTCCTAAATAATAGGATCTAAACTAACTAACTAATTCTTATATTATCTAACTCATAATACAAAATAAAGAAGATAAATAAAAAGATAATATTGAGAAAAGGGATTAAATAATAAAGGAAAATTAGTTGTGATAGATTAAAAAAGCCTACTGTCGACATTTAGTCGACTAAATCCCAAGATTTTGTCGACAAAATTAAAAAAAAAAAAAAAAAAAAAAAGAGGCTCGACATTTAGTCGACTAAAGCTCTGTTTTAATCGACTAAATGGGGGTAGAGAGGGAATATGTTTCTAGAGAAGGGCATAATGAGAAATAGTTTCAAAGTCGGGGCATTTTGGTAAATAGTTTCCTAAAAAATGGTACTTTGGGAAAAAAGCCAGTGAAATGAACCATGGAAATTAACAGACATTTTTTTCTTTTCTTGTGACAATTAACAAACATTATTTGCATACAAAGAATACTTATTTTTCCCAGAAACAGATAGCTGTTTATAAAATAGAGCATTCTGTTTAATTCTTTGAACCAGTATGAGTCACAATCCTAAAAGAGATTTCTTGACTTTTGGGTCTTCGGGGAGTTAAAAAAAAAAGGTTAATTAAGAAAATTAAGAACTTTCAGCAGAGAAAGATGTAGAAGCATAATGTGGAGGAAAATTCTGAATTACGCATGAAGTGTTAATTAAAAAGGAATCGAATCAACATTATTCCTTATACAGTCAGATTCAGCTTCATCATTAGTTATGATAGGATCAGGATAAATTGTGCATGACATGGTAGTTGAAATGAATAAAGAAGAATCAAAGTTGAATTGGGGCTTCGGAGGATATGCTTTAAAAAGTTTCTTGCTCTGTCAGCAACAACACACGCACACACAGGTGTAAGTAACACTTTATTATTTTTGAAAATGATGTCAGTTCGATGAACATGGGCTATTACTGTGTGATGTCAAAGTGGTTCAAAAGTGTGTTGGCTAATAATGAGATGAACCAAAGGAGACAAGTGCTGTTTACATATACCAAGAAATTGTTACTTCCAAAAAGACTTAGTTGTTTTTTTACCAGAAAAAAACAGGAGTTAGTTGTTTAAGAAATGGAACATTCCGTTTTAAATTCTTTGAACCCAATATGTATATACTGAAATATTGCTGCTATACGTACTTTTTTATTGTATAGATTTTGTTTGATACCATTTTCCTTATTTCAGTTTGAGATGTTATGAAAAGAAAGGCCAATAGAGGCGGTATCTAGCTAGTAAGATTTATCATATTGGTCAATGACTGAAATTTTAATTGCAATTAAAACTATTTATTAGTTTAGAACTTCTAATTATCTGTTAGTGTTTTTCAAACCACTAAGAGAATTCCAATTATATTACTCCCTCCTATACTTAATGTACGAAGTTAGATAGCTAATTTGCAAAAACTAAGTAGTTAAATTATTTATTTATAAATAAGAATGTGCGTTAGTTTCCCAAACTTTTTTAATCATATATTTGTGTTGAAATTGCCTCTTATAAGAAACCCTCTTAATATGTGCAACTAACAAGGATAATTTAGAGAAAATATTATAAATTAAGAAGATAAAGTAGATTGATATTTTACATTTATTACTAAAGTAAACCTTCTCATTAACTACCTCCTATGTTTAGTACTTGAGCACAAATTTTATATAATTATGTAGGCTTGGCAAGTATATTTCTATTCTACAAACATAACAAGTTACCAATCATTCAAAGATTCAAACTTTGTATTATAGAATTGAAAATTTAGTTTAGATTTTCTTTCCCTATTCTCTTAGAGAGTACTCCCTTGGTCCTCAATAAAATACATGTTTAAAGAGTTGATATCGATCATTTTAAATAATTACATTTTTTGTAGTCATTCTTAATAAATATTATCTACTTTAGGTCCTATGTTCTAATTTTTCCTTTTTGTCACCAGATGAACTTGTAAGGAACCGACTCAAACATCTTCTTTTCTGGGTTAAAAATCGGTTGATTCTGTCAGTGTAATTAATGTAAGTATATAACTGTCATAAAGCTTAGATGAAAATTAATATAAATATAAAAAACTAATAAATTAATAACAGTTTCAGCTACAATTAAGTACAACTTGAGAATCAACGAGATCACAATTAATTCACAATTTAAAATTCCATATATGTGTTTACAAGCTACACCTACGATTTCTGGTCTAAATAGAAGAACTGATCATATCAACAACTCATTTGGCTGCTGGTATCATCATCACTGCTAGTCTCTTCACAACGCTTGTCGAAAGAAACCTTGGAATTAAGAATGCCCAAACGAACAGAAAAAGATGAATAAGCATTATCTGAATCGGAGGAATTATAACCATCGTCAAAGTTCTTAGAGTAAGAAGCAATGTCGTACTGTAACGACATCTTCTTTTTCTTCTTCATCTTCCTCCACAATTTTCTCAGGTTCGCCATCTTCTATCCACACACAATATGACTTCTGCTTCTGGTTAGCACAACTAGGTTGAACTGGGAAGAAAGAGATTGAGACGGACAAATAGATATGAGAGAGATAGATTAGGTTCTGGGAGCAATGTTGTGTTTGAGGTTCATGGAGAGCAGGTAGGCTATTTATAGCCAAATTAATTGATGTCGACAAAAAGTCTGAAGCAACACATGATATGTTAAAAAGTAATAGTAATTGAATGGACGGACACGCAAATCTATTTTACTGTTACTAAACTTTACAGCCAAATTCATTACCTTTATCGTTAGTTTTGATTTTTGAAAGTATGAAGATAAAGCGTGACGTGGTTTTAATTTATGCAAATGAATGAAAAAAGAAATCGAAGCTGATTTTTGAAATAATGCTATAAAGTTTATTGCTTTGTCAGCAATTACATATGTATCTGAGACTCCATTTTTGAAAGTGGGGGTGTGACTGTACTTTTTCACCTTTTGAGGTCAGATTCAAATGGGTTATCGTGTTAGGTCAGGTGGAAAAAAAGTATGTTGGTTAACGAGACAAACCATGGAATTTGAACAAACTTTGCTTACGTTCAAAGCATTTGTTGTTTAAAAAAGGATCAAACTGTTTATAAAATAGAACATTCTGTTAAATCCTTTGAATCTAATGCGCCACAATGTTGTAAGAGATTTCTAGGCATATGGGTTCGTAGTAGTCGAAATCAAAAGAATGTATTTTACTATTGGAGAGGGACCAAAACCTTGTATTTGAAATTTGAGGGACCAAGGCTAAAATACAAACAAACTTGAGGGATCAAAAATTATATTATCCAATTTAAAATTTTGTAAGTTATAATGAATGATGGATATTTTTCTCTAAAAGTTTTTACCGAGGGGTAATTTTATTTCATAAGTGTAAAAAAAATAGCAATTTTTCCTTGGTCGATATCCCAATGGATTTTGACAATTAGTTGACAAAATATGCTAAGTTAGCCGTCTATTTCTCATTCACTTCATTTTTTTTATGGTACAAATTTACCCCAAAAATTTTAAATCTAACTTTTAAAAAAAATGAAGTTGAAGATGCATAGACTTTCAGGCGAAAAATACTTACGTAATCTATAAATGTCATCTCATCTGCACTCTGACTAATTAATATGTAATAATTCATCTTATTTTAATTTTACTTGACAAATGATTTTAAAAAAAAAAAAAACAACTCGTGGGAGAGAATTATTGCACTTTTAGGCTTTTTTATTTGTTGCCAAAAGAGTCAATCTGTATTAATTTCCAAAACAAGATAGTTTAGTATAGTCACCAATATATAATAGAGGAAGACAAAAAAAAATAGGGAAAATAAATAAATAAAGCTTAGTTACATGCTATATATTCCAAAAGAACATAAATAAATTAAACCTACGAATACAACCTATACCATAAGATCAAAGAATAACAAGACAAAACCAGACTATATAATTAATTAAGCAAAATCAGAACAGCCTTATTAGCTGCATTCACATTAATTTTAACACTGCCGCTGACCGGAGATTCCCAACACAACTTCCTATCAACATTGGATTCCCAGAATTCCTAATCCTTCGTTGTGAAAGAAAAGAAAAGAAAATGGGACGAAAGTAAAGTAATGGTTTGACAGAAAGATGCAATAAATGTTCTCATCAATTCCTTCATTAAGAAATGGGACTCAACCAACCTCTTTGATCACTGTAACTATTGTCGTTGCTCTGTCTGCTGCTACATTATACCCAACATATACTTCGGCCAATACACACACTTGAAAATTTTGATAATCAATATATATTTATTCTGTTAATTTTAATGGTGTTCATTGTTATGCCCATTACAACTAGGCAAAAGCATTGTACGTTGTATTACAAATATCTAATAAATGGGCCCATCAATTGTCCATAGTTTATGAGGAGTATACTTGTAATTTATTTTTTCTGATAGCATTATAATTCAAAAATCATGTTTGCAATTCACAAAACACAATTCTATATGCTAATATAAACGGAGTAAGTATGTATGTATTTACAGGTGATTAAGCTACACCTACGTACACAACGGAGATTGTACAATTTCTGGTGTAAATTGAAGAACTGATCATATCAACAGCTCATTTCACTGCTGTTATCATCATCACTACTCAATTCACAGCTCTTGACAAAAGACTTAGAGAAGGGAATAGCAAAACGGGCAGAGAAAGATCTAGAAGCATCATCTGGGTCTGAGGAATAACCATCATCGAAGTTGAGAGAAGAAGAATCAATGCCGTACTGTACATTATGAACTGTAGGCGATGAACCCCTGAAAAGCCTCTTATTCTCCTTCTTCATTTTCCTCCACAATGTTCTCAAGATCACCATCTTAGATCCACACACAATTCAACTTCTTCTGCTGCTTAATTTGTAATACCCGGATAATTATATTGACAAATAATACCTATTGGAAATAGGTGAATTTGTGGTCTCAAAATTAGTATAATAATTACCTTATTTCCTAAGGTGATTTCTCATGAAATTAAGAGGGATAAAGAAAATTAAGTGTCAAAAAGGCTTAAAAATGCATTTTAGGGTCATAAAACATCCTAAAAAGAATTGTGATAAATTCTAAAGGGCAGTAAAATAATTATTGAAAATTAGAAAGAATATTGTCCTTAATTTAGACAATTTAATAAATTATTTTCTTTGAAAATAAAAAGAAGAAAAATTAAAAAGTATTCTGAAACCAAAATTGACTCCGTGATTTTTTATATATTACATGGGACATAAAATACCAATGTAAGTAAAATAGTTGTGAGATAATAATTATTACTAATTAAGAAAATTGTCAACAATTAGTAAGTGATTAGTTAAATAATTAATGGCTAATTGTTTAGACATGAATAAAGAAGAAAAACTGAAATTTGTGTGTGTGTGTGAGATGTGTGGTGTGTGAGTGTTATGAGATGTGGAGAGTTGTGAGTGTGTGTGTGTGTCTAAGCATTGTGCATGTGTGTGTATGTGTAATAGCAAAATAATAATATCTAGATATTTATAATTATAATAATAATATAAAGTGAGATATTTTGAGAAAAAGCAAATAGGATAGAGGAGAACTGATAGAAAATAAATCCTATCTCAAAATATATGAACTAAGTATCTAACATAAGGACTTATTATATACAAGTGAATTTTTATCTCAAAGTAGGCTATCTCCGAAGTTATTTCCGTAACCGACAGCGGTTGTCCGAAAATGTTCGGCAGGCAACGGAATGTCCTTAATGAGATCAAAAATTTAGATAACCCAGGTATCTTAAAAGAGAAAGAAAAAATCTTTGAGGCTATGTTCTCGGAATTTTGATATTTCTCAAGATTGTGTGATTAGAACACCGAACAGGGACTTTATCGGTAGAAAGCTTCTTGAGCAAGTTGGTGACATCACCTTGGTGACATAAGATGAGGTCAGCATAGTAAGGTGTATGGCCAAGATCTTGCCACCTTAAAGAAGTGCGATCCGACGGTCAGAAACTGATCAGACAAAGTTCAAAGAAATTACCAAAATGCCATTGCCTTTTTCTATAAATAGCCCTTCCATTCTCCTTCATTTTCTCACCAATTCACTTGCCTAGTTCGAAATCTAGAGAGATGTTAGAGAGAGGGAGGAGCTCGGAGGAAGGAGTAGCAAGGTTCTGGGTAAGTTCTTCGATCCCTAGTCTTAAGATTCTAGCTTCGTTCGGTAGTTATGGTAGAAATGTTAGTTTGATCTTTTAGTCTTCCAATATGTTGTTGATATCATGCTTAAGTTTAAATATGGTATTTATTTCGAAAATATGATGGAGAAAGAGATATGGCAAAATTTTGGAAGATTAGAGTCAAAGTAGCGAAGCTCTAGCAAAATTCCACCGACTAATCAAACTAGGGGCAAAATGGTAATTTGTACCTAAAATGTCTGTTATGATATTAAATATTCATATCTGTGATATAATCCTTATAGGATATCTGAAAACACGAACCGCTGTTTCCACTGTCGTACCGCCGTCGTACCGATGTCAAACGTACCATATTTCGACGAAAGTACCCGATATCGTCAATGAAGGTACGGACGCGTACTGTAACTCTAACTCTTATGCTGCTTGTATGCTTTATATATGATGAGATGATTCATATAGTCATTGACAAGACTGGGTCTTGGGTCATGGACTGTGGCTAAGACAGGGTCTTAGATCACCTTGTTAAATACATTCAGCTTTTAATGTGAAAACGGGTTACAGTCTTGGTAATGCCATATAGATGTTTTCCTAGCGCTGAGGACACGCTCCGGGGCGTGGCACTGGTTTATGTGCAAACTATGTGGACCTTACATGGGCTGTGTGCTATGTAGGTATTGTTGAGATATGAATTGATACATGTGCTATGTGCTATGTATAGTTATATGCTGAAATGTAAATGAATATCTATCATGCATACTGTCATACTTGAGCATAAGGTTAACCGTTACCTGAGGTCCAATGGGCATTGGACCCCAGTCTTAATAAATAGTACAGGAAAGAAACCGGGATAGAGAAGGTGCCGGTAGAAAGAGCCGTGAAGAGGCAGCGGTCGAAGACGAAGATCGGTAGAAGTTATTAGGACTTAGTTTCTGGCAATGTATTCTGGCACGGATTTAACAAAGTTATTTCGGACCATTTGGTGCTTAAACTAAGGAAGGTTTCATCGGTGGGTTGTCACAAGTGCCATAGAGTTGGTGAGACTCCCATTAGATTGAACACCGACTTGGCCAAATTGTCTGATTAACTGATCTTAGGTTCCAAGCCATAGGTCTAATTTAAGACTTTCTTTATCAGAGAAATGTATTCAAATCTCTGTAAATTGTATCACATGAATATTCCTTCGGGATATTTAAAATATCAGCTTATGTCAGGGCATCATCATATGTCTGGGCATTTTATATCAGATACTCATTATCAGAGTCTTGGCGCACGTTATCCATTTCCGCAGTACTCTGAGCTGTAACAATCTCAAAACTCTGTGATTTTCTTAAAACTAAGTGTCGACCGACACGATTTTCGAACCTGGAATTTGGGATGTTACATAATTCACCAATGGCTTCTCCTGCTTCTGACTTCCCACTAGAAACTTGAAGAAATAGATAGAGATGGAGAGAGAGAGAGCTCAGGTTTTGGGAGCAATGTTGTGTTTGATGATGTTCATATGTGCACTTGCTAGGTTATTTATACTGAAAATTACTTAGTGTCGAGTAAGACTTTGAAGGACGCATGACATGTTAAAAAAGTAATTGAATCTATATATGTCCCTACACTTCATTACTGCAAAATCCATCTTTGTCACTCTTTTTTTAGGATCAGGATAAAGCGTGACGTGGTTTTATGGAAATGAAGATAAAGAAACAGAAGAAGCTGATTTGGTGGCGTGGAATGGTATAAAGTTTCTTACTTTATGTCAGCAACTACACACAAACATGTATGTATGTATGCAAGCCTTTTATTGTTGAAAATGGGGTGTGAATGGACCTTATCACTTTATGAAGTCACATGCATGTTAAAGTTGCATACAAAGAATTTGTTGTTTCCTAAAAGAGTTGGCTGTTTATAAAATACAACATTCTGTTACATCCTTTGAACCCAATGTGACACAATCTTATAAAGAGATTTTTCGATTTATGGGTCGTCAGTGGGTCATAATCCAAATAACGTTAATTAAAGAATCAAGGCAAATTATTTAATATTTTTAATTGAATGTGATATTCTATCTTCATATATTTAATTATTGCATATAATTCCATATAAAATAATCAATTGTAACCTTATAAACACCCATTGAGTGTCATGAGACCTTAAAATCCAACCCCTTATTAATAAGATATACAGGACCTTAATTATATTTTATTTCTTCAACAAGTTTAGTAATTAGCTTAACTGCTCTATTGTTCTGATGCAGAAAAGAACCTATGATTAGCTTTTTAGGTAATTTTCAAATGAAATCTTTCAATTAATATAGGGTTAAGGTGCTAATCTACCTATAAATATTGGCAAATGTACGTTTTGAATTATAAAGTTTCTTCAGATAAAATTGGAAGGAGAACAAGTGAGTCTCACATAAACAAAGAGACATATATATGTTTGGGACACTTAAATGGAATTGCAATCATTGCTCTGTTAAAAGATTGTGTCTACTTTTGTAGCCTCCAAAACTGAATTGTGCCAAACACTCCTATAAGGGCGTTTTATACCTTAGCTTTTTCATCCACAATAAAAAAATTAACTAAGGATTGAATAATCTATGATCATTCACTCTTCTCCATGCCTAAGAAATCTGAATGTCATGCAAATGAAATGAACAACAAGGAAAAATTGGTTTTTTTTTTCTTAAATTCATAACTAAAAGAATAATGCAATTTAATTAAAAAGCTAAAATACTGTTTTTGGTATTTTTATAAAAATGGTAAAGGAGTGAATGAAATTATATTTAAAAATATGAATGATGAATGCTCTTGGTAATAATTAAAGTGATTATCCTCGCTCAAAAAGATTATAGGAGTTAAAATTCATAAAGTCTAAAGAAAACTTCAAGATAATACTTAAGTCCAATATTCCCAATTAATATATAGTAGCTCCAACAAACATAGCTAACTACTACTTACTTCTTGAGATATTGTTTAAAACCACTCAATGTATAATTGAATTGAAATGATGTGACATGAGTCTTTTTGAATTTAAGTGTTAAACAACCCCTCAATAATACAAATCAACAATGTCACACCCAGAAATTTAGGGGTAACCGGCACAAAATATAAGAAAATCTCATATTCCATAAGCCTTGGGCATAACAATATTTACCTAACATAATAATAATATAACATCATTTACAATATCATATAGTGTAATAATCTTGCATATGCATATACCGTTTATAGTTCATATATATAAACATATATCTCAAACAAAATATTAAGCTGCTTGTAGAAATGTCATCAAAGTCTCCACTCCACATGGTAACTAAGCATGGCATATATGGAGCTCCACTCCACATCATCATATACATATTCATAAATTCCCAAAAAATCAGTAGAAGATAAGGACCATGCGGATAGAAAACGGAATTGGCTTTCATCCGCTAGCCCTTAGCGTCTGTTGTGTCCTTTTCTTCAAAACAGTGTAGTTTTGCGTGTAAAATAGTGAAGCTTTGCTTTAAAAAAAAAAAATTATTTTAGAGTACAGGTACTAAAAAGATATTTCAAGATGCTAATCGGTATTGAAAAAATATCTTAAAAACATTTTAGGTACTGACTGATAATGGAAAAGTATTTCATGATTTTAAAAAAATATCCCGAAGTATATTTTTAGTACAACTCAGTACCCTAAAATATTTTTTCAAAATCCTAATATAATTTTTTTCAAGTGTAGTCCTTGAGGTATCATTTTAATACTAGTCAGTACCCTAAAATATTTTTCCAAGATCTTAAAATAATTTTTTTAAGATAATATTTTTCAATATTAGTCAGTATCCTAAGGTATCTTCTTAGTACCAACAATATCTGAAATATTTTTTGAAGATCATAAAATAACTTTACAAGATCATGAAGCATTTTTTGAATACTGATAAGTATCGTAAAGTGTCTTTTAAATACCCATTAGTACCCTAAAATATTTGGAAGGGGGGGGGGGAAGCAAAGCTTCAATGTTTTTTGTGAAATTTGGTCAGGAGATATTAAACCTCCTAAACTTTAAAACAAGTCTTAGATCATGTTAATCAGAGGTCAAAAAAGAAAGTTGTTCGCCTCGCAAGTGTACGAGTCATGCAAATAATAAAGTGATAAATAAAGTATCATTCCCACGAAAACTTAATATCCACAACCTTGATCAGACATTGATTTTACACCTTCATTTAAGTTGAGCTAAAACAAAGTTTTGAAGAGAAATGAGAATTTTTAAAGACTAGTTCTAAAAATAAAAATTAATAAAAGCAAATGATTTTTGGATTTTCAAGGATTTAATAAAAGCCTAGGATTCTTTTTCCCCATTTTGCATTTCATAATACTGAATTAATTTCCTCTCTCTTAGTATTTACATACATACATGTGTTAGTTTAAGGTTCACAAACACTTGACAAGCTCTCTCAAGTCAATATCAAGTTTCTCTTCTCATTAAAATGCTCAATCTCTTGCTACAATTAATGAGAATCAATATTAAGCAACAACTTTAATGTAACAATGCAAGATTGGTAAATATATCTCTATTTTACCAACAAACTATCCATTTATCAAGTAAACTTCAAGACAAGCATGATTTCAATCAAATTTTACATCTAGATTAGCTTTCTCAAGTCAAACCTAAGTGAATAAATTATTTAAATGGTGGCTAATCAATTAGAAGCATTAAACCTAGATTAAAATCAACACACATAAATATTTATCTACCAAAAGAGAGGATTATCCAAATATTAATCCATACAAAAGGTTCAAAAGAATCCTGGAATAAAATGTTTAGCTACTCACATATCCAGAGAGCAAAAGACTCTAATCCTAGTTGAACTCATGAAGAAACAAAAATAAAAAAGAGGAGAAAAGAAAAGGGAACAAGGCAGAGTGCAGAAGAAAATGAGGTGCTCCTCTCTTTGATTTAATCCAATCAATCCTGAAGCTGCAGCATCTCTATTCTGTCTCTCTTCGCCCCATCTGCTCTCTGAATTCTCCACGTTTTGCTCTCTCTCGGTCTCTCCTCTGTTCCTTCTTTATTCTGCGTCTCTGCCTCCTGCTCCGTTCAGCGCGTCTCTGTTTGTTTGTTTTTTTTTTTTTATACAAGGCAAGGCAAGGGGAGAGGGGATCGAACTTAGGATCTAAAGGGGGAATGAATCCCAATACCACTGCGCTACAAATTGCTGCGTCCCCAATTCATTCCCGTCCAGCCTAGCATTTCTCCATTCCTTCATGGGCCCACCAATTAATTGGAAGTCCAAGTCCATTCAATCCAAACCAATTTCATTCAATCCGTGGGCCCATTCATTTGCCTCCAATTCATTCATCATTTAGCCCAATGAAATAGTAATACTCCCTCCTGTACGTTCTGCTCTTCTTCCATGTGAGAACAAGACATTTATTTCCTAAATTACTCCAGAATAAGAACAAGACATTAACCAATAATAATAATGATAATGATAATAATAATAATAATAATAATAAAATAGTTTTTTTTCTTTTTAAAAATTCTAATTACTATTATTTATTTCCTAAATTCAAAAACTTTTATTTTAAATTGAAATCCCACCAATGATGTACCAATTTGATTTCTCTTAAAATATTAAGAAAATCTCTTTAATTTAGTATTAATGACTTCCTAAATATATCAAAATATACCTCAAATCTATTAAAATTAGGAAGTCATCAAAAGTTAATGATTTTCCAAGGTAGACAAGGAAAACTAGAAAGAGTTGTTTCTCCATATTCGAGTTTCATATTCATATGTCTGTCTGTGAAATTTGGTCAGGAGATAGTACATCTCATAAGCTTTAAAATGAGTCTTATAACATGTTAATTAGAGGTGTAGAAAGAAATTCATGAATTTTCCAAGTTAGACAATAAAAACTAGAGAAATCTTGT